>OW569420.2:26854880-28082835 GCA_937662695.2 Halyzia sedecimguttata | reverse complement strand
TGTTAACCAAGGGTTAGTTAACCGGAGGTTAGTCAACCGGAGGTCAGTTAACCGGACGTTAGTTAACCGAAGGTTAGATAACTGGAGGTTAGTTAACTGGAGGTAAGTTAACTGGAGGTTAGTTAACCGGAGGTTACTTAACCGGAGGTTAGTTAACCAGAGGTAACTTAACCGAAGGTTAGTTTACCGGAGGTTTGTTAACCGGAGGTTAGTTAACTGGAGGTTAGTTAACCGAAGGTTAGTTAAACGAAGGTTAGTTAGACAGAGGTTAGTTAACCTGAGGTTAGTTAACAGAAGGTTAGTTAACCGGAGGTTAGTCAACCGGAGGTTAGTTAACCGAAGGTTAGTTAATCGAAGGTTAGTTAACTGGAGGTTAGTTAAACAGAGGTTAGTTAACCTGAGGTTAGTAAACCTGAGGTTAGTTAACCTGAGGTTGTTAGTCAACCGGAGGTTAGTTAACCGAAGGTTAATTAACCGAAGGTTAGTTAACCGAAGGTTAGTTAACCGAAGGTTAGTTAGCCGGAGGTTGGTTAAACGAAGGTTAGTTAACCGAAGGTTAGTTAAACAGAGGTTAGTTAACCGGAGGTTAGTTAACCGGAGGTAAGTTAACCAAAGGTTAGTTAACCGGAGGTTAGTTAACCGGAGGTTAGTTAACCAGAGGTTAGTTAACCGTAGGTAAGTTAAGCTGGGGTTGGTTAACCAAAGGTTAGTTAACCGGAGATTAGTTGAATGGAGGTTAGTTGACCAAACGTTAGTTAACTGGTTATTATTTAACTGGAGGTTAGTTAACCTAGGGTTAATTAACCGAAGGTTAGTTAACCAGAGGTTAGTTAACCAGAGGTAAGTTAACCGGTTGGTAGGTAACTGGAGGTTAGTTAACCGGAGGTTACTTAACCGGAGGTTAGTTAACCAGAGGTAACTTAACCGAAGGTTAGTTTACCGGAGGTTGGTTAACCGGAGGTTTGTTAACCGGAGGTTAGTTAACCGAAGGTTAGTTAACCGAAGGTTAGTTAAACGAAGGTTAGTTAGACAGAGGTTAGTTAACCTGAGGTTAGTTAACAGAAGGTTAGTAAACCGGAGGTTAGTCAACCGGAGGTTAGTTAACCGAAGGTTAGTTAATCGAAGGTTAGTTAACTGGAGGTTAGTTAACTGAAGGTAAGTTAACCGAAGGTTAGTTAAACAGAGGTAAGTTAACCTGAGGTTAGTACACAAAAGGTTAGTTAACCAGAGGTTAGTCAACCGGAGGTTAGTTAACCGAAGGTTAGTTAACCGAAGGTAAGTTCACCGAAGGTTAGTTAAACAGAGGTTAGTTAACCTGAGGTTAGTTAACCGAAGGTTAGTTAACCGAAGGTTAGTTAACCGAAGGTAAGTTAGCTGGAGGTTGGTTAAACGAAGGTTAGTTAACCGAAGGTTAGTTGAACAGAGGTTAGTTAACCTGAGGTTAGTTAACCGGAGGTAAGTTAACCAAAGGTTAGTTAACCGGAGGTTAGTTAACCGGAGGTTAGTTAACCAGAGGTTAGTTAACCGTAGGTTAGTTAAGCTGGGGTTGGTTAACCAAAGGTTAGTTAACCGGAGGTTAGTTGACTGGAGGTCAGTTGACCAAAGGTTAGTTAACTGGTTATTATTCAACTATAGGTTAGTTTACCGGAGGTTAGTAAACCGGAGGTCAGTTAATACGAAGTTAGTTAACCGGAGCGTAGTAAACCGGAGGTAAGTTAACCGAAGGTTAGTTAACTGGAGGTTAGTTAATCAAAGGTTAGTTAACTCAAGGTTAGTTAACTGGAGGTTTGTTATCCAGAGGTTACTTGACCGAAAGTAAGTTAACCGGAGGTTAGTTAAACAGAGGTTAGTTAACAAAAAGTTAGTTAACTGGAGGTAAGTCAACCAGAGGTTAATTAACCGAAGGTTAGTTAACCGAAGGTTAGTTAACTGGAGGTTAGTTAACCGAAGGTTAGTTAACCGAAGGTTAGTTAACCGGAGGTTAGTTAACCAAGGTTAGTTTACCGAAGGTTAGTTATCCGGAGGTTAATCAACCAAAGGTATGATGTAGTCTGATGAAGTCGCTGTGTCGACGAAACGCATCACAATATTGAATAAATAAGTGTAAATCGTATATAATTTTTCATTGAGTTTATATAGATTTGCATCAAGTAAAAGCCACAAGCATTGAATTAAACCAAAGGTAAGTTAACCAGAGGTTAATAAGCCGGAGTTTAGTTAACCGAAGGTTTGTTATCCGGAGGTTAGTTAACCGAAGGTTAGTTAATCGAAGGTTAGTTAACTGGAGGTTAGTTAACCGAAGGTTAGTAAACTGGAGGTTAGTTAACCGGAGTTCAGTTAACCGGAGGTTAGTCAACCGGAGGTTAGTTAACTGGAGGTTTGTTAACTGGAGGTTAGTTAACCGAAGGTGAGTTGACCGGAGGTTAGTTAACCCAAGGTTAGTTAACCAGAGGTTAGTTAACCGGAGGTTAGTAAACTGGAGGATAGTTAACTGGAGGTAAGTTAACCGAAGGTTAGTTAACCGGAGGTAAGTTAACCAAAGGTTAGTTAACTGAAAAATAGTTACCTGGCGATTTGTTAACCAGAGGTTACTTAACCGAAGGTTTGTTAACCGGAGGTTAGTTAACCGGAGGTTAGTTAACTTGAGGTTTGTTACTTAACCGAAGGTATATTAACCGGAGGTTAGTTAACCAGAGGTTATTTAACCAGAGGTTAATTAACCGGAGGTTATTTAACCGAAGGTTTGTTAACCAGGGTTTAGTGAACCGGAGGTCAGTTAACCGGAGGTCAGTTAACCGGAGGTTAGTTAACTGAAGGTTAGATAACCGGAGCTTAGTTAACCGGAGGTTAGTTAACTGGAGGTGAGTTAACTGGAGGTTAGTTTACCAGAGGTTACTTAACCGGAGGTTAGTTAACCAGAGGTAACTTAACTGAAAGTTAGTTTACCGGAGGTTTGTTAACCAGAGGTTAGTTAACTGGAGGTTAGTTAACCGCAGGTTATTTAACTGGAGGTGAGTTAACCGGAGGTTAGTTAACCAAAGGTTAGTTACCTGAAGGTTAGTTAACTGGAGGTTAGTTAACCGGAGGTTAGTTAACAGGAGGTTAGTTAACCAGAGGTTAGTTAACCAGAGGTTAGTTAACCAAAGGCTAGTTGACCGGAGGTTACTTAACCGGAGGTCAGTTAACAGGAGGTTACTTAACCGAAGGTTAGTTAACTGGTGATTAGTTAACCGGAGGCTAGTTAACCGGAGGTAGGTTAACCAAAGGTTAGTTAACTAGTACTTAGTTAACCGGAGCTTAGTTAACCGGAGGTTAGTTAACTTGTGGTTAGTTGACCGGAGGTTAGTTAACCGGAGGTTAATTAATTGGAGGTTAGTAAACCGGTGGTTAGTTGAGCGGAGGTTAGTTAAGCGGAGGTTAGTTAACAGGAGGTTAGTTAACCGGAGGTAAGTTAACTGGAGGTTAGTTAACCATAGGTTAGTTAATCAGAGGTTAGTTAACCAGAGGTTAGTTAACCGGTTGGTAGTTAACTGGAGGTTAGTTAACCGGAGGTTAGTTAACAGGAGGTTAGTTTACCGGAGGTTAGTAAACCGGAGGTTAATCAACCGAAGGTTAGTTCACCAGAGTTGAGTTAACCGGTGGTTAGTTAACAGGAGATTAGTTAACCGGAAGTTAGTTAACCAGAGGTCAGTCAACCAAAGATTAGTTAACCTAAGGTTACTAAACCGGAGGTTTGTTAACAGCAGGTTAGTTAACCGGTAGTTAGTTAACCAGAGGTTAGTTAACCGAAGGCTAGCTGACCAGAGGTTACGTAACCGGAGGTCAGTTAACCACAGGTTACTTAACCGAATGTTAGTTAACCGGTGGTTAGTTAACTGGAGGTTAGGAAACCGGAGGTTAGTTAACTGGAGGTTAGTTAACCATAGGTTAGTTAATCAGAGGTTAGTTAACCAGAGGTTAGTTAACCGGTTGGTAGTTAACTGGAGGTTAGTTAACCGGAGGTTAGTTAACAGGAGGTTAGTTTACCGGAGGTTAGTAAACCGGAGGTTAATCAACCGAAGGTTAGTTCACCAGAGTTGAGTTAACCGGTGGTTAGTTAACAGGAGATAAGTTAACCGGAAGTTAGTTAACCAGAGGTTAGTCAACCGAAGATTAGTTAACCTAAGGTTACTAAACCGGAGGTTAGTTAACAGGAGGTTAGTTAACCGGAGGTTAGTTAACCAGAGGTTAGTTAACCGAAGGCTAGCTGACCGGAGGTTACGTAACCGGAGGTCAGTTAACCACAGGTTACTTAACCGAATGTTAGTTAACCGGTGGTTAGTTAACTGGAGGTTAGGAAACCGGAGGTTAGTTAACCGAAGGTTTGTTAATCGGAGGTTAGTTAACCGAAGGTTATTTAACCTGAGGTGAGTTAACCGGAGGTTATTTAACCGAAGGTCTGTTAACTGGTTGTTATTTAACCGGAGGTTAGTTAACCGGAGGTTAGTAAACCGGAGGTCAGTTAACAGGAAGTTAGTTAACCGGAGCGTAGTTAACCGGAGGTAAGTTAACCGAAGGTTAGTTAACTGGAGGTTAGTTTACCAAAGGTTACCTCAAGGTTAGTTAACTGGAGGTTTGTTTCTTAAACCGAAGGTAAATTAACCGGAGGTTAGTTACCCAGAGGTTATTTAACTGGAGGTTAATTAACCGGAGGTTAGTAAACCGAAGATTTGTTAACCAGGGGTTAGTTAACCGGAGGTTAGTTAACCAAGGGTCAGTTAACCAGAGGTTAGTTAACCGAAGGTAAGATAACCGGAGGTAAGTTAACCGGAGGTTAGTTAACTAGAGGTAAGTTAACTGGAGATTAGTTAACCGGAGGTTACTTAACCGGAGGTTAGTTAACCAGAGGTAACTTAACCGAAAGTTAGTTTACCGGAGGTTTGTTAACCGGAGGTTAGTTAACTGGAGGTTAGTTAACCGAAGGTTATTTAACCGGAGGTGAGTTAACCGGAGGTTATTTAACCGAAGGTCTGTTACCCGGAGGTCAGTTAACAGGAAGTTAGTCAACCGGAGCGTAGTTAACCGGAGGTAAGTTAACCGAGGGTTAGTTAACTGGAGGTTAGTTAACCAAAGGTTACTCAACTCAAGGTTAACTAACTGGAGGTTTGTTACTTAACCGAAGGTAAATCAACCGGAGGTTAGTTAACCAGAGGTTATTTAATCGGAGGTTAATTAACCGGAGGTTAGTTAACCGAAGGTTTGTTAACCAGGGGTTAGTTAACCAGAGGTTAGTTAACCGGAGGTTGGTTAACCGGAGGTCAGTCAACCGGAGGTTAGTTGACCGAAGGTTAGATAACCGGAGGTTAGTTAACCGGAGGTTAGTTAACTGGAGGTAAGTTAACTGGAGGTTAAATAACCGGAGGTTACTTGAACGGAGGTTAGTTAACCAGAGGTAACTTAACCGAAAGTTAGTTTACCGGAGGTTTGTTAACCGGAGGTTAGTTAAATGGAGGTTAGTTAACCGAAGGTTAGTTGAACGAAGGTGAGTTAAACAGAGGTAAGTTAACCTGAGGTTAGTTAACAAAAGGTTGGTTAACCGGAGGTAAGTCAACCGGAGGTTAATTAACCGAAGGTTAGTTAACCGAAGGTTAGTTAACTGGAGGTTAGTTAACCGAAGGTTAGTTAACCGAAGGTTATTTAAACAGAGGTTAGTAAACCAGTGGTTAGTTGAGCGGAGGTTAGTTAAGCGGAGGTTAGTTAACAGGGGGTTAGTTAACCGGAGGTTAGTTAACTGGAGGTTAGTTAACCATAGGTTAGTTAATCAGAGGTTAGTTAACCAGAGGTTAGTTAACCGGTTGGTAGTTAACTGGAGGTTAGTTAACCGGAGGTTAGTTAACAGGAGGTTAGTTTACCGGAGGTTAGTAAACCGGAGGTTAATAAACCGAAGGTTAGTTCACCAGAGTTGAGTTAACCGGTGGTTAGTTAACAGGAGATTAGTTAACCAGAAGTTAGTTAACCAGAGGTTAGTCAACCAAAGATTAGTTAACCTATGGTTACTAAACCGGAGGTTAGTTAACAGCAGGTTAGTTAACCGGTAGTTAGTTAACCAGAGGTTAGTTAACCGAAGGCTAGCTGACCAGAGGTTACGTAACCGGAGGTCAGTTAACCACAGGTTACTTAACCGAATGTTAGTTAACCGGTGGTTAGTTAACTGGAGGTAAGGAAACCGGAGGTTAGTTAACTGGAGGTTAGTTAACCATAGGTTAGTTAATCAGAGGTTAGTTAACCAGAGGTTAGTTAACCGGTTGGTAGTCAACTGGAGGTTAGTTAACCGGAGGTTAGTTAACAGGAGGTTAGTTTACCGGAGGTTAGTAAACCGGAGGTTAATCAACCGAAGGTTAGTTCACCAGAGTTGAGTTAACCAGAGGTTAGTTAACTGGAGGTGAGTTAACCGGAGGTTAGTTAACCGAAGGTTAGTTACCTGAAGGTTAGTTAACCAGAGGTTAATTAAAAGGAAGTTAGTTAACCGGAGGTTAGTTAACCAGTGGTTAGTTAACCGAAAGCTAGTTGACCGGAGGTTAATTAACCGCAGTTCAGTTTACCAGAGGTTACTTAACCGGAGGTTAGTTAACCGGTGGTTAGTTAATCGTAGGTTAGGAAACCGGAGGTTAGTTAACCGGAGGTTTGTTAACTGGAGGATAGTTAACCGAAGGTTAGTTAACCGGAGGTTAGTTGACCAGAGGTTAGTGAACTGGAGGTTACTTAACAGGAGGTTAGTTAACCAGAGGTTACTTAACTGGAGGTTAGTCAACTGGTGGTTAGTTCACCGGAGGCTAGTTTACCGGAGGTAGGTTAACCGAAGGTTAGTTAACTAGTGCTTAGTTAACCGGAGCTCAGTTAACCGGAGTTTAGTTAACTGGTGGTTAGTTAACCTGAAGGTTAGTTAACCGGAGGTTAGTTAACCGGAGGTTAGTTAACCGGAGGTTAGTTAACCGGAGGTTAGTTAACCGGAGGTTAGTTAACCGGTTGGTAGTTAACTGGAGGTTAGTTAACTGGAGATTAGTTAACCGGAGGTTAGTTAACTGGAGGTTAGACAACCGGAGGTTAGTTGAGCAGAGGTTATTAACCGGAGGTTAGTTACCCGGAGGTTAGTTAACCGGAGGTTAGTTAAACGGTGGTTAGTTAAGCGGAGGTTAGTTAAGCGGAGGTTAGTTAACAGGAGGTTAGTTAATCAGAGGTTAGTTAACTTGAGATTAGTTAACCAAGGGTTAGTTAACCGAAGGTTCGTTAACCAGAGGTTAGTTAACCAGAGGGTTAAATAGGGGTGAGTCAACTAAAAGTTAGTTAACCAGAGGTTAGTTAACCGGAGGTCAGTTAACCAGAGGTTAATAAACCAGAGGTTAGTTAACCGGAGATTAGTTAACCGGAGGTTACTTAGCCGGAGGTTAGTTAACCAGAGGTAACTTGACCGGAGGTTAGTTAACTGGAGGTTAGTTAACCAGAGGCTACTCAACCAGAGGTCAGTTAACTGGTGGTTAGTTAACCGGAGTTAAGTTAACCAGAGGTTAGTTAACTGAGGGTTAGTTAACTGGAGGTTAGTAAACCAGAGGTTAGTCAACCGGAGGTTAGTTACGCGGTGGTTAGTTAACCGGATGTTAGTGAACCTAAGGTTAGTTAACCGGAGGTTAGTTTACCGGAGGTTAGTTAACCGGACGTTAGTTAACCGAAGGTTAGTTAACCGGAGTTCAGTTAACCGAAGGTTAGTTAACCGGTGGTTAGTTAACCGGAGGTTAGTTAACCGGAGGTTAGTCAACCGGAGGTTTGTTAACTGGAGGATAGTTAACCGAAGGTTAGTTAACCGGAGGTTAGTTGACCAGAGGTTAGTTAACTGGAGGTTACTTAACAGGAGGTTAGTTAACCAGAGGTTACTTAACTGGAGGTTAGTCAACTGGTGGTTAGTTAACCGGAGTCTAGTTAACCGGAGCTCAGTTAACCGGAGGTTAGTAAACTGGTGGTTAGTTAACCTGGAGGTCAGTGAACCGGAGGTTAGTTAACCGGAGGTTAGTTAACCGGAGGTTAGTTAACCGGAGGTTAGTCAACCGGAGGTTAGTTAACTGGTGGTTAGTTGAGCGGAGGTTAGTTAAGCGGAGGTTAGTTAACAGGAGGTTAGTTGACTGAAGGTTGGTTAACTGGAGATTAGTTAACCAAGGGTTAGCTAACCTAAGGTTAGTTAACCAGAGGTTAGTTAACCAGAGGTTAGTTAACCGGTTGGTAGTAAACTGGAAGTTAGTTAATTGGAGATTAGTTAACCGGAGGTTAGTTAACTGGAGGTTAGTCAACCGGAGGTTAGTTAAGCAGAGGTTAGTTAACCGAAGGTTGGTTAACCGGAGGTTAGTTAACTGAAGGTTAGTTAACCAGAGGTTAGTTAACAGGGGGTTAATTAACCGGAGGTTAGTTAACAAGAGGTTAGTTAACTGGAGGTGAGTTAACCGGAGGTTAGTTAACCGAAGGTTAGTTACCTGAAGGTTAGTTAACTGGAGGTTAGTTAACCGGAGGTTAGTTAACAGGAAGTTAGTTAACCTGAGGTTAGTTAACCAGAGGTTAGTTAACAAAAGGCTAGTTGACCGGAGTGTACTTAACCGAAGGTCAGTTAACCAGAGGTTACTTAACCGGAGGTTAGTTAACCGGTGGTTAGTTAACCGTAGGTTAGGAAACCGGAGGTTAGTTAACCAAAGGTTAGTTAATCGGAGGTTAGTTAACCGAAGGTTATTTAACTTGAGGTGGGTTAACCGGAGGTTATTCAACCGAAAGTCGTTTACCCGAAGGTCAGTTAACTGGAGGTTAGTTAACTAAAGGTTAGTTAACTGGTTGTTATTCAACTGGAGGTTAGCTAACCGGAGGTTAGTTTACCGGAGGTCAGTAAACAGGAAGTTAGTTAACCGGAGCGTAGTTAACCGGAGGTAAGTTTACCGAAGGTTAGTTAACTGGAGGTTAGTTAACCAAACGTTAGTTAACTGGAGGTTTGTTAACCAGAGGTTACTTAACCGAATGTAAGTTAACCGGAGGTTAGTTAACCGGAGGTAAATTAACTGGAGGTAAGTTAACCAGAGGTTACTTAATCGGAGGTTAATTAACCGGAGGTTAGTTAACCGAAGGTTTGTTAACCGGAGGTTAGTTAACTGGAGGTTAGTTAACCGGGGGTTAGTTAACCGGAGGCTAGTTAAATGAAGGTTAGATAACCGGAGGTTAGTTAACCGGAGGTATGTTAACCGGAGGTTGGTTAACTGGAGGTAAGTAAACCGGAGGTTAGTTAACCGGAGGTTAGTTAACCGGAGGCTAGTTAAATGAAGGTTAGATAACCGGAGGTAAGTTAACCATTGGTAAATTAAACCGAGGTTAGTTAACTGGTGGTTAGTTAACAGGAGGTTAGCTAAGCGAAGGTTAGTCAAATGGAGGTTAGTTAACCGGAGGTTAGTTTACCGAAGGTTAGTTATCCGGAGGTTAGTTAACCGGAGGTTAATCAACCGAAGGTTAGTTAACTGGAGTTTAGTTACCTGAAGGTTAGTTATACGGAGGTAAGGTAACCGAAGGTTTGTTAACCGAAGGTTAGTTATCCGGAGGTTACGTAACCGAAGGTTAGTTAACCGAAGGTTAGTTAACTGGAGGTTCATTAACCGAAGGTTAGTAAACTGGAGATTAGTTAACTAAAGGTTAGTTAACTGGAGGTTTGTTACTTAACCGAAGGTTAGTTAACCAGACGTAAGTCAACCGGAGGTGAATTAACCGGAGGTTAGTTGACCAGAGGTTATTCAACCGGAGGTTAATTAACCGGAGGTTAGTTAACCGAAGGTTTGTTAACGAAGGGTTAGTTAACCAGAGGTTAGTTAACCGGAGGTCAGTTAACCGGAGATTAGTTAACCGAAGGTTAGTTAACCGGAGGTTAGTTAACCGGAGGTCAGTTAACTGGAGGTTACTTAACAGGAAGTTAGTTAACCAGAGGATAGTTAACTGGTCGTTATTTAACCGGAGGTTAGTTAACCGGAGGTTAGTTAACCGGAGGTTAGTTAACCGGAGGTTAGTAAACCGGAGGTCAGTTAACAGGAAGTTAGTTAACCGGAGTGTAGTTAACCGGAGGTTAGTTAACTGGAGGTTAGTCAACCGGAGGTTAGTTGAGCAGAGGTTATTAACCGGAGGTTAGTTACCCGGAGGTTAGTTAACCGGAGGTTAGTTAGACGGTGGTTAGTTAAGCGGAGGTTAGTTAAGCGGAGGTTAGTTAACAGGAGATTAGTTAACCGGAGGTTAGTTAACTTGAGATTAGTTAACCAAGGGTTAGTTAACCGAAGGTTCGTTAACCAGAGGTTAGTTAACCAGAGGGTTAAATAGGGGTGAGTCAACTAAAAGTTAGTTAACCAGAGGTTAGTTAACCGGAGGTCAGTTAACCAGAGGTTAATAAACCAGAGGTTAGTTAACCGGAGATTAGTTAACCGGAGGTTACTTAGCCGGAGGTTAGTTAACCAGAGGTAACTTGACCGGAGGTTAGTTAACTGGAGGTTAGTTAACCAGAGGCTACTCAACCAGAGGTCAGTTAACTGGTGGTTAGTTAACCGGAGTTAAGTTAACCAGAGGTTAGTTAACTGAGGGTTAGTTAACTGGAGGTTAGTAAACCAGAGGTTAGTCAACCGGAGGTTAGTTACGCGGTGGTTAGTTAACCGGATGTTAGTGAACCTAAGGTTAGTTAACCGGAGGTTAGTTTACCGGAGGTTAGTTAACCGGACGTTAGTTAACCGAAGGTTAGTTAACCGGAGTTCAGTTAACCGAAGGTTAGTTAACCGGTGGTTAGTTAACCGGAGGTTAGTTAACCGGAGGTTAGTCAACCGGAGGTTTGTTAACTGGAGGATAGTTAACCGAAGGTTAGTTAACCGGAGGTTAGTTGACCAGAGGTTAGTTAACTGGAGGTTACTTAACAGGAGGTTAGTTAACCAGAGGTTACTTAACTGGAGGTTAGTCAACTGGTGGTTAGTTAACCGGAGTCTAGTTAACCGGAGCTCAGTTAACCGGAGGTTAGTAAACTGGTGGTTAGTTAACCTGGGGGTCAGTGAACCGGAGGTTAGTTAACCGGAGGTTAGTTAACCGGAGGTTAGTTAACCGGAGGTTAGTCAACCGGAGGTTAGTTAACCGGTGGTTAGTTGAGCGGAGGTTAGTTAAGCGGATGTTAGTTAACAGGAGGTTAGTTGACTGAAGGTTGGTTAACTGGAGATTAGTTAACCAAGGGTTAGCTAACCTGAGGTTAGTTAACCGGAGGTTAGTTAACCAGAGGTTAGTTAACCGGTTGGTAGTAAACTGGAGGTTAGTTAACTGGAGATTAGTTAACCGGAGGTTAGTTAACTGGAGGTTAGTCAACCGGAGGTTAGTTAAGCAGAGGTTAGTTAACCGAAGGTTGGTTAACCGGAGGTTAGTTAACTGAAGGTTAGTTAACCAGAGGTTAGTTAACAGGGGGTTAATTAACCGGAGGTTAGTTAACAAGAGGTTAGTTAACTGGAGGTGAGTTAACCGGAGGTTAGTTAACAGGAAGTTAGTTAACCTGAGGTTAGTTAACCAGAGGTTAGTTAACAAAAGGCTAGTTGACCGGAGTGTACTTAACCGAAGGTCAGTTAACCAGAGGTTACTTAACCGGAGGTTAGTTAACCGGTGGTTAGTTAACCGTAGGTTAGGAAACCGGAGGTTAGTTAACCAAAGGTTAGTTAATCGGAGGTTAGTTAACCGAAGGTTATTTAACTTGAGGTGGGTTAACCGGAGGTTATTCAACCGAAAGTCGTTTACCCGAAGGTCAGTTAACTGGAGGTTAGTTAACTAAAGGTTAGTTAACTGGTTGTTATTCAACTGGAGGTTAGCTAACCGGAGGTTAGTTTACCGGAGGTCAGTAAACAGGAAGTTAGTTAACCGGAGCGTAGTTAACCGGAGGTAAGTTTACCGAAGGTTAGTTAACTGGAGGTTAGTTAACCAAACGTTAGTTAACTGGAGGTTTGTTAACCAGAGGTTACTTAACCGAATGTAAGTTAACCGGAGGTTAGTTAACCGGAGGTAAATTAACTGGAGGTAAGTTAACCAGAGGTTACTTAATCGGAGGTTAATTAACCGGAGGTTAGTTAACCGAAGGTTTGTTAACCGGAGGTTAGTTAACTGGAGGTTAGTTAACCGGGGGTTAGTTAACCGGAGGCTAGTTAAATGAAGGTTAGATAACCGGAGGTTAGTTAACCGGAGGTATGTTAACCGGAGGTTGGTTAACTGGAGGTAAGTAAACCGGAGGTTAGTTAACCGGAGGTTACTTAACCGGAGGTAAGTTAACCATTGGTAAATTAAACCGAGGTTAGTTAACTGGTGGTTAGTTAACAGGAGGTTAGCTAAGCGAAGGTTAGTCAAATGGAGGTTAGTTAACCGGAGGTTAGTTTACCGAAGGTTAGTTATCCGGAGGTTAGTTAACCGGAGGTTAATCAACCGAAGGTTAGTTAACTGGAGTTTAGTTACCTGAAGGTTAGTTATACGGAGGTAAGGTAACCGAAGGTTTGTTAACCGAAGGTTAGTTATCCGGAGGTTACGTAACCGAAGGTTAGTTAACCGAAGGTTAGTTAACTGGAGGTTCATTAACCGAAGGTTAGTAAACTGGAGATTAGTTAACTAAAGGTTAGTTAACTGGAGGTTTGTTACTTAACCGAAGGTTAGTTAACCAGACGTAAGTCAACCGGAGGTGAATTAACCGGAGGTTAGTTAACCAGAGGTTATTCAACCGGAGGTTAATTAACCGGAGGTTAGTTAACCGAAGGTTTGTTAACGAAGGGTTAGTTAACCAGAGGTTAGTTAACCGGAGGTCAGTTAACCGGAGATTAGTTAACCGAAGGTTAGTTAACCGGAGGTTAGTTAACCGGAGGTTAGTTAACCGGAGGTCAGTTAACTGGAGGTTACTTAACAGGAAGTTAGTTAACCAGAGGATAGTTAACTGGTCGTTATTTAACCGGAGGTTAGTTAACTGGAGGTTAGTTAACCGGAGGTTAGTTAACCGGAGGTTAGTAAACCGGAGGTCAGTTAACAGGAAGTTAGTTAACCGGAGTGTAGTTAACCGGAGGTAAGTTAACCGAAGGTTAGTTAACCAAAGGTTACTCAACTCAAGGTTAGTTAACTGGAGGTTTGTTACTTAACCGAAGGTAAATTAACCGGAGGTGAGTTAACCAGAGGTTATTTAACCGGAGGTTAATTAACCGGAGGTTAGTTAACCGAAGGTTTGTTAACCAGGGGTTAGTTAACCGGAGGTTAGTTAACCGGAGGTCAGTTAACCGGAGGTTAGTTAACCAAAGGTTAGATAACCGGAGGTTAGTTAACCGGAGGTAAGTTAGCCAGAGGTTAATAAACCAGAGGTTAGTTAACCGGAGATTAGTTTACCGGAGGTTACTTAGCCGAAGGTTAGTTAACCAGAGGTAACTTAACCGGAGGTTAGTTAACTGGAGGTAAGTTAACAAAAGGTTATTTAACCGATGGTAAGTCAACTGGAGGCTAGTTAACTGGAGGTTATTTAACCAGAGGTTACTCAACCAGAGGTCAGTTAACTGGTGGTTAGTTAACCGGAGTTAAGTTAACCAGAGGTTAGTTAACTGAGGGTTAGTTAACTGGAGGTAAGTAAACCAGAGGTTAGTCAACCGGAGGTTAGTTACGCGTTGGTTAGTTAACCGGATGTTAGTGAACCTAAGGTTAGTTAAGCGGAGGTTAGTTTACCGGAGATTAGTTAACCGGACGTTAGTTAACCGAAGGTTAGTTAACCGGAGGTTAGTTAACCGGAGTTCAGTTAACCGAAGGTTAGTTAACCGGTGGTTAGTTAACCGGAGGTAAGTTAACCGTAGGTTAGTCAACCGGAGGTTTGTTAACTGGAGGATAGTTAACCGAAGGTTAGTTAACCGGAGGTTAGTTGACCAGAGGTTAGTTGGAGGTTACTTAACAGGAGGTTAGTTAACCAGAGGTTACTTAACTGGAGGTTAGTCAACTGGTGGTTAGTTAACCGGAGTCTAGTTAACCGGAGCTCAGTTAACCGGAGGTTAGTAAACTGGTGGTTAGTTAACCTGGAGGTTAGTGAACCGGAGGTTAGTTAACCGGAGGTTAGTTAACCGGAGGTTAGTTAACCGGAGGTGAGTTAAACGGTGGTTAGTTAAGCGGAGGTTAGTTAAGCGGAGGTTAGTTAACAGGAGGTTAGTTAACCGAAGGTTGGTTAACTGGAGATTAGTTAACCAAGGGTTAGCTAACCTAAGGTTAGTTAACCAGAGGTTAGTTAACCAGAGGTTAGTTAACCGGTTGGTAGTTAACTGGAGGTTAGTTAACTGGAGATTAGTTAACCGGAGGTTAGTTAACTGGAGGTTAGTCAACCGGAGGTTAGTTAAGCAGAGGTTAGTTAACCGAAGGTTGGTCAATCGGAGGTTAGTTAACTGAAGGTTAGTTAACCAGAGGTTAGTTAACAGGAGGTTAATTAACCGGAGGTTAGTTAACCAGAGGTTAGTTAACTGGAGGTGAGTTAACCGGAGGTTAGTTAACCGAAGGTTAGTTACCTGAAGGTTAGTTAACTGGAGGTTAGTTAACCGGAGGTTAGTTAACAGGAAGTTAGTAAACCTGAGGTTAGTTAACCAGAGGTTAGTTAACAAAAGGCTAGTTGACCGGAGTTTACTTAACCGAAGGTCAGTTAACCAGAGGTTACTTAACCGGAGGTTAGTTAACCGGTGGTAAGTTAACCGTAGGTTAGGAAACCGGAGGTTAGTTAACCAAAGGTTAGTTAATCGGAGGTTAGTTAACCGAAGGTTATTTAACTTGAGGTGGGTTAACCGGAGGTTATTCAACCGGAGGTCGTTTACCCGAAGGTCAGTTAACTGGAGGTTAGTTAACTAAAGGTTAGTTAACTGGTTGTTATTCAACCGGAGGTTAGCTAACCGGAGGTAAGTTTACCGGAGGTCAGTAAACAGGAAGTTAGTTAACCGGAGCGTAGTTAACCGGAGGTAAGTTTACCGAAGGTTGGTTAACTGGAGGTTAGTTAACCAGAGGTTACTTAACCGAATGTAAGTTAACCGGAGGTTAGTTAACCGGAGGTAAATTAACTGGAGGTTAGTTAACCAGAGGTTACTTAATCGGAGGTTGATTAACCGGAGGTTAGTTAACCGAAGGTTTGTTAACCGGAGGTTAGTTAACTGGAGGTTAGTTAACCGGGGGTTAGTTAACCGGAGGCTAGTTAAATGAAGGTTAGATAACCGGAGGTTAGTTAACTGGAGGTAAGTTAACCGGAGGTTAGTTAACTGGAGGTAAGTAAACCGGAGGTTACTTAACCGGAGGTTACTTAACCGGAGGTTACTTAACCGGAGGTTACTTAACCGGAGGTTACTTAACCGGAGGTAAGTTAACCATTGGTAAATTTAACCGAGGTTAGTTAACTGGTGGTTAGTTAACAGGAGGTTAGCTAAGCGAAGGTTAGTCAAATGGAGGTTAGTTAACCGGAGGTTAGTTTACCGAAGGTTAGTTATCCGGAGGTTAGTTAACCGGAGGTTAATCAACCGAAGGTTAGTTAACTGGAGTTTAGTTACCTGAAGGTTAGTTATACGGAGGTTAGGTAACCGAAGGTTTGTTAACCGGGGGTTAGTTATCCGGAGGTTAGGTAACCAAAGGTTAGTTAACTGAAGGTTAGTTAACTGGAGGTTCATCAACCGAAGGTTAGTAAACTGGAGATTAGTTAACTGGAGGTTTGTTACTTAACCGAAGGTTAGTTAACCAGACGTAAGTCAACCGGAGGTGAATTAACAGGAGGTTAGTTAACCAGAGGTTATTTAACCGGAGGTTAATTAACCGGAGGTTAGTTAACCGAAGGTTTGTTAACCAAGGGTTAGTTAACCAGAGGTTAGTTAACCGGAGGTCAGTTAACCGGAGGTAAGTTAACCGAAGGTTAGTTAACCGGAGGTTAGTTAACCGGATGTTAGTTAACCGGAGGTCGGTTAACTGGAGGTTACTTGACAGGAAGTTAGTTAACCAGAGGATAGTTAACTGGTCGTTATTTAACCGGAGGTTAGTTAACCGGAGGTTAGTAAACCGGAGGTCAGTTAACAGGAAGTTAGTTAACCGGAGTGTAGTTAACCGGAGGTAAGTTAACCGAAGGTTAGTTAACTGGAGGTTAGTTAACCAAAGGTTACTCAACTCAAGGTTAGTTAGCTGGAGGTTTGTTACTTAACCGAAGGGAAATTAACCGGAGGTGAGTTAACCAGAGGTTATTTAACCGGAGGTTAATTAACCGGAGGTTAGTTAACCGAAGGTTTGTTAACCAGGGGTTAGTTAACCGGAGGTTAGTTAACTGGAGGTAAATTAACCGGAGGTTAGTTAACCAAAGGTTACTTAACCGGAGGTTAATTAACAGGAGGTTAGTTAACCGAAGGTTAGTCAACCGAAGGTTAGTTAAACAGAGGTTAGTTAACCTGAGGTTAGTTAACAAAAGGTTAGTCAACCTGAGGTTAGTTAACAAAAGGTTAGTTAACCGGAGGTTAGTCAACCGGAGGTTAGTAAACCGAAGGTTAGTCAACTGGAGGTAAGTTAAACAGAGGTTAGTTAGCCTGAGGTTAGTAAACAAAAGGTTAGTTAACCGGAGGTTAGTCAACCGAAGGTTAGTTAACCGAAGGTTAGTTAAACAGAGGTTAGTTAACCTGAGGTTAGTAAACAAAAGGTTAGTTAACCGGAGGTTAGTCAACCGGAGGTTAGTGATCCGGAGGTTAGGTAACCGAAGGTTAGTTAACCGAAGGTTAGTTGGTGGTTATTTAACCGGAGGTTAGTTACCCGGTTGTTAGTTAACCGGATCTTAGTGAACCTAAGGTTAACCAAAAGTTAGTAAACTGAAGGTTAGTTAACTGGAGGTTTGTTAACTTGAGGTTACTTAACCGAAGGTTAGTTAACTGGAGGTTACTTAACCGGAGGTTAGTTAACCAGAGGTAACTTAACCGAAAGTTAGTTTACCGGAGGTTTGTTAACCGGAGGTTAGTTAACTGGAGGTTAGTTAACCGAAGGTTATTTAACCGGAGGTGAGTTAACCGGAGGTTATTTAACCGAAGGTCTGTTACCCGAAGGTTAGTTAACTGGAGGTAAGTTAACCAAAGGTTAGTTAACTGGTCGTTATTTAACCGGAGGTTAGTTTACCGGAGGTTAGTAAACCGGAGGTCAGTTAACAGGAAGTTAGTCAACCGGAGCGTAGTTAACCGGAGGTAAGTTAACCGAGGGTTAGTTAACTGGAGGTTAGTTAACCAAAGGTTACTCAACTCAAGGTTAACTAACTGGAGGTTTGGTACTTAACCGAAGGTAAATCAACCGGAGGTTAGTTAACCAGAGGTTATTTAACCGGAGGCTAATAACCCGGAGGTTAGTTAACCGAAGGTTTGTTAACCAGGGGTTAGTTAACCAGAGGTTAGTTAACCGGAGGTTAGTTAACCGGAGGTCAGTCAACCGGAGGTTAGTTGACCGAAGGTTAGATAACCGGAGGTTAGTACACCGGAGGTTAGTTAACTGGAGGTAAGTTAACTGGAGGTTAGTTAACCGGAGGTTACTTAAACGGAGGTTAGTTAACCAGAGGTAACTTAACTGAAAGTTAGTTTACCGGAGGTTTGTTAACCGGAGGTTAGCTAACTGGAGGTTAGTTAACCGAAGGTTAGTTGAACGAAGGTGATTTAAACAGAGGTAAGTTAACCTGAGGTTAGTTAACAAAAGGTTGGTTAACCGTAGGTAAGTCAACCGGAGGTTAATTAACCGAAGGTTAGTTAACCGAAGGTTAGTTAACTGGAGGTTAGTTAACCGAAGGTTAGTTAACCGAAGGTTATTTAAACAGAGGTTAGTAAACCTGAGGTTAGTTAACAAAAGGTTAGTTAACCGGAGGTTAGTCAACCGGAGGTAAGTTAACCGAAGTTTAGTTAACCGAAGGTTAGTTAACCGAAGGTTAGTTAAACAGAGGTTAGTTAACCGAAGGTTAGTTAACTCAAGGTTAGTTAACTGGAGGTTTGTTACTTAACCGAAGGTAAGTTAACCGGACGTTAGTCAACCAGAGGTGAATTACCCGGAGGTTATTTAACCAGAGGTTATTTAACCGGAGGTTAATTAACCGGAGGTTAGTTAACCGAAGGTTTGTTAACCAAGGGTTAGTTAACCGGAGGTTAGTTAACCGGAGGTCAGTTAACCGGACGTTAGTTAACCGAAGGTTAGATAACTGGAGGTTAGTTAACTGGAGGTAAGTTAACTGGAGGTTAGTTAACCAGAGGTTACTTAACCGGAGGTAAGTTAACCAGAGGTAACTTAACCGAAGGTTAGTTTACTGGAGGTTTGTTAACCGGAGGTTAGTTAACTGGAGGTTATTTAACCGAAGGTTAGTTAAACGAAGGTTAGTTAGACAGAGGTTAGTCAACCTGAGGTTAGTTAACAGAAGGTTAGTTAACCGGAGGTTAGTCAACCGGAGGTTAGTTAACCGAAGGTTAGTTAATCGATGGTTAGTTAACTGGAGGTTAGTTAAACAGAGGTTAGTTAACCTGAGGTTAGTAAACCTGAGGTTAGTTAACCTGAGGTTGTTAGTCAACCGGAGGTTAGTTAACCGAAGGTTAATTAACCGAAGGTTAGTTAACCGAAGGTTAGTTAACCGAAGGTTAGTTAGCCGGAGGTTGGTTAAACGAAGGTTAGTTAACCTGAGGTTAGTTAACCGGAGGTAAGTTAACCAAAGGTTAGTTAACCGGAGGTTAGTTAACCGGAGGTTAGTTAACCAGAGGTTAGTTAACCGTAGGTAAGTTAAGCTGGGGTTGGTTAACCAAAGGTTAGTTAACCGGAGATTAGTTGAATGGAGGTTAGTTGACCAAACGTTAGTTAACTGGTTATTATTTAACTGGAGGTTAGTTAACCTAGGGTTAATTAACCGAAGGTTAGTTAACCAGAGGTTAGTTAACCAGAGGTAAGTTAACCGGTTGGTAGGTAACTGGAGGTTAGTTAACCGGAGGTTACTTAACCGGAGGTTAGTTAACCAGAGGTAACTTAACCGAAGGTTAGTTTACCGGAGGTTTGTTAACCGGAGGTTAGTTAACCAAAGGTTAGTTAACCGAAGGTTAGTTAAACGAAGGTTAGTTAGACAGAGGTTAGTTAACCTGAGGTTAGTTAACAGAAGGTTAGTTAACCGGAGGTTAGTCAACCGGAGGTTAGTTAACCGAAGGTTAGTTAATCGAAGGTTAGTTAACTGGAGGTTAGTAAACTGAAGGTAAGTTAACCGAAGGTTAGTTAAACAGAGGTAAGTTAACCTGAGGTTAGTACACAAAAGGTTAGTTAACCAGAGGTTAGTCAACCGGAGGTTAGTTAACCGAAGGTTAGTTAACCGAAGGTAAGTTCACCGAAGGTTAGTTAAACAGAGGTTAGTTAACCTGAGGTTAGTCAACCGGAGGTTAGTTAACCGAAGGTTAGTTAACCGAAGGTTAGTTAACCGAAGGTTAGTTAGCTGGAGGTTGGTTAAACGAAGGTTAGTTAACCGAAGGTTAGTTGAACAGAGGTTAGTTAACCTGAGGTTAGTTAACCGGAGGTAAGTTAACCAAAGGTTAGTTAACCGGAGGTTAGTTAACCGGAGGTTAGTTAACCAGAGGTTAGTTAACCGTAGGTTAGTTAAGCTGGGGTTGGTTAACCAAAGGTTAGTTAACCGGAGGTTAGTTGACTGGAGGTCAGTTGACCAAAGGTTAGTTAACTGGTTATTATTCAACTATAGGTTAGTTTACCGGAGGTTAGTAAACCGGAGGTCAGTTAATACGAAGTTAGTTAACCGGAGCGTAGTAAACCGGAGGTAAGTTAACCGGAGGTTAGTTAACTGGAGGTTAGTTAATCAAAGGTTAGTTAACTCAAGGTTAGTTAACTGGAGGTTTGTTATCCAGAGGTTACTTGACCGAAATTAAGTTAACCGGAGGTTAGTTAAACAGAGGTTAGTTAACAAAAAGTTAGTTAACTGGAGGTAAGTCAACCAGAGGTTAATTAACCGAAGGTTAGTTAACCGAAGGTTAGTTAACTGGAGGTTAGTTAACCGAAGGTTAGTTAACCGAAGGTTAGTTAACCGGAGGTTAGTTAACCAAGGTTAGTTTACCGAAGGTTAGTTATCCGGAGGTTAATCAACCAAAGGTATGATGTAGTCTGATGAAGTCGCTGTGTCGACGAAACGCATCACAATATTGAATAAATAAGTGTAAATCGTATATAATTTTTCATTGAGTTTATATAGATTTGCATCAAGTAAAAGCCACAAGCATTGAATTAAACCAAAGGTAAGTTAACCGGAGGTTAGTAAGCCGGAGTTTAGTTAACCGAAGGTTTGTTATCCGGAGGTTAGTTAACCGAAGGTTAGTTAATCGAAGGTTAGTTAACTGGAGGTTAGTTAACCGAAGGTTAGTAAACTGGAGGTTAGTTAACCGGAGTTCAGTTAACCGGAGGTTAGTCAACCGGAGGTTAGTTAACTGGAGGTTTGTTAACTGGAGGTTAGTTAACCGAAGGTTAGTTGACCGGAGGTTAGTTAACCCAAGGTTAGTTAACCAGAGGTTAGTTAACCGGAGGTTAGTAAACTGGAGGATAGTTAACTGGAGGTAAGTTAACCGAAGGTTAGTTAACCGGAGGTAAGTTAACCAAAGGTTAGTTAACTGAAAAATAGTAACCTGGCGATTTGTTAACCAGAGGTTACTTAACCGAAGGTTTGTTAACCGGAGGTTAGTTAACCGGAGGTTAGTTAACTGAAGGTTAGATAACCGGAGCTTATTTAACCGGAGGTTAGTTAACTGGAGGTAAGTTAACCGAAGGTTAGTTAACCGGAGGTAAGTTAACCAAAGGTTAGTTAACTGAAAAATAGTTACCTGGCGATTTGTTAACCAGAGGTTACTTAACCGGAGGTCAGTTAACCGGAGGTCAGTTAACCGGAGGTTAGTTAACTGAAGGTTAGATAACCGGAGCTTATTTAACCGGAGGTTAGTTAACTGGAGGTGAGTTAACTGGAGGTTAGTTTACCAGAGGTTACTTAACCGGAGGTTAGTTAACCAGAGGTAACTCAACTGAAAGTTAGTTTACCGGAGGTTTGTTAACCAGAGGTTAGTTAACTGGAGGTTAGTTAACCGAAGGTTATTTAACTGGAGGTGAGTTAACCGGAGGTTAGTTAACCAAAGGTTAGTTACCTGAAGGTTAGTTAACTGGAGGTTAGTTAACCGGAGGTTAGTTAACAGGAGGTTAGTTAACCAGAGGTTAGTTAACCAGAGGTTAGTTAACCAAAGGCTAGTTGACCGGAGGTTACTTAACCGGAGGTCAGTTAACAGGAGGTTACTTAACCGAAGGTTAGTTAACTGGTGATTAGTTAACCGGAGGCTAGTTAACCGGAGGTAGGTTAACCAAAGGTTAGTTAACTAGTACTTAGTTAACCGGAGCTTAGTTAACCGGAGGTTAGTTAACTTGTGGTTAGTTGACCGGAGGTTAGTTAACCGGAGGTTAATTAACTGGAGGTTAGTAAACCGGTGGTTAGTTGAGCGGAGGTTTGTTAAGCGGAGGTTAGTTAACAGGAGGTTAGTTAACCGGAGGTTAGTTAACTGAAGGTTAGTTAACCATATGTTAGTTAATCAGAGGTTAGTTAACCAGAGGTTAGTTAACCGGTTGGTAGTTAACTGGAGGTTAGTTAACCGGAGGTTAGTTAACAGGAGGTTAGTTTACCGGAAGTTAGTAAACCGGAGGTTAATCAACCGAAGGTTAGTTCACCAGAGTTGAGTTAACCGGTGGTTAGTTAACAGGAGATTAGTTAACCGGAAGTTAGTTAACCAGAGGTCAGTCAACCAAAGATTAGTTAACCTAAGGTTACTAAACCGGAGGTTTGTTAACAGCAGGTTAGTTAACCGGTAGTTAGTTAACCAGAGGTTAGTTAATCGAAGGCTAGCTGACCAGAGGTTACGTAACCGGAGGTCAGTTAACCACAGGTTACTTAACCGAATGTTAGTTAACCGGTGGTTAGTTAACTGGAGGTTAGGAAACCGGAGGTTAGTTAACTGGAGGTTAGTTAACCATAGGTTAGTTAATCAGAGGTTAGTTAACCAGAGGTTAGTTAACCGGTTGGTAGTTAACTGGAGGTTAGTTAACCGGAGGTTAGTTAACAGGAGGTTAGTTTACCGGAGGTTAGTAAACCGGAGGTTAATCAACCGAAGGTTAGTTCACCAGAGTTGAGTTGAGTTAACAGGAGATAAGTTAACCGGAAGTTAGTTAACCAGAGGTTAGTCAACCAAAGATTAGTTAACCTAAGGTTACTAAACCGGAGGTTAGTTAACAGGAGGTTAGTTAACCGGAGGTAAGTTAACCAGAGGTTAGTTAATCGAAGTTAACCGAAGGCTAGCTGACCGGAGGTTACGTAACCGGAGGTCAGTTAACCACAGGTTACTTAACCGAATGTTAGTTAACCGGTGGTTAGTTAACTGGAGGTTAGGAAACCGGAGGTTAGTTAACCGAAGGTTAGTTAATCGGAGGTTAGTTAACCGAAGGTTATTTAACCTGAGGTGAGTTAACCGGAGGTTATTTAACCGAAGGTCTGTTAACTGGTTGTTATTTAACCGGAGGTTAGTTAACCGGAGGTTAGTAAACCGGAGGTCAGTTAACAGGAAGTTAGTTAACCGGAGCGTAGTTAACCGGAGGTAAGTTAACCGAAGGTTAGTTAACTGGAGGTTAGTTTACCAAAGGTTACCTCAAGGTTAGTTAACTGGAGGTTTGTTTCTTAAACCGAAGGTAAATTAACCGGAGGTTAGTTACCCAGAGGTTATTTAACTGGAGGTTAATTAACCGGAGGTTAGTAAACCGAAGATTTGTTAACCAGGGGTTAGTTAACCGGAGGTTAGTTAACCGAGGGTCAGTTAACCAGAGGTTAGTTAACCGAAGGTTAGATAACCGGAGGTAAGTTAACCGGAGGTTAGTTAACTGGAGGTAAGTTAACTGGAGATTAGTTAACCGGAGGTTACTTAACCGGAGGTTAGTTAACCAGAGGTAACTTAACCGAAAGTTAGTTTACCGGAGGTTTGTTAACCGGAGGTTAGTTAACTGGAGGTTAGTTAACCGAAGGTTATTTAACCGGAGGTGAGTTAACCGGAGATTATTTAACCGAAGGTCTGTTACCCGAAGGTTAGTTAACTGGTGGTAAGTTAACCAAAGGTTAGTTAACTGGAGGTTAGTTAACCAAAGGTTACTCAACTCAAGGTTAGTTAGCTGGAGGTTTGTTACTTAACCGAAGGTAAATTAACCGGAGGTGAGTTAACCAGAGGTTATTTAACCGGAGGTTAATTAACCGGAGGTTAGTTAACCGAAGGTTTGTTAACCAGGGGTTAGTTAACCGGAGGTTAGTTTACCGGAGGTCAGTTAACCGGAGGTTAGTTAACCAAAGGTTAGATAACCGGAGGTTAGTTAACTGGAGGTTAGTTAACTGGAGGTAAGTTAACTGGAGGTTAGTTTACCGGAGGTTAGTTAACCAGAGGTAACTTAACCGAAAGTTAGTTTACCGGAGGTTTGTTAACCGGAGGTTAGTTAACTGGAGGTTAGTAAACCGAAGGTTAGTTAAACGAAGGTTAGTTAAACAGACGTTAGTTAACCTGAGGTTAGTTAACAAAAGGTTAGTTAACCGGAGGTAAGTCAACCGGAGGTTAATTAACCGAAGGTTAGTTAACCGAAGGTAAGTTAACTGGAGGTTAGTTAACCGAAGGTTAGTTAACCGAAGGTTAGTTAAACAGAGGTAAGTTAACCTGAGGTTAGTTAACCTGAGGTTAGTCAACCGGAGGTTAGTTAACCGAAGGTTAGTTAAACAGAGGTTAGTTAACCTGAGGTTTGTTAACAAAAGGTTAGTTAACCGGAGGTTAGTCAACCGGAGGTTAGTTAACCGGAGGTTAGTTAACTGGAGGTTACTTAACAGGAGGTCAGTTTACCAGAGGTTACTTAACCGGAGGTTAGTTAACCGGTGGTTAGTAAACCGAAGGTTAGGAAACCGGAGGTTAGTTAACCAGAGGTAAGTTAATCGGAGGTTAGTTAACCGAAGGTTATTCAACCGGAGGTGAGTTAACCGGAGGTTATTTAACCGAAGGTCTGTTACCCGAAGGTTAGTTAACTGGAGGTTAGTTAACCAAAGGTTAGTTAACTGGTCGTTATTTAACCGGAGGTTAGTTAACCGGAGGTTAGTAAACCGGAGGTCAGTAAACAGGAAGTTAGTTAATCGGAGTGTAGTTAACCGGAGGTAAGTTTACCGAAGGTTAGTTAACTGGAGGTAAGTTAACCAAAGGTTACTCAACTCAAGGTTAGTTAACTGGAGGTTTGTTACTCAACCGAAGGTAAATTAACCGGAGGTTAGTTAACCAGAGGTTATTCAATCGGAGGTTAATTAACCGGAGGTTAGTTAACCGAAGGTTTGTTAACCAGAGGTTAGTTAACTGGAGGTAAGTTAACTGGAGGTTAGTTAACCGGAGGTTACTTAAATGGAGGTTAGTTAACCAGAGGTAACTTAACCAAAAGTTAGTTTACCGGAGGTTTGTTAACCGGAGGTTAGTTAACTGGAGGTTAGTTAACCGAAGGTTAGTTAAACGAAGGTAAGTTAAACAGAGGTTAGTTAACCTGAGGTTAGTTAACAAAAGGTTAGTTAACCGGAGGTAAGTCAACCGGAGGTTAATTAACCGAAGGTTAGTTAACCGAAGGTTAGTTAACTGGAGGTTAGTTAACCGAAGGTTAGTTAACCGAAAGTTAGTTGAACAGAGGTTAGTTAACCTGAGGATAGTTAACAAAAGGTTAGTTAACCGGAGGTTAGTCAACCGGAGGTTAGTTAACCGAAGGTTCTTCTTCTTCTTCTTCTTCCGCGGTGCCGTCTCAGGCTGAACTGAGGCCTTCTGGCCCATTGTTCTTCCGCTTGACAGACTCGTGAGACTCATTCCAAAAAACACGCTGACAGGAATGCCGCGAGCTTAAAAGGAGAAGTCCCTCTCACCATAGGAATCGTAGGTGTTGGGTTGCCTAGGTGTATGACCCTCAATTCTTTAAGGTTGTTACAGTCGAACAGAATATGTTCAGCTGTTTCTTCCATGCTCTTGCACCAGCGACACAGAGCGCTATCGGCCAATCCCATCCTATTCAGATGTTTGTTGAACTGGTGACCAGTTAGTAATCCAGTCACCAGGCTCAGTTCTCTTCTTTCGAGTGAAAGAAGTTTCTTTACTTCAGACTTTGACGATGGTTAGTCAACCGGAGGTTAGTTAACCGAAGGTTAGTTAATCGAAGGTTAGTTAACTGGAGGTTAGTTAACCGAAGGTAAGTTAACCGAAGGTTAGTTAAACAGAGGTTAGTTAACCGGAGGTAAGTCAACCGGAGGTTAATTAACCGAAGGTTAGTTAACCGAAGGTTAGTTAACTGGAGGTTAGTTAACCGAAGGTTAGTTAACCGAAGGTTAGTTAAACAGAGGTTAGTTAACCTGAGGTTAGTTAACAAAAAGTTAGTTAACCGGAGGTTAGTCAACCGGAGGTTAGTTAACCGGAGGTTAGTCAACCGGAGGTTAGTTAACCGAAGGTTAGTTAATCGAAGGTTAGTTAATCGAAGGTTAGTTAACTGGAGGTTAGTTAACCGAAGGTAAGTTAACCGAAGGTTAGTTAAACAGAGGTTAGTTAACCTGAGGTTAGTTAACAAAAGGTTAGTTAACCAGAGGTTAGTCAACCGGAGGTTAGTTAACCGAAGGTTGGTTAACCGAAGGTAAGTTAACCGGAGGTTAGTTAAACAGAGGTTAGTTAACCTGAGGTTAGTTAACCTGAGGTTAGTCAACCGGAGGTTAGTTAACCGAAGGTTAGTTAACCGAAGGTTAGTTAGCTGGAGGTTGGTTAAACGAAGGTTAGTTAACCGAAGGTTAGTTAAACAGAGGTTAGTTAACCTGAGGTTAGTTAACCGGAGGTAAGTTAACCAAAGGTTAGTTAACCGGAGGTTAGTTAACCGGAGGTTAGTTAACCGGAGGTTAGTTAACCAGAGGTTAGTTAACCGTAGGTTAGTTAAGCTGGGGTTGGTTAACCAAAGGTTAGTTAACCTGAGGTTAGTTAACCAGAGGTTAGTTAACAGAAGGCTAGTTGACCGGAGTTTACTTAACCGAAGGTCAGTTAACCAGAGGTTACTTAACCGGAGGTTAGTTAACTGGTGGTTAGTTAACCGTAGGTTAGGAAACCGGAGGTTTGTTAACCAAAGGTTAGTTAATCGGAGGTTAGTTAACCGAAGGTTATTCAACTTGAGGTGGGTTAACTGGAGGTTATTCAACCGAAGGTCGTTTACCCGAAGGTCAGTTAACTGGAGGTTAGTTAACTAAAGGTAAGTTAACTGGTTGTTATTCAACCGGCGGTTAGCTAACCGGAGGTTAGTTTACCGGAGGTCAGTAAACAGGAAGTTAGTTAACCGGAGCGTAGTTAACCGGAGGTAAGTTTACCGAAGGTTAGTTAACTGGAGGTTAGTTAACCAAACGTTAGTTAACTGGAGGTTTGTTAACCAGAGGTTACTTAACCGAATGTAAGTTAACCGGAGGTTAGTTAACCGGAGGTAAATTAACTGGAGGTTAGTTAACCAGAGGTTACTTAATCGGAGGTAAGTTAACCGGAGGTTAGTTAACTGGAGGTAAATTAACCGGAGGTTAGTTAACCAAAGGTTACTTAACCGGAGGTTAATTAACAGGAGGTTAGTTAACCGAAGGTTAGTTAACCGAAGGTTAGTTAAACAGAGGTTAGTTAACCTGAGGTTAGTTAACAAAAGGTTAGATAACCTGAGGTTAGTTAACAAAAGGTTAGTTAACCGGAGGTTAGTCAACCGGAGGTTAGTAAACCGAAGGTTAGTCAACTGGAGGTTAGTTAAACAGAGGTTAGTTAGCCTGAGGTTAGTAAACAAAAGGTTAGTTAACTGGAGGTTAG
Organism: Halyzia sedecimguttata; assembly: GCA_937662695.2. Taxonomy (NCBI): domain Eukaryota; kingdom Metazoa; phylum Arthropoda; class Insecta; order Coleoptera; family Coccinellidae; genus Halyzia; species Halyzia sedecimguttata. The sequence goes on along the minus strand of OW569420.2, from coordinate 28,055,881 downwards.
TCAACCGAAGGTTAGTTAACCGAAGGTTAGTTAAACAGAGGTTAGTTAACCTGAGGTTAGTAAACAAAAGGTTAGTTAACCGGAGGTTAGTCAACCGGAGGTTAGTGATCCGGAGGTTAGGTAACCGAAGGTTAGTTAACCGAAGGTTAGTTGGTGGTTATTTAACCGGAGGTTAGTTACCCGGTTGTTAGTTAACCGGATGTTAGTGAACCTAAGGTTAACCAAAAGTTAGTAAACTGAAGGTTAGTTAACTGGAGGTTTGTTAACTTGAGGTTACTTAACCGAAGGTTAGTTAACTGGAGGTTACTTAACCGGAGGTTAGTTAACCAGAGGTAACTTAACCGAAAGTTAGTTTACCGGAGGTTTGTTAACCGGAGGTTAGTTAACTGGAGGTTAGTTAACCGAAGGTTATTCAACCGGAGGTGAGTTAACCGGAGGTTATTTAACCGAAGGTCTGTTACCCGAAGGTTAGTTAACTGGAGGTAAGTTAACCAAAGGTTAGTTAACTGGTCGTTATTTAACCGGAGGTTAGCTTACCGGAGGTTAGTAAACCGGAGGTCAGTTAACAGGAAGTTAGTCAACCGGAGCGTAGTTAACTGGAGGTAAGTTAACCGAGGGTTAGTTAACTGGAGGTTAGTTAACCAAAGGTTACTCAACTCAAGGTTAACTAACTGGAGGTTTGGTACTTAACCGAAGGTAAATCAACCGGAGGTTAGTTAACCAGAGGTTATTTAACCGGAGGTTAATTAACCGGAGGTTAGTTAACCGAAGGTTTGTTAACCAGGGGTTAGTTAACCAGAGGTTAGTTAACCGGAGGTTAGTTAACCGGAGGTCAGTCAACCGGAGGTTAGTTGACCGAAGGTTAGATAACCGGAGGTTAGTTAACCGGAGGTTAGTTAACTGGAGGTAAGTTAACTGGAGGTTAGTTAACCGGAGGTTACTTAGCCGAAGGTTAGTTAACCAGAGGTAACTTAACCGGAGGTTAGTTAACTGGAGGTAAGTTAACAAAAGGTTATTTAACCGATGGTAAGTCAACTGGAGGCTAGTTAACTGGAGGTTATTTAACCAGAGGTTACTCAACCAGAGGTCAGTTAACTGGTGGTTAGTTAACCGGAGTTAAGTTAACCAGAGGTTAGTTAACTGAGGGTTAGTTAACTGGAGGTAAGTAAACCAGAGGTTAGTCAACCGGAGGTTAGTTACGCGTTGGTTAGTTAACCGGATGTTAGTGAACCTAAGGTTAGTTAAGCGGAGGTTAGTTTACCGGAGATTAGTTAACCGGACGTTAGTTAACCGAAGGTTAGTTAACCGGAGGTTAGTTAACCGGAGTTCAGTTAACCGAAGGTTAGTTAACCGGTGGTTAGTTAACCGGAGGTAAGTTAACCGGAGGTTAGTCAACCGGAGGTTTGTTAACTGGAGGATAGTTAACCGAAGGTTAGTTAACCGGAGGTTAGTTGACCAGAGGTTAGTTGGAGGTTACTTAACAGGAGGTTAGTTAACCAGAGGTTACTTAACTGGAGGTTAGTCAACTGGTGGTTAGTTAACCGGAGTCTAGTTAACCGGAGCTCAGTTAACCGGAGGTTAGTAAACTGGTGGTTAGTTAACCTGGAGGTTAGTGAACCGGAGGTTAGTTAACCGGAGGTTAGTTAACCGGAGGTTAGTTAACCGGAGGTGAGTTAAACGGTGGTTAGTTAAGCGGAGGTTAGTTAAGCGGAGGTTAGTTAACAGGAGGTTAGTTAACCGAAGGTTGGTTAACTGGAGATTAGTTAACCAAGGGTTAGCTAACCTAAGGTTAGTTAACCAGAGGTTAGTTAACCAGAGGTTAGTTAACCGGTTGGTAGTTAACTGGAGGTTAGTTAACTGGAGATTAGTTAACCGGAGGTTAGTTAACTGGAGGTTAGTCAACCGGAGGTTAGTTAAGCAGAGGTTAGTTAACCGAAGGTTGGTTAATCGGAGGTTAGTTAACTGGAGGTTAGTTAACCAGAGGTTAGTTAACAGGAGGTTAATTAACCGGAGGTTAGTTAACCAGAGGTTAGTTAACTGGAGGTGAGTTAACCGGAGGTTAGTTAACCGAAGGTTAGTTACCTGAAGGTTAGTTAACTGGAGGTTAGTTAACCGGAGGTTAGTTAACAGGAAGTTAGTAAACCTGAGGTTAGTTAACCAGAGGTTAGTTAACAAAAGGCTAGTTGACCGGAGTTTACTTAACCGAAGGTCAGTTAACCAGAGGTTACTTAACCGGAGGTTAGTTAACCGGTGGTAAGTTAACCGTAGGTTAGGAAACCGGAGGTTAGTTAACCAAAGGTTAGTTAATCGGAGGTTAGTTAACCGAAGGTTATTTAACTTGAGGTGGGTTAACCGGAGGTTATTCAACCGGAGGTCGTTTACCCGAAGGTCAGTTAACTGGAGGTTAGTTAACTAAAGGTTAGTTAACTGGTTGTTATTCAACCGGAGGTTAGCTAACCGGAGGTAAGTTTACCGGAGGTCAGTAAACAGGAAGTTAGTTAACCGGAGCGTAGTTAACCGGAGGTAAGTTTACCGAAGGTTGGTTAACTGGAGGTTAGTTAACCAGAGGTTACTTAACCGAATGTAAGTTAACCGGAGGTTAGTTAACCGGAGGTAAATTAACTGGAGGTTAGTTAACCAGAGGTTACTTAATCGGAGGTTGATTAACCGGAGGTTAGTTAACCGAAGGTTTGTTAACCGGAGGTTAGTTAACTGGAGGTTAGTTAACCGGGGGTTAGTTAACCGGAGGCTAGTTAAATGAAGGTTAGATAACCGGAGGTTAGTTAACTGGAGGTAAGTTAACCGGAGGTTAGTTAACTGGAGGTAAGTAAACCGGAGGTTACTTAACCGGAGGTTACTTAACCGGAGGTTACTTAACCGGAGGTAAGTTAACCATTGGTAAATTTAACCGAGGTTAGTTAACTGGTGGTTAGTTAACAGGAGGTTAGCTAAGCGAAGGTTAGTCAAATGGAGGTTAGTTAACCGGAGGTTAGTTTACCGAAGGTTAGTTATCCGGAGGTTAGTTAACCGGAGGTTAATCAACCGAAGGTTAGTTAACTGGAGTTTAGTTACCTGAAGGTTAGTTATACGGAGGTTAGGTAACCGAAGGTTTGTTAACCGGGGGTTAGTTATCCGGAGGTTAGGTAACCAAAGGTTAGTTAACTGAAGGTTAGTTAACTGGAGGTTCATCAACCGAAGGTTAGTAAACTGGAGATTAGTTAACTGGAGGTTTGTTACTTAACCGAAGGTTAGTTAACCAGACGTAAGTCAACCGGAGGTGAATTAACAGGAGGTTAGTTAACCAGAGGTTATTTAACCGGAGGTTAATTAACCGGAGGTTAGTTAACCGAAGGTTTGTTAACCAAGGGTTAGTTAACCAGAGGTTAGTTAACCGGAGGTCAGTTAACCGGAGGTAAGTTAACCGAAGGTTAGTTAACCGGAGGTTAGTTAACCGGAGGTTAGTTAACCGGAGGTCGGTTAACTGGAGGTTACTTGACAGGAAGTTAGTTAACCAGAGGATAGTTAACTGGTCGTTATTTAACCGGAGGTTAGTTAACCGGAGGTTAGTAAACCGGAGGTCAGTTAACAGGAAGTTAGTTAACCGGAGTGTAGTTAACCGGAGGTAAGTTAACCGAAGGTTAGTTAACTGGAGGTTAGTTAACCAAAGGTTACTCAACTCAAGGTTAGTTAGCTGGAGGTTTGTTACTTAACCGAAGGGAAATTAACCGGAGGTGAGTTAACCAGAGGTTATTTAACCGGAGGTTAATTAACCGGAGGTTAGTTAACCGAAGGTTTGTTAACCAGGGGTTAGTTAACCGGAGGTTAGTTAACTGGAGGTAAATTAACCGGAGGTTAGTTAACCAAAGGTTACTTAACCGGAGGTTAATTAACAGGAGGTTAGTTAACCGAAGGTTAGTTAACCGAAGGTTAGTTAAACAGAGGTTAGTTAACCTGAGGTTAGTTAACAAAAGGTTAGTCAACCTGAGGTTAGTTAACAAAAGGTTAGTTAACCGGAGGTTAGTCAACCGGAGGTTAGTAAACCGAAGGTTAGTCAACTGGAGGTAAGTTAAACAGAGGTTAGTTAGCCTGAGGTTAGTAAACAAAAGGTTAGTTAACCGGAGGTTAGTCAACCGAAGGTTAGTTAACCGAAGGTTAGTTAAACAGAGGTTAGTTAACCTGAGGTTAGTAAACAAAAGGTTAGTTAACCGGAGGTTAGTCAACCGGAGGTTAGTGATCCGGAGGTTAGGTAACCGAAGGTTAGTTAACCGAAGGTTAGTTGGTGGTTATTTAACCGGAGGTTAGTTACCCGGTTGTTAGTTAACCGGATCTTAGTGAACCTAAGGTTAACCAAAAGTTAGTAAACTGAAGGTTAGTTAACTGGAGGTTTGTTAACTTGAGGTTACTTAACCGAAGGTTAGTTAACTGGAGGTTACTTAACCGGAGGTTAGTTAACCAGAGGTAACTTAACCGAAAGTTAGTTTACCGGAGGTTTGTTAACCGGAGGTTAGTTAACTGGAGGTTAGTTAACCGAAGGTTATTTAACCGGAGGTGAGTTAACCGGAGGTTATTTAACCGAAGGTCTGTTACCCGAAGGTTAGTTAACTGGAGGTAAGTTAACCAAAGGTTAGTTAACTGGTCGTTATTTAACCGGAGGTTAGTTTACCGGAGGTTAGTAAACCGGAGGTCAGTTAACAGGAAGTTAGTCAACCGGAGCGTAGTTAACCGGAGGTAAGTTAACCGAGGGTTAGTTAACTGGAGGTTAGTTAACCAAAGGTTACTCAACTCAAGGTTAACTAACTGGAGGTTTGGTACTTAACCGAAGGTAAATCAACCGGAGGTTAGTTAACCAGAGGTTATTTAACCGGAGGCTAATAACCCGGAGGTTAGTTAACCGAAGGTTTGTTAACCAGGGGTTAGTTAACCAGAGGTTAGTTAACCGGAGGTTAGTTAACCGGAGGTCAGTCAACCGGAGGTTAGTTGACCGAAGGTTAGATAACCGGAGGTTAGTACACCGGAGGTTAGTTAACTGGAGGTAAGTTAACTGGAGGTTAGTTAACCGGAGGTTACTTAAACGGAGGTTAGTTAACCAGAGGTAACTTAACTGAAAGTTAGTTTACCGGAGGTTTGTTAACCGGAGGTTAGCTAACTGGAGGTTAGTTAACCGAAGGTTAGTTGAACGAAGGTGAGTTAAACAGAGGTAAGTTAACCTGAGGTTAGTTAACAAAAGGTTGGTTAACCGTAGGTAAGTCAACCGGAGGTTAATTAACCGAAGGTTAGTTAACCGAAGGTTAGTTAACTGGAGGTTAGTTAACCGAAGGTTAGTTAACCGAAGGTTATTTAAACAGAGGTTAGTAAACCTGAGGTTAGTTAACAAAAGGTTAGTTAACCGGAGGTTAGTCAACCGGAGGTAAGTTAACCGAAGTTTAGTTAACCGAAGGTTAGTTAACCGAAGGTTAGTTAAACAGAGGTTAGTTAACCGAAGGTTAGTTAACTCAAGGTTAGTTAACTGGAGGTTTGTTACTTAACCGAAGGTAAGTTAACCGGACGTTAGTCAACCAGAGGTGAATTACCCGGAGGTTATTTAACCAGAGGTTTTTTAACCGGAGGTTAATTAACCGGAGGTTAGTTAACCGAAGGTTTGTTAACCAAGGGTTAGTTAACCGGAGGTTAGTTAACCGGAGGTCAGTTAACCGGACGTTAGTTAACCGAAGGTTAGATAACTGGAGGTTAGTTAACTGGAGGTAAGTTAACTGGAGGTTAGTTAACCGGAGGTTACTTAACCGGAGGTTAGTTAACCAGAGGTAACTTAACCGAAGGTTAGTTTACTGGAGGTTTGTTAACCGGAGGTTAGTTAACTGGAGGTTAGTTAACCGAAGGTTAGTTAAACGAAGGTTAGTTAGACAGAGGTTAGTCAACCTGAGGTTAGTTAACAGAAGGTTAGTTAACCGGAGGTTAGTCAACCGGAGGTTAGTTAACCGAAGGTTAGTTAATCGATGGTTAGTTAACTGGAGGTTAGTTAAACAGAGGTTAGTTAACCTGAGGTTAGTAAACCTGAGGTTAGTTAACCTGAGGTTGTTAGTCAACCGGAGGTTAGTTAACCGAAGGTTAATTAACCGAAGGTTAGTTAACCGAAGGTTAGTTAACCGAAGGTTAGTTAGCCGGAGGTTGGTTAAACGAAGGTTAGTTAACCTGAGGTTAGTTAACCGGAGGTAAGTTAACCAAAGGTTAGTTAACCGGAGGTTAGTTAACCGGAGGTTAGTTAACCAGAGGTTAGTTAACCGTAGGTAAGTTAAGCTGGGGTTGGTTAACCAAAGGTTAGTTAACCGGAGATTAGTTGAATGGAGGTTAGTTGACCAAACGTTAGTTAACTGGTTATTATTTAACTGGAGGTTAGTTAACCTAGGGTTAATTAACCGAAGGTTAGTTAACCAGAGGTTAGTTAACCAGAGGTAAGTTAACCGGTTGGTAGGTAACTGGAGGTTAGTTAACCGGAGGTTACTTAACCGGAGGTTAGTTAACCAGAGGTAACTTAACCGAAGGTTAGTTTACCGGAGGTTTGTTAACCGGAGGTTAGTTAACCAAAGGTTAGTTAACCGAAGGTTAGTTAAACGAAGGTTAGTTAGACAGAGGTTAGTTAACCTGAGGTTAGTTAACAGAAGGTTAGTTAACCGGAGGTTAGTCAACCGGAGGTTAGTTAACCGAAGGTTAGTTAATCGAAGGTTAGTTAACTGGAGGTTAGTTAACTGAAGGTTAGTTAACCGAAGGTTAGTTAAACAGAGGTAAGTTAACCTGAGGTTAGTACACAAAAGGTTAGTTAACCAGAGGTTAGTCAACCGGAGGTTAGTTAACCGAAGGTTAGTTAACCGAAGGTAAGTTCACCGAATGTTAGTTAAACAGAGGTTAGTTAACCTGAGGTTAGTCAACCGGAGGTTAGTTAACCGAAGGTTAGTTAACCGAAGGTTAGTTAACCGAAGGTTAGTTAGCTGGAGGTTGGTTAAACGAAGGTTAGTTAACCGAAGGTTAGTTGAACAGAGGTTAGTTAACCTGAGGTTAGTTAACCGGAGGTAAGTTAACCAAAGGTTAGTTAACCGGAGGTTAGTTAACCGGAGGTTAGTTAACCAGAGGTTAGTTAACCGTAGGTTAGTTAAGCTGGGGTTGGTTAACCAAAGGTTAGTTAACCGGAGGTTAGTTGACTGGAGGTCAGTTGACCAAAGGTTAGTTAACTGGTTATTATTCAACTATAGGTTAGTTTACCGGAGGTTAGTAAACCGGAGGTCAGTTAATACGAAGTTAGTTAACCGGAGCGTAGTAAACCGGAGGTAAGTTAACCGGAGGTTAGTTAACTGGAGGTTAGTTAATCAAAGGTTAGTTAACTCAAGGTTAGTTAACTGGAGGTTTGTTATCCAGAGGTTACTTGACCGAAAGTAAGTTAACCGGAGGTTAGTTAAACAGAGGTTAGTTAACAAAAAGTTAGTTAACTGGAGGTAAGTCAACCAGAGGTTAATTAACCGAAGGTTAGTTAACCGAAGGTTAGTTAACTGGAGGTTAGTTAACCGAAGGTTAGTTAACCGAAGGTTAGTTAACCGGAGGTTAGTTAACCAAGGTTAGTTTACCGAAGGTTAGTTATCCGGAGGTTAATCAACCAAAGGTATGATGTAGTCTGATGAAGTCGCTGTGTCGACGAAACGCATCACAATATTGAATAAATAAGTGTAAATCGTATATAATTTTTCATTGAGTTTATATAGATTTGCATCAAGTAAAAGCCACAAGCATTGAATTAAACCAAAGGTAAGTTAACCGGAGGTTAGTAAGCCGGAGTTTAGTTAACCGAAGGTTTGTTATCCGGAGGTTAGTTAACCGAAGGTTAGTTAATCGAAGGTTAGTTAACTGGAGGTTAGTTAACCGAAGGTTAGTAAACTGGAGGTTAGTTAACCGGAGTTCAGTTAACCGGAGGTTAGTCAACCGGAGGTTAGTTAACTGGAGGTTTGTTAACTGGAGGTTAGTTAACCGAAGGTTAGTTGACCGGAGGTTAGTTAACCCAAGGTTAGTTAACCAGAGGTTAGTTAACCGGAGGTTAGTAAACTGGAGGATAGTTAACTGGAGGTAAGTTAACCGAAGGTTAGTTAACCGGAGGTAAGTTAACCAAAGGTTAGTTAACTGAAAAATAGTAACCTGGCGATTTGTTAACCAGAGGTTACTTAACCGAAGGTTTGTTAACCGGAGGTTAGTTAACCGGAGGTTAGTTAACTGAAGGTTAGATAACCGGAGCTTATTTAACCGGAGGTTAGTTAACTGGAGGTAAGTTAACCGAAGGTTAGTTAACCGGAGGTAAGTTAACCAAAGGTTAGTTAACTGAAAAATAGTTACCTGGCGATTTGTTAACCAGAGGTTACTTAACCGGAGGTCAGTTAACCGGAGGTCAGTTAACCGGAGGTTAGTTAACTGAAGGTTAGATAACCGGAGCTTATTTAACCGGAGGTTAGTTAACTGGAGGTGAGTTAACTGGAGGTTAGTTTACCAGAGGTTACTTAACCGGAGGTTAGTTAACCAGAGGTAACTCAACTGAAAGTTAGTTTACCGGAGGTTTGTTAACCAGAGGTTAGTTAACTGGAGGTTAGTTAACCGAAGGTTATTTAACTGGAGGTGAGTTAACCGGAGGTTAGTTAACCAAAGGTTAGTTACCTGAAGGTTAGTTAACTGGAGGTTAGTTAACCGGAGGTTAGTTAACAGGAGGTTAGTTAACCAGAGGTTAGTTAACCAGAGGTTAGTTAACCAAAGGCTAGTTGACCGGAGGTTACTTAACCGGAGGTCAGTTAACAGGAGGTTACTTAACCGAAGGTTAGTTAACTGGTGATTAGTTAACCGGAGGCTAGTTAACCGGAGGTAGGTTAACCAAAGGTTAGTTAACTAGTACTTAGTTAACCGGAGCTTAGTTAACCGGAGGTTAGTTAACTTGTGGTTAGTTGACCGGAGGTTAGTTAACCGGAGGTTAATTAACTGGAGGTTAGTAAACCGGTGGTTAGTTGAGCGGAGGTTTGTTAAGCGGAGGTTAGTTAACAGGAGGTTAGTTAACCGGAGGTTAGTTAACTGAAGGTTAGTTAACCATATGTTAGTTAATCAGAGGTTAGTTAACCAGAGGTTAGTTAACCGGTTGGTAGTTAACTGGAGGTTAGTTAACCGGAGGTTAGTTAACAGGAGGTTAGTTTACCGGAAGTTAGTAAACCGGAGGTTAATCAACCGAAGGTTAGTTCACCAGAGTTGAGTTAACCGGTGGTTAGTTAACAGGAGATTAGTTAACCGGAAGTTAGTTAACCAGAGGTCAGTCAACCAAAGATTAGTTAACCTAAGGTTACTAAACCGGAGGTTTGTTAACAGCAGGTTAGTTAACCGGTAGTTAGTTAACCAGAGGTTAGTTAATCGAAGGCTAGCTGACCAGAGGTTACGTAACCGGAGGTCAGTTAACCACAGGTTACTTAACCGAATGTTAGTTAACCGGTGGTTAGTTAACTGGAGGTTAGGAAACCGGAGGTTAGTTAACTGGAGGTTAGTTAACCATAGGTTAGTTAATCAGAGGTTAGTTAACCAGAGGTTAGTTAACCGGTTGGTAGTTAACTGGAGGTTAGTTAACCGGAGGTTAGTTAACAGGAGGTTAGTTTACCGGAGGTTAGTAAACCGGAGGTTAATCAACCGAAGGTTAGTTCACCAGAGTTGAGTTGAGTTAACAGGAGATAAGTTAACCGGAAGTTAGTTAACCAGAGGTTAGTCAACCAAAGATTAGTTAACCTAAGGTTACTAAACCGGAGGTTAGTTAACAGGAGGTTAGTTAACCGGAGGTAAGTTAACCAGAGGTTAGTTAACCGAAGTTAACCGAAGGCTAGCTGACCGGAGGTTACGTAACCGGAGGTCAGTTAACCACAGGTTACTTAACCGAATGTTAGTTAACCGGTGGTTAGTTAACTGGAGGTTAGGAAACCGGAGGTTAGTTAACCGAAGGTTAGTTAATCGGAGGTTAGTTAACCGAAGGTTATTTAACCTGAGGTGAGTTAACCGGAGGTTATTTAACCGAAGGTCTGTTAACTGGTTGTTATTTAACCGGAGGTTAGTTAACCGGAGGTTAGTAAACCGGAGGTCAGTTAACAGGAAGTTAGTTAACCGGAGCGTAGTTAACCGGAGGTAAGTTAACCGAAGGTTAGTTAACTGGAGGTTAGTTTACCAAAGGTTACCTCAAGGTTAGTTAACTGGAGGTTTGTTTCTTAAACCGAAGGTAAATTAACCGGAGGTTAGTTACCCAGAGGTTATTTAACTGGAGGTTAATTAACCGGAGGTTAGTAAACCGAAGATTTGTTAACCAGGGGTTAGTTAACCGGAGGTTAGTTAACCGAGGGTCAGTTAACCAGAGGTTAGTTAACCGAAGGTTAGATAACCGGAGGTAAGTTAACCGGAGGTTAGTTAACTGGAGGTAAGTTAACTGGAGATTAGTTAACCGGAGGTTACTTAACCGGAGGTTAGTTAACCAGAGGTAACTTAACCGAAAGTTAGTTTACCGGAGGTTTGTTAACCGGAGGTTAGTTAACTGGAGGTTAGTTAACCGAAGGTTATTTAACCGGAGGTGAGTTAACCGGAGATTATTTAACCGAAGGTCTGTTACCCGAAGGTTAGTTAACTGGTGGTAAGTTAACCAAAGGTTAGTTAACTGGAGGTTAGTTAACCAAAGGTTACTCAACTCAAGGTTAGTTAGCTGGAGGTTTGTTACTTAACCGAAGGTAAATTAACCGGAGGTGAGTTAACCAGAGGTTATTTAACCGGAGGTTAATTAACCGGAGGTTAGTTAACCGAAGGTTTGTTAACCAGGGGTTAGTTAACCGGAGGTTAGTTTACCGGAGGTCAGTTAACCGGAGGTTAGTTAACCAAAGGTTAGATAACCGGAGGTTAGTTAACTGGAGGTTAGTTAACTGGAGGTAAGTTAACTGGAGGTTAGTTTACCGGAGGTTAGTTAACCAGAGGTAACTTAACCGAAAGTTAGTTTACCGGAGGTTTGTTAACCGGAGGTTAGTTAACTGGAGGTTAGTAAACCGAAGGTTAGTTAAACGAAGGTTAGTTAAACAGACGTTAGTTAACCTGAGGTTAGTTAACAAAAGGTTAGTTAACCGGAGGTAAGTCAACCGGAGGTTAATTAACCGAAGGTTAGTTAACCGAAGGTAAGTTAACTGGAGGTTAGTTAACCGAAGGTTAGTTAACCGAAGGTTAGTTAAACAGAGGTAAGTTAACCTGAGGTTAGTTAACCTGAGGTTAGTCAACCGGAGGTTAGTTAACCGAAGGTTAGTTAAACAGAGGTTAGTTAACCTGAGGTTTGTTAACAAAAGGTTAGTTAACCGGAGGTTAGTCAACCGGAGGTTAGTTAACCGGAGGTTAGTTAACTGGAGGTTACTTAACAGGAGGTCAGTTTACCAGAGGTTACTTAACCGGAGGTTAGTTAACCGGTGGTTAGTAAACCGAAGGTTAGGAAACCGGAGGTTAGTTAACCAGAGGTAAGTTAATCGGAGGTTAGTTAACCGAAGGTTATTCAACCGGAGGTGAGTTAACCGGAGGTTATTTAACCGAAGGTCTGTTACCCGAAGGTTAGTTAACTGGAGGTTAGTTAACCAAAGGTTAGTTAACTGGTCGTTATTTAACCGGAGGTTAGTTAACCGGAGGTTAGTAAACCGGAGGTCAGTAAACAGGAAGTTAGTTAATCGGAGTGTAGTTAACCGGAGGTAAGTTTACCGAAGGTTAGTTAACTGGAGGTAAGTTAACCAAAGGTTACTCAACTCAAGGTTAGTTAACTGGAGGTTTGTTACTCAACCGAAGGTAAATTAACCGGAGGTTAGTTAACCAGAGGTTATTCAATCGGAGGTTAATTAACCGGAGGTTAGTTAACCGAAGGTTTGTTAACCAGAGGTTAGTTAACTGGAGGTAAGTTAACTGGAGGTTAGTTAACCGGAGGTTACTTAAATGGAGGTTAGTTAACCAGAGGTAACTTAACCAAAAGTTAGTTTACCGGAGGTTTGTTAACCGGAGGTTAGTTAACTGGAGGTTAGTTAACCGAAGGTTAGTTAAACGAAGGTAAGTTAAACAGAGGTTAGTTAACCTGAGGTTAGTTAACAAAAGGTTAGTTAACCGGAGGTAAGTCAACCGGAGGTTAATTAACCGAAGGTTAGTTAACCGAAGGTTAGTTAACTGGAGGTTAGTTAACCGAAGGTTAGTTAACCGAAAGTTAGTTGAACAGAGGTTAGTTAACCTGAGGATAGTTAACAAAAGGTTAGTTAACCGGAGGTTAGTCAACCGGAGGTTAGTTAACCGAAGGTTCTTCTTCTTCTTCTTCTTCCGCGGTGCCGTCTCAGGCTGAACTGAGGCCTTCTGGCCCATTGTTCTTCCGCTTGACAGACTCGTGAGACTCATTCCAAAAAACACGCTGACAGGAATGCCGCGAGCTTAAAAGGAGAAGTCCCTCTCACCATAGGAATCGTAGGTGTTGGGTTGCCTAGGTGTATGACCCTCAATTCTTTAAGGTTGTTACAGTCGAACAGAATATGTTCAGCTGTTTCTTCCATGCTCTTGCACCAGCGACACAGAGCGCTATCGGCCAATCCCATCCTATTCAGATGTTTGTTGAACTGGTGACCAGTTAGTAATCCAGTCACCAGGCTCAGTTCTCTTCTTTCGAGTGAAAGAAGTTTCTTTACTTCAGACTTTGACGATGGTTAGTCAACCGGAGGTTAGTTAACCGAAGGTTAGTTAATCGAAGGTTAGTTAACTGGAGGTTAGTTAACCGAAGGTAAGTTAACCGAAGGTTAGTTAAACAGAGGTTAGTTAACCGGAGGTAAGTCAACCGGAGGTTAATTAACCGAAGGTTAGTTAACCGAAGGTTAGTTAACTGGAGGTTAGTTAACCGAAGGTTAGTTAACCGAAGGTTAGTTAAACAGAGGTTAGTTAACCTGAGGTTAGTTAACAAAAAGTTAGTTAACCGGAGGTTAGTCAACCGGAGGTTAGTTAACCGGAGGTTAGTCAACCGGAGGTTAGTTAACCGAAGGTTAGTTAATCGAAGGTTAGTTAATCGAAGGTTAGTTAACTGGAGGTTAGTTAACCGAAGGTAAGTTAACCGAAGGTTAGTTAAACAGAGGTTAGTTAACCTGAGGTTAGTTAACAAAAGGTTAGTTAACCAGAGGTTAGTCAACCGGAGGTTAGTTAACCGAAGGTTGGTTAACCGAAGGTAAGTTAACCGGAGGTTAGTTAAACAGAGGTTAGTTAACCTGAGGTTAGTTAACCTGAGGTTAGTCAACCGGAGGTTAGTTAACCGAAGGTTAGTTAACCGAAGGTTAGTTAGCTGGAGGTTGGTTAAACGAAGGTTAGTTAACCGAAGGTTAGTTAAACAGAGGTTAGTTAACCTGAGGTTAGTTAACCGGAGGTAAGTTAACCAAAGGTTAGTTAACCGGAGGTTAGTTAACCGGAGGTTAGTTAACCAGAGGTTAGTTAACCGTAGGTTAGTTAAGCTGGGGATGGTTAACCAAAGGTTAGTTAACCTGAGGTTAGTTAACCAGAGGTTAGTTAACAGAAGGCTAGTTGACCGGAGTTTACTTAACCGAAGGTCAGTTAACCAGAGGTTACTTAACCGGAGGTTAGTTAACTGGTGGTTAGTTAACCGTAGGTTAGGAAACCGGAGGTTTGTTAACCAAAGGTTAGTTAATCGGAGGTTAGTTAACCGAAGGTTATTTAACTTGAGGTGGGTTAACTGGAGGTTATTCAACCGAAGGTCGTTTACCCGAAGGTCAGTTAACTGGAGGTTAGTTAACTAAAGGTAAGTTAACTGGTTGTTATTCAACCGGCGGTTAGCTAACCGGAGGTTAGTTTACCGGAGGTCAGTAAACAGGAAGTTAGTTAACCGGAGCGTAGTTAACCGGAGGTAAGTTTACCGAAGGTTAGTTAACTGGAGGTTAGTTAACCAAACGTTAGTTAACTGGAGGTTTGTTAACCAGAGGTTACTTAACCGAATGTAAGTTAACCGGAGGTTAGTTAACCGGAGGTAAATTAACTGGAGGTTAGTTAACCAGAGGTTACTTAATCGGAGGTAAGTTAACCGGAGGTTAGTTAACTGGAGGTAAATTAACCGGAGGTTAGTTAACCAAAGGTTACTTAACCGGAGGTTAATTAACAGGAGGTTAGTTAACCGAAGGTTAGTTAAACAGAGGTTAGTTAACCTGAGGTTAGTTAACAAAAGGTTAGTTAACCTGAGGTTAGTTAACAAAAGGTTAGTTAACCGGAGGTTAGTCAACCGGAGGTTAGTAAACCGAAGGTTAGTCAACTGGAGGTTAGTTAAACAGAGGTTAGTTAGCCTGAGGTTAGTAAACAAAAGGTTAGTTAACTGGAGGTTAGTCAACCGAAGGTTAGTTAACCGAAGGTTAGTTAAACAGAGGTTAGTTAACCTGAGGTTAGTAAACAAAAGGTTAGTTAACCGGAGGTTAGTCAACCGGAGGTTAGTGATCCGGAGGTTAGGTAACCGAAGGTTAGTTAACCGAAGGTTAGTTGGTGGTTATTTAACCGGAGGTTAGTTACCCGGTTGTTAGTTAACCGGATGTTAGTGAACCTAAGGTTAACCAAAAGTTAGTAAACTGAAGGTTAGTTAACTGGAGGTTTGTTAACTTGAGGTTACTTAACCGAAGGTTAGTTAACTGGAGGTTACTTAACCGGAGGTTAGTTAACCAGAGGTAACTTAACCGAAAGTTAGTTTACCGGAGGTTTGTTAACCGGAGGTTAGTTAACTGGAGTTTAGTTAACCGAAGGTTATTTAACCGGAGGTGAGTTAACCGGAGGTTATTTAACCGAAGGTCTGTTACCCGAAGGTTAGTTAACTGGAGGTAAGTTAACCAAAGGTTAGTTAACTGGTCGTTATTTAACCGGAGGTTAGCTTACCGGAGGTTAGTAAACCGGAGGTCAGTTAACAGGAAGTTAGTCAACCGGAGCGTAGTTAACTGGAGGTAAGTTAACCGAGGGTTAGTTAACTGGAGGTTAGTTAACCAAAGGTTACTCAACTCAAGGTTAACTAACTGGAGGTTTGGTACTTAACCGAAGGTAAATCAACCGGAGGTTAGTTAACCAGAGGTTATTTAACCGGAGGTTAATTAACCGGAGGTTAGTTAACCGAAGGTTTGTTAACCAGGGGTTAGTTAACCAGAGGTTAGTTAACCGGAGGTTAGTTAACCGGAGGTCAGTCAACCGGAGGTTAGTTGACCGAAGGTTAGATAACCGGAGGTTAGTTAACCGGAGGTTAGTTAACTGGAGGTAAGTTAACTGGAGGTTAGTTAACCGGAGGTTACTTAAACGGAGGTTAGTTAACCAGAGGTAACTTAACCGAAAGTTAGTTTACCGGAGGTTTGTTAACCGGAGATTAGCTAACTGGAGGTTAGTTAACCGAAGGTTAGTTGAACGAAGGTGAGTTAAACAGAGGTAAGTTAACCTGAGGTTAGTTAACAAAAGGTTGGTTAACCGGAGGTAAGTCAACCGGAGGTTAATTAACCGAAGGTTAGTTAACCGAAGGTTAGTTAACTGGAGGTTAGTTAACCGAAGGTTAGTTAACCGAAGGTTATTTAAACAGAGGTAAGTAAACCTGAGGTTAGTTAACAAAAGGTTAGTTAACCGGAGGTTAGTCAACCGGAGGTAAGTTAACCGAAGTTTAGTTAACCGAAGGTTAGTTAACCGAAGGTTAGTTAAACAGAGGTTAGTTAACCGAAGGTTAGTTAACTCAAGGTTAGTTAACTGGAGGTTTGTTACTTAACCGAAGGTAAGTTAACCGGACGTTAGTCAACCAGAGGTGAATTACCCGGAGGTTATTTAACCAGAGGTTATTTAACCGGAGGTTAATTAACCGGAGGTTAGTTAACCGAAGGTTTGTTAACCAAGGGTTAGTTAACCGGAGGTTAGTTAACCGGAGGTCAGTTAACCGGACGTTAGTTAACCGAAGGTTAGATAACTGGAGGTTAGTTAACTGGAGGTAAGTTAACTGGAGGTTAGTTAACCGGAGGTTACTTAACCGGAGGTTAGTTAACCAGAGGTAACTTAACCGAAGGTTAGTTTACCGGAGGTTTGTTAACCGGAGGTTAGTTAACTGGAGGTTAGTTAACCGAAGGTTATTTAAACGAAGGTTAGTTAGACAGAGGTTAGTTAACCTGAGGTTAGTTAACAGAAGGTTAGTTAACCGGAGGTTAGTCAACCGGAGGTTAGTTAACCGAAGGTTAGTTAATCGAAGGTTAGTTAACTGGAGGTTAGTTAAACAGAGGTTAGTTAACCTGAGGTTAGTAAACCTGAGGTTAGTTAACCTGAGGTTGTTAGTCAACCGGAGGTTAGTTAACCGAAGGTTAATTACCCGAAGGTTAGTTAACCGAAGGTTAGTAAACCGAAGGTTAGTTAGCCGGAGGTTGGTTAAACGAAGGTTAGTTAACCGAAGGTTAGTTAAACAGAGGTTAGTTAACCTGAGGTTAGTTAACCGGAGGTAAGTTAACCAAAGGTTAGTTAATCGGAGGTTAGTTAACAGGAGGTTAGTTAACCAGAGGTTAGTTAACCGTAGGTAAGTTAAGCTGGGGTTGGTTAACCAAAGGTTAGTTAACCGGAGATTAGTTGAATGGAGGTTAGTTGACCAAACGTTAGTTAACTGGTTATTATTTAACTGGAGGTTAGTTAACCTAGGGTTAATTAACCGAAGGTTAGTTAACCAGAGGTTAGTTAACCAGAGGTAAGTTAACCGGTTGGTAGGTAACTGGAGGTTAGTTAACCGGAGGTTACTTAACCGGAGGTAAGTTAACCAGAGGTAACTTAACCGAAGGTTAGTTTACCGGAGGTTTGTTAACCGGAGGTTAGTTAACCGAAGGTTAGTTAACCGAAGGTTAGTTAAACGAAGGTTAGTTAGACAGAGGTTAGTTAACCTGAGGTTAGTTAACAGAAGGTTAGTTAACCGGAGGTTAGTCAACCGGAGGTTAGTTAACCGAAGGTTAGTTAATCGAAGGTTAGTTAACTGGAGGTTAGTTAACTGAAGGTAAGTTAACCGAAGGTTAGTTAAACATAGGTAAGTTAACCTGAGGTTAGTACACAAAAGGTTAGTTAACCAGAGGTTAGTCAACCGGAGGTTAGTTAACCGAAGGTTAGTTAACCGAAGGTAAGTTCACCGAAGGTTAGTTAAACAGAGGTTAGTTAACCTGAGGTTAGTCTACCGGAGGTTAGTTAACCGAAGGTTAGTTAACCGAAGGTTAGTTAACCTGAGGTTAGTTAACCGGAGGTAAGTTAACCAAAGGTTAGTTAACCGGAGGTTAGTTAACCGGAGGTTAGTTAACCAGAGGTTAGTTAACCGTAGGTTAGTTAAGCTGGGGTTGGTTAACCAAAGGTTAGTTAACCGGAGGTTAGTTGACTGGAGGTCAGTTGACCAAAGGTTAGTTAACTGGTTATTATTCAACTATAGGTTAGTTTACCGGAGGTTAGTAAACCGGAGGTCAGTTAATACGAAGTTAGTTAACCGGAGCGTAGTAAACCGGAGGTAAGTTAACCGAAGGTTAGTTAACTGGAGGTTAGTTAATCAAAGGTTAGTTAACTCAAGGTTAGTTAACTGGAGGTTTGTTATCCAGAGGTTACTTGACCGAAAGTAAGTTAACCGGAGGTTAGTTAAACAGAGGTTAGTTAACAAAAAGTTAGTTAACTGGAGGTAAGTCAACCAGAGGTTAATTAACCGAAGGTTAGTTAACCGAAGGTTAGTTGACTGGAGGTTAGTTAACCAAAGGTTAGTTAACCGAAGGTTAGTTAACCGGAGGTTAGTTAACCAAGGTTAGTTTACCGAAGGTTAGTTATCCGGAGGTTAATCAACCAAAGGTATGATGTAGTCTGATGAAGTCGCTGTGTCGACGAAACGCATCACAATATTGAATAAATAAGTGTGAATCGTATATAATTTTTCATTGAGTTTATATAGATTTGCATCAAGTAAAAGCCACAAGCATTGAATTAAACCAAAGTAAGTTAACCGGAGGTTAGTAAGCCGGAGTTTAGTTAACCGAAGGTTTGTTATCCGGAGGTTAGTTAACCGAAGGTTAGTTAATCGAAGGTTAGTTAACTGGAGGTTAGTTAACCGAAGGTTAGTAAACTGGAGGTTAGTTAACCGGAGTTCAGTTAACCGGAGGTTAGTCAACCGGAGGTTAGTTAACTGGAGGTTTGTTAACTGGAGGTTAGTTAACCGAAGGTTAGTTGACCGGAGGTTAGTTAACCCAAGGTTAGTTAACCAGAGGTTAGTTAACCGGAGGTTAGTAAACTGGAGGATAGTTAACTGGAGGTAAGTTAACCGAAGGTTAGTTAACCGGAGGTAAGTTAACCAAAGGTTAGTTAACTGAAAAATAGTTACCTGGCGATTTGTTAACCAGAGGTTACTTAACCGAAGGTTTGTTAACCGGAGGTTAGTTAACCGGAGGTTAGTTAACTTGAGGTTTGTTACTTAACCGAAGGTATATTAACCGGAGGTTAGTTAACCAGAGGTTATTTAACCAGAGGTTAATTAACCGGAGGTTATTTAACCGAAGGTTTGTTAACCAGGGTTTAGTGAACCGGAGGTCAGTTAACCGGAGGTCAGTTAACCGGAGGTTAGTTAACTGAAGGTTAGATAACCGGAGCTTAGTTAACCGGAGGTAAGTTAACTGGAGGTGAGTTAACTGGAGGTTAGTTTACCAGAGGTTACTTAACCGGAGGTTAGTTAACCAGAGGTAACTTAACTGAAAGTTAGTTTACCGGAGGTTTGTTAACCAGAGGTTAGTTAACTGGAGGTTAGTTAACCGAAGGTTATTTAACTGGAGGTGAGTTAACCGGAGGTTAGTTAACCAAAGGTTAGTTACCTGAAGGTTAGTTAACTGGAGGTTAGTTAACCGGAGGTTAGTTAACAGGAGGTTAGTTAACCAGAGGTTAGTTAACCAGAGGTTAGTTAACCAAAGGCTAGTTGACCGGAGGTTACTTAACCGGAGGTCAGTTAACAGGAGGTTACTTAACCGAAGGTTAGTTAACTGGTGATTAGTTAACCGGAGGCTAGTTAACCGGAGGTAGGTTAACCAAAGGTTAGTTAACTAGTACTTAGTTAACCGGAGCTTAGTAAACCGGAGGTTAGTTAACTTGTGGTTAGTTGACCGGAGGTTAGTTAACCGGAGGTTAATTAACTGGAGGTTAGTAAACCGGTGGTTAGTTGAGCGGAGGTTAGTTAAGCGGAGGTTAGTTAACAGGAGGTTAGTTAACCGGAGGTTAGTTAACTGGAGGTTAGTTAACCATAGATTTATTAATCAGAGGTTAGTTAACCAGAGGTTAGTTAACCGGTTGGTAGTTAACTGGAGGTAAGTTAACCGGAGGTTAGTTAACAGGAGGTTAGTTTACCGGAGGTTAGTAAACCGGAGGTTAATCAACCGAAGGTTAGTTCACCAGAGTTGAGTTAACCGGTGGTTAGTTAACAGGAGATTAGTTAACCGGAAGTTAGTTAACCAGAGGTCAGTCAACCAAAGATTAGTTAACCTAAGGTTACTAAACCAGAGGTTTGTTAACAGCAGGTTAGTTAACCGGTAGTTAGTTAACCAGAGGTTAGTTAACCGAAGGCTAGCTGACCAGAGGTTACGTAACCGGAGGTCAGTTAACCACAGGTTACTTAACCGAATGTTAGTTAACCGGTGGTTAGTTAACTGGAGGTTAGGAAACCGGAGGTTAGTTAACTGGAGGTTAGTTAACCATAGGTTAGTTAATCAGAGGTTAGTTAACCAGAGGTTAGTTAACCGGTTGGTAGTTAACTGGAGGTTAGTTAACCGGAGGTTAGTTAACAGGAGGTTAGTTTACCGGAGGTTAGTAAACCGGAGGTTAATCAACCGAAGGTTAGTTCACCAGAGTTGAGTTAACCGGTGGTTAGTTAACAGGAGATAAGTTAACCGGAAGTTAGTTAACCAGAGGTTAGTCAACCAAAGATTAGTTAACCTAAGGTTACTAAACCGGAGGTTAGTTAACAGGAGGTTAGTTAACCGGAGGTAAGTTAACCAGAGGTTAGTTAACCGAAGGCTAGCTGACCGGAGGTTACGTAACCGGAGGTCAGTTAACCACAGGTTACTTAACCGAATGTTAGTTAACCGGTGGTTAGTTAACTGGAGGTTAGGAAACCGGAGGTTAGTTAACCGAAGGTTAGTTAATCGGAGGTTAGTTAACCGAAGGTTATTTAACCTGAGGTGAGTTAACCGGAGGTTATTTAACCGAAGGTCTGTTAACTGGTTGTTATTTAACCGGAGGTTAGTTAACCGGAGGTTAGTTAACCGGAGGTTAGTAAACCGGAGGTCAGTTAACAGGAAGTTAGTTAACCGGAGCGTAGTTAACCGGAGGTAAGTTAACCGAAGGTTAGTTAACTGGAGGTTAGTTTACCAAAGGTTACCTCAAGGTTAGTTAACTGGAGGTTTGTTTCTTAAACCGAAGGTAAATTAACCGGAGGTTAGTTACCCAGAGGTTATTTAACTGGAGGTTAATTAACCGGAGGTTAGTAAACCGAAGGTTAGTTCACCAGAGTTGAGTTAACCGGTGGTTAGTTAACAGGAGATTAGTTAACCGGAAGTTAGTTAACCAGAGGTCAGTCAACCAAAGATTAGTTAACCTAAGGTTACTAAACCGGAGGTTTGTTAACAGCAGGTTAGTTAACCGGTAGTTAGTTAACCAGAGGTTAGTTAATCGAAGGCTAGCTGACCAGAGGTTACGTAACCGGAGGTCAGTTAACCACAGGTTACTTAACCGAATGTTAGTTAACCGGTGGTTAGTTAACTGGAGGTTAGGAAACCGGAGGTTAGTTAACTGGAGGTTAGTTAACCATAGGTTAGTTAATCAGAGGTTAGTTAACCAGAGGTTAGTTAACCGGTTGGTAGTTAACTGGAGGTTAGTTAACCGGAGGTTAGTTAACAGGAGGTTAGTTTACCGGAGGTTAGTAAACCGGAGGTTAATCAACCGAAGGTTTGTTAACCAGGGGTTAGTTAACCGGAGGTTAGTTTACCGGAGGTCAGTTAACCGGAGGTTAGTTAACCAAAGGTTAGATAACCGGAGGTTAGTTAACTGGAGGTTAGTTAACTGGAGGTAAGTTAACTGGAGGTTAGTTTACCGGAGGTTAGTTAACCAGAGGTAACTTAACCGAAAGTTAGTTTACCGGAGGTTTGTTAACCGGAGGTTAGTTAACTGGAGGTTAGTAAACCGAAGGTTAGTTAAACGAAGGTTAGTTAAACAGACGTTAGTTAACCTGAGGTTAGTTAACAAAAGGTTAGTTAACCGGAGGTAAGTCAACCGGAGGTTAATTAACCGAAGGTTAGTTAACCGAAGGTAAGTTAACTGGAGGTTAGTTAACCGAAGGTTAGTTAACCGAAGGTTAGTTAAACAGAGGTAAGTTAACCTGAGGTTAGTTAACCTGAGGTTAGTCAACCGGAGGTTAGTTAACCGAAGGTTAGTTAAACAGAGGTTAGTTAACCTGAGGTTTGTTAACAAAAGGTTAGTTAACCGGAGGTTAGTCAACCGGAGGTTAGTTAACCGGAGGTTAGTTAACTGGAGGTTACTTAACAGGAGGTCAGTTTACCAGAGGTTACTTAACCGGAGGTTAGTTAACCGGTGGTTAGTAAACCGAAGGTTAGGAAACCGGAGGTTAGTTAACCAGAGGTAAGTTAATCGGAGGTTAGTTAACCGAAGGTTATTCAACCGGAGGTGAGTTAACCGGAGGTTATTTAACCGAAGGTCTGTTACCCGAAGGTTAGTTAACTGGAGGTTAGTTAACCAAAGGTTAGTTAACTGGTCGTTATTTAACCGGAGGTTAGTTAACCGGAGGTTAGTAAACCGGAGGTCAGTAAACAGGAAGTTAGTTAATCGGAGTGTAGTTAACCGGAGGTAAGTTTACCGAAGGTTAGTTAACTGGAGGTAAGTTAACCAAAGGTTACTCAACTCAAGGTTAGTTAACTGGAGGTTTGTTACTCAACCGAAGGTAAATTAACCGGAGGTTAGTTAACCAGAGGTTATTCAATCGGAGGTTAATTAACCGGAGGTTAGTTAACCGAAGGTTTGTTAACCAGAGGTTAGTTAACTGGAGGTAAGTTAACTGGAGGTTAGTTAACCGGAGGTTACTTAAATGGAGGTTAGTTAACCAGAGGTAACTTAACCAAAAGTTAGTTTACCGGAGGTTTGTTAACCGGAGGTTAGTTAACTGGAGGTTAGTTAACCGAAGGTTAGTTAAACGAAGGTAAGTTAAACAGAGGTTAGTTAACCTGAGGTTAGTTAACAAAAGGTTAGTTAACCGGAGGTAAGTCAACCGGAGGTTAATTAACCGAAGGTTAGTTAACCGAAGGTTAGTTAACTGGAGGTTAGTTAACCGAAGGTTAGTTAACCGAAAGTTAGTTGAACAGAGGTTAGTTAACCTGAGGATAGTTAACAAAAGGTTAGTTAACCGGAGGTTAGTCAACCGGAGGTTAGTTAACCGAAGGTTCTTCTTCTTCTTCTTCTTCCGCGGTGCCGTCTCAGGCTGAACTGAGGCCTTCTGGCCCATTGTTCTTCCGCTTGACAGACTCGTGAGACTCATTCCAAAAAACACGCTGACAGGAATGCCGCGAGCTTAAAAGGAGAAGTCCCTCTCACCATAGGAATCGTAGGTGTTGGGTTGCCTAGGTGTATGACCCTCAATTCTTTAAGGTTGTTACAGTCGAACAGAATATGTTCAGCTGTTTCTTCCATGCTCTTGCACCAGCGACACAGAGCGCTATCGGCCAATCCCATCCTATTCAGATGTTTGTTGAACTGGTGACCAGTTAGTAATCCAGTCACCAGGCTCAGTTCTCTTCTTTCGAGTGAAAGAAGTTTCTTTACTTCAGACTTTGACGATGGTTAGTCAACCGGAGGTTAGTTAACCGAAGGTTAGTTAATCGAAGGTTAGTTAACTGGAGGTTAGTTAACCGAAGGTAAGTTAACCGAAGGTTAGTTAAACAGAGGTTAGTTAACCGGAGGTAAGTCAACCGGAGGTTAATTAACCGAAGGTTAGTTAACCGAAGGTTAGTTAACTGGAGGTTAGTTAACCGAAGGTTAGTTAACCGAAGGTTAGTTAAACAGAGGTTAGTTAACCTGAGGTTAGTTAACAAAAAGTTAGTTAACCGGAGGTTAGTCAACCGGAGGTTAGTTAACCGGAGGTTAGTCAACCGGAGGTTAGTTAACCGAAGGTTAGTTAATCGAAGGTTAGTTAATCGAAGGTTAGTTAACTGGAGGTTAGTTAACCGAAGGTAAGTTAACCGAAGGTTAGTTAAACAGAGGTTAGTTAACCTGAGGTTAGTTAACAAAAGGTTAGTTAACCAGAGGTTAGTCAACCGGAGGTTAGTTAACCGAAGGTTGGTTAACCGAAGGTAAGTTAACCGGAGGTTAGTTAAACAGAGGTTAGTTAACCTGAGGTTAGTTAACCTGAGGTTAGTCAACCGGAGGTTAGTTAACCGAAGGTTAGTTAACCGAAGGTTAGTTAGCTGGAGGTTGGTTAAACGAAGGTTAGTTAACCGAAGGTTAGTTAAACAGAGGTTAGTTAACCTGAGGTTAGTTAACCGGAGGTAAGTTAACCAAAGGTTAGTTAACCGGAGGTTAGTTAACCGGAGGTTAGTTAACCAGAGGTTAGTTAACCGTAGGTTAGTTAAGCTGGGGATGGTTAACCAAAGGTTAGTTAACCTGAGGTTAGTTAACCAGAGGTTAGTTAACAGAAGGCTAGTTGACCGGAGTTTACTTAACCGAAGGTCAGTTAACCAGAGGTTACTTAACCGGAGGTTAGTTAACTGGTGGTTAGTTAACCGTAGGTTAGGAAACCGGAGGTTTGTTAACCAAAGGTTAGTTAATCGGAGGTTAGTTAACCGAAGGTTATTTAACTTGAGGTGGGTTAACTGGAGGTTATTCAACCGAAGGTCGTTTACCCGAAGGTCAGTTAACTGGAGGTTAGTTAACTAAAGGTAAGTTAACTGGTTGTTATTCAACCGGCGGTTAGCTAACCGGAGGTTAGTTTACCGGAGGTCAGTAAACAGGAAGTTAGTTAACCGGAGCGTAGTTAACCGGAGGTAAGTTTACCGAAGGTTAGTTAACTGGAGGTTAGTTAACCAAACGTTAGTTAACTGGAGGTTTGTTAACCAGAGGTTACTTAACCGAATGTAAGTTAACCGGAGGTTAGTTAACCGGAGGTAAATTAACTGGAGGTTAGTTAACCAGAGGTTACTTAATCGGAGGTAAGTTAACCGGAGGTTAGTTAACTGGAGGTAAATTAACCGGAGGTTAGTTAACCAAAGGTTACTTAACCGGAGGTTAATTAACAGGAGGTTAGTTAACCGGAGGTGAGTTAAACGGTGGTTAGTTAAGCGGAGGTTAGTTAAGCGGAGGTTAGTTAACAGGAGGTTAGTTAACCGAAGGTTGGTTAACTGGAGATTAGTTAACCAAGGGTTAGCTAACCTAAGGTTAGTTAACCAGAGGTTAGTTAACCAGAGGTTAGTTAACCGGTTGGTAGTTAACTGGAGGTTAGTTAACTGGAGATTAGTTAACCGGAGGTTAGTTAACTGGAGGTTAGTCAACCGGAGGTTAGTTAAGCAGAGGTTAGTTAACCGAAGGTTGGTTAATCGGAGGTTAGTTAACTGGAGGTTAGTTAACCAGAGGTTAGTTAACAGGAGGTTAATTAACCGGAGGTTAGTTAACCAGAGGTTAGTTAACTGGAGGTGAGTTAACCGGAGGTTAGTTAACCGAAGGTTAGTTACCTGAAGGTTAGTTAACTGGAGGTTAGTTAACCGGAGGTTAGTTAACAGGAAGTTAGTAAACCTGAGGTTAGTTAACCAGAGGTTAGTTAACAAAAGGCTAGTTGACCGGAGTTTACTTAACCGAAGGTCAGTTAACCAGAGGTTACTTAACCGGAGGTTAGTTAACCGGTGGTAAGTTAACCGTAGGTTAGGAAACCGGAGGTTAGTTAACCAAAGGTTAGTTAATCGGAGGTTAGTTAACCGAAGGTTATTTAACTTGAGGTGGGTTAACCGGAGGTTATTCAACCGGAGGTCGTTTACCCGAAGGTCAGTTAACTGGAGGTTAGTTAACTAAAGGTTAGTTAACTGGTTGTTATTCAACCGGAGGTTAGCTAACCGGAGGTAAGTTTACCGGAGGTCAGTAAACAGGAAGTTAGTTAACCGGAGCGTAGTTAACCGGAGGTAAGTTTACCGAAGGTTGGTTAACTGGAGGTTAGTTAACCAGAGGTTACTTAACCGAATGTAAGTTAACCGGAGGTTAGTTAACCGGAGGTAAATTAACTGGAGGTTAGTTAACCAGAGGTTACTTAATCGGAGGTTGATTAACCGGAGGTTAGTTAACCGAAGGTTTGTTAACCGGAGGTTAGTTAACTGGAGGTTAGTTAACCGGGGGTTAGTTAACCGGAGGCTAGTTAAATGAAGGTTAGATAACCGGAGGTTAGTTAACTGGAGGTAAGTTAACCGGAGGTTAGTTAACTGGAGGTAAGTAAACCGGAGGTTACTTAACCGGAGGTTACTTAACCGGAGGTTACTTAACCGGAGGTAAGTTAACCATTGGTAAATTTAACCGAGGTTAGTTAACTGGTGGTTAGTTAACAGGAGGTTAGCTAAGCGAAGGTTAGTCAAATGGAGGTTAGTTAACCGGAGGTTAGTTTACCGAAGGTTAGTTATCCGGAGGTTAGTTAACCGGAGGTTAATCAACCGAAGGTTAGTTAACTGGAGTTTAGTTACCTGAAGGTTAGTTATACGGAGGTTAGGTAACCGAAGGTTTGTTAACCGGGGGTTAGTTATCCGGAGGTTAGGTAACCAAAGGTTAGTTAACTGAAGGTTAGTTAACTGGAGGTTCATCAACCGAAGGTTAGTAAACTGGAGATTAGTTAACTGGAGGTTTGTTACTTAACCGAAGGTTAGTTAACCAGACGTAAGTCAACCGGAGGTGAATTAACAGGAGGTTAGTTAACCAGAGGTTATTTAACCGGAGGTTAATTAACCGGAGGTTAGTTAACCGAAGGTTTGTTAACCAAGGGTTAGTTAACCAGAGGTTAGTTAACCGGAGGTCAGTTAACCGGAGGTAAGTTAACCGAAGGTTAGTTAACCGGAGGTTAGTTAACCGGAGGTTAGTTAACCGGAGGTCGGTTAACTGGAGGTTACTTGACAGGAAGTTAGTTAACCAGAGGATAGTTAACTGGTCGTTATTTAACCGGAGGTTAGTTAACCGGAGGTTAGTAAACCGGAGGTCAGTTAACAGGAAGTTAGTTAACCGGAGTGTAGTTAACCGGAGGTAAGTTAACCGAAGGTTAGTTAACTGGAGGTTAGTTAACCAAAGGTTACTCAACTCAAGGTTAGTTAGCTGGAGGTTTGTTACTTAACCGAAGGGAAATTAACCGGAGGTGAGTTAACCAGAGGTTATTTAACCGGAGGTTAATTAACCGGAGGTTAGTTAACCGAAGGTTTGTTAACCAGGGGTTAGTTAACCGGAGGTTAGTTAACTGGAGGTAAATTAACCGGAGGTTAGTTAACCAAAGGTTACTTAACCGGAGGTTAATTAACAGGAGGTTAGTTAACCGAAGGTTAGTTAACCGAAGGTTAGTTAAACAGAGGTTAGTTAACCTGAGGTTAGTTAACAAAAGGTTAGTCAACCTGAGGTTAGTTAACAAAAGGTTAGTTAACCGGAGGTTAGTCAACCGGAGGTTAGTAAACCGAAGGTTAGTCAACTGGAGGTAAGTTAAACAGAGGTTAGTTAGCCTGAGGTTAGTAAACAAAAGGTTAGTTAACCGGAGGTTAGTCAACCGAAGGTTAGTTAACCGAAGGTTAGTTAAACAGAGGTTAGTTAACCTGAGGTTAGTAAACAAAAGGTTAGTTAACCGGAGGTTAGTCAACCGGAGGTTAGTGATCCGGAGGTTAGGTAACCGAAGGTTAGTTAACCGAAGGTTAGTTGGTGGTTATTTAACCGGAGGTTAGTTACCCGGTTGTTAGTTAACCGGATCTTAGTGAACCTAAGGTTAACCAAAAGTTAGTAAACTGAAGGTTAGTTAACTGGAGGTTTGTTAACTTGAGGTTACTTAACCGAAGGTTAGTTAACTGGAGGTTACTTAACCGGAGGTTAGTTAACCAGAGGTAACTTAACCGAAAGTTAGTTTACCGGAGGTTTGTTAACCGGAGGTTAGTTAACTGGAGGTTAGTTAACCGAAGGTTATTTAACCGGAGGTGAGTTAACCGGAGGTTATTTAACCGAAGGTCTGTTACCCGAAGGTTAGTTAACTGGAGGTAAGTTAACCAAAGGTTAGTTAACTGGTCGTTATTTAACCGGAGGTTAGTTTACCGGAGGTTAGTAAACCGGAGGTCAGTTAACAGGAAGTTAGTCAACCGGAGCGTAGTTAACCGGAGGTAAGTTAACCGAGGGTTAGTTAACTGGAGGTTAGTTAACCAAAGGTTACTCAACTCAAGGTTAACTAACTGGAGGTTTGGTACTTAACCGAAGGTAAATCAACCGGAGGTTAGTTAACCAGAGGTTATTTAACCGGAGGCTAATAACCCGGAGGTTAGTTAACCGAAGGTTTGTTAACCAGGGGTTAGTTAACCAGAGGTTAGTTAACCGGAGGTTAGTTAACCGGAGGTCAGTCAACCGGAGGTTAGTTGACCGAAGGTTAGATAACCGGAGGTTAGTACACCGGAGGTTAGTTAACTGGAGGTAAGTTAACTGGAGGTTAGTTAACCGGAGGTTACTTAAACGGAGGTTAGTTAACCAGAGGTAACTTAACTGAAAGTTAGTTTACCGGAGGTTTGTTAACCGGAGGTTAGCTAACTGGAGGTTAGTTAACCGAAGGTTAGTTGAACGAAGGTGAGTTAAACAGAGGTAAGTTAACCTGAGGTTAGTTAACAAAAGGTTGGTTAACCGTAGGTAAGTCAACCGGAGGTTAATTAACCGAAGGTTAGTTAACCGAAGGTTAGTTAACTGGAGGTTAGTTAACCGAAGGTTAGTTAACCGAAGGTTATTTAAACAGAGGTTAGTAAACCTGAGGTTAGTTAACAAAAGGTTAGTTAACCGGAGGTTAGTCAACCGGAGGTAAGTTAACCGAAGTTTAGTTAACCGAAGGTTAGTTAACCGAAGGTTAGTTAAACAGAGGTTAGTTAACCGAAGGTTAGTTAACTCAAGGTTAGTTAACTGGAGGTTTGTTACTTAACCGAAGGTAAGTTAACCGGACGTTAGTCAACCAGAGGTGAATTACCCGGAGGTTATTTAACCAGAGGTTTTTTAACCGGAGGTTAATTAACCGGAGGTTAGTTAACCGAAGGTTTGTTAACCAAGGGTTAGTTAACCGGAGGTTAGTTAACCGGAGGTCAGTTAACCGGACGTTAGTTAACCGAAGGTTAGATAACTGGAGGTTAGTTAACTGGAGGTAAGTTAACTGGAGGTTAGTTAACCGGAGGTTACTTAACCGGAGGTTAGTTAACCAGAGGTAACTTAACCGAAGGTTAGTTTACTGGAGGTTTGTTAACCGGAGGTTAGTTAACTGGAGGTTAGTTAACCGAAGGTTAGTTAAACGAAGGTTAGTTAGACAGAGGTTAGTCAACCTGAGGTTAGTTAACAGAAGGTTAGTTAACCGGAGGTTAGTCAACCGGAGGTTAGTTAACCGAAGGTTAGTTAATCGATGGTTAGTTAACTGGAGGTTAGTTAAACAGAGGTTAGTTAACCTGAGGTTAGTAAACCTGAGGTTAGTTAACCTGAGGTTGTTAGTCAACCGGAGGTTAGTTAACCGAAGGTTAATTAACCGAAGGTTAGTTAACCGAAGGTTAGTTAACCGAAGGTTAGTTAGCCGGAGGTTGGTTAAACGAAGGTTAGTTAACCTGAGGTTAGTTAACCGGAGGTAAGTTAACCAAAGGTTAGTTAACCGGAGGTTAGTTAACCGGAGGTTAGTTAACCAGAGGTTAGTTAACCGTAGGTAAGTTAAGCTGGGGTTGGTTAACCAAAGGTTAGTTAACCGGAGATTAGTTGAATGGAGGTTAGTTGACCAAACGTTAGTTAACTGGTTATTATTTAACTGGAGGTTAGTTAACCTAGGGTTAATTAACCGAAGGTTAGTTAACCAGAGGTTAGTTAACCAGAGGTAAGTTAACCGGTTGGTAGGTAACTGGAGGTTAGTTAACCGGAGGTTACTTAACCGGAGGTTAGTTAACCAGAGGTAACTTAACCGAAGGTTAGTTTACCGGAGGTTTGTTAACCGGAGGTTAGTTAACCAAAGGTTAGTTAACCGAAGGTTAGTTAAACGAAGGTTAGTTAGACAGAGGTTAGTTAACCTGAGGTTAGTTAACAGAAGGTTAGTTAACCGGAGGTTAGTCAACCGGAGGTTAGTTAACCGAAGGTTAGTTAATCGAAGGTTAGTTAACTGGAGGTTAGTTAACTGAAGGTTAGTTAACCGAAGGTTAGTTAAACAGAGGTAAGTTAACCTGAGGTTAGTACACAAAAGGTTAGTTAACCAGAGGTTAGTCAACCGGAGGTTAGTTAACCGAAGGTTAGTTAACCGAAGGTAAGTTCACCGAATGTTAGTTAAACAGAGGTTAGTTAACCTGAGGTTAGTCAACCGGAGGTTAGTTAACCGAAGGTTAGTTAACCGAAGGTTAGTTAACCGAAGGTTAGTTAGCTGGAGGTTGGTTAAACGAAGGTTAGTTAACCGAAGGTTAGTTGAACAGAGGTTAGTTAACCTGAGGTTAGTTAACCGGAGGTAAGTTAACCAAAGGTTAGTTAACCGGAGGTTAGTTAACCGGAGGTTAGTTAACCAGAGGTTAGTTAACCGTAGGTTAGTTAAGCTGGGGTTGGTTAACCAAAGGTTAGTTAACCGGAGGTTAGTTGACTGGAGGTCAGTTGACCAAAGGTTAGTTAACTGGTTATTATTCAACTATAGGTTAGTTTACCGGAGGTTAGTAAACCGGAGGTCAGTTAATACGAAGTTAGTTAACCGGAGCGTAGTAAACCGGAGGTAAGTTAACCGGAGGTTAGTTAACTGGAGGTTAGTTAATCAAAGGTTAGTTAACTCAAGGTTAGTTAACTGGAGGTTTGTTATCCAGAGGTTACTTGACCGAAAGTAAGTTAACCGGAGGTTAGTTAAACAGAGGTTAGTTAACAAAAAGTTAGTTAACTGGAGGTAAGTCAACCAGAGGTTAATTAACCGAAGGTTAGTTAACCGAAGGTTAGTTAACTGGAGGTTAGTTAACCGAAGGTTAGTTAACCGAAGGTTAGTTAACCGGAGGTTAGTTAACCAAGGTTAGTTTACCGAAGGTTAGTTATCCGGAGGTTAATCAACCAAAGGTATGATGTAGTCTGATGAAGTCGCTGTGTCGACGAAACGCATCACAATATTGAATAAATAAGTGTAAATCGTATATAATTTTTCATTGAGTTTATATAGATTTGCATCAAGTAAAAGCCACAAGCATTGAATTAAACCAAAGGTAAGTTAACCGGAGGTTAGTAAGCCGGAGTTTAGTTAACCGAAGGTTTGTTATCCGGAGGTTAGTTAACCGAAGGTTAGTTAATCGAAGGTTAGTTAACTGGAGGTTAGTTAACCGAAGGTTAGTAAACTGGAGGTTAGTTAACCGGAGTTCAGTTAACCGGAGGTTAGTCAACCGGAGGTTAGTTAACTGGAGGTTTGTTAACTGGAGGTTAGTTAACCGAAGGTTAGTTGACCGGAGGTTAGTTAACCCAAGGTTAGTTAACCAGAGGTTAGTTAACCGGAGGTTAGTAAACTGGAGGATAGTTAACTGGAGGTAAGTTAACCGAAGGTTAGTTAACCGGAGGTAAGTTAACCAAAGGTTAGTTAACTGAAAAATAGTAACCTGGCGATTTGTTAACCAGAGGTTACTTAACCGAAGGTTTGTTAACCGGAGGTTAGTTAACCGGAGGTTAGTTAACTGAAGGTTAGATAACCGGAGCTTATTTAACCGGAGGTTAGTTAACTGGAGGTAAGTTAACCGAAGGTTAGTTAACCGGAGGTAAGTTAACCAAAGGTTAGTTAACTGAAAAATAGTTACCTGGCGATTTGTTAACCAGAGGTTACTTAACCGGAGGTCAGTTAACCGGAGGTCAGTTAACCGGAGGTTAGTTAACTGAAGGTTAGATAACCGGAGCTTATTTAACCGGAGGTTAGTTAACTGGAGGTGAGTTAACTGGAGGTTAGTTTACCAGAGGTTACTTAACCGGAGGTTAGTTAACCAGAGGTAACTCAACTGAAAGTTAGTTTACCGGAGGTTTGTTAACCAGAGGTTAGTTAACTGGAGGTTAGTTAACCGAAGGTTATTTAACTGGAGGTGAGTTAACCGGAGGTTAGTTAACCAAAGGTTAGTTACCTGAAGGTTAGTTAACTGGAGGTTAGTTAACCGGAGGTTAGTTAACAGGAGGTTAGTTAACCAGAGGTTAGTTAACCAGAGGTTAGTTAACCAAAGGCTAGTTGACCGGAGGTTACTTAACCGGAGGTCAGTTAACAGGAGGTTACTTAACCGAAGGTTAGTTAACTGGTGATTAGTTAACCGGAGGCTAGTTAACCGGAGGTAGGTTAACCAAAGGTTAGTTAACTAGTACTTAGTTAACCGGAGCTTAGTTAACCGGAGGTTAGTTAACTTGTGGTTAGTTGACCGGAGGTTAGTTAACCGGAGGTTAATTAACTGGAGGTTAGTAAACCGGTGGTTAGTTGAGCGGAGGTTTGTTAAGCGGAGGTTAGTTAACAGGAGGTTAGTTAACCGGAGGTTAGTTAACTGAAGGTTAGTTAACCATATGTTAGTTAATCAGAGGTTAGTTAACCAGAGGTTAGTTAACCGGTTGGTAGTTAACTGGAGGTTAGTTAACCGGAGGTTAGTTAACAGGAGGTTAGTTTACCGGAAGTTAGTAAACCGGAGGTTAATCAACCGAAGGTTAGTTCACCAGAGTTGAGTTAACCGGTGGTTAGTTAACAGGAGATTAGTTAACCGGAAGTTAGTTAACCAGAGGTCAGTCAACCAAAGATTAGTTAACCTAAGGTTACTAAACCGGAGGTTTGTTAACAGCAGGTTAGTTAACCGGTAGTTAGTTAACCAGAGGTTAGTTAATCGAAGGCTAGCTGACCAGAGGTTACGTAACCGGAGGTCAGTTAACCACAGGTTACTTAACCGAATGTTAGTTAACCGGTGGTTAGTTAACTGGAGGTTAGGAAACCGGAGGTTAGTTAACTGGAGGTTAGTTAACCATAGGTTAGTTAATCAGAGGTTAGTTAACCAGAGGTTAGTTAACCGGTTGGTAGTTAACTGGAGGTTAGTTAACCGGAGGTTAGTTAACAGGAGGTTAGTTTACCGGAGGTTAGTAAACCGGAGGTTAATCAACCGAAGGTTAGTTCACCAGAGTTGAGTTGAGTTAACAGGAGATAAGTTAACCGGAAGTTAGTTAACCAGAGGTTAGTCAACCAAAGATTAGTTAACCTAAGGTTACTAAACCGGAGGTTAGTTAACAGGAGGTTAGTTAACCGGAGGTAAGTTAACCAGAGGTTAGTTAACCGAAGTTAACCGAAGGCTAGCTGACCGGAGGTTACGTAACCGGAGGTCAGTTAACCACAGGTTACTTAACCGAATGTTAGTTAACCGGTGGTTAGTTAACTGGAGGTTAGGAAACCGGAGGTTAGTTAACCGAAGGTTAGTTAATCGGAGGTTAGTTAACCGAAGGTTATTTAACCTGAGGTGAGTTAACCGGAGGTTATTTAACCGAAGGTCTGTTAACTGGTTGTTATTTAACCGGAGGTTAGTTAACCGGAGGTTAGTAAACCGGAGGTCAGTTAACAGGAAGTTAGTTAACCGGAGCGTAGTTAACCGGAGGTAAGTTAACCGAAGGTTAGTTAACTGGAGGTTAGTTTACCAAAGGTTACCTCAAGGTTAGTTAACTGGAGGTTTGTTTCTTAAACCGAAGGTAAATTAACCGGAGGTTAGTTACCCAGAGGTTATTTAACTGGAGGTTAATTAACCGGAGGTTAGTAAACCGAAGATTTGTTAACCAGGGGTTAGTTAACCGGAGGTTAGTTAACCGAGGGTCAGTTAACCAGAGGTTAGTTAACCGAAGGTTAGATAACCGGAGGTAAGTTAACCGGAGGTTAGTTAACTGGAGGTAAGTTAACTGGAGATTAGTTAACCGGAGGTTACTTAACCGGAGGTTAGTTAACCAGAGGTAACTTAACCGAAAGTTAGTTTACCGGAGGTTTGTTAACCGGAGGTTAGTTAACTGGAGGTTAGTTAACCGAAGGTTATTTAACCGGAGGTGAGTTAACCGGAGATTATTTAACCGAAGGTCTGTTACCCGAAGGTTAGTTAACTGGTGGTAAGTTAACCAAAGGTTAGTTAACTGGAGGTTAGTTAACCAAAGGTTACTCAACTCAAGGTTAGTTAGCTGGAGGTTTGTTACTTAACCGAAGGTAAATTAACCGGAGGTGAGTTAACCAGAGGTTATTTAACCGGAGGTTAATTAACCGGAGGTTAGTTAACCGAAGGTTTGTTAACCAGGGGTTAGTTAACCGGAGGTTAGTTTACCGGAGGTCAGTTAACCGGAGGTTAGTTAACCAAAGGTTAGATAACCGGAGGTTAGTTAACTGGAGGTTAGTTAACTGGAGGTAAGTTAACTGGAGGTTAGTTTACCGGAGGTTAGTTAACCAGAGGTAACTTAACCGAAAGTTAGTTTACCGGAGGTTTGTTAACCGGAGGTTAGTTAACTGGAGGTTAGTAAACCGAAGGTTAGTTAAACGAAGGTTAGTTAAACAGACGTTAGTTAACCTGAGGTTAGTTAACAAAAGGTTAGTTAACCGGAGGTAAGTCAACCGGAGGTTAATTAACCGAAGGTTAGTTAACCGAAGGTAAGTTAACTGGAGGTTAGTTAACCGAAGGTTAGTTAACCGAAGGTTAGTTAAACAGAGGTAAGTTAACCTGAGGTTAGTTAACCTGAGGTTAGTCAACCGGAGGTTAGTTAACCGAAGGTTAGTTAAACAGAGGTTAGTTAACCTGAGGTTTGTTAACAAAAGGTTAGTTAACCGGAGGTTAGTCAACCGGAGGTTAGTTAACCGGAGGTTAGTTAACTGGAGGTTACTTAACAGGAGGTCAGTTTACCAGAGGTTACTTAACCGGAGGTTAGTTAACCGGTGGTTAGTAAACCGAAGGTTAGGAAACCGGAGGTTAGTTAACCAGAGGTAAGTTAATCGGAGGTTAGTTAACCGAAGGTTATTCAACCGGAGGTGAGTTAACCGGAGGTTATTTAACCGAAGGTCTGTTACCCGAAGGTTAGTTAACTGGAGGTTAGTTAACCAAAGGTTAGTTAACTGGTCGTTATTTAACCGGAGGTTAGTTAACCGGAGGTTAGTAAACCGGAGGTCAGTAAACAGGAAGTTAGTTAATCGGAGTGTAGTTAACCGGAGGTAAGTTTACCGAAGGTTAGTTAACTGGAGGTAAGTTAACCAAAGGTTACTCAACTCAAGGTTAGTTAACTGGAGGTTTGTTACTCAACCGAAGGTAAATTAACCGGAGGTTAGTTAACCAGAGGTTATTCAATCGGAGGTTAATTAACCGGAGGTTAGTTAACCGAAGGTTTGTTAACCAGAGGTTAGTTAACTGGAGGTAAGTTAACTGGAGGTTAGTTAACCGGAGGTTACTTAAATGGAGGTTAGTTAACCAGAGGTAACTTAACCAAAAGTTAGTTTACCGGAGGTTTGTTAACCGGAGGTTAGTTAACTGGAGGTTAGTTAACCGAAGGTTAGTTAAACGAAGGTAAGTTAAACAGAGGTTAGTTAACCTGAGGTTAGTTAACAAAAGGTTAGTTAACCGGAGGTAAGTCAACCGGAGGTTAATTAACCGAAGGTTAGTTAACCGAAGGTTAGTTAACTGGAGGTTAGTTAACCGAAGGTTAGTTAACCGAAAGTTAGTTGAACAGAGGTTAGTTAACCTGAGGATAGTTAACAAAAGGTTAGTTAACCGGAGGTTAGTCAACCGGAGGTTAGTTAACCGAAGGTTCTTCTTCTTCTTCTTCTTCCGCGGTGCCGTCTCAGGCTGAACTGAGGCCTTCTGGCCCATTGTTCTTCCGCTTGACAGACTCGTGAGACTCATTCCAAAAAACACGCTGACAGGAATGCCGCGAGCTTAAAAGGAGAAGTCCCTCTCACCATAGGAATCGTAGGTGTTGGGTTGCCTAGGTGTATGACCCTCAATTCTTTAAGGTTGTTACAGTCGAACAGAATATGTTCAGCTGTTTCTTCCATGCTCTTGCACCAGCGACACAGAGCGCTATCGGCCAATCCCATCCTATTCAGATGTTTGTTGAACTGGTGACCAGTTAGTAATCCAGTCACCAGGCTCAGTTCTCTTCTTTCGAGTGAAAGAAGTTTCTTTACTTCAGACTTTGACGATGGTTAGTCAACCGGAGGTTAGTTAACCGAAGGTTAGTTAATCGAAGGTTAGTTAACTGGAGGTTAGTTAACCGAAGGTAAGTTAACCGAAGGTTAGTTAAACAGAGGTTAGTTAACCGGAGGTAAGTCAACCGGAGGTTAATTAACCGAAGGTTAGTTAACCGAAGGTTAGTTAACTGGAGGTTAGTTAACCGAAGGTTAGTTAACCGAAGGTTAGTTAAACAGAGGTTAGTTAACCTGAGGTTAGTTAACAAAAAGTTAGTTAACCGGAGGTTAGTCAACCGGAGGTTAGTTAACCGGAGGTTAGTCAACCGGAGGTTAGTTAACCGAAGGTTAGTTAATCGAAGGTTAGTTAATCGAAGGTTAGTTAACTGGAGGTTAGTTAACCGAAGGTAAGTTAACCGAAGGTTAGTTAAACAGAGGTTAGTTAACCTGAGGTTAGTTAACAAAAGGTTAGTTAACCAGAGGTTAGTCAACCGGAGGTTAGTTAACCGAAGGTTGGTTAACCGAAGGTAAGTTAACCGGAGGTTAGTTAAACAGAGGTTAGTTAACCTGAGGTTAGTTAACCTGAGGTTAGTCAACCGGAGGTTAGTTAACCGAAGGTTAGTTAACCGAAGGTTAGTTAGCTGGAGGTTGGTTAAACGAAGGTTAGTTAACCGAAGGTTAGTTAAACAGAGGTTAGTTAACCTGAGGTTAGTTAACCGGAGGTAAGTTAACCAAAGGTTAGTTAACCGGAGGTTAGTTAACCGGAGGTTAGTTAACCAGAGGTTAGTTAACCGTAGGTTAGTTAAGCTGGGGATGGTTAACCAAAGGTTAGTTAACCTGAGGTTAGTTAACCAGAGGTTAGTTAACAGAAGGCTAGTTGACCGGAGTTTACTTAACCGAAGGTCAGTTAACCAGAGGTTACTTAACCGGAGGTTAGTTAACTGGTGGTTAGTTAACCGTAGGTTAGGAAACCGGAGGTTTGTTAACCAAAGGTTAGTTAATCGGAGGTTAGTTAACCGAAGGTTATTTAACTTGAGGTGGGTTAACTGGAGGTTATTCAACCGAAGGTCGTTTACCCGAAGGTCAGTTAACTGGAGGTTAGTTAACTAAAGGTAAGTTAACTGGTTGTTATTCAACCGGCGGTTAGCTAACCGGAGGTTAGTTTACCGGAGGTCAGTAAACAGGAAGTTAGTTAACCGGAGCGTAGTTAACCGGAGGTAAGTTTACCGAAGGTTAGTTAACTGGAGGTTAGTTAACCAAACGTTAGTTAACTGGAGGTTTGTTAACCAGAGGTTACTTAACCGAATGTAAGTTAACCGGAGGTTAGTTAACCGGAGGTAAATTAACTGGAGGTTAGTTAACCAGAGGTTACTTAATCGGAGGTAAGTTAACCGGAGGTTAGTTAACTGGAGGTAAATTAACCGGAGGTTAGTTAACCAAAGGTTACTTAACCGGAGGTTAATTAACAGGAGGTTAGTTAACCGAAGGTTAGTTAAACAGAGGTTAGTTAACCTGAGGTTAGTTAACAAAAGGTTAGTTAACCTGAGGTTAGTTAACAAAAGGTTAGTTAACCGGAGGTTAGTCAACCGGAGGTTAGTAAACCGAAGGTTAGTCAACTGGAGGTTAGTTAAACAGAGGTTAGTTAGCCTGAGGTTAGTAAACAAAAGGTTAGTTAACTGGAGGTTAGTCAACCGAAGGTTAGTTAACCGAAGGTTAGTTAAACAGAGGTTAGTTAACCTGAGGTTAGTAAACAAAAGGTTAGTTAACCGGAGGTTAGTCAACCGGAGGTTAGTGATCCGGAGGTTAGGTAACCGAAGGTTAGTTAACCGAAGGTTAGTTGGTGGTTATTTAACCGGAGGTTAGTTACCCGGTTGTTAGTTAACCGGATGTTAGTGAACCTAAGGTTAACCAAAAGTTAGTAAACTGAAGGTTAGTTAACTGGAGGTTTGTTAACTTGAGGTTACTTAACCGAAGGTTAGTTAACTGGAGGTTACTTAACCGGAGGTTAGTTAACCAGAGGTAACTTAACCGAAAGTTAGTTTACCGGAGGTTTGTTAACCGGAGGTTAGTTAACTGGAGTTTAGTTAACCGAAGGTTATTTAACCGGAGGTGAGTTAACCGGAGGTTATTTAACCGAAGGTCTGTTACCCGAAGGTTAGTTAACTGGAGGTAAGTTAACCAAAGGTTAGTTAACTGGTCGTTATTTAACCGGAGGTTAGCTTACCGGAGGTTAGTAAACCGGAGGTCAGTTAACAGGAAGTTAGTCAACCGGAGCGTAGTTAACTGGAGGTAAGTT
The DNA here is from genome assembly GCA_937662695.2 of Halyzia sedecimguttata. Lineage (NCBI taxonomy): Eukaryota > Metazoa > Arthropoda > Insecta > Coleoptera > Coccinellidae > Halyzia > Halyzia sedecimguttata. The sequence continues at coordinate 28,018,136 of OW569420.2, read as the reverse complement.
AACCGAGGGTTAGTTAACTGGAGGTTAGTTAACCAAAGGTTACTCAACTCAAGGTTAACTAACTGGAGGTTTGGTACTTAACCGAAGGTAAATCAACCGGAGGTTAGTTAACCAGAGGTTATTTAACCGGAGGTTAATTAACCGGAGGTTAGTTAACCGAAGGTTTGTTAACCAGGGGTTAGTTAACCAGAGGTTAGTTAACCGGAGGTTAGTTAACCGGAGGTCAGTCAACCGGAGGTTAGTTGACCGAAGGTTAGATAACCGGAGGTTAGTTAACCGGAGGTTAGTTAACTGGAGGTAAGTTAACTGGAGGTTAGTTAACCGGAGGTTACTTAAACGGAGGTTAGTTAACCAGAGGTAACTTAACCGAAAGTTAGTTTACCGGAGGTTTGTTAACCGGAGATTAGCTAACTGGAGGTTAGTTAACCGAAGGTTAGTTGAACGAAGGTGAGTTAAACAGAGGTAAGTTAACCTGAGGTTAGTTAACAAAAGGTTGGTTAACCGGAGGTAAGTCAACCGGAGGTTAATTAACCGAAGGTTAGTTAACCGAAGGTTAGTTAACTGGAGGTTAGTTAACCGAAGGTTAGTTAACCGAAGGTTATTTAAACAGAGGTAAGTAAACCTGAGGTTAGTTAACAAAAGGTTAGTTAACCGGAGGTTAGTCAACCGGAGGTAAGTTAACCGAAGTTTAGTTAACCGAAGGTTAGTTAACCGAAGGTTAGTTAAACAGAGGTTAGTTAACCGAAGGTTAGTTAACTCAAGGTTAGTTAACTGGAGGTTTGTTACTTAACCGAAGGTAAGTTAACCGGACGTTAGTCAACCAGAGGTGAATTACCCGGAGGTTATTTAACCAGAGGTTATTTAACCGGAGGTTAATTAACCGGAGGTTAGTTAACCGAAGGTTTGTTAACCAAGGGTTAGTTAACCGGAGGTTAGTTAACCGGAGGTCAGTTAACCGGACGTTAGTTAACCGAAGGTTAGATAACTGGAGGTTAGTTAACTGGAGGTAAGTTAACTGGAGGTTAGTTAACCGGAGGTTACTTAACCGGAGGTTAGTTAACCAGAGGTAACTTAACCGAAGGTTAGTTTACCGGAGGTTTGTTAACCGGAGGTTAGTTAACTGGAGGTTAGTTAACCGAAGGTTATTTAAACGAAGGTTAGTTAGACAGAGGTTAGTTAACCTGAGGTTAGTTAACAGAAGGTTAGTTAACCGGAGGTTAGTCAACCGGAGGTTAGTTAACCGAAGGTTAGTTAATCGAAGGTTAGTTAACTGGAGGTTAGTTAAACAGAGGTTAGTTAACCTGAGGTTAGTAAACCTGAGGTTAGTTAACCTGAGGTTGTTAGTCAACCGGAGGTTAGTTAACCGAAGGTTAATTACCCGAAGGTTAGTTAACCGAAGGTTAGTAAACCGAAGGTTAGTTAGCCGGAGGTTGGTTAAACGAAGGTTAGTTAACCGAAGGTTAGTTAAACAGAGGTTAGTTAACCTGAGGTTAGTTAACCGGAGGTAAGTTAACCAAAGGTTAGTTAATCGGAGGTTAGTTAACAGGAGGTTAGTTAACCAGAGGTTAGTTAACCGTAGGTAAGTTAAGCTGGGGTTGGTTAACCAAAGGTTAGTTAACCGGAGATTAGTTGAATGGAGGTTAGTTGACCAAACGTTAGTTAACTGGTTATTATTTAACTGGAGGTTAGTTAACCTAGGGTTAATTAACCGAAGGTTAGTTAACCAGAGGTTAGTTAACCAGAGGTAAGTTAACCGGTTGGTAGGTAACTGGAGGTTAGTTAACCGGAGGTTACTTAACCGGAGGTAAGTTAACCAGAGGTAACTTAACCGAAGGTTAGTTTACCGGAGGTTTGTTAACCGGAGGTTAGTTAACCGAAGGTTAGTTAACCGAAGGTTAGTTAAACGAAGGTTAGTTAGACAGAGGTTAGTTAACCTGAGGTTAGTTAACAGAAGGTTAGTTAACCGGAGGTTAGTCAACCGGAGGTTAGTTAACCGAAGGTTAGTTAATCGAAGGTTAGTTAACTGGAGGTTAGTTAACTGAAGGTAAGTTAACCGAAGGTTAGTTAAACATAGGTAAGTTAACCTGAGGTTAGTACACAAAAGGTTAGTTAACCAGAGGTTAGTCAACCGGAGGTTAGTTAACCGAAGGTTAGTTAACCGAAGGTAAGTTCACCGAAGGTTAGTTAAACAGAGGTTAGTTAACCTGAGGTTAGTCTACCGGAGGTTAGTTAACCGAAGGTTAGTTAACCGAAGGTTAGTTAACCTGAGGTTAGTTAACCGGAGGTAAGTTAACCAAAGGTTAGTTAACCGGAGGTTAGTTAACCGGAGGTTAGTTAACCAGAGGTTAGTTAACCGTAGGTTAGTTAAGCTGGGGTTGGTTAACCAAAGGTTAGTTAACCGGAGGTTAGTTGACTGGAGGTCAGTTGACCAAAGGTTAGTTAACTGGTTATTATTCAACTATAGGTTAGTTTACCGGAGGTTAGTAAACCGGAGGTCAGTTAATACGAAGTTAGTTAACCGGAGCGTAGTAAACCGGAGGTAAGTTAACCGAAGGTTAGTTAACTGGAGGTTAGTTAATCAAAGGTTAGTTAACTCAAGGTTAGTTAACTGGAGGTTTGTTATCCAGAGGTTACTTGACCGAAAGTAAGTTAACCGGAGGTTAGTTAAACAGAGGTTAGTTAACAAAAAGTTAGTTAACTGGAGGTAAGTCAACCAGAGGTTAATTAACCGAAGGTTAGTTAACCGAAGGTTAGTTGACTGGAGGTTAGTTAACCAAAGGTTAGTTAACCGAAGGTTAGTTAACCGGAGGTTAGTTAACCAAGGTTAGTTTACCGAAGGTTAGTTATCCGGAGGTTAATCAACCAAAGGTATGATGTAGTCTGATGAAGTCGCTGTGTCGACGAAACGCATCACAATATTGAATAAATAAGTGTGAATCGTATATAATTTTTCATTGAGTTTATATAGATTTGCATCAAGTAAAAGCCACAAGCATTGAATTAAACCAAAGTAAGTTAACCGGAGGTTAGTAAGCCGGAGTTTAGTTAACCGAAGGTTTGTTATCCGGAGGTTAGTTAACCGAAGGTTAGTTAATCGAAGGTTAGTTAACTGGAGGTTAGTTAACCGAAGGTTAGTAAACTGGAGGTTAGTTAACCGGAGTTCAGTTAACCGGAGGTTAGTCAACCGGAGGTTAGTTAACTGGAGGTTTGTTAACTGGAGGTTAGTTAACCGAAGGTTAGTTGACCGGAGGTTAGTTAACCCAAGGTTAGTTAACCAGAGGTTAGTTAACCGGAGGTTAGTAAACTGGAGGATAGTTAACTGGAGGTAAGTTAACCGAAGGTTAGTTAACCGGAGGTAAGTTAACCAAAGGTTAGTTAACTGAAAAATAGTTACCTGGCGATTTGTTAACCAGAGGTTACTTAACCGAAGGTTTGTTAACCGGAGGTTAGTTAACCGGAGGTTAGTTAACTTGAGGTTTGTTACTTAACCGAAGGTATATTAACCGGAGGTTAGTTAACCAGAGGTTATTTAACCAGAGGTTAATTAACCGGAGGTTATTTAACCGAAGGTTTGTTAACCAGGGTTTAGTGAACCGGAGGTCAGTTAACCGGAGGTCAGTTAACCGGAGGTTAGTTAACTGAAGGTTAGATAACCGGAGCTTAGTTAACCGGAGGTAAGTTAACTGGAGGTGAGTTAACTGGAGGTTAGTTTACCAGAGGTTACTTAACCGGAGGTTAGTTAACCAGAGGTAACTTAACTGAAAGTTAGTTTACCGGAGGTTTGTTAACCAGAGGTTAGTTAACTGGAGGTTAGTTAACCGAAGGTTATTTAACTGGAGGTGAGTTAACCGGAGGTTAGTTAACCAAAGGTTAGTTACCTGAAGGTTAGTTAACTGGAGGTTAGTTAACCGGAGGTTAGTTAACAGGAGGTTAGTTAACCAGAGGTTAGTTAACCAGAGGTTAGTTAACCAAAGGCTAGTTGACCGGAGGTTACTTAACCGGAGGTCAGTTAACAGGAGGTTACTTAACCGAAGGTTAGTTAACTGGTGATTAGTTAACCGGAGGCTAGTTAACCGGAGGTAGGTTAACCAAAGGTTAGTTAACTAGTACTTAGTTAACCGGAGCTTAGTAAACCGGAGGTTAGTTAACTTGTGGTTAGTTGACCGGAGGTTAGTTAACCGGAGGTTAATTAACTGGAGGTTAGTAAACCGGTGGTTAGTTGAGCGGAGGTTAGTTAAGCGGAGGTTAGTTAACAGGAGGTTAGTTAACCGGAGGTTAGTTAACTGGAGGTTAGTTAACCATAGATTTATTAATCAGAGGTTAGTTAACCAGAGGTTAGTTAACCGGTTGGTAGTTAACTGGAGGTAAGTTAACCGGAGGTTAGTTAACAGGAGGTTAGTTTACCGGAGGTTAGTAAACCGGAGGTTAATCAACCGAAGGTTAGTTCACCAGAGTTGAGTTAACCGGTGGTTAGTTAACAGGAGATTAGTTAACCGGAAGTTAGTTAACCAGAGGTCAGTCAACCAAAGATTAGTTAACCTAAGGTTACTAAACCAGAGGTTTGTTAACAGCAGGTTAGTTAACCGGTAGTTAGTTAACCAGAGGTTAGTTAACCGAAGGCTAGCTGACCAGAGGTTACGTAACCGGAGGTCAGTTAACCACAGGTTACTTAACCGAATGTTAGTTAACCGGTGGTTAGTTAACTGGAGGTTAGGAAACCGGAGGTTAGTTAACTGGAGGTTAGTTAACCATAGGTTAGTTAATCAGAGGTTAGTTAACCAGAGGTTAGTTAACCGGTTGGTAGTTAACTGGAGGTTAGTTAACCGGAGGTTAGTTAACAGGAGGTTAGTTTACCGGAGGTTAGTAAACCGGAGGTTAATCAACCGAAGGTTAGTTCACCAGAGTTGAGTTAACCGGTGGTTAGTTAACAGGAGATAAGTTAACCGGAAGTTAGTTAACCAGAGGTTAGTCAACCAAAGATTAGTTAACCTAAGGTTACTAAACCGGAGGTTAGTTAACAGGAGGTTAGTTAACCGGAGGTAAGTTAACCAGAGGTTAGTTAACCGAAGGCTAGCTGACCGGAGGTTACGTAACCGGAGGTCAGTTAACCACAGGTTACTTAACCGAATGTTAGTTAACCGGTGGTTAGTTAACTGGAGGTTAGGAAACCGGAGGTTAGTTAACCGAAGGTTAGTTAATCGGAGGTTAGTTAACCGAAGGTTATTTAACCTGAGGTGAGTTAACCGGAGGTTATTTAACCGAAGGTCTGTTAACTGGTTGTTATTTAACCGGAGGTTAGTTAACCGGAGGTTAGTTAACCGGAGGTTAGTAAACCGGAGGTCAGTTAACAGGAAGTTAGTTAACCGGAGCGTAGTTAACCGGAGGTAAGTTAACCGAAGGTTAGTTAACTGGAGGTTAGTTTACCAAAGGTTACCTCAAGGTTAGTTAACTGGAGGTTTGTTTCTTAAACCGAAGGTAAATTAACCGGAGGTTAGTTACCCAGAGGTTATTTAACTGGAGGTTAATTAACCGGAGGTTAGTAAACCGAAGGTTAGTTCACCAGAGTTGAGTTAACCGGTGGTTAGTTAACAGGAGATTAGTTAACCGGAAGTTAGTTAACCAGAGGTCAGTCAACCAAAGATTAGTTAACCTAAGGTTACTAAACCGGAGGTTTGTTAACAGCAGGTTAGTTAACCGGTAGTTAGTTAACCAGAGGTTAGTTAATCGAAGGCTAGCTGACCAGAGGTTACGTAACCGGAGGTCAGTTAACCACAGGTTACTTAACCGAATGTTAGTTAACCGGTGGTTAGTTAACTGGAGGTTAGGAAACCGGAGGTTAGTTAACTGGAGGTTAGTTAACCATAGGTTAGTTAATCAGAGGTTAGTTAACCAGAGGTTAGTTAACCGGTTGGTAGTTAACTGGAGGTTAGTTAACCGGAGGTTAGTTAACAGGAGGTTAGTTTACCGGAGGTTAGTAAACCGGAGGTTTATCAACCGAAGGTTTGTTAACCAGGGGTTAGTTAACCGGAGGTTAGTTTACCGGAGGTCAGTTAACCGGAGGTTAGTTAACCAAAGGTTAGATAACCGGAGGTTAGTTAACTGGAGGTTAGTTAACTGGAGGTAAGTTAACTGGAGGTTAGTTTACCGGAGGTTAGTTAACCAGAGGTAACTTAACCGAAAGTTAGTTTACCGGAGGTTTGTTAACCGGAGGTTAGTTAACTGGAGGTTAGTAAACCGAAGGTTAGTTAAACGAAGGTTAGTTAAACAGACGTTAGTTAACCTGAGGTTAGTTAACAAAAGGTTAGTTAACCGGAGGTAAGTCAACCGGAGGTTAATTAACCGAAGGTTAGTTAACCGAAGGTAAGTTAACTGGAGGTTAGTTAACCGAAGGTTAGTTAACCGAAGGTTAGTTAAACAGAGGTAAGTTAACCTGAGGTTAGTTAACCTGAGGTTAGTCAACCGGAGGTTAGTTAACCGAAGGTTAGTTAAACAGAGGTTAGTTAACCTGAGGTTTGTTAACAAAAGGTTAGTTAACCGGAGGTTAGTCAACCGGAGGTTAGTTAACCGGAGGTTAGTTAACTGGAGGTTACTTAACAGGAGGTCAGTTTACCAGAGGTTACTTAACCGGAGGTTAGTTAACCGGTGGTTAGTAAACCGAAGGTTAGGAAACCGGAGGTTAGTTAACCAGAGGTAAGTTAATCGGAGGTTAGTTAACCGAAGGTTATTCAACCGGAGGTGAGTTAACCGGAGGTTATTTAACCGAAGGTCTGTTACCCGAAGGTTAGTTAACTGGAGGTTAGTTAACCAAAGGTTAGTTAACTGGTCGTTATTTAACCGGAGGTTAGTTAACCGGAGGTTAGTAAACCGGAGGTCAGTAAACAGGAAGTTAGTTAATCGGAGTGTAGTTAACCGGAGGTAAGTTTACCGAAGGTTAGTTAACTGGAGGTAAGTTAACCAAAGGTTACTCAACTCAAGGTTAGTTAACTGGAGGTTTGTTACTCAACCGAAGGTAAATTAACCGGAGGTTAGTTAACCAGAGGTTATTCAATCGGAGGTTAATTAACCGGAGGTTAGTTAACCGAAGGTTTGTTAACCAGAGGTTAGTTAACTGGAGGTAAGTTAACTGGAGGTTAGTTAACCGGAGGTTACTTAAATGGAGGTTAGTTAACCAGAGGTAACTTAACCAAAAGTTAGTTTACCGGAGGTTTGTTAACCGGAGGTTAGTTAACTGGAGGTTAGTTAACCGAAGGTTAGTTAAACGAAGGTAAGTTAAACAGAGGTTAGTTAACCTGAGGTTAGTTAACAAAAGGTTAGTTAACCGGAGGTAAGTCAACCGGAGGTTAATTAACCGAAGGTTAGTTAACCGAAGGTTAGTTAACTGGAGGTTAGTTAACCGAAGGTTAGTTAACCGAAAGTTAGTTGAACAGAGGTTAGTTAACCTGAGGATAGTTAACAAAAGGTTAGTTAACCGGAGGTTAGTCAACCGGAGGTTAGTTAACCGAAGGTTCTTCTTCTTCTTCTTCTTCCGCGGTGCCGTCTCAGGCTGAACTGAGGCCTTCTGGCCCATTGTTCTTCCGCTTGACAGACTCGTGAGACTCATTCCAAAAAACACGCTGACAGGAATGCCGCGAGCTTAAAAGGAGAAGTCCCTCTCACCATAGGAATCGTAGGTGTTGGGTTGCCTAGGTGTATGACCCTCAATTCTTTAAGGTTGTTACAGTCGAACAGAATATGTTCAGCTGTTTCTTCCATGCTCTTGCACCAGCGACACAGAGCGCTATCGGCCAATCCCATCCTATTCAGATGTTTGTTGAACTGGTGACCAGTTAGTAATCCAGTCACCAGGCTCAGTTCTCTTCTTTCGAGTGAAAGAAGTTTCTTTACTTCAGACTTTGACGATGGTTAGTCAACCGGAGGTTAGTTAACCGAAGGTTAGTTAATCGAAGGTTAGTTAACTGGAGGTTAGTTAACCGAAGGTAAGTTAACCGAAGGTTAGTTAAACAGAGGTTAGTTAACCGGAGGTAAGTCAACCGGAGGTTAATTAACCGAAGGTTAGTTAACCGAAGGTTAGTTAACTGGAGGTTAGTTAACCGAAGGTTAGTTAACCGAAGGTTAGTTAAACAGAGGTTAGTTAACCTGAGGTTAGTTAACAAAAAGTTAGTTAACCGGAGGTTAGTCAACCGGAGGTTAGTTAACCGGAGGTTAGTCAACCGGAGGTTAGTTAACCGAAGGTTAGTTAATCGAAGGTTAGTTAATCGAAGGTTAGTTAACTGGAGGTTAGTTAACCGAAGGTAAGTTAACCGAAGGTTAGTTAAACAGAGGTTAGTTAACCTGAGGTTAGTTAACAAAAGGTTAGTTAACCAGAGGTTAGTCAACCGGAGGTTAGTTAACCGAAGGTTGGTTAACCGAAGGTAAGTTAACCGGAGGTTAGTTAAACAGAGGTTAGTTAACCTGAGGTTAGTTAACCTGAGGTTAGTCAACCGGAGGTTAGTTAACCGAAGGTTAGTTAACCGAAGGTTAGTTAGCTGGAGGTTGGTTAAACGAAGGTTAGTTAACCGAAGGTTAGTTAAACAGAGGTTAGTTAACCTGAGGTTAGTTAACCGGAGGTAAGTTAACCAAAGGTTAGTTAACCGGAGGTTAGTTAACCGGAGGTTAGTTAACCAGAGGTTAGTTAACCGTAGGTTAGTTAAGCTGGGGATGGTTAACCAAAGGTTAGTTAACCTGAGGTTAGTTAACCAGAGGTTAGTTAACAGAAGGCTAGTTGACCGGAGTTTACTTAACCGAAGGTCAGTTAACCAGAGGTTACTTAACCGGAGGTTAGTTAACTGGTGGTTAGTTAACCGTAGGTTAGGAAACCGGAGGTTTGTTAACCAAAGGTTAGTTAATCGGAGGTTAGTTAACCGAAGGTTATTTAACTTGAGGTGGGTTAACTGGAGGTTATTCAACCGAAGGTCGTTTACCCGAAGGTCAGTTAACTGGAGGTTAGTTAACTAAAGGTAAGTTAACTGGTTGTTATTCAACCGGCGGTTAGCTAACCGGAGGTTAGTTTACCGGAGGTCAGTAAACAGGAAGTTAGTTAACCGGAGCGTAGTTAACCGGAGGTAAGTTTACCGAAGGTTAGTTAACTGGAGGTTAGTTAACCAAACGTTAGTTAACTGGAGGTTTGTTAACCAGAGGTTACTTAACCGAATGTAAGTTAACCGGAGGTTAGTTAACCGGAGGTAAATTAACTGGAGGTTAGTTAACCAGAGGTTACTTAATCGGAGGTAAGTTAACCGGAGGTTAGTTAACTGGAGGTAAATTAACCGGAGGTTAGTTAACCAAAGGTTACTTAACCGGAGGTTAATTAACAGGAGGTTAGTTAACCGAAGGTTAGTTAAACAGAGGTTAGTTAACCTGAGGTTAGTTAACAAAAGGTTAGTTAACCTGAGGTTAGTTAACAAAAGGTTAGTTAACCGGAGGTTAGTCAACCGGAGGTTAGTAAACCGAAGGTTAGTCAACTGGAGGTTAGTTAAACAGAGGTTAGTTAGCCTGAGGTTAGTAAACAAAAGGTTAGTTAACTGGAGGTTAGTCAACCGAAGGTTAGTTAACCGAAGGTTAGTTAAACAGAGGTTAGTTAACCTGAGGTTAGTAAACAAAAGGTTAGTTAACCGGAGGTTAGTCAACCGGAGGTTAGTGATCCGGAGGTTAGGTAACCGAAGGTTAGTTAACCGAAGGTTAGTTGGTGGTTATTTAACCGGAGGTTAGTTACCCGGTTGTTAGTTAACCGGATGTTAGTGAACCTAAGGTTAACCAAAAGTTAGTAAACTGAAGGTTAGTTAACTGGAGGTTTGTTAACTTGAGGTTACTTAACCGAAGGTTAGTTAACTGGAGGTTACTTAACCGGAGGTTAGTTAACCAGAGGTAACTTAACCGAAAGTTAGTTTACCGGAGGTTTGTTAACCGGAGGTTAGTTAACTGGAGTTTAGTTAACCGAAGGTTATTTAACCGGAGGTGAGTTAACCGGAGGTTATTTAACCGAAGGTCTGTTACCCGAAGGTTAGTTAACTGGAGGTAAGTTAACCAAAGGTTAGTTAACTGGTCGTTATTTAACCGGAGGTTAGCTTACCGGAGGTTAGTAAACCGGAGGTCAGTTAACAGGAAGTTAGTCAACCGGAGCGTAGTTAACTGGAGGTAAGTTAACCGAGGGTTAGTTAACTGGAGGTTAGTTAACCAAAGGTTACTCAACTCAAGGTTAACTAACTGGAGGTTTGGTACTTAACCGAAGGTAAATCAACCGGAGGTTAGTTAACCAGAGGTTATTTAACCGGAGGTTAATTAACCGGAGGTTAGTTAACCGAAGGTTTGTTAACCAGGGGTTAGTTAACCAGAGGTTAGTTAACCGGAGGTTAGTTAACCGGAGGTCAGTCAACCGGAGGTTAGTTGACCGAAGGTTAGATAACCGGAGGTTAGTTAACCGGAGGTTAGTTAACTGGAGGTAAGTTAACTGGAGGTTAGTTAACCGGAGGTTACTTAAACGGAGGTTAGTTAACCAGAGGTAACTTAACCGAAAGTTAGTTTACCGGAGGTTTGTTAACCGGAGATTAGCTAACTGGAGGTTAGTTAACCGAAGGTTAGTTGAACGAAGGTGAGTTAAACAGAGGTAAGTTAACCTGAGGTTAGTTAACAAAAGGTTGGTTAACCGGAGGTAAGTCAACCGGAGGTTAATTAACCGAAGGTTAGTTAACCGAAGGTTAGTTAACTGGAGGTTAGTTAACCGAAGGTTAGTTAACCGAAGGTTATTTAAACAGAGGTAAGTAAACCTGAGGTTAGTTAACAAAAGGTTAGTTAACCGGAGGTTAGTCAACCGGAGGTAAGTTAACCGAAGTTTAGTTAACCGAAGGTTAGTTAACCGAAGGTTAGTTAAACAGAGGTTAGTTAACCGAAGGTTAGTTAACTCAAGGTTAGTTAACTGGAGGTTTGTTACTTAACCGAAGGTAAGTTAACCGGACGTTAGTCAACCAGAGGTGAATTACCCGGAGGTTATTTAACCAGAGGTTATTTAACCGGAGGTTAATTAACCGGAGGTTAGTTAACCGAAGGTTTGTTAACCAAGGGTTAGTTAACCGGAGGTTAGTTAACCGGAGGTCAGTTAACCGGACGTTAGTTAACCGAAGGTTAGATAACTGGAGGTTAGTTAACTGGAGGTAAGTTAACTGGAGGTTAGTTAACCGGAGGTTACTTAACCGGAGGTTAGTTAACCAGAGGTAACTTAACCGAAGGTTAGTTTACCGGAGGTTTGTTAACCGGAGGTTAGTTAACTGGAGGTTAGTTAACCGAAGGTTATTTAAACGAAGGTTAGTTAGACAGAGGTTAGTTAACCTGAGGTTAGTTAACAGAAGGTTAGTTAACCGGAGGTTAGTCAACCGGAGGTTAGTTAACCGAAGGTTAGTTAATCGAAGGTTAGTTAACTGGAGGTTAGTTAAACAGAGGTTAGTTAACCTGAGGTTAGTAAACCTGAGGTTAGTTAACCTGAGGTTGTTAGTCAACCGGAGGTTAGTTAACCGAAGGTTAATTACCCGAAGGTTAGTTAACCGAAGGTTAGTAAACCGAAGGTTAGTTAGCCGGAGGTTGGTTAAACGAAGGTTAGTTAACCGAAGGTTAGTTAAACAGAGGTTAGTTAACCTGAGGTTAGTTAACCGGAGGTAAGTTAACCAAAGGTTAGTTAATCGGAGGTTAGTTAACAGGAGGTTAGTTAACCAGAGGTTAGTTAACCGTAGGTAAGTTAAGCTGGGGTTGGTTAACCAAAGGTTAGTTAACCGGAGATTAGTTGAATGGAGGTTAGTTGACCAAACGTTAGTTAACTGGTTATTATTTAACTGGAGGTTAGTTAACCTAGGGTTAATTAACCGAAGGTTAGTTAACCAGAGGTTAGTTAACCAGAGGTAAGTTAACCGGTTGGTAGGTAACTGGAGGTTAGTTAACCGGAGGTTACTTAACCGGAGGTAAGTTAACCAGAGGTAACTTAACCGAAGGTTAGTTTACCGGAGGTTTGTTAACCGGAGGTTAGTTAACCGAAGGTTAGTTAACCGAAGGTTAGTTAAACGAAGGTTAGTTAGACAGAGGTTAGTTAACCTGAGGTTAGTTAACAGAAGGTTAGTTAACCGGAGGTTAGTCAACCGGAGGTTAGTTAACCGAAGGTTAGTTAATCGAAGGTTAGTTAACTGGAGGTTAGTTAACTGAAGGTAAGTTAACCGAAGGTTAGTTAAACATAGGTAAGTTAACCTGAGGTTAGTACACAAAAGGTTAGTTAACCAGAGGTTAGTCAACCGGAGGTTAGTTAACCGAAGGTTAGTTAACCGAAGGTAAGTTCACCGAAGGTTAGTTAAACAGAGGTTAGTTAACCTGAGGTTAGTCTACCGGAGGTTAGTTAACCGAAGGTTAGTTAACCGAAGGTTAGTTAACCTGAGGTTAGTTAACCGGAGGTAAGTTAACCAAAGGTTAGTTAACCGGAGGTTAGTTAACCGGAGGTTAGTTAACCAGAGGTTAGTTAACCGTAGGTTAGTTAAGCTGGGGTTGGTTAACCAAAGGTTAGTTAACCGGAGGTTAGTTGACTGGAGGTCAGTTGACCAAAGGTTAGTTAACTGGTTATTATTCAACTATAGGTTAGTTTACCGGAGGTTAGTAAACCGGAGGTCAGTTAATACGAAGTTAGTTAACCGGAGCGTAGTAAACCGGAGGTAAGTTAACCGAAGGTTAGTTAACTGGAGGTTAGTTAATCAAAGGTTAGTTAACTCAAGGTTAGTTAACTGGAGGTTTGTTATCCAGAGGTTACTTGACCGAAAGTAAGTTAACCGGAGGTTAGTTAAACAGAGGTTAGTTAACAAAAAGTTAGTTAACTGGAGGTAAGTCAACCAGAGGTTAATTAACCGAAGGTTAGTTAACCGAAGGTTAGTTGACTGGAGGTTAGTTAACCAAAGGTTAGTTAACCGAAGGTTAGTTAACCGGAGGTTAGTTAACCAAGGTTAGTTTACCGAAGGTTAGTTATCCGGAGGTTAATCAACCAAAGGTATGATGTAGTCTGATGAAGTCGCTGTGTCGACGAAACGCATCACAATATTGAATAAATAAGTGTGAATCGTATATAATTTTTCATTGAGTTTATATAGATTTGCATCAAGTAAAAGCCACAAGCATTGAATTAAACCAAAGTAAGTTAACCGGAGGTTAGTAAGCCGGAGTTTAGTTAACCGAAGGTTTGTTATCCGGAGGTTAGTTAACCGAAGGTTAGTTAATCGAAGGTTAGTTAACTGGAGGTTAGTTAACCGAAGGTTAGTAAACTGGAGGTTAGTTAACCGGAGTTCAGTTAACCGGAGGTTAGTCAACCGGAGGTTAGTTAACTGGAGGTTTGTTAACTGGAGGTTAGTTAACCGAAGGTTAGTTGACCGGAGGTTAGTTAACCCAAGGTTAGTTAACCAGAGGTTAGTTAACCGGAGGTTAGTAAACTGGAGGATAGTTAACTGGAGGTAAGTTAACCGAAGGTTAGTTAACCGGAGGTAAGTTAACCAAAGGTTAGTTAACTGAAAAATAGTTACCTGGCGATTTGTTAACCAGAGGTTACTTAACCGAAGGTTTGTTAACCGGAGGTTAGTTAACCGGAGGTTAGTTAACTTGAGGTTTGTTACTTAACCGAAGGTATATTAACCGGAGGTTAGTTAACCAGAGGTTATTTAACCAGAGGTTAATTAACCGGAGGTTATTTAACCGAAGGTTTGTTAACCAGGGTTTAGTGAACCGGAGGTCAGTTAACCGGAGGTCAGTTAACCGGAGGTTAGTTAACTGAAGGTTAGATAACCGGAGCTTAGTTAACCGGAGGTAAGTTAACTGGAGGTGAGTTAACTGGAGGTTAGTTTACCAGAGGTTACTTAACCGGAGGTTAGTTAACCAGAGGTAACTTAACTGAAAGTTAGTTTACCGGAGGTTTGTTAACCAGAGGTTAGTTAACTGGAGGTTAGTTAACCGAAGGTTATTTAACTGGAGGTGAGTTAACCGGAGGTTAGTTAACCAAAGGTTAGTTACCTGAAGGTTAGTTAACTGGAGGTTAGTTAACCGGAGGTTAGTTAACAGGAGGTTAGTTAACCAGAGGTTAGTTAACCAGAGGTTAGTTAACCAAAGGCTAGTTGACCGGAGGTTACTTAACCGGAGGTCAGTTAACAGGAGGTTACTTAACCGAAGGTTAGTTAACTGGTGATTAGTTAACCGGAGGCTAGTTAACCGGAGGTAGGTTAACCAAAGGTTAGTTAACTAGTACTTAGTTAACCGGAGCTTAGTAAACCGGAGGTTAGTTAACTTGTGGTTAGTTGACCGGAGGTTAGTTAACCGGAGGTTAATTAACTGGAGGTTAGTAAACCGGTGGTTAGTTGAGCGGAGGTTAGTTAAGCGGAGGTTAGTTAACAGGAGGTTAGTTAACCGGAGGTTAGTTAACTGGAGGTTAGTTAACCATAGATTTATTAATCAGAGGTTAGTTAACCAGAGGTTAGTTAACCGGTTGGTAGTTAACTGGAGGTAAGTTAACCGGAGGTTAGTTAACAGGAGGTTAGTTTACCGGAGGTTAGTAAACCGGAGGTTAATCAACCGAAGGTTAGTTCACCAGAGTTGAGTTAACCGGTGGTTAGTTAACAGGAGATTAGTTAACCGGAAGTTAGTTAACCAGAGGTCAGTCAACCAAAGATTAGTTAACCTAAGGTTACTAAACCAGAGGTTTGTTAACAGCAGGTTAGTTAACCGGTAGTTAGTTAACCAGAGGTTAGTTAACCGAAGGCTAGCTGACCAGAGGTTACGTAACCGGAGGTCAGTTAACCACAGGTTACTTAACCGAATGTTAGTTAACCGGTGGTTAGTTAACTGGAGGTTAGGAAACCGGAGGTTAGTTAACTGGAGGTTAGTTAACCATAGGTTAGTTAATCAGAGGTTAGTTAACCAGAGGTTAGTTAACCGGTTGGTAGTTAACTGGAGGTTAGTTAACCGGAGGTTAGTTAACAGGAGGTTAGTTTACCGGAGGTTAGTAAACCGGAGGTTAATCAACCGAAGGTTAGTTCACCAGAGTTGAGTTAACCGGTGGTTAGTTAACAGGAGATAAGTTAACCGGAAGTTAGTTAACCAGAGGTTAGTCAACCAAAGATTAGTTAACCTAAGGTTACTAAACCGGAGGTTAGTTAACAGGAGGTTAGTTAACCGGAGGTAAGTTAACCAGAGGTTAGTTAACCGAAGGCTAGCTGACCGGAGGTTACGTAACCGGAGGTCAGTTAACCACAGGTTACTTAACCGAATGTTAGTTAACCGGTGGTTAGTTAACTGGAGGTTAGGAAACCGGAGGTTAGTTAACCGAAGGTTAGTTAATCGGAGGTTAGTTAACCGAAGGTTATTTAACCTGAGGTGAGTTAACCGGAGGTTATTTAACCGAAGGTCTGTTAACTGGTTGTTATTTAACCGGAGGTTAGTTAACCGGAGGTTAGTTAACCGGAGGTTAGTAAACCGGAGGTCAGTTAACAGGAAGTTAGTTAACCGGAGCGTAGTTAACCGGAGGTAAGTTAACCGAAGGTTAGTTAACTGGAGGTTAGTTTACCAAAGGTTACCTCAAGGTTAGTTAACTGGAGGTTTGTTTCTTAAACCGAAGGTAAATTAACCGGAGGTTAGTTACCCAGAGGTTATTTAACTGGAGGTTAATTAACCGGAGGTTAGTAAACCGAAGGTTAGTTCACCAGAGTTGAGTTAACCGGTGGTTAGTTAACAGGAGATTAGTTAACCGGAAGTTAGTTAACCAGAGGTCAGTCAACCAAAGATTAGTTAACCTAAGGTTACTAAACCGGAGGTTTGTTAACAGCAGGTTAGTTAACCGGTAGTTAGTTAACCAGAGGTTAGTTAATCGAAGGCTAGCTGACCAGAGGTTACGTAACCGGAGGTCAGTTAACCACAGGTTACTTAACCGAATGTTAGTTAACCGGTGGTTAGTTAACTGGAGGTTAGGAAACCGGAGGTTAGTTAACTGGAGGTTAGTTAACCATAGGTTAGTTAATCAGAGGTTAGTTAACCAGAGGTTAGTTAACCGGTTGGTAGTTAACTGGAGGTTAGTTAACCGGAGGTTAGTTAACAGGAGGTTAGTTTACCGGAGGTTAGTAAACCGGAGGTTAATCAACCGAAGGTTAGTTCACCAGAGTTGAGTTGAGTTAACAGGAGATAAGTTAACCGGAAGTTAGTTAACCAGAGGTTAGTCAACCAAAGATTAGTTAACCTAAGGTTACTAAACCGGAGGTTAGTTAACAGGAGGTTAGTTAACCGGAGGTAAGTTAACCAGAGGTTAGTTAACCGAAGTTAACCGAAGGCTAGCTGACCGGAGGTTACGTAACCGGAGGTCAGTTAACCACAGGTTACTTAACCGAATGTTAGTTAACCGGTGGTTAGTTAACTGGAGGTTAGGAAACCGGAGGTTAGTTAACCGAAGGTTAGTTAATCGGAGGTTAGTTAACCGAAGGTTATTTAACCTGAGGTGAGTTAACCGGAGGTTATTTAACCGAAGGTCTGTTAACTGGTTGTTATTTAACCGGAGGTTAGTTAACCGGAGGTTAGTAAACCGGAGGTCAGTTAACAGGAAGTTAGTTAACCGGAGCGTAGTTAACCGGAGGTAAGTTAACCGAAGGTTAGTTAACTGGAGGTTAGTTTACCAAAGGTTACCTCAAGGTTAGTTAACTGGAGGTTTGTTTCTTAAACCGAAGGTAAATTAACCGGAGGTTAGTTACCCAGAGGTTATTTAACTGGAGGTTAATTAACCGGAGGTTAGTAAACCGAAGATTTGTTAACCAGGGGTTAGTTAACCGGAGGTTAGTTAACCGAGGGTCAGTTAACCAGAGGTTAGTTAACCGAAGGTTAGATAACCGGAGGTAAGTTAACCGGAGGTTAGTTAACTGGAGGTAAGTTAACTGGAGATTAGTTAACCGGAGGTTACTTAACCGGAGGTTAGTTAACCAGAGGTAACTTAACCGAAAGTTAGTTTACCGGAGGTTTGTTAACCGGAGGTTAGTTAACTGGAGGTTAGTTAACCGAAGGTTATTTAACCGGAGGTGAGTTAACCGGAGATTATTTAACCGAAGGTCTGTTACCCGAAGGTTAGTTAACTGGTGGTAAGTTAACCAAAGGTTAGTTAACTGGAGGTTAGTTAACCAAAGGTTACTCAACTCAAGGTTAGTTAGCTGGAGGTTTGTTACTTAACCGAAGGTAAATTAACCGGAGGTGAGTTAACCAGAGGTTATTTAACCGGAGGTTAATTAACCGGAGGTTAGTTAACCGAAGGTTTGTTAACCAGGGGTTAGTTAACCGGAGGTTAGTTTACCGGAGGTCAGTTAACCGGAGGTTAGTTAACCAAAGGTTAGATAACCGGAGGTTAGTTAACTGGAGGTTAGTTAACTGGAGGTAAGTTAACTGGAGGTTAGTTTACCGGAGGTTAGTTAACCAGAGGTAACTTAACCGAAAGTTAGTTTACCGGAGGTTTGTTAACCGGAGGTTAGTTAACTGGAGGTTAGTAAACCGAAGGTTAGTTAAACGAAGGTTAGTTAAACAGACGTTAGTTAACCTGAGGTTAGTTAACAAAAGGTTAGTTAACCGGAGGTAAGTCAACCGGAGGTTAATTAACCGAAGGTTAGTTAACCGAAGGTAAGTTAACTGGAGGTTAGTTAACCGAAGGTTAGTTAACCGAAGGTTAGTTAAACAGAGGTAAGTTAACCTGAGGTTAGTTAACCTGAGGTTAGTCAACCGGAGGTTAGTTAACCGAAGGTTAGTTAAACAGAGGTTAGTTAACCTGAGGTTTGTTAACAAAAGGTTAGTTAACCGGAGGTTAGTCAACCGGAGGTTAGTTAACCGGAGGTTAGTTAACTGGAGGTTACTTAACAGGAGGTCAGTTTACCAGAGGTTACTTAACCGGAGGTTAGTTAACCGGTGGTTAGTAAACCGAAGGTTAGGAAACCGGAGGTTAGTTAACCAGAGGTAAGTTAATCGGAGGTTAGTTAACCGAAGGTTATTCAACCGGAGGTGAGTTAACCGGAGGTTATTTAACCGAAGGTCTGTTACCCGAAGGTTAGTTAACTGGAGGTTAGTTAACCAAAGGTTAGTTAACTGGTCGTTATTTAACCGGAGGTTAGTTAACCGGAGGTTAGTAAACCGGAGGTCAGTAAACAGGAAGTTAGTTAATCGGAGTGTAGTTAACCGGAGGTAAGTTTACCGAAGGTTAGTTAACTGGAGGTAAGTTAACCAAAGGTTACTCAACTCAAGGTTAGTTAACTGGAGGTTTGTTACTCAACCGAAGGTAAATTAACCGGAGGTTAGTTAACCAGAGGTTATTCAATCGGAGGTTAATTAACCGGAGGTTAGTTAACCGAAGGTTTGTTAACCAGAGGTTAGTTAACTGGAGGTAAGTTAACTGGAGGTTAGTTAACCGGAGGTTACTTAAATGGAGGTTAGTTAACCAGAGGTAACTTAACCAAAAGTTAGTTTACCGGAGGTTTGTTAACCGGAGGTTAGTTAATTGGAGGTTAGTTAACCGAAGGTTAGTTAAACGAAGGTAAGTTAAACAGAGGTTAGTTAACCTGAGGTTAGTTAACAAAAGGTTAGTTAACCGGAGGTAAGTCAACCGGAGGTTAATTAACCGAAGGTTAGTTAACCGAAGGTTAGTTAACTGGAGGTTAGTTAACCGAAGGTTAGTTAACCGAAAGTTAGTTGAACAGAGGTTAGTTAACCTGAGGATAGTTAACAAAAGGTTAGTTAACCGGAGGTTAGTCAACCGGAGGTTAGTTAACCGAAGGTTCTTCTTCTTCTTCTTCTTCCGCGGTGCCGTCTCAGGCTGAACTGAGGCCTTCTGGCCCATTGTTCTTCCGCTTGACAGACTCGTGAGACTCATTCCAAAAAACACGCTGACAGGAATGCCGCGAGCTTAAAAGGAGAAGTCCCTCTCACCATAGGAATCGTAGGTGTTGGGTTGCCTAGGTGTATGACCCTCAATTCTTTAAGGTTGTTACAGTCGAACAGAATATGTTCAGCTGTTTCTTCCATGCTCTTGCACCAGCGACACAGAGCGCTATCGGCCAATCCCATCCTATTCAGATGTTTGTTGAACTGGTGACCAGTTAGTAATCCAGTCACCAGGCTCAGTTCTCTTCTTTCGAGTGAAAGAAGTTTCTTTACTTCAGACTTTGACGATGGTTAGTCAACCGGAGGTTAGTTAACCGAAGGTTAGTTAATCGAAGGTTAGTTAACTGGAGGTTAGTTAACCGAAGGTAAGTTAACCGAAGGTTAGTTAAACAGAGGTTAGTTAACCGGAGGTAAGTCAACCGGAGGTTAATTAACCGAAGGTTAGTTAACCGAAGGTTAGTTAACTGGAGGTTAGTTAACCGAAGGTTAGTTAACCGAAGGTTAGTTAAACAGAGGTTAGTTAACCTGAGGTTAGTTAACAAAAAGTTAGTTAACCGGAGGTTAGTCAACCGGAGGTTAGTTAACCGGAGGTTAGTCAACCGGAGGTTAGTTAACCGAAGGTTAGTTAATCGAAGGTTAGTTAATCGAAGGTTAGTTAACTGGAGGTTAGTTAACCGAAGGTAAGTTAACCGAAGGTTAGTTAAACAGAGGTTAGTTAACCTGAGGTTAGTTAACAAAAGGTTAGTTAACCAGAGGTTAGTCAACCGGAGGTTAGTTAACCGAAGGTTGGTTAACCGAAGGTAAGTTAACCGGAGGTTAGTTAAACAGAGGTTAGTTAACCTGAGGTTAGTTAACCTGAGGTTAGTCAACCGGAGGTTAGTTAACCGAAGGTTAGTTAACCGAAGGTTAGTTAGCTGGAGGTTGGTTAAACGAAGGTTAGTTAACCGAAGGTTAGTTAAACAGAGGTTAGTTAACCTGAGGTTAGTTAACCGGAGGTAAGTTAACCAAAGGTTAGTTAACCGGAGGTTAGTTAACCGGAGGTTAGTTAACCAGAGGTTAGTTAACCGTAGGTTAGTTAAGCTGGGGTTGGTTAACCAAAGGTTAGTTAACCTGAGGTTAGTTAACCAGAGGTTAGTTAACAGAAGGCTAGTTGACCGGAGTTTACTTAACCGAAGGTCAGTTAACCAGAGGTTACTTAACCGGAGGTTAGTTAACTGGTGGTTAGTTAACCGTAGGTTAGGAAACCGGAGGTTTGTTAACCAAAGGTTAGTTAATCGGAGGTTAGTTAACTGAAGGTTATTTAACTTGAGGTGGGTTAACTGGAGGTTATTCAACCGAAGGTCGTTTACCCGAAGGTCAGTTAACTGGAGGTTAGTTAACTAAAGGTAAGTTAACTGGTTGTTATTCAACCGGCGGTTAGCTAACCGGAGGTTAGTTTACCGGAGGTCAGTAAACAGGAAGTTAGTTAACCGGAGCGTAGTTAACCGGAGGTAAGTTTACCGAAGGTTAGTTAACTGGAGGTTAGTTAACCAAACGTTAGTTAACTGGAGGTTTGTTAACCAGAGGTTACTTAACCGAATGTAAGTTAACCGGAGGTTAGTTAACCGGAGGTAAATCAACTGGAGGTTAGTTAACCAGAGGTTACTTAATCGGAGGTAAGTTAACCGGAGGTTAGTTAACTGGAGGTAAATTAACCGGAGGTTAGTTAACCAAAGGTTACTTAACCGGAGGTTAATTAACAGGAGGTTAGTTAACCGAAGGTTAGTTAACCGAAGGTTAGTTAAACAGAGGTTAGTTAACCTGAGGTTAGTTAACAAAAGGTTAGTTAACCTGAGGTTAGTTAACAAAAGGTTAGTTAACCGGAGGTTAGTCAACCGGAGGTTAGTAAACCGAAGGTTAGTCAACTGGAGGTTAGTTAAACAGAGGTTAGTTAGCCTGAGGTTAGTAAACAAAAGGTTAGTTAACTGGAGGTTAGTCAACCGAAGGTTAGTTAACCGAAGGTTAGTTAAACAGAGGTTAGTTAACCTGAGGTTAGTAAACAAAAGGTTAGTTAACCGGAGGTTAGTCAACCGGAGGTTAGTGATCCGGAGGTTAGGTAACCGAAGGTTAGTTAACCGAAGGTTAGTTGGTGGTTATTTAACCGGAGGTTAGTTACCCGGTTGTTAGTTAACCGGATGTTAGTGAACCTAAGGTTAACCAAAAGTTAGTAAACTGAAGGTTAGTTAACTGGAGGTTTGTTAACTTGAGGTTACTTAACCGAAGGTTAGTTAACTGGAGGTTACTTAACCGGAGGTTAGTTAACCAGAGGTAACTTAACCGAAAGTTAGTTTACCGGAGGTTTGTTAACCGGAGGTTAGTTAACTGGAGGTTAGTTAACCGAAGGTTATTTAACCGGAGGTGAGTTAACCGGAGGTTATTTAACCGAAGGTCTGTTACCCGAAGGTTAGTTAACTGGAGGTAAGTTAACCAAAGGTTAGTTAACTGGTCGTTATTTAACCGGAGGTTAGCTTACCGGAGGTTAGTAAACCGGAGGTCAGTTATAAGGAAGTTAGTCAACCGGAGCGTAGTTAACTGGAGGTAAGTTAACCGAGGGTTAGTTAACTGGAGGTTAGTTAACCAAAGGTTACTCAACTCAAGGTTAACTAACTGGAGGTTTGGTACTTAACCGAAGGTAAATCAACCGGAGGTTAGTTAACCAGAGGTGATTTAACCGGAGGTTAATTAACCGGAGGTTAGTTAACCGAAGGTTTGTTAACCAGGGGTTAGTTAACCAGAGGTTAGTTAACCGGAGGTTAGTTAACCGGAGGTCAGTCAACCGGAGGTTAGTTGACCGAAGGTTAGATAACCGGAGGTTAGTTAACCGGAGGTTAGTTAACTGGAGGTAAGTTAACTGGAGGTTAGTTAACCGGAGGTTACTTAAACGGAGGTTAGTTAACCAGAGGTAACTTAACCGAAAGTTAGTTTACCGGAGGTTTGTTAACCGGAGGTTAGCTAACTGGAGGTTAGTTAACCGAAGGTTAGTTGAACGAAGGTGAGTTAAACAGAGGTAAGTTAACCTGAGGTTAGTTAACAAAAGGTTGGTTAACCGGAGGTAAGTCAACCGGAGAGTAATTAACCGAAGGTTAGTTAACCGAAGGTTAGTTAACTGGAGGTTAGTTAACCGAAGGTTAGTTAACCGAAGGTTATTTAAACAGAGGTAAGTAAACCTGAGGTTAGTTAACAAAAGGTTAGTTAACCGGAGGTTAGTCAACCGGAGGTAAGTTAACCGAAGTTTAGTTAACCGAAGGTTAGTTAACCGAAGGTTAGTTAAACAGAGGTTAGTTAACCGAAGGTTAGTTAACTCAAGGTTAGTTAACTGGAGGTTTGTTACTTAACCGAAGGTAAGTTAACCGGACGTTAGTCAACCAGAGGTGAATTACCCGGAGGTTATTTAACCAGAGGTTATTTAACCGGAGGTTAATTAACCGGAGGTTAGTTAACCGAAGGTTTGTTAACCAAGGGTTAGTTAACCGGAGGTTAGTTAACCGGAGGTCAGTTAACCGGACGTTAGTTAACCGAAGGTTAGATAACTGGAGGTTAGTTAACTGGAGGTAAGTTAACTGGAGGTTAGTTAACCGGAGGTTACTTAACCGGAGGTTAGTTAACCAGAGGTAACTTAACCGAAGGTTAGTTTACCGGAGGTTTGTTAACCGGAGGTTAGTTAACTGGAGGTTAGTTAACCGAAGGTTATTTAAACGAAGGTTAGTTAGACAGAGGTTAGTTAACCTGAGGTTAGTTAACAGAAGGTTAGTTAACCGGAGGTTAGTCAACCGGAGGTTAGTTAACCGAAGGTTAGTTAATCGAAGGTTAGTTAACTGGAGGTTAGTTAATCAGAGGTTAGTTAACCTGAGGTTAGTAAACCTGAGGTTAGTTAACCTGAGGTTGTTAGTCAACCGGAGGTTAGTTAACCGAAGGTTAATTACCCGAAGGTTAGTTAACCGAAGGTTAGTAAACCGAAGGTTAGTTAGCCGGAGGTTGGTTAAACGAAGGTTAGTTAACCGAAGGTTAGTTAAACAGAGGTTAGTTAACCTGAGGTTAGTTAACCGGAGGTAAGTTAACCAAAGGTTAGTTAACCGGAGGTTAGTTAACCGGAGGTTAGTTAACCAGAGGTTAGTTAACCGTAGGTAAGTTAAGCTGGGGTTGGTTAACCAAAGGTTAGTTAACCGGAGATTAGTTGAATGGAGGTTAGTTGACCAAACGTTAGTTAACTGGTTATTATTTAACTGGAGGTTAGTTAACCTAGGGTTAATTAACCGAAGGTTAGTTAACCAGAGGTTAGTTAACCAGAGGTAAGTTAACCGGTTGGTAGGTAACTGGAGGTTAGTTAACCGGAGGTTACTTAACCGGAGGTAAGTTAACCAGAGGTAACTTAACCGAAGGTTAGTTTACCGGAGGTTTGTTAACCGGAGGTTAGTTAACCGAAGGTTAGTTAACCGAAGGTTAGTTAAACGAAGGTTAGTTAGACAGAGGTTAGTTAACCTGAGGTTAGTTAACAGAAGGTTAGTTAACCGGAGGTTAGTCAACCGGAGGTTAGTTAACCGAAGGTTAGTTAATCGAAGGTTAGTTAACTGGAGGTTAGTTAACTGAAGGTAAGTTAACCGAAGGTTAGTTAAACATAGGTAAGTTAACCTGAGGTTAGTACACAAAAGGTTAGTTAACCAGAGGTTAGTCAACCGGAGGTTAGTTAACCGAAGGTTAGTTAACCGAAGGTGAGTTCACCGAAGGTTAGTTAAACAGAGGTTAGTTAACCTGAGGTTAGTCAACCGGAGGTTAGTTAACCGAAGGTTAGTTAACCGAAGGTTAGTTAACCTGAGGTTAGTTAACCGGAGGTAAGTTAACCAAAGGTTAGTTAACCGGAGGTTAGTTAACCGGAGGTTAGTTAACCAGAGGTTAGTTAACCGTTGGTTAGTTAAGCTGGGGTTGGTTAACCAAAGGTTAGTTAACCGGAGGTTAGTTGACTGGAGGTCAGTTGACCAAAGGTTAGTTAACTGGTTATTATTCAACTATAGGTTAGTTTACCGGAGGTTAGTAAACCGGAGGTCAGTTAATACGAAGTTAGTTAACCGGAGCGTAGTAAACCGGAGGTAAGTTAACCGAAGGTTAGTTAACTGGAGGTTAGTTAATCAAAGGTTAGTTAACTCAAGGTTAGTTAACTGGAGGTTTGTTATCCAGAGGTTACTTGACCGAAAGTAAGTTAACCGGAGGTTAGTTGAACAGAGGTTAGTTAACAAAAAGTTAGTTAACTGGAGGTAAGTCAACCAGAGGTTAATTAACCGAAGGTTATTTAACCGAAGTTTAGTTGACTGGAGGTTAGTTAACCGAAGGTTAGTTAACCGAAGGTTAGTTAACCGGAGGTTAGTTAACCAAGGTTAGTTTACCGAAGGTTAGTTATCCGGAGGTTAATCAACCAAAGGTATGATGTAGTCTGATGAAGTCGCTGTGTCGACGAAACGCATCACAATATTGAATAAATAAGTGTGAATCGTATATAATTTTTCATTGAGTTTATATAGATTTGCATCAAGTAAAAGCCACAAGCATTGAATTAAACCAAAGTAAGTTAACCGGAGGTTAGTAAGCCGGAGTTTAGTTAACCGAAGGTTTGTTATCCGGAGGTTAGTTAACCGAAGGTTAGTTAATCGAAGGTTAGTTAACTGGAGGTTAGTTAACCGAAGGTTAGTAAACTGGAGGTTAGTTAACCGGAGTTCAGTTAACCGGAGGTTAGTCAACCGGAGGTTAGTTAACTGGAGGTTTGTTAACTGGAGGTTAGTTAACCGAAGGTTAGTTGACCGGAGGTTAGTTAACCCAAGGTTAGTTAACCAGAGGTTAGTTAACCGGAGGTTAGTAAACTGGAGGATAGTTAACTGGAGGTAAGTTAACCGAAGGTTAGTTAACCGGAGGTAAGTTAACCAAAGGTTAGTTAACTGAAAAATAGTTACCTGGCGATTTGTTAACCAGAGGTTACTTAACCGAAGGTTTGTTAACCGGAGGTTAGTTAACCGGAGGTTAGTTAACTTGAGGTTTGTTACTTAACCGAAGGTATATTAACCGGAGGTTAGTTAACCAGAGGTTATTTAACCAGAGGTTAATTAACCGGAGGTTATTTAACCGAAGGTTTGTTAACCAGGGTTTAGTGAACCGGAGGTCAGTTAACCGGAGGTCAGTTAACCGGAGGTTAGTTAACTGAAGGTTAGATAACCGGAGCTTAGTTAACCGGAGGTAAGTTAACTGGAGGTGAGTTAACTGGAGGTTAGTTTACCAGAGGTTACTTAACCGGAGGTTAGTTAACCAGAGGTAACTTAACTGAAAGTTAGTTTACCGGAGGTTTGTTAACCAGAGGTTAGTAAACTGGAGGTTAGTTAACCGAAGGTTATTTAACTGGAGGTGAGTTAACCGGAGGTTAGTTAACCAAAGGTTAGTTACCTGAAGGTTAGTTAACTGGAGGTTAGTTAACCGGAGGTTAGTTAACAGGAGGTTAGTTAACCAGAGGTTAGTTAACCAGAGGTTAGTTAACCAAAGGCTAGTTGACCGGAGGTTACTTAACCGGAGGTCAGTTAACAGGAGGTTACTTAACCGAAGGTTAGTTAACTGGTGATAAGTTAACCGGAGGCTAGTTAACCGGAGGTAGGTTAACCAAAGGTTAGTTAACTAGTACTTAGTTAACCGGAGCTTAGTTAACCGGAGGTTAGTTAACTTGTGGTTAGTTGACCGGAGGTTAGTTAACCGGAGGTTAATTAACTGGAAGTTAGTAAACCGGTGGTTAGTTGAGCGGAGGTTAGTTAAGCGGAGGTTAGTTAACAGGAGGTTAGTTAACCGGAGGTTAGTTAACTGGAGGTTAGTTAACCATAGATTTATTAATCAGAGGTTAGTTAACCAGAGGTTAGTTAACCGGTTGGTAGTTAACTGGAGGTAAGTTAACCGGAGGTTAGTTAACAGGAGGTTAGTTTACCGGAGGTTAGTAAACCGGAGGTTAATCAACCGAAGGTTAGTTCACCAGAGTTGAGTTAACCGGTGGTTAGTTAACAGGAGATTAGTTAACCGGAAGTTAGTTAACCAGAGGTCAGTCAACCAAAGATTAGTTAACCTAAGGTTACTAAACCGGAGGTTTGTTAACAGCAGGTTAGTTAACCGGTAGTTAGTTAACCAGAGGTTAGTTAACCGAAGGCTAGCTGACCAGAGGTTACGTAACCGGAGGTCAGTTAACCACAGGTTACTTAACCGAATGTTAGTTAACCGGTGGTTAGTTAACTGGAGGTTAGGAAACCGGAGGTTAGTTAACTGGAGGTTAGTTAACCATAGGTTAGTTAATCAGAGGTTAGTTAACCAGAGGTTAGTTAACCGGTTGGTAGTTAACTGGAGGTTAGTTAACCGGAGGTTAGTTAACAGGAGGTTAGTTTACCGGAGGTTAGTAAACCGGAGGTTAATCAACCGAAGGTTAGTTCACCAGAGTTGAGTTAACCGGTGGTTAGTTAACAGGAGATAAGTTAACCGGAAGTTAGTTAACCAGAGGTTAGTCAACCAAAGATTAGTTAACCTAAGGTTACTTAACCGGAGGTTAGTTAACAGGAGGTTAGTTAACCGGAGGTAAGTTAACCAGAGGTTAGTTAACCGAAGGCTAGCTGACCGGAGGTTACGTAACCGGAGGTCAGTTAACCACAGGTTACTTAACCGAATGTTAGTTAACCGGTGGTTAGTTAACTGGAGGTTAGGAAACCGGAGGTTAGTTAACCGAAGGTTAGTTAATCGGAGGTTAGTTAACCGAAGGTTATTTAACCTGAGGTGAGTTAACCGGAGGTTATTTAACCGAAGGTCTGTTAACTGGTTGTTAATTAACCGGAGGTTAGTTAACCGGAGGTTAGTAAACCGGAGGTCAGTTAACAGGAAGTTAGTTAACCGGAGCGTAGTTAACCGGAGGTAAGTTAACCGAAGGTTAGTTAACTGGAGGTTAGTTTACCAAAGGTTACCTCAAGGTTAGTTAACTGGAGGTTTGTTTCTTAAACCGAAGGTAAATTAACCGGAGGTTAGTTACCCAGAGGTTATTTAACTGGAGGTTAATTAACCGGAGGTTAGTAAACCGAAGATTTGTTAACCAGGGGTTAGTTAACCGGAGGTTAGTTAACCGAGGGTCAGTTAACCAGAGGTTAGTTAACCGAAGGTTAGATAACCGGAGGTAAGTTAACCGGAGGTTAGTTAACTGGAGGTAAGTTAACTGGAGATTAGTTAACCGGAGGTTACTTAACCGGAGGTTAGTTAACCAGAGGTAACTTAACCGAAAGTTAGTTTACCGGAGGTTTGTTAACCGGAGGTTAGTTAACTGGAGATTAGTTAACTAAAGATTAGTTAACTGGAGGTTTGTTACTTAACCGAAGGTTAGTTAACCAGACGTAAGTCAACCGGAGGTGAATTAACAGGAGGTTAGTTAACCAGAGGTTATTTAACCGGAGGTTAATTAACCGGAGGTTAGTTAACCGAAGGTTTGTTAACCAAGGGTTAGTTAACCAGAGGTTAGTTAACCGGAGGTCAGTTAACCGGAGGTAAGTTAACCGAAGGTTAGTTAACCGGAGGTTAGTTAACCGGAGGTTAGTTAACCGGAGGTCGGTTAACTGGAGGTTACTTAACAGGAAGTTAGTTAACCAGAGGATAGTTAACTGGTCGTTATTCAACCGGAGGTTAGTTAACCGGAGGTTAGTAAACCGGAGGTCAGTTAACAGGAAGTTAGTTAACCGGAGTGTAGTTAACCGGAGGTAAGTTAACCGAAGGTTAGTTAACTGGAGGTTAGTAAACCAAAGGTTACTCAACTCAAGGTTAGTTAGCTGGAGGTTTGTTACTTAACCGAAGGTAAATTAACCGGAGGTGAGTTAACCAGAGGTTATTTAACCGGAGGTTAATTAACCGGAGGTTAGTTAACCGAAGGTTTGTTAACCAGGGGTTAGTTAACCGGAGGTTAGTTTACCGGAGGTCAGTTAACCGGAGGTTAGTTAACCAAAGGTTAGATAACCGGAGGTTAGTTAACCGGAGGTTAGTTAACTGGAGGTAAGTTAACTGGAGGTTAGTTTACCGGAGGTTAGTTAACCAGAGGTAACTTAACCGAAAGTTAGTTTACCGGAGGTTTGTTAACCGGAGGTTAGTTAACTGGAGGTTAGTAAACCGAAGGTTAGTTAAACGAAGGTTAGTTAAACAGACGTTAGTTAACCTGAGGTTAGTTAACAAAAGGTTAGTTAACCGGAGGTAAGTCAACCGGAGGTTAATTAACCGAAGGTTAGTTAACCGAAGGTAAGTTAACTGGAGGTTAGTTAACCGAAGGTTAGTTAACCGAAGGTTAGTTAAACAGAGGTAAGTTAAACTGAGGTTAGTTAACCTGAGGTTAGTCAACCGGAGGTTAGTTAACCGAAGGTTAGTTAAACAGAGGTTAGTTAACCTGAGGTTTGTTAACAAAAGGTTAGTTAACCGGAGGTTAGTCAAACGGAGGTTAGTTAACCGGAGGTTAGTTAACTGGAGGTTACTTAACAGGAGGTCAGTTAACCAGAGGTTACTTAACCGGAGGTTAGTTAACCGGTGGTTAGTAAACCGAAGGTTAGGAAACCGGAGGTTAGTTAACCAGAGGTTAGTTAATCGGAGGTTAGTTAACCGAAGGTTATTCAACCGGAGGTGAGTTAACCGGAGGTTATTTAACCGAAGGTCTGTTACCCGAAGGTTAGTTAACTGGAGGTTAGTCAACCAAAGGTTAGTTAACTGGTCGTTATTTAACCGGAGGTTAGTTAACCGGAGGTTAGTAAACCGGAGGTCAGTAAACACGAAGTTAGTTGATCGGAGTGTAGTTAACCGGAGGTAAGTTAACCGAAGGTTAGTTAACTGGAGGTAAGTTAACCAAAGGTTACTCAACTCAAGGTTAGTTAACTGGAGGTTTGTTACTCAACCGAAGGTAAATTAACCGGAGGTTAGTTAACCAGAGGTTATTCAATCGGAGGTTAATTAACCGGAGGTTAGTTAACCGAAGGTTTGTTAACCAGAGGTTAGTTAACTGGAGGTAAGTTAACTGGAGGTTAGTTAACCGGAGGTTACTTAAATGGAGGTTAGTAAACCAGAGGTAACTTAACCAAAAGTTAGTTTACCGGAGGTTTGTTAACCGGAGGTTAGTTAACTGGAGGTTAGTTAACCGAAGGTTACTTAAACGAAGGTAAGTTAAACAGAGGTTAGTTAACCTGAGGTTAGTTAACAAAAGGTTAGTTAACCGGAGGTAAGTCAACCGGAGGTTAATTAACCGAAGGTTAGTTAACCGAAGGTTAGTTAACTGGAGGTTAGTTAACCGAAGGTTAGTTAACCGAAAGTTAGTTGAACAGAGGTTAGTTAACCTGAGGTTAGTTAACAAAAGGTTAGTTAACCGGAGGTTAGTCAACCGGAGGTTAGTTAACCGAAGGTTAGTCAACCGGAGGTTAGTTAACCGAAGGTTAGTTAATCGAAGGTTAGTTAACTGGAGGTTAGTTAACCGAAGGTAAGTTAACCGAAGGTTAGTTAAACAGAGGTTAGTTAACCGGAGGTAAGTCAACCGGAGGTTAATTAACCGAAGGTTAGTTAACCGAAGGTTAGTTAACTGGAGGTTAGTTAACCGAAGGTTAGTTAACCGAAGGTTAGTTAAACAGAGGTTAGTTAACCTGAGGTTAGTTAACAAAAGGTTAGTTAACCGGAGGTTAGTCAACCGGAGGTTAGTTAACCGGAGGTTAGTCAACCGGAGGTTAGTTAACCGAAGGTTAGTTAATCGAAGGTTAGTTAATCGAAGGTTAGTTAACTGGAGGTTAGTTAACCGAAGGTAAGTTAACCGAAGGTTAGTTAAACAGAGGTTAGTTAACCTGAGGTTAGTTAACAAAAGGTTAGTTAACCAGAGGTTAGTCAACCGGAGGTTAGTTAACCGAAGGTTAGTTAACCGAAGGTTAGTTAACCGAAGGTAAGTTAACCGGAGGTTAGTTAAACAGAGGTTAGTTAACCTGAGGTTAGTTAACCTGAGGTTAGTCAACCGGAGGTTAGTTAACCGAAGGTTAGTTAACCGAAGGTTAGTTAGCTGGAGGTTGGTTAAACGAAGGTTAGTTAACCGAAGGTTAGTTAAACAGAGGTTAGTTAACCTGAGGTTAGTTAACCGGAGGTAAGTTAACCAAAGGTTAGTTAACCGGAGGTTAGTTAACCGGAGGTTAGTTAACCAGAGGTTAGTTAACCGTAGGTTAGTTAAGCTGGGGTTGGTTAACCAAAGGTTAGTTAACCTGAGGTTAGTTAACCAGAGGTTAGTTAACAGAAGGCTAGTTGACCGGAGTTTACTTAACCGAAGGTCAGTTAACCAGAGGTTACTTAACCGGAGGTTAGTTAACTGGTGGTTAGTTAACCTTAGGTTAGGAAACCGGAGGTTTGTTAACCAAAGGTTAGTTAATCGGAGGTTAGTTAACCGAAGGTTATTCAACTTGAGGTGGGTTAACTGGAGGTTATTCAACCGAAGGTCGTTTACCCGAAGGTCAGTTAACTGGAGGTTAGTTAACTAAAGGTAAGTTAACTGGTTGTTATTCAACCGGCGGTTAGCTAACCGGAGGTTAGTTTACCGGAGGTCAGTAAACAGGAAGTTAGTTAACCGGAGCGTAGTTAACCGGAGGTAAGTTTACCGAAGGTTAGTTAACTGGAGGTTAGTTAACCAAACGTTAGTTAACTGGAGGTTTGTTAACCAGAGGTTACTTAACCGAATGTAAGTTAACCGGAGGTTAGTTAACCGGAGGTAAATTAACTGGAGGTTAGTTAACCAGAGGTTACTTAATCGGAGGTAAGTTAACCGGAGGTTAGTTAACTGGAGGTAAATTAACCGGAGGTTAGTTAACCAAAGGTTACTTAACCGGAGGTTAATTAACAGGAGGTTAGTTAACCGAAGGTTTGTTAACCGGGGGTTAGTTAACCGGAGGTTAGTTAACCGGAGGTTAGTTAACCGGAGGTTAGTTAACCGAAGGTTAGATAACCAGAGGTTAGTTAACCGGAGGTTAGTTAACTGGAGGTAAGTTAACCGGAGGTTAGGAAACCAGAGGTTAGTTAACTGGAGGTTAGTAAACCAGAGGTTAGTAAACCGGAGGTTAGTTACGCGGTGGTTAGTTAACCGGATGTTAGTGAACCTAAGGTTAGTTAACCGGGGGTTAGTTTACTGGAGGTTAGTTAACCGGACGTTAGTTAACCGAAGGTTAGTTAACCGGAGGTTAGTTAACCGGAGTTCAGTTAACCGAAGGTTAGTTAACCGGTGGTTAGTTAACCGGAGAATAGTTAACCGGAGGTTAGTTAACAGGAGGTTAGTTAACCGGAAGTTAGTTAACCAGAGGTTAATTAACCGAAGGCTAGTTGACCGGAGGTTACGTAACCGGAGGCCAGTTAACCAGAGGTTACTCAACCGGAGGTTAGTTAACCGGTGGTTAGTTAACCGAAGGTTAGGAAACCGGAGGTAAGTTAACCAGAGGTTAGTTAATCGGAGGTTAGTTAACCGAAGGTTATTTAACCGGAGGTGAGTTAACCGGAGGTTATTTAACCGAAGGTCTGTTACCCAAAGGTTAGTTAACTGGAGGTTAGTTAACCAAAGGTAAGTTAACTGGTCGTTATTTAACTGGACGTTATTTAACTGGAGGTTAGTTAACCGGAGGTTAGTAAACCGGAGGTCAGTTAACAGGAAGTTAGTTAATCAGAGTGTAGTTAACCGGAGGTAAGTTGACCGAAGGTTAGTTAACTGGAGGTTGGTTAACCTAAGGTTACTCAACTCAAGGTTAGTTAACTGGAGGTTTGTTACTCAACCGAAGGTAAATTAACCGGAGGTTAGTTAACCAGAGGTTATTTAACCGGAGGTTAATTAATCGGAGGTAAGTTAACCGAAGGTTTGTTAACCAGAGGTTAGTTAACCAGAGGTTAGTTAACCGAAGGTTAGATAACCGGAGGTTAGTTAACCGGAGGTTAGTTTTCTGGAGGTAAGTTAACTGGAGGTTAGTTAACCGGAGGTTACTTAACCGGAGGTTAGTTAACCAGAGGTAACTAAACCAAAAGTTAGTTAACCGGAGGTTTGTTAACCGGAGGTTAGTTAACTGGAGGTTAGTTAACCGAAGGTTAGTTAAAAGAAGGTTAGTTAAACAGAGGTTAGTTAACCTGAGGTTAGTTAAAAAAAGGGTAGTTAACCGGAGGTAAGTCAACCGGAGGTTAATTAACCGAAGGTTAGTTAACTGAAGGTTAGTTAACTGGAGGTTAGTTAACCGAAGGTTAGTTAACCGAAGGTTAGTTAAACAGAGGTTAGTTAACCTGAGGTTAGTTAACAAAAGGTTAGTTAACCGGAGGTAAGTCAACCGGAGGTTAGTTAACCAAAGGTTAGTCAACCGGAGGTTAGTAAACCGAAGGTTAGTTAATCGAAGGTTAGTCAACTGAAGGTAAGTTAACCGAAGGTTAGTTAAACAGAGGTTAGTTAACCGGAGGTTAGTCAACCGGAGGTTAATCAACCGAAGGTTAGTTAACCGAAGGTTAGTTAACTGGAGGTTAGTTAACCGAAGGTTCACAGGTCCGGTTAGTTAACCGAAGGTTTGTTAACCGGGGGTTAGTTAACCGGAGGTTAGTTTACCGGAGGTTAGTTAACCGGAGGTTAGTTAACCGAAGGTTAGATAACCAGAGGTTAGTTAACCGGAGGTTAGTTAACTGGAGGTAAGTTAACCGGAGGTTAGGAAACCAAAGGTTAGTTAACTGGAGGTTAGTAAACCAGAGGTTAGTCAACCGGAGGTTAGTTACGCGGTGGATAGTTAACCGGATGTTAGTGAACCTAAGGTTAGTCAACCGGAGGTTAGTTTACTGGAGGTTAGTTAACCGGACGTTAGTTAACCGAAGGTTAGTTAACCGGAGGTAAGTTAACCGGAGTTCAGTTAACCGAAGGTTAGTTAACTGGTGGTTAGTTAACCGGAGGTTAGTTAACCGGAGGTTAGTTAACAGGAGGTTAGTTAACCGGGGGTTAGTTAACCAGAGGTTTATTAACCGAAGGCTAGTTGACCGGAGGTTACGTAACCGGAGGTCAGTTAACCAGAGGTTACTTAACCGGAGGTTAGTTAACCGGTGGTTAGTTAACCGAAGGTTAGGAAACCGGAGGTTAGTTAACCAGAGGTTAGTAAACCGGAGGTTAGTGAACCAAAGATTAGCTGACCTGAAGTTACTTAACCGAAGGTTAGTTAACCAGAGGTTACTTAACTGGAGGTTACTTAACCGGAGGTTACTTAACCGGAGGTGAGTACACCGATGATAAGTTAACCGGATGTTATTCAAATGGTGGTTAGTTAACAGGAGGTAAGGAAACCGGAGGTTAGTTAACCGAAGGTTAGTTAATCGGACGTTAGTTAACCGAAGGTTATTTAACTGGAGGTGAGATAACCGGATGTTAGTTAACCGGTAGTTAGTTAAGCGGAGGTTAGTTAAGCGGAGGTTAGTTAACCGGAGGTTAGTTAACAGGAGGTCAGTTAACCGGAGGTTAGTTAACTGGAAGTTAGTTAACCGAAGGTTAGTTAACCAGAGGTTAGTTAACCTGAGGGTAGTTAACCGGTTGGTAGTTAACTGGAGGTTAGTTAACCGGAGGATAGTAAACCGGAGGTTAGTAAACCGGAGGTTAGTAAACCGGAGGTTAATACCGGAGTTAACCGAAGGTTAGTTAACCAGAGGTTAGTTAACCGTAGGTTAGTTAAGCTGGGGTTGGTTAACCAAAGGTTAGTTAAACGGAGGTTAGTTGACTGGAGGTTAGTTGACCAAAGGTTAGTTAACTGGTTATTATTTAACTGGAGGTTAGTTTACCGGAGGTTAATTAACCGAAGGTTTGTTAACCAGGGGTTAGTTAACCAGAGGTTAGTTAACCGGAGGTTGGTTAACCGGAGGTCAGTCAACCGGAGGTTAGTTGACCGAAGGTTAGATAACCGGAGGTTAGTTAACCGGAGGTTAGTTAACTGGAGGTAAGTTAACTGGAGGTTAAATAACCGGAGGTTACTTGAACGGAGGTTAGTTAACCAGAGGTAACTTAACCGAAAGTTAGTTTACCGGAGGTTTGTTAACCGGAGGTTAGTTAAATGGAGGTTAGTTAACCGAAGGTTAGTTGAACGAAGGTGAGTTAAACAGAGGTAAGTTAACCTGAGGTTAGTTAACAAAAGGTTGGTTAACCGGAGGTAAGTCAACCGGAGGTTAATTAACCGAAGGTTAGTTAACCGAAGGTTAGTTAACTGGAGGTTAGTTAACCGAAGGTTAGTTAACCGAAGGTTATTTAAACAGAGGTTAGTAAACCGGTGGTTAGTTGAGCGGAGGTTAGTTAAGCGGAGGTTAGTTAACAGGGGGTTAGTTAACCGGAGGTTAGTTAACTGGAGGTTAGTTAACCATAGGTTAGTTAATCAGAGGTTAGTTAACCAGAGGTTAGTTAACCGGTTGGTAGTTAACTGGAGGTTAGTTAACCGGAGGTTAGTTAACAGGAGGTTAGTTTACCGGAGGTTAGTAAACCGGAGGTTAATAAACCGAAGGTTAGTTCACCAGAGTTGAGTTAACCGGTGGTTAGTTAACAGGAGATTAGTTAACCGGAAGTTAGTTAACCAGAGGTTAGTCAACCAAAGATTAGTTAACCTATGGTTACTAAACCGGAGGTTAGTTAACAGCAGGTTAGTTAACCGGTAGTTAGTTAACCAGAGGTTAGTTAACCGAAGGCTAGCTGACCAGAGGTTACGTAACCGGAGGTCAGTTAACCACAGGTTACTTAACCGAATGTTAGTTAACCGGTGGTTAGTTAACTGGAGGTAAGGAAACCGGAGGTTAGTTAACTGGAGGTTAGTTAACCATAGGTTAGTTAATCAGAGGTTAGTTAACCAGAGGTTAGTTAACCGGTTGGTAGTCAACTGGAGGTTAGTTAACCGGAGGTTAGTTAACAGGAGGTT
The DNA here is from genome assembly GCA_937662695.2 of Halyzia sedecimguttata. Classification (NCBI taxonomy): domain Eukaryota; kingdom Metazoa; phylum Arthropoda; class Insecta; order Coleoptera; family Coccinellidae; genus Halyzia; species Halyzia sedecimguttata. The sequence continues at coordinate 27,983,226 of OW569420.2, read as the reverse complement.
AGTTTACCGGAGGTTAGTAAACCGGAGGTTAATCAACCGAAGGTTAGTTCACCAGAGTTGAGTTAACCAGAGGTTAGTTAACTGGAGGTGAGTTAACCGGAGGTTAGTTAACCGAAGGTTAGTTACCTGAAGGTTAGTTAACCAGAGGTTAATTAAAAGGAAGTTAGTTAACCGGAGGTTAGTTAACCAGTGGTTAGTTAACCGAAAGCTAGTTGACCGGAGGTTAATTAACCGCAGTTCAGTTTACCAGAGGTTACTTAACCGGAGGTTAGTTAACCGGTGGTTAGTTAATCGTAGGTTAGGAAACCGGAGGTTAGTTAACCGGAGGTTTGTTAACTGGAGGATAGTTAACCGAAGGTTAGTTAACCGGAGGTTAGTTGACCAGAGGTTAGTGAACTGGAGGTTACTTAACAGGAGGTTAGTTAACCAGAGGTTACTTAACTGGAGGTTAGTCAACTGGTGGTTAGTTCACCGGAGGCTAGTTTACCGGAGGTAGGTTAACCGAAGGTTAGTTAACTAGTGCTTAGTTAACCGGAGCTCAGTTAACCGGAGTTTAGTTAACTGGTGGTTAGTTAACCTGAAGGTTAGTTAACCGGAGGTTAGTTAACCGGAGGTTAGCTAACCGGAGGTTAGTTAACCGGAGGTTAGTTAACCGGAGGTTAGTTAACCGGTTGGTAGTTAACTGGAGGTTAGTTAACTGGAGATTAGTTAACCGGAGGTTAGTTAACTGGAGGTTAGTCAACCGGAGGTTAGTTGAGCAGAGGTTATTAACCGGAGGTTAGTTACCCGGAGGTTAGTTAACCGGAGGTTAGTTAAACGGTGGTTAGTTAAGCGGAGGTTAGTTAAGCGGAGGTTAGTTAACAGGAGGTTAGTTAATCAGAGGTTAGTTAACTTGAGATTAGTTAACCAAGGGTTAGTTAACCGAAGGTTCGTTAACCAGAGGTTAGTTAACCAGAGGGTTAAATAGGGGTGAGTCAACTAAAAGTTAGTTAACCAGAGGTTAGTTAACCGGAGGTCAGTTAACCAGAGGTTAATAAACCAGAGGTTAGTTAACCGGAGATTAGTTAACCGGAGGTTACTTAGCCGGAGGTTAGTTAACCAGAGGTAACTTGACCGGAGGTTAGTTAACTGGAGGTTAGTTAACCAGAGGCTACTCAACCAGAGGTCAGTTAACTGGTGGCTAGTTAACCGGAGTTAAGTTAACCAGAGGTTAGTTAACTGAGGGTTAGTTAACTGGAGGTTAGTAAACCAGAGGTTAGTCAACCGGAGGTTAGTTACGCGGTGGTTAGTTAACCGGATGTTAGTGAACCTAAGGTTAGTTAACCGGAGGTTAGTTTACCGGAGGTTAGTTAACCGGACGTTAGTTAACCGAAGGTTAGTTAACCGGAGTTCAGTTAACCGAAGGTTAGTTAACCGGTGGTTAGTTAACCGGAGGTTAGTTAACCGGAGGTTAGTCAACCGGAGGTTTGTTAACTGGAGGATAGTTAACCGAAGGTTAGTTAACCGGAGGTTAGTTGACCAGAGGTTAGTTAACTGGAGGTTACTTAACAGGAGGTTAGTTAACCAGAGGTTACTTAACTGGAGGTTAGTCAACTGGTGGTTAGTTAACCGGAGTCTAGTTAACCGGAGCTCAGTTAACCGGAGGTTAGTAAACTGGTGGTTAGTTAACCTGGAGGTCAGTGAACCGGAGGTTAGTTAACCGGAGGTTAGTTAACCGGAGGTTAGTTAACCGGAGGTTAGTCAACCGGAGGTTAGTTAACTGGTGGTTAGTTGAGCGGAGGTTAGTTAAGCGGAGGTTAGTTAACAGGAGGTTAGTTGACTGAAGGTTGGTTAACTGGAGATTAGTTAACCAAGGGTTAGCTAACCTAAGGTTAGTTAACCAGAGGTTAGTTAACCAGAGGTTAGTTAACCGGTTGGTAGTAAACTGGAGGTTAGTTAATTGGAGATTAGTTAACCGGAGGTTAGTTAACTGGAGGTTAGTCAACCGGAGGTTAGTTAAGCAGAGGTTAGTTAACCGAAGGTTGGTTAACCGGAGGTTAGTTAACTGAAGGTTAGTTAACCAGAGGTTAGTTAACAGGGGGTTAATTAACCGGAGGTTAGTTAACAAGAGGTTAGTTAACTGGAGGTGAGTTAACCGGAGGTTAGTTAACCGAAGGTTAGTTACCTGAAGGTTAGTTAACTGGAGGTTAGTTAACCGGAGGTTAGTTAACAGGAAGTTAGTTAACCTGAGGTTAGTTAACCAGAGGTTAGTTAACAAAAGGCTAGTTGACCGGAGTGTACTTAACCGAAGGTCAGTTAACCAGAGGTTACTTAACCGGAGGTTAGTTAACCGGTGGTTAGTTAACCGTAGGTTAGGAAACCGGAGGTTAGTTAACCAAAGGTTAGTTAATCGGAGGTTAGTTAACCGAAGGTTATTTAACTTGAGGTGGGTTAACCGGAGGTTATTCAACCGAAAGTCGTTTACCCGAAGGTCAGTTAACTGGAGGTTAGTTAACTAAAGGTTAGTTAACTGGTTGTTATTCAACTGGAGGTTAGCTAACCGGAGGTTAGTTTACCGGAGGTCAGTAAACAGGAAGTTAGTTAACCGGAGCGTAGTTAACCGGAGGTAAGTTTACCGAAGGTTAGTTAACTGGAGGTTAGTTAACCAAACGTTAGTTAACTGGAGGTTTGTTAACCAGAGGTTACTTAACCGAATGTAAGTTAACCGGAGGTTAGTTAACCGGAGGTAAATTAACTGGAGGTAAGTTAACCAGAGGTTACTTAATCGGAGGTTAATTAACTGGAGGTTAGTTAACCGAAGGTTTGTTAACCGGAGGTTAGTTAACTGGAGGTTAGTTAACCGGGGGTTAGTTAACCGGAGGCTAGTTAAATGAAGGTTAGATAACCGGAGGTTAGTTAACCGGAGGTATGTTAACCGGAGGTTGGTTAACTGGAGGTAAGTAAACCGGAGGTTAGTTAACCGGAGGTTACTTAACCGGAGGTAAGTTAACCATTGGTAAATTAAACCGAGGTTAGTTAACTGGTGGTTAGTTAACAGGAGGTTAGCTAAGCGAAGGTTAGTCAAATGGAGGTTAGTTAACCGGAGGTTAGTTTACCGAAGGTTAGTTATCCGGAGGTTAGTTAACCGGAGGTTAATCAACCGAAGGTTAGTTAACTGGAGTTTAGTTACCTGAAGGTTAGTTATACGGAGGTAAGGTAACCGAAGGTTTGTTAACCGAAGGTTAGTTATCCGGAGGTTACGTAACCGAAGGTTAGTTAACCGAAGGTTAGTTAACTGGAGGTTCATTAACCGAAGGTTAGTAAACTGGAGATTAGTTAACTAAAGGTTAGTTAACTGGAGGTTTGTTACTTAACCGAAGGTTAGTTAACCAGACGTAAGTCAACCGGAGGTGAATTAACCGGAGGTTAGTTGACCAGAGGTTATTCAACCGGAGGTTAATTAACCGGAGGTTAGTTAACCGAAGGTTTGTTAACGAAGGGTTAGTTAACCAGAGGTTAGTTAACCGGAGGTCAGTTAACCGGAGATTAGTTAACCGAAGGTTAGTTAACCGGAGGTTAGTTAACCGGAGGTCAGTTAACTGGAGGTTACTTAACAGGAAGTTAGTTAACCAGAGGATAGTTAACTGGTCGTTATTTAACCGGAGGTTAGTTAACCGGAGGTTAGTTAACCGGAGGTTAGTAAACCGGAGGTCAGTTAACAGGAAGTTAGTTAACCGGAGTGTAGTTAACCGGAGGTTAGTTAACTGGAGGTTAGTCAACCGGAGGTTAGTTGAGCAGAGGTTATTAACCGGAGGTTAGTTACCCGGAGGTTAGTTAACCGGAGGTTAGTTAGACGGTGGTTAGTTAAGCGGAGGTTAGTTAAGCGGAGGTTAGTTAACAGGAGATTAGTTAACCGGAGGTTAGTTAACTTGAGATTAGTTAACCAAGGGTTAGTTAACCGAAGGTTCGTTAACCAGAGGTTAGTTAACCAGAGGGTTAAATAGGGGTGAGTCAACTAAAAGTTAGTTAACCAGAGGTTAGTTAACCGGAGGTCAGTTAACCAGAGGTTAATAAACCAGAGGTTAGTTAACCGGAGATTAGTTAACCGGAGGTTACTTAGCCGGAGGTTAGTTAACCAGAGGTAACTTGACCGGAGGTTAGTTAACTGGAGGTTAGTTAACCAGAGGCTACTCAACCAGAGGTCAGTTAACTGGTGGTTAGTTAACCGGAGTTAAGTTAACCAGAGGTTAGTTAACTGAGGGTTAGTTAACTGGAGGTTAGTAAACCAGAGGTTAGTCAACCGGAGGTTAGTTACGCGGTGGTTAGTTAACCGGATGTTAGTGAACCTAAGGTTAGTTAACCGGAGGTTAGTTTACCGGAGGTTAGTTAACCGGACGTTAGTTAACCGAAGGTTAGTTAACCGGAGTTCAGTTAACCGAAGGTTAGTTAACCGGTGGTTAGTTAACCGGAGGTTAGTTAACCGGAGGTTAGTCAACCGGAGGTTTGTTAACTGGAGGATAGTTAACCGAAGGTTAGTTAACCGGAGGTTAGTTGACCAGAGGTTAGTTAACTGGAGGTTACTTAACAGGAGGTTAGTTAACCAGAGGTTACTTAACTGGAGGTTAGTCAACTGGTGGTTAGTTAACCGGAGTCTAGTTAACCGGAGCTCAGTTAACCGGAGGTTAGTAAACTGGTGGTTAGTTAACCTGGGGGTCAGTGAACCGGAGGTTAGTTAACCGGAGGTTAGTTAACCGGAGGTTAGTTAACCGGAGGTTAGTCAACCGGAGGTTAGTTAACTGGTGGTTAGTTGAGCGGAGGTTAGTTAAGCGGATGTTAGTTAACAGGAGGTTAGTTGACTGAAGGTTGGTTAACTGGAGATTAGTTAACCAAGGGTTAGCTAACCTGAGGTTAGTTAACCAGAGGTTAGTTAACCAGAGGTTAGTTAACCGGTTGGTAGTAAACTGGAGGTTAGTTAACTGGAGATTAGTTAACCGGAGGTTAGTTAACTGGAGGTTAGTCAACCGGAGGTTAGTTAAGCAGAGGTTAGTTAACCGAAGGTTGGTTAACCGGAGGTTAGTTAACTGAAGGTTAGTTAACCAGAGGTTAGTTAACAGGGGGTTAATTAACCAGAGGTTAGTTAACAAGAGGTTAGTTAACTGGAGGTGAGTTAACCGGAGGTTAGTTAACAGGAAGTTAGTTAACCTGAGGTTAGTTAACCAGAGGTTAGTTAACAAAAGGCTAGTTGACCGGAGTGTACTTAACCGAAGGTCAGTTAACCAGAGGTTACTTAACCGGAGGTTAGTTAACCGGTGGTTAGTTAACCGTAGGTTAGGAAACCGGAGGTTAGTTAACCAAAGGTTAGTTAATCGGAGGTTAGTTAACCGAAGGTTATTTAACTTGAGGTGGGTTAACCGGAGGTTATTCAACCGAAAGTCGTTTACCCGAAGGTCAGTTAACTGGAGGTTAGTTAACTAAAGGTTAGTTAACTGGTTGTTATTCAACTGGAGGTTAGCTAACCGGAGGTTAGTTTACCGGAGGTCAGTAAACAGGAAGTTAGTTAACCGGAGCGTAGTTAACCGGAGGTAAGTTTACCGAAGGTTAGTTAACTGGAGGTTAGTTAACCAAACGTTAGTTAACTGGAGGTTTGTTAACCAGAGGTTACTTAACCGAATGTAAGTTAACCGGAGGTTAGTTAACCGGAGGTAAATTAACTGGAGGTAAGTTAACCAGAGGTTACTTAATCGGAGGTTAATTAACCGGAGGTTAGTTAACCGAAGGTTTGTTAACCGGAGGTTAGTTAACTGGAGGTTAGTTAACCGGGGGTTAGTTAACCGGAGGCTAGTTAAATGAAGGTTAGATAACCGGAGGTTAGTTAACCGGAGGTATGTTAACCGGAGGTTGGTTAACTGGAGGTAAGTAAACCGGAGGTTAGTTAACCGGAGGTTACTTAACCGGAGGTAAGTTAACCATTGGTAAATTAAACCGAGGTTAGTTAACTGGTGGTTAGTTAACAGGAGGTTAGCTAAGCGAAGGTTAGTCAAATGGAGGTTAGTTAACCGGAGGTTAGTTTACCGAAGGTTAGTTATCCGGAGGTTAGTTAACCGGAGGTTAATCAACCGAAGGTTAGTTAACTGGAGTTTAGTTACCTGAAGGTTAGTTATACGGAGGTAAGGTAACCGAAGGTTTGTTAACCGAAGGTTAGTTATCCGGAGGTTACGTAACCGAAGGTTAGTTAACCGAAGGTTAGTTAACTGGAGGTTCATTAACCGAAGGTTAGTAAACTGGAGATTAGTTAACTAAAGGTTAGTTAACTGGAGGTTTGTTACTTAACCGAAGGTTAGTTAACCAGACGTAAGTCAACCGGAGGTGAATTAACCGGAGGTTAGTTAACCAGAGGTTATTCAACCGGAGGTTAATTAACCGGAGGTTAGTTAACCGAAGGTTTGTTAACGAAGGGTTAGTTAACCAGAGGTTAGTTAACCGGAGGTCAGTTAACCGGAGATTAGTTAACCGAAGGTTAGTTAACCGGAGGTTAGTTAACCGGAGGTTAGTTAACCGGAGGTCAGTTAACTGGAGGTTACTTAACAGGAAGTTAGTTAACCAGAGGATAGTTAACTGGTCGTTATTTAACCGGAGGTTAGTTAACTGGAGGTTAGTTAACCGGAGGTTAGTTAACCGGAGGTTAGTAAACCGGAGGTCAGTTAACAGGAAGTTAGTTAACCGGAGTGTAGTTAACCGGAGGTAAGTTAACCGAAGGTTAGTTAACCAAAGGTTACTCAACTCAAGGTTAGTTAACTGGAGGTTTGTTACTTAACCGAAGGTAAATTAACCGGAGGTGAGTTAACCAGAGGTTATTTAACCGGAGGTTAATTAACCGGAGGTTAGTTAACCGAAGGTTTGTTAACCAGGGGTTAGTTAACCGGAGGTTAGTTAACCGGAGGTCAGTTAACCGGAGGTTAGTTAACCAAAGGTTAGATAACCGGAGGTTAGTTAACCGGAGGTAAGTTAGCCAGAGGTTAATAAACCAGAGGTTAGTTAACCGGAGATAAGTTTACCGGAGGTTACTTAGCCGAAGGTTAGTTAACCAGAGGTAACTTAACCGGAGGTTAGTTAACTGGAGGTAAGTTAACAAAAGGTTATTTAACCGATGGTAAGTCAACTGGAGGCTAGTTAACTGGAGGTTATTTAACCAGAGGTTACTCAACCAGAGGTCAGTTAACTGGTGGTTAGTTAACCGGAGTTAAGTTAACCAGAGGTTAGTTAACTGAGGGTTAGTTAACTGGAGGTAAGTAAACCAGAGGTTAGTCAACCGGAGGTTAGTTACGCGTTGGTTAGTTAACCGGATGTTAGTGAACCTAAGGTTAGTTAAGCGGAGGTTAGTTTACCGGAGATTAGTTAACCGGACGTTAGTTAACCGAAGGTTAGTTAACCGGAGGTTAGTTAACCGGAGTTCAGTTAACCGAAGGTTAGTTAACCGGTGGTTAGTTAACCGGAGGTAAGTTAACCGGAGGTTAGTCAACCGGAGGTTTGTTAACTGGAGGATAGTTAACCGAAGGTTAGTTAACCGGAGGTTAGTTGACCAGAGGTTAGTTGGAGGTTACTTAACAGGAAGTTAGTTAACCAGAGGTTACTTAACTGGAGGTTAGTCAACTGGTGGTTAGTTAACCGGAGTCTAGTTAACCGGAGCTCAGTTAACCGGAGGTTAGTAAACTGGTGGTTAGTTAACCTGGAGGTTAGTGAACCGGAGGTTAGTTAACCGGAGGTTAGTTAACCGGAGGTTAGTTAACCGGAGGTGAGTTAAACGGTGGTTAGTTAAGCGGAGGTTAGTTAAGCGGAGGTTAGTTAACAGGAGGTTAGTTAACCGAAGGTTGGTTAACTGGAGATTAGTTAACCAAGGGTTAGCTAACCTAAGGTTAGTTAACCAGAGGTTAGTTAACCAGAGGTTAGTTAACCGGTTGGTAGTTAACTGGAGGTTAGTTAACTGGAGATTAGTTAACCGGAGGTTAGTTAACTGGAGGTTAGTCAACCGGAGGTTAGTTAAGCAGAGGTTAGTTAACCGAAGGTTGGTCAATCGGAGGTTAGTTAACTGAAGGTTAGTTAACCAGAGGTTAGTTAACAGGAGGTTAATTAACCGGAGGTTAGTTAACCAGAGGTTAGTTAACTGGAGGTGAGTTAACCGGAGGTTAGTTAACCGAAGGTTAGTTACCTGAAGGTTAGTTAACTGGAGGTTAGTTAACCGGAGGTTAGTTAACAGGAAGTTAGTAAACCTGAGGTTAGTTAACCAGAGGTTAGTTAACAAAAGGCTAGTTGACCGGAGTTTACTTAACCGAAGGTCAGTTAACCAGAGGTTACTTAACCGGAGGTTAGTTAACCGGTGGTAAGTTAACCGTAGGTTAGGAAACCGGAGGTTATTTAACCAAAGGTTAGTTAATCGGAGGTTAGTTAACCGAAGGTTATTTAACTTGAGGTGGGTTAACCGGAGGTTATTCAACCGGAGGTCGTTTACCCGAAGGTCAGTTAACTGGAGGTTAGTTAACTAAAGGTTAGTTAACTGGTTGTTATTCAACCGGAGGTTAGCTAACCGGAGGTAAGTTTACCGGAGGTCAGTAAACAGGAAGTTAGTTAACCGGAGCGTAGTTAACCGGAGGTAAGTTTACCGAAGGTTGGTTAACTGGAGGTTAGTTAACCAGAGGTTACTTAACCGAATGTAAGTTAACCGGAGGTTAGTTAACCGGAGGTAAATTAACTGGAGGTTAGTTAACCAGAGGTTACTTAATCGGAGGTTGATTAACCGGAGGTTAGTTAACCGAAGGTTTGTTAACCGGAGGTTAGTTAACTGGAGGTTAGTTAACCGGGGGTTAGTTAACCGGAGGCTAGTTAAATGAAGGTTAGATAACCGGAGGTTAGTTAACTGGAGGTAAGTTAACCGGAGGTTAGTTAACTGGAGGTAAGTAAACCGGAGGTTACTTAACCGGAGGTTACTTAACCGGAGGTTACTTAACCGGAGGTAAGTTAACCATTGGTAAATTTAACCGAGGTTAGTTAACTGGTGGTTAGTTAACAGGAGGTTAGCTAAGCGAAGGTTAGTCAAATGGAGGTTAGTTAACCGGAGGTTAGTTTACCGAAGGTTAGTTATCCGGAGGTTAGTTAACCGGAGGTTAATCAACCGAAGGTTAGTTAACTGGAGTTTAGTTACCTGAAGGTTAGTTATACGGAGGTTAGGTAACCGAAGGTTTGTTAACCGGGGGTTAGTTATCCGGAGGTTAGGTAACCAAAGGTTAGTTAACTGAAGGTTAGTTAACTGGAGGTTCATCAACCGAAGGTTAGTAAACTGGAGATTAGTTAACTGGAGGTTTGTTACTTAACCGAAGGTTAGTTAACCAGACGTAAGTCAACCGGAGGTGAATTAACAGGAGGTTAGTTAACCAGAGGATATTTAACCGGAGGTTAATTAACCGGAGGTTAGTTAACCGAAGGTTTGTTAACCAAGGGTTAGTTAACCAGAGGTTAGTTAACCGGAGGTCAGTTAACCGGAGGTAAGTTAACCGAAGGTTAGTTAACCGGAGGTTACTTAGCCGGAGGTTAGTTAACCAGAGGTAACTTGACCGGAGGTTAGTTAACTGGAGGTTAGTTAACCAGAGGCTACTCAACCAGAGGTCAGTTAACTGGTGGTTAGTTAACCGGAGTTAAGTTAACCAGAGGTTAGTTAACTGAGGGTTAGTTAACTGGAGGTTAGTAAACCAGAGGTTAGTCAACCGGAGGTTAGTTACGCGGTGGTTAGTTAACCGGATGTTAGTGAACCTAAGGTTAGTTAACCGGAGGTTAGTTTACCGGAGGTTAGTTAACCGGACGTTAGTTAACCGAAGGTTAGTTAACCGGAGTTCAGTTAACCGAAGGTTAGTTAACCGGTGGTTAGTTAACCGGAGGTTAGTTAACCGGAGGTTAGTCAACCGGAGGTTTGTTAACTGGAGGATAGTTAACCGAAGGTTAGTTAACCGGAGGTTAGTTGACCAGAGGTTAGTTAACTGGAGGTTACTTAACAGGAGGTTAGTTAACCAGAGGTTACTTAACTGGAGGTTAGTCAACTGGTGGTTAGTTAACCGGAGTCTAGTTAACCGGAGCTCAGTTAACCGGAGGTTAGTAAACTGGTGGTTAGTTAACCTGGGGGTCAGTGAACCGGAGGTTAGTTAACCGGAGGTTAGTTAACCGGAGGTTAGTTAACCGGAGGTTAGTCAACCGGAGGTTAGTTAACTGGTGGTTAGTTGAGCGGAGGTTAGTTAAGCGGATGTTAGTTAACAGGAGGTTAGTTGACTGAAGGTTGGTTAACTGGAGATTAGTTAACCAAGGGTTAGCTAACCTGAGGTTAGTTAACCAGAGGTTAGTTAACCAGAGGTTAGTTAACCGGTTGGTAGTAAACTGGAGGTTAGTTAACTGGAGATTAGTTAACCGGAGGTTAGTTAACTGGAGGTTAGTCAACCGGAGGTTAGTTAAGCAGAGGTTAGTTAACCGAAGGTTGGTTAACCGGAGGTTAGTTAACTGAAGGTTAGTTAACCAGAGGTTAGTTAACAGGGGGTTAATTAACCAGAGGTTAGTTAACAAGAGGTTAGTTAACTGGAGGTGAGTTAACCGGAGGTTAGTTAACAGGAAGTTAGTTAACCTGAGGTTAGTTAACCAGAGGTTAGTTAACAAAAGGCTAGTTGACCGGAGTGTACTTAACCGAAGGTCAGTTAACCAGAGGTTACTTAACCGGAGGTTAGTTAACCGGTGGTTAGTTAACCGTAGGTTAGGAAACCGGAGGTTAGTTAACCAAAGGTTAGTTAATCGGAGGTTAGTTAACCGAAGGTTATTTAACTTGAGGTGGGTTAACCGGAGGTTATTCAACCGAAAGTCGTTTACCCGAAGGTCAGTTAACTGGAGGTTAGTTAACTAAAGGTTAGTTAACTGGTTGTTATTCAACTGGAGGTTAGCTAACCGGAGGTTAGTTTACCGGAGGTCAGTAAACAGGAAGTTAGTTAACCGGAGCGTAGTTAACCGGAGGTAAGTTTACCGAAGGTTAGTTAACTGGAGGTTAGTTAACCAAACGTTAGTTAACTGGAGGTTTGTTAACCAGAGGTTACTTAACCGAATGTAAGTTAACCGGAGGTTAGTTAACCGGAGGTAAATTAACTGGAGGTAAGTTAACCAGAGGTTACTTAATCGGAGGTTAATTAACCGGAGGTTAGTTAACCGAAGGTTTGTTAACCGGAGGTTAGTTAACTGGAGGTTAGTTAACCGGGGGTTAGTTAACCGGAGGCTAGTTAAATGAAGGTTAGATAACCGGAGGTTAGTTAACCGGAGGTATGTTAACCGGAGGTTGGTTAACTGGAGGTAAGTAAACCGGAGGTTAGTTAACCGGAGGTTACTTAACCGGAGGTAAGTTAACCATTGGTAAATTAAACCGAGGTTAGTTAACTGGTGGTTAGTTAACAGGAGGTTAGCTAAGCGAAGGTTAGTCAAATGGAGGTTAGTTAACCGGAGGTTAGTTTACCGAAGGTTAGTTATCCGGAGGTTAGTTAACCGGAGGTTAGTTAACCGGAGGTTAGTAAACCGGAGGTCAGTTAACAGGAAGTTAGTTAACCGGAGTGTAGTTAACCGGAGGTTAGTTAACTGGAGGTTAGTCAACCGGAGGTTAGTTGAGCAGAGGTTATTAACCGGAGGTTAGTTAACCGGAGGTTAGTTAGACGGTGGTTAGTTAAGCGGAGGTTAGTTAAGCGGAGGTTAGTTAACAGGAGATTAGTTAACCGGAGGTTAGTTAACTTGAGATTAGTTAACCAAGGGTTAGTTAACCGAAGGTTCGTTAACCAGAGGTTAGTTAACCAGAGGGTTAAATAGGGGTGAGTCAACTAAAAGTTAGTTAACCAGAGGTTAGTTAACCGGAGGTCAGTTAACCAGAGGTTAATAAACCAGAGGTTAGTTAACCGGAGATTAGTTAACCGGAGGTTACTTAGCCGGAGGTTAGTTAACCAGAGGTAACTTGACCGGAGGTTAGTTAACTGGAGGTTAGTTAACCAGAGGCTACTCAACCAGAGGTCAGTTAACTGGTGGTTAGTTAACCGGAGTTAAGTTAACCAGAGGTTAGTTAACTGAGGGTTAGTTAACTGGAGGTTAGTAAACCAGAGGTTAGTCAACCGGAGGTTAGTTACGCGGTGGTTAGTTAACCGGATGTTAGTGAACCTAAGGTTAGTTAACCGGAGGTTAGTTTACCGGAGGTTAGTTAACCGGACGTTAGTTAACCGAAGGTTAGTTAACCGGAGTTCAGTTAACCGAAGGTTAGTTAACCGGTGGTTAGTTAACCGGAGGTTAGTTAACCGGAGGTTAGTCAACCGGAGGTTTGTTAACTGGAGGATAGTTAACCGAAGGTTAGTTAACCGGAGGTTAGTTGACCAGAGGTTAGTTAACTGGAGGTTACTTAACAGGAGGTTAGTTAACCAGAGGTTACTTAACTGGAGGTTAGTCAACTGGTGGTTAGTTAACCGGAGTCTAGTTAACCGGAGCTCAGTTAACCGGAGGTTAGTAAACTGGTGGTTAGTTAACCTGGGGGTCAGTGAACCGGAGGTTAGTTAACCGGAGGTTAGTTAACCGGAGGTTAGTTAACCGGAGGTTAGTCAACCGGAGGTTAGTTAACTGGTGGTTAGTTGAGCGGAGGTTAGTTAAGCGGATGTTAGTTAACAGGAGGTTAGTTGACTGAAGGTTGGTTAACTGGAGATTAGTTAACCAAGGGTTAGCTAACCTGAGGTTAGTTAACCAGAGGTTAGTTAACCAGAGGTTAGTTAACCGGTTGGTAGTAAACTGGAGGTTAGTTAACTGGAGATTAGTTAACCGGAGGTTAGTTAACTGGAGGTTAGTCAACCGGAGGTTAGTTAAGCAGAGGTTAGTTAACCGAAGGTTGGTTAACCGGAGGTTAGTTAACTGAAGGTTAGTTAACCAGAGGTTAGTTAACAGGGGGTTAATTAACCAGAGGTTAGTTAACAAGAGGTTAGTTAACTGGAGGTGAGTTAACCGGAGGTTAGTTAACAGGAAGTTAGTTAACCTGAGGTTAGTTAACCAGAGGTTAGTTAACAAAAGGCTAGTTGACCGGAGTGTACTTAACCGAAGGTCAGTTAACCAGAGGTTACTTAACCGGAGGTTAGTTAACCGGTGGTTAGTTAACCGTAGGTTAGGAAACCGGAGGTTAGTTAACCAAAGGTTAGTTAATCGGAGGTTAGTTAACCGAAGGTTATTTAACTTGAGGTGGGTTAACCGGAGGTTATTCAACCGAAAGTCGTTTACCCGAAGGTCAGTTAACTGGAGGTTAGTTAACTAAAGGTTAGTTAACTGGTTGTTATTCAACTGGAGGTTAGCTAACCGGAGGTTAGTTTACCGGAGGTCAGTAAACAGGAAGTTAGTTAACCGGAGCGTAGTTAACCGGAGGTAAGTTTACCGAAGGTTAGTTAACTGGAGGTTAGTTAACCAAACGTTAGTTAACTGGAGGTTTGTTAACCAGAGGTTACTTAACCGAATGTAAGTTAACCGGAGGTTAGTTAACCGGAGGTAAATTAACTGGAGGTAAGTTAACCAGAGGTTACTTAATCGGAGGTTAATTAACCGGAGGTTAGTTAACCGAAGGTTTGTTAACCGGAGGTTAGTTAACTGGAGGTTAGTTAACCGGGGGTTAGTTAACCGGAGGCTAGTTAAATGAAGGTTAGATAACCGGAGGTTAGTTAACCGGAGGTATGTTAACCGGAGGTTGGTTAACTGGAGGTAAGTAAACCGGAGGTTAGTTAACCGGAGGTTACTTAACCGGAGGTAAGTTAACCATTGGTAAATTAAACCGAGGTTAGTTAACTGGTGGTTAGTTAACAGGAGGTTAGCTAAGCGAAGGTTAGTCAAATGGAGGTTAGTTAACCGGAGGTTAGTTTACCGAAGGTTAGTTATCCGGAGGTTAGTTAACCGGAGGTTAATCAACCGAAGGTTAGTTAACTGGAGTTTAGTTACCTGAAGGTTAGTTATACGGAGGTAAGGTAACCGAAGGTTTGTTAACCGAAGGTTAGTTATCCGGAGGTTACGTAACCGAAGGTTAGTTAACCGAAGGTTAGTTAACTGGAGGTTCATTAACCGAAGGTTAGTAAACTGGAGATTAGTTAACTAAAGGTTAGTTAACTGGAGGTTTGTTACTTAACCGAAGGTTAGTTAACCAGACGTAAGTCAACCGGAGGTGAATTAACCGGAGGTTAGTTAACCAGAGGTTATTCAACCGGAGGTTAATTAACCGGAGGTTAGTTAACCGAAGGTTTGTTAACGAAGGGTTAGTTAACCAGAGGTTAGTTAACCGGAGGTCAGTTAACCGGAGATTAGTTAACCGAAGGTTAGTTAACCGGAGGTTAGTTAACCGGAGGTTAGTTAACCGGAGGTTAGTTAACCGGAGGTCAGTTAACTGGAGGTTACTTAACAGGAAGTTAGTTAACCAGAGGATAGTTAACTGGTCGTTATTTAACCGGAGGTTAGTTAACTGGAGGTTAGTTAACCGGAGGTTAGTTAACCGGAGGTTAGTAAACCGGAGGTCAGTTAACAGGAAGTTAGTTAACCGGAGTGTAGTTAACCGGAGGTAAGTTAACCGAAGGTTAGTTAACCAAAGGTTACTCAACTCAAGGTTAGTTAACTGGAGGTTTGTTACTTAACCGAAGGTAAATTAACCGGAGGTGAGTTAACCAGAGGTTATTTAACCGGAGGTTAATTAACCGGAGGTTAGTTAACCGAAGGTTTGTTAACCAGGGGTTAGTTAACCGGAGGTTAGTTAACCGGAGGTCAGTTAACCGGAGGTTAGTTAACCAAAGGTTAGATAACCGGAGGTTAGTTAACCGGAGGTAAGTTAGCCAGAGGTTAATAAACCAGAGGTTAGTTAACCGGAGATAAGTTTACCGGAGGTTACTTAGCCGAAGGTTAGTTAACCAGAGGTAACTTAACCGGAGGTTAGTTAACTGGAGGTAAGTTAACAAAAGGTTATTTAACCGATGGTAAGTCAACTGGAGGCTAGTTAACTGGAGGTTATTTAACCAGAGGTTACTCAACCAGAGGTCAGTTAACTGGTGGTTAGTTAACCGGAGTTAAGTTAACCAGAGGTTAGTTAACTGAGGGTTAGTTAACTGGAGGTAAGTAAACCAGAGGTTAGTCAACCGGAGGTTAGTTACGCGTTGGTTAGTTAACCGGATGTTAGTGAACCTAAGGTTAGTTAAGCGGAGGTTAGTTTACCGGAGATTAGTTAACCGGACGTTAGTTAACCGAAGGTTAGTTAACCGGAGGTTAGTTAACCGGAGTTCAGTTAACCGAAGGTTAGTTAACCGGTGGTTAGTTAACCGGAGGTAAGTTAACCGGAGGTTAGTCAACCGGAGGTTTGTTAACTGGAGGATAGTTAACCGAAGGTTAGTTAACCGGAGGTTAGTTGACCAGAGGTTAGTTGGAGGTTACTTAACAGGAGGTTAGTTAACCAGAGGTTACTTAACTGGAGGTTAGTCAACTGGTGGTTAGTTAACCGGAGTCTAGTTAACCGGAGCTCAGTTAACCGGAGGTTAGTAAACTGGTGGTTAGTTAACCTGGAGGTTAGTGAACCGGAGGTTAGTTAACCGGAGGTTAGTTAACCGGAGGTTAGTTAACCGGAGGTGAGTTAAACGGTGGTTAGTTAAGCGGAGGTTAGTTAAGCGGAGGTTAGTTAACAGGAGGTTAGTTAACCGAAGGTTGGTTAACTGGAGATTAGTTAACCAAGGGTTAGCTAACCTAAGGTTAGTTAACCAGAGGTTAGTTAACCAGAGGTTAGTTAACCGGTTGGTAGTTAACTGGAGGTTAGTTAACTGGAGATTAGTTAACCGGAGGTTAGTTAACTGGAGGTTAGTCAACCGGAGGTTAGTTAAGCAGAGGTTAGTTAACCGAAGGTTGGTCAATCGGAGGTTAGTTAACTGAAGGTTAGTTAACCAGAGGTTAGTTAACAGGAGGTTAATTAACCGGAGGTTAGTTAACCAGAGGTTAGTTAACTGGAGGTGAGTTAACCGGAGGTTAGTTAACCGAAGGTTAGTTACCTGAAGGTTAGTTAACTGGAGGTTAGTTAACCGGAGGTTAGTTAACAGGAAGTTAGTAAACCTGAGGTTAGTTAACCAGAGGTTAGTTAACAAAAGGCTAGTTGACCGGAGTTTACTTAACCGAAGGTCAGTTAACCAGAGGTTACTTAACCGGAGGTTAGTTAACCGGTGGTAAGTTAACCGTAGGTTAGGAAACCGGAGGTTATTTAACCAAAGGTTAGTTAATCGGAGGTTAGTTAACCGAAGGTTATTTAACTTGAGGTGGGTTAACCGGAGGTTATTCAACCGGAGGTCGTTTACCCGAAGGTCAGTTAACTGGAGGTTAGTTAACTAAAGGTTAGTTAACTGGTTGTTATTCAACCGGAGGTTAGCTAACCGGAGGTAAGTTTACCGGAGGTCAGTAAACAGGAAGTTAGTTAACCGGAGCGTAGTTAACCGGAGGTAAGTTTACCGAAGGTTGGTTAACTGGAGGTTAGTTAACCAGAGGTTACTTAACCGAATGTAAGTTAACCGGAGGTTAGTTAACCGGAGGTAAATTAACTGGAGGTTAGTTAACCAGAGGTTACTTAATCGGAGGTTGATTAACCGGAGGTTAGTTAACCGAAGGTTTGTTAACCGGAGGTTAGTTAACTGGAGGTTAGTTAACCGGGGGTTAGTTAACCGGAGGCTAGTTAAATGAAGGTTAGATAACCGGAGGTTAGTTAACTGGAGGTAAGTTAACGGGAGGTTAGTTAACTGGAGGTAAGTAAACCGGAGGTTACTTAACCGGAGGTTACTTAACCGGAGGTTACTTAACCGGAGGTAAGTTAACCATTGGTAAATTTAACCGAGGTTAGTTAACTGGTGGTTAGTTAACAGGAGGTTAGCTAAGCGAAGGTTAGTCAAATGGAGGTTAGTTAACCGGAGGTTAGTTTACCGAAGGTTAGTTATCCGGAGGTTAGTTAACCGGAGGTTAATCAACCGAAGGTTAGTTAACTGGAGTTTAGTTACCTGAAGGTTAGTTATACGGAGGTTAGGTAACCGAAGGTTTGTTAACCGGGGGTTAGTTATCCGGAGGTTAGGTAACCAAAGGTTAGTTAACTGAAGGTTAGTTAACTGGAGGTTCATCAACCGAAGGTTAGTAAACTGGAGATTAGTTAACTGGAGGTTTGTTACTTAACCGAAGGTTAGTTAACCAGACGTAAGTCAACCGGAGGTGAATTAACAGGAGGTTAGTTAACCAGAGGATATTTAACCGGAGGTTAATTAACCGGAGGTTAGTTAACCGAAGGTTTGTTAACCAAGGGTTAGTTAACCAGAGGTTAGTTAACCGGAGGTCAGTTAACCGGAGGTAAGTTAACCGAAGGTTAGTTAACCGGAGGTTAGTTAACCGGAGGTTAGTTAACCGGAGGTCGGTTAACTGGAGGTTACTTGACAGGAAGTTAGTTAACCAGAGGATAGTTAACTGGTCGTTATTTAACCGGAGGTTAGTTAACCGGAGGTTAGTAAACCGGAGGTCAGTTAACAGGAAGTTAGTTAACCGGAGTGTAGTTAACCGGAGGTAAGTTAACCGAAGGTTAGTTAACTGGAGGTTAGTTAACCAAAGGTTACTCAACTCAAGGTTAGTTAGCTGGAGGTTTGTTACTTAACCGAAGGGAAATTAACCGGAGGTGAGTTAACCAGAGGTTATTTAACCGGAGGTTAATTAACCGGAGGTTAGTTAACCGAAGGTTTGTTAACCAGGGGTTAGTTAACCGGAGGTTAGTTAACTGGAGGTAAATTAACCGGAGGTTAGTTAACCAAAGGTTACTTAACCGGAGGTTAATTAACAGGAGGTTAGTTAACCGAAGGTTAGTTAACCGAAGGTTAGTTAAACAGAGGTTAGTTAACCTGAGGTTAGTTAACAAAAGGTTAGTCAACCTGAGGTTAGTTAACAAAAGGTTAGTTAACCGGAGGTTAGTCAACCGGAGGTTAGTAAACCGAAGGTTAGTCAACTGGAGGTAAGTTAAACAGAGGTTAGTTAGCCTGAGGTTAGTAAACAATAGGTTAGTTAACCGGAGGTTAGTCAACCGAAGGTTAGTTAACCGAAGGTTAGTTAAACAGAGGTTAGTTAACCTGAGGTTAGTAAACAAAAGGTTAGTTAACCGGAGGTTAGTCAACCGGAGGTTAGTGATCCGGAGGTTAGGTAACCGAAGGTTAGTTAACCGAAGGTTAGTTGGTGGTTATTTAACCGGAGGTTAGTTACCCGGTTGTTAGTTAACCGGATCTTAGTGAACCTAAGGTTAACCAAAAGTTAGTAAACTGAAGGTTAGTTAACTGGAGGTTTGTTAACTTGAGGTTACTTAACCGAAGGTTAGTTAACTGGAGGTTACTTAACCGGAGGTTAGTTAACCAGAGGTAACTTAACCGAAAGTTAGTTTACCGGAGGTTTGTTAACCGGAGGTTAGTTAACTGGAGGTTAGTTAACCGAAGGTTATTTAACCGGAGGTGAGTTAACCGGAGGTTATTTAACCGAAGGTCTGTTACCCGAAGGTTAGTTAACTGGAGGTAAGTTAACCAAAGGTTAGTTAACTGGTCGTTATTTAACCGGAGGTTAGTTTACCGGAGGTTAGTAAACCGGAGGTCAGTTAACAGGAAGTTAGTCAACCGGAGCGTAGTTAACCGGAGGTAAGTTAACCGAGGGTTAGTTAACTGGAGGTTAGTTAACCAAAGGTTACTCAACTCAAGGTTAACTAACTGGAGGTTTGGTACTTAACCGAAGGTAAATCAACCGGAGGTTAGTTAACCAGAGGTTATTTAACCGGAGGCTAATAACCCGGAGGTTAGTTAACCGAAGGTTTGTTAACCAGGGGTTAGTTAACCAGAGGTTAGTTAACCGGAGGTTAGTTAACCGGAGGTCAGTCAACCGGAGGTTAGTTGACCGAAGGTTAGATAACCGGAGGTTAGTACACCGGAGGTTAGTTAACTGGAGGTAAGTTAACTGGAGGTTAGTTAACCGGAGGTTACTTAAACGGAGGTTAGTTAACCAGAGGTAACTTAACTGAAAGTTAGTTTACCGGAGGTTTGTTAACCGGAGGTTAGCTAACTGGAGGTTAGTTAACCGAAGGTTAGTTGAACGAAGGTGAGTTAAACAGAGGTAAGTTAACCTGAGGTTAGTTAACAAAAGGTTGGTTAACCGTAGGTAAGTCAACCGGAGGTTAATTAACCGAAGGTTAGTTAACCGAAGGTTAGTTAACTGGAGGTTAGTTAACCGAAGGTTAGTTAACCGAAGGTTATTTAAACAGAGGTTAGTAAACCTGAGGTTAGTTAACAAAAGGTTAGTTAACCGGAGGTTAGTCAACCGGAGGTAAGTTAACCGAAGTTTAGTTAACCGAAGGTTAGTTAACCGAAGGTTAGTTAAACAGAGGTTAGTTAACCGAAGGTTAGTTAACTCAAGGTTAGTTAACTGGAGGTTTGTTACTTAACCGAAGGTAAGTTAACCGGACGTTAGTCAACCAGAGGTGAATTACCCGGAGGTTATTTAACCAGAGGTTATTTAACCGGAGGTTAATTAACCGGAGGTTAGTTAACCGAAGGTTTGTTAACCAAGGGTTAGTTAACCGGAGGTTAGTTAACCGGAGGTCAGTTAACCGGACGTTAGTTAACCGAAGGTTAGATAACTGGAGGTTAGTTAACTGGAGGTAAGTTAACTGGAGGTTAGTTAACCGGAGGTTACTTAACCGGAGGTTAGTTAACCAGAGGTAACTTAACCGAAGGTTAGTTTACTGGAGGTTTGTTAACCGGAGGTTAGTTAACTGGAGGTTATTTAACCGAAGGTTAGTTAAACGAAGGTTAGTTAGACAGAGGTTAGTCAACCTGAGGTTAGTTAACAGAAGGTTAGTTAACCGGAGGTTAGTCAACCGGAGGTTAGTTAACCGAAGGTTAGTT
Organism: Halyzia sedecimguttata; assembly: GCA_937662695.2. Taxonomy (NCBI): domain Eukaryota; kingdom Metazoa; phylum Arthropoda; class Insecta; order Coleoptera; family Coccinellidae; genus Halyzia; species Halyzia sedecimguttata. Next base: position 27,963,253 of record OW569420.2, on the reverse strand, counting down.
AATCGATGGTTAGTTAACTGGAGGTTAGTTAAACAGAGGTTAGTTAACCTGAGGTTAGTAAACCTGAGGTTAGTTAACCTGAGGTTGTTAGTCAACCGGAGGTTAGTTAACCGAAGGTTAATTAACCGAAGGTTAGTTAACCGAAGGTTAGTTAACCGAAGGTTAGTTAGCCGGAGGTTGGTTAAACGAAGGTTAGTTAACCTGAGGTTAGTTAACCGGAGGTAAGTTAACCAAAGGTTAGTTAACCGGAGGTTAGTTAACCGGAGGTTAGTTAACCAGAGGTTAGTTAACCGTAGGTAAGTTAAGCTGGGGTTGGTTAACCAAAGGTTAGTTAACCGGAGATTAGTTGAATGGAGGTTAGTTGACCAAACGTTAGTTAACTGGTTATTATTTAACTGGAGGTTAGTTAACCTAGGGTTAATTAACCGAAGGTTAGTTAACCAGAGGTTAGTTAACCAGAGGTAAGTTAACCGGTTGGTAGGTAACTGGAGGTTAGTTAACCGGAGGTTACTTAACCGGAGGTTAGTTAACCAGAGGTAACTTAACCGAAGGTTAGTTTACCGGAGGTTTGTTAACCGGAGGTTAGTTAACCAAAGGTTAGTTAACCGAAGGTTAGTTAAACGAAGGTTAGTTAGACAGAGGTTAGTTAACCTGAGGTTAGTTAACAGAAGGTTAGTTAACCGGAGGTTAGTCAACCGGAGGTTAGTTAACCGAAGGTTAGTTAATCGAAGGTTAGTTAACTGGAGGTTAGTTAACTGAAGGTAAGTTAACCGAAGGTTAGTTAAACAGAGGTAAGTTAACCTGAGGTTAGTACACAAAAGGTTAGTTAACCAGAGGTTAGTCAACCGGAGGTTAGTTAACCGAAGGTTAGTTAACCGAAGGTAAGTTCACCGAAGGTTAGTTAAACAGAGGTTAGTTAACCTGAGGTTAGTCAACCGGAGGTTAGTTAACCGAAGGTTAGTTAACCGAAGGTTAGTTAACCGAAGGTTAGTTAGCTGGAGGTTGGTTAAACGAAGGTTAGTTAACCGAAGGTTAGTTGAACAGAGGTTAGTTAACCTGAGGTTAGTTAACCGGAGGTAAGTTAACCAAAGGTTAGTTAACCGGAGGTTAGTTAACCGGAGGTTAGTTAACCAGAGGTTAGTTAACCGTAGGTTAGTTAAGCTGGGGTTGGTTAACCAAAGGTTAGTTAACCGGAGGTTAGTTGACTGGAGGTCAGTTGACCAAAGGTTAGTTAACTGGTTATTATTCAACTATAGGTTAGTTTACCGGAGGTTAGTAAACCGGAGGTCAGTTAATACGAAGTTAGTTAACCGGAGCGTAGTAAACCGGAGGTAAGTTAACCGGAGGTTAGTTAACTGGAGGTTAGTTAATCAAAGGTTAGTTAACTCAAGGTTAGTTAACTGGAGGTTTGTTATCCAGAGGTTACTTGACCGAAAGTAAGTTAACCGGAGGTTAGTTAAACAGAGGTTAGTTAACAAAAAGTTAGTTAACTGGAGGTAAGTCAACCAGAGGTTAATTAACCGAAGGTTAGTTAACCGAAGGTTAGTTAACTGGAGGTTAGTTAACCGAAGGTTAGTTAACCGAAGGTTAGTTAACCGGAGGTTAGTTAACCAAGGTTAGTTTACCGAAGGTTAGTTATCCGGAGGTTAATCAACCAAAGGTATGATGTAGTCTGATGAAGTCGCTGTGTCGACGAAACGCATCACAATATTGAATAAATAAGTGTAAATCGTATATAATTTTTCATTGAGTTTATATAGATTTGCATCAAGTAAAAGCCACAAGCATTGAATTAAACCAAAGGTAAGTTAACCGGAGGTTAGTAAGCCGGAGTTTAGTTAACCGAAGGTTTGTTATCCGGAGGTTAGTTAACCGAAGGTTAGTTAATCGAAGGTTAGTTAACTGGAGGTTAGTTAACCGAAGGTTAGTAAACTGGAGGTTAGTTAACCGGAGTTCAGTTAACCGGAGGTTAGTCAACCGGAGGTTAGTTAACTGGAGGTTTGTTAACTGGAGGTTAGTTAACCGAAGGTTAGTTGACCGGAGGTTAGTTAACCCAAGGTTAGTTAACCAGAGGTTAGTTAACCGGAGGTTAGTAAACTGGAGGATAGTTAACTGGAGGTAAGTTAACCGAAGGTTAGTTAACCGGAGGTAAGTTAACCAAAGGTTAGTTAACTGAAAAATAGTAACCTGGCGATTTGTTAACCAGAGGTTACTTAACCGAAGGTTTGTTAACCGGAGGTTAGTTAACCGGAGGTTAGTTAACTGAAGGTTAGATAACCGGAGCTTATTTAACCGGAGGTTAGTTAACTGGAGGTAAGTTAACCGAAGGTTAGTTAACCGGAGGTAAGTTAACCAAAGGTTAGTTAACTGAAAAATAGTTACCTGGCGATTTGTTAACCAGAGGTTACTTAACCGGAGGTCAGTTAACCGGAGGTCAGTTAACCGGAGGTCAGTTAACCGGAGGTTAGCTAACTGAAGGTTAGATAACCGGAGCTTATTTAACCGGAGGTTAGTTAACTGGAGGTGAGTTAACTGGAGGTTAGTTTACCAGAGGTTACTTAACCGGAGGTTAGTTAACCAGAGGTAACTCAACTGAAAGTTAGTTTACCGGAGGTTTGTTAACCAGAGGTTAGTTAACTGGAGGTTAGTTAACCGAAGGTTATTTAACTGGAGGTGAGTTAACCGGAGGTTAGTTAACCAAAGGTTAGTTACCTGAAGGTTAGTTAACTGGAGGTTAGTTAACCGGAGGTTAGTTAACAGGAGGTTAGTTAACCAGAGGTTAGTTAACCAGAGGTTAGTTAACCAAAGGCTAGTTGACCGGAGGTTACTTAACCGGAGGTCAGTTAACAGGAGGTTACTTAACCGAAGGTTAGTTAACTGGTGATTAGTTAACCGGAGGCTAGTTAACCGGAGGTAGGTTAACCAAAGGTTAGTTAACTAGTACTTAGTTAACCGGAGCTTAGTTAACCGGAGGTTAGTTAACTTGTGGTTAGTTGACCGGAGGTTAGTTAACCGGAGGTTAATTAACTGGAGGTTAGTAAACCGGTGGTTAGTTGAGCGGAGGTTTGTTAAGCGGAGGTTAGTTAACAGGAGGTTAGTTAACCGGAGGTTAGTTAACTGAAGGTTAGTTAACCATATGTTAGTTAATCAGAGGTTAGTTAACCAGAGGTTAGTTAACCGGTTGGTAGTTAACTGGAGGTTAGTTAACCGGAGGTTAGTTAACAGGAGGTTAGTTTACCGGAAGTTAGTAAACCGGCGGTTAATCAACCGAAGGTTAGTTCACCAGAGTTGAGTTAACCGGTGGTTAGTTAACAGGAGATTAGTTAACCGGAAGTTAGTTAACCAGAGGTCAGTCAACCAAAGATTAGTTAACCTAAGGTTACTAAACCGGAGGTTTGTTAACAGCAGGTTAGTTAACCGGTAGTTAGTTAACCAGAGGTTAGTTAATCGAAGGCTAGCTGACCAGAGGTTACGTAACCGGAGGTCAGTTAACCACAGGTTACTTAACCGAATGTTAGTTAACCGGTGGTTAGTTAACTGGAGGTTAGGAAACCGGAGGTTAGTTAACTGGAGGTTAGTTAACCATAGGTTAGTTAATCAGAGGTTAGTTAACCAGAGGTTAGTTAACCGGTTGGTAGTTAACTGGAGGTTAGTTAACCGGAGGTTAGTTAACAGGAGGTTAGTTTACCGGAGGTTAGTAAACCGGAGGTTAATCAACCGAAGGTTAGTTCACCAGAGTTGAGTTGAGTTAACAGGAGATAAGTTAACCGGAAGTTAGTTAACCAGAGGTTAGTCAACCAAAGATTAGTTAACCTAAGGTTACTAAACCGGAGGTTAGTTAACAGGAGGTTAGTTAACCGGAGGTAAGTTAACCAGAGGTTAGTTAACCGAAGTTAACCGAAGGCTAGCTGACCGGAGGTTACGTAACCGGAGGTCAGTTAACCACAGGTTACTTAACCGAATGTTAGTTAACCGGTGGTTAGTTAACTGGAGGTTAGGAAACCGGAGGTTAGTTAACCGAAGGTTAGTTAATCGGAGGTTAGTTAACCGAAGGTTATTTAACCTGAGGTGAGTTAACCGGAGGTTATTTAACCGAAGGTCTGTTAACTGGTTGTTATTTAACCGGAGGTTAGTTAACCGGAGGTTAGTAAACCGGAGGTCAGTTAACAGGAAGTTAGTTAACCGGAGCGTAGTTAACCGGAGGTAAGTTAACCGAAGGTTAGTTAACTGGAGGTAAGTTTACCAAAGGTTACCTCAAGGTTAGTTAACTGGAGGTTTGTTTCTTAAACCGAAGGTAAATTAACCGGAGGTTAGTTACCCAGAGGTTATTTAACTGGAGGTTAATTAACCGGAGGTTAGTAAACCGAAGATTTGTTAACCAGGGGTTAGTTAACCGGAGGTTAGTTAACCGAGGGTCAGTTAACCAGAGGTTAGTTAACCGAAGGTTAGATAACCGGAGGTAAGTTAACCGGAGGTTAGTTAACTGGAGGTAAGTTAACTGGAGATTAGTTAACCGGAGGTTACTTAACCGGAGGTTAGTTAACCAGAGGTAACTTAACCGAAAGTTAGTTTACCGGAGGTTTGTTAACCGGAGGTTAGTTAACTGGAGGTTAGTTAACCGAAGGTTATTTAACCGGAGGTGAGTTAACCGGAGATTATTTAACCGAAGGTCTGTTACCCGAAGGTTAGTTAACTGGTGGTAAGTTAACCAAAGGTTAGTTAACTGGAGGTTAGTTAACCAAAGGTTACTCAACTCAAGGTTAGTTAGCTGGAGGTTTGTTACTTAACCGAAGGTAAATTAACCGGAGGTGAGTTAACCAGAGGTTATTTAACCGGAGGTTAATTAACCGGAGGTTAGTTAACCGAAGGTTTGTTAACCAGGGGTTAGTTAACCGGAGGTTAGTTTACCGGAGGTCAGTTAACCGGAGGTTAGTTAACCAAAGGTTAGATAACCGGAGGTTAGTTAACTGGAGGTTAGTTAACTGGAGGTAAGTTAACTGGAGGTTAGTTTACCGGAGGTTAGTTAACCAGAGGTAACTTAACCGAAAGTTAGTTTACCGGAGGTTTGTTAACCGGAGGTTAGTTAACTGGAGGTTAGTAAACCGAAGGTTAGTTAAACGAAGGTTAGTTAAACAGACGTTAGTTAACCTGAGGTTAGTTAACAAAAGGTTAGTTAACCGGAGGTAAGTCAACCGGAGGTTAATTAACCGAAGGTTAGTTAACCGAAGGTAAGTTAACTGGAGGTTAGTTAACCGAAGGTTAGTTAACCGAAGGTTAATTAAACAGAGGTAAGTTAACCTGAGGTTAGTTAACCTGAGGTTAGTCAACCGGAGGTTAGTTAACCGAAGGTTAGTTAAACAGAGGTTAGTTAACCTGAGGTTTGTTAACAAAAGGTTAGTTAACCGGAGGTTAGTCAACCGGAGGTTAGTTAACCGGAGGTTAGTTAACTGGAGGTTACTTAACAGGAGGTCAGTTTACCAGAGGTTACTTAACCGGAGGTTAGTTAACCGGTGGTTAGTAAACCGAAGGTTAGGAAACCGGAGGTTAGTTAACCAGAGGTAAGTTAATCGGAGGTTAGTTAACCGAAGGTTATTCAACCGGAGGTGAGTTAACCGGAGGTTATTTAACCGAAGGTCTGTTACCCGAAGGTTAGTTAACTGGAGGTTAGTTAACCAAAGGTTAGTTAACTGGTCGTTATTTAACCGGAGGTTAGTTAACCGGAGGTTAGTAAACCGGAGGTCAGTAAACAGGAAGTTAGTTAATCGGAGTGTAGTTAACCGGAGGTAAGTTTACCGAAGGTTAGTTAACTGGAGGTGAGTTAACCAAAGGTTACTCAACTCAAGGTTAGTTAACTGGAGGTTTGTTACTCAACCGAAGGTAAATTAACCGGAGGTTAGTTAACCAGAGGTTATTCAATCGGAGGTTAATTAACCGGAGGTTAGTTAACCGAAGGTTTGTTAACCAGAGGTTAGTTAACTGGAGGTAAGTTAACTGGAGGTTAGTTAACCGGAGGTTACTTAAATGGAGGTTAGTTAACCAGAGGTAACTTAACCAAAAGTTAGTTTACCGGAGGTTTGTTAACCGGAGGTTAGTTAACTGGAGGTTAGTTAACCGAAGGTTAGTTAAACGAAGGTAAGTTAAACAGAGGTTAGTTAACCTGAGGTTAGTTAACAAAAGGTTAGTTAACCGGAGGTAAGTCAACCGGAGGTTAATTAACCGAAGGTTAGTTAACCGAAGGTTAGTTAACTGGAGGTTAGTTAACCGAAGGTTAGTTAACCGAAAGTTAGTTGAACAGAGGTTAGTTAACCTGAGGATAGTTAACAAAAGGTTAGTTAACCGGAGGTTAGTCAACCGGAGGTTAGTTAACCGAAGGTTCTTCTTCTTCTTCTTCTTCCGCGGTGCCGTCTCAGGCTGAACTGAGGCCTTCTGGCCCATTGTTCTTCCGCTTGACAGACTCGTGAGACTCATTCCAAAAAACACGCTGACAGGAATGCCGCGAGCTTAAAAGGAGAAGTCCCTCTCACCATAGGAATCGTAGGTGTTGGGTTGCCTAGGTGTATGACCCTCAATTCTTTAAGGTTGTTACAGTCGAACAGAATATGTTCAGCTGTTTCTTCCATGCTCTTGCACCAGCGACACAGAGCGCTATCGGCCAATCCCATCCTATTCAGATGTTTGTTGAACTGGTGACCAGTTAGTAATCCAGTCACCAGGCTCAGTTCTCTTCTTTCGAGTGAAAGAAGTTTCTTTACTTCAGACTTTGACGATGGTTAGTCAACCGGAGGTTAGTTAACCGAAGGTTAGTTAATCGAAGGTTAGTTAACTGGAGGTTAGTTAACCGAAGGTAAGTTAACCGAAGGTTAGTTAAACAGAGGTTAGTTAACCGGAGGTAAGTCAACCGGAGGTTAATTAACCGAAGGTTAGTTAACCGAAGGTTAGTTAACTGGAGGTTAGTTAACCGAAGGTTAGTTAACCGAAGGTTAGTTAAACAGAGGTTAGTTAACCTGAGGTTAGTTAACAAAAAGTTAGTTAACCGGAGGTTAGTCAACCGGAGGTTAGTTAACCGGAGGTTAGTCAACCGGAGGTTAGTTAACCGAAGGTTAGTTAATCGAAGGTTAGTTAATCGAAGGTTAGTTAACTGGAGGTTAGTTAACCGAAGGTAAGTTAACCGAAGGTTAGTTAAACAGAGGTTAGTTAACCTGAGGTTAGTTAACAAAAGGTTAGTTAACCAGAGGTTAGTCAACCGGAGGTTAGTTAACCGAAGGTTGGTTAACCGAAGGTAAGTTAACCGGAGGTTAGTTAAACAGAGGTTAGTTAACCTGAGGTTAGTTAACCTGAGGTTAGTCAACCGGAGGTTAGTTAACCGAAGGTTAGTTAACCGAAGGTTAGTTAGCTGGAGGTTGGTTAAACGAAGGTTAGTTAACCGAAGGTTAGTTAAACAGAGGTTAGTTAACCTGAGGTTAGTTAACCGGAGGTAAGTTAACCAAAGGTTAGTTAACCGGAGGTTAGTTAACCGGAGGTTAGTTAACCAGAGGTTAGTTAACCGTAGGTTAGTTAAGCTGGGGTTGGTTAACCAAAGGTTAGTTAACCTGAGGTTAGTTAACCAGAGGTTAGTTAACAGAAGGCTAGTTGACCGGAGTTTACTTAACCGAAGGTCAGTTAACCAGAGGTTACTTAACCGGAGGTTAGTTAACTGGTGGTTAGTTAACCGTAGGTTAGGAAACCGGAGGTTTGTTAACCAAAGGTTAGTTAATCGGAGGTTAGTTAACCGAAGGTTATTTAACTTGAGGTGGGTTAACCTTAACAAACCTCTGTTTAACTAACCTTCGGTTAACTTACCTTCGGTTAACTAACCTCCAGTTAACTAACCTTCGATTAACTAACCTTCGGTTAACTAACCTCCGGTTGACTAACCCTCGGTTAACTTACCTCCAGTTTACTAACCTCCGGTTAACAAACCTCCTGTTAACTAACCTCTGGTTAACTAACCTCCGCTCAACTAACTACCTTTTAACTAACCTCCGGTAAACTAACCTCCGGTAAACTAACCTCTGGTTAACTGACCACCAGTTAACTAACCTCCGGTTAACTAAGCTCCGGTGAACTAAGCACTAGTTAACTTACCTTCGGTTAACCTACCTCCGGTTAACTAACCACCAGTTAACTAACCTCCGGTTAAGTAACCTCTGGTTAACTAACCTCCTGTTGAGTAACCTCCAGTTAACCAACCTCCGGTTAACTAACCTCCGGTTGACTAACCTCCGGTTAACTAACCTTTTGTTTACTAACCTCAGGTTAACTAACCTCTGTTTAACTAACCTTCGGTTAACTAACCTTCGGTTAACTAACCTCCAGTCAACTTACCTTCGGTTAACTAACCTCCGGTTGACTAACCTCCCGTTAACTAACCTTTTGTTAACTAACCTCAGGTTAACTAACCTCTGTTTAACTAACCTTCGGTCAAGTAACCTCTGGTTAACAAACCTCCAGTTAACTAACTTAGAGTTAACTAACCTTTGGTTAACTAACCTTCGGTTAACTTACCTCCGGTTTACTACGCTCCGGTTAACTAACTTCGTATTAACTGACCACCGGTTTACTAACCTTCGGTTAACTAACCTTCGGTTAACTAACCTCCAGTTAACTAACCTTCGGTTAACTAACCTTCGGTTAATCAACCTCCGGTTGACTTACCTCCGGTTAACTTACCTCTGTTTCAACTCACCTTCGGTCAACTTACCTTCGGTTAACTAACCTCCAGTTAACTAACCTTCGATTAACTAACCTTCGGTTAACTAACCTCCAGTTGACTAACCTTCGGTTAACTAACCTCCGGTTGACTAACCTCCGGTTAACTAACCTTTTGTTAACTAACCTCAGGTAAACTAACCTCTGTTCAACTAACCTTCGGTTAACTAACCTCCAGTTAACTAACCTTCGGTTAACTAACCTTCGGTTAATTAACCTCCGGTTGACTTACCTCCGGTTAACTAACCTTTTGTTAACTAACCTCAGGTTAACTAACCTCTGTTTAACTAACCTTCGTTTAACTAACCTTCGGTTAACTAACCTCCAGTTAACTAACCTCCGGTTAACAAACCTCCGGTGAACTAACTTTTGGTTAAGTTACCTCTGGTTAACTAACCTCCGGTTAAGTAAATTCCGGTTAACTAACCTCCAGTTAACTTACCTCCAGTTAACTAACCTCCGGTTAACTAACCTCCGGTTATCTAACCTTCGGTTAACGAACCTTTGGTTAACTGACCTCCGGTTAACTAACCTCTGGTTAACAAACCTTCGGTTAACTAACCTCCGGTTAATTAACCTCCGGTTAAATAACCTCTGGTTAACTAACCTCCGGTTAATTTACCTTCGGTTGAGTAACAAACCTCCAGTTAACTAACCTTGAGTTGAGTACCCTTTGGTTAACTAACCTCCAGTTAACTAACCTTCGGTTAACTTACCTCCGGTTAACTACACTCCGATTAACTAACTTCCTGTTAACTGACCTCCGGTTTACTAACCTCCGGTTAACTAACCTCCGGTTAAATAACGACCAGTTAACTAACCTTTGGTTAACTAAACTCCAGTTAACTAACCTTCGGGTAACAGACCTTCGGTTAAATAACCTCCGGTTAACTCACCTCCGGTTGAATAACCTTCGGTTAACTAACCTCCGATTAACTAACCTCTGGTTAACTAACCTCCAGTTTCCTAACCTTCGGTTAACTAACCACCGGTTAACTAACCTCCGGTTAACTAACCTCCGGTTAACTAACCACCGGTTAACTAACCTTCGGTTAACTGAACTCCGGTTAACTTACCTCCGGTTAACTAACCTTCGGTTAACTAACGTCCGGTTAACTAACCACCACGTAACTAACCTCCGGTTGACTAACCTCTGGTTTACTAACCTCCAGTTAACTAACCTCCGGTTTCCTAACCTCCGGTTAACTAACCTCCAGTTAACTAACCTCCGGTTAACTAACCTCTGGTTATCTAACCTTCGGTTAACTAACCTCCGGTTGACTTACCTCCGGTTAACTAACCTCTGTTTAACTAACCTTCGGTTAACTTACCTTCAGTTGACTAACCTTCGATTAACTAACCTTCGGTTAACTAACCTCCGGTTGACTAACCTTCGGTTAACTAACCCTCGGTTAACTAATCTCCAGTTAACTAACCTCCGGTTAACTAACCTCCTGTTAACTAACCTCCGCTTAACTAACCTCCGCTAAACTAACCACCGGTTGACTAACCTCCAGTTAACTAACCTCCGGTTCACTAACCTCCAGTTAACTAACCTCCAGGTTAACTTACCACCAGTTAACTAACCTCCGGTTAACTAAGCTCCGGTTAACTAAGCACTAGTTAACTAACCTTCGATTAACCTACCTCCGGTTAACTAGCCTCCGGTTAACTAACCACCAGTTGACTAACCTCCAGTTAAGTAACCTCTGGTTAACTAACCTCCTGTTAAGTAACCTCCAGTTAACTAACCTCCGGTCAACTAACCTCCAGTTAACTAACCTTCGGTTAACTATCCTCCAGTTAACAAACCTCCGGTTAACTAACCTCCGGTTGACTAACCTCCGGTTAACTGAACTCTGGTTAACTAATCTCCAGTTCACTAACCTTCGGTTAACTAAACTCCGGCTTACTAACCTCCGGTTAACTTACCTTTGGTTGATTAACCTCTAGTTATTTAACATCCGGATAACTAACTATCGGTAAACTATCCTCGGGTTAACTAACCTTCGGTTAACTCCGGTATTAACCTCCGGTTTACTTACCTCCGGTTTACTATCCTCCGGTTAACTAACCTCTAGTTAACTACCAACCGGTTAACTAACCTCTGGTTAACTAACCTCTGGTAAACTAACCTTCGGTTAACTAACCTCCAGTTAACTAACCTCCGGTAAACTGACCTCCTGTCAACTAACCTCCGGTTAACTAACCTCCGCTTAACTAACCTCCGCTTAACTAACCTCCGCTTAACTAACTACCGGTTAACTGACATCCGGTTAACTCACCGCCAGTTCAATAACTTTCGGTTAACTAACGTCCGATTAACTAACCTTCGGTTAACTAACCTCCTGTATCCTTACCTCCTGTTAACTAACCACCAGTTAACTAACATCCGGTTAACTAACCACCAGTGTACTAACCTCCGGTTAAGTAACCTCCGGTTAAGTAACCTCCGGTTAAGTAACCTCTGGTTAACTAACCTTCGGTTAAGTAACTTTAGGTCAGCTAATATTTGGTTCACTAACCTCCGGTTTACTAACCTCTGGTTAACTAACCTCCTGTTAACTGACCTCCGGTTAACCAACCTCCAGTTAACTACCAACCAGTTAACTAACCTCTGGTTAACTAACCTCTGGTTAACTAACCTTCGGTTAACTAACCCTCGGTTAACTTACCTCCAGTTTACTAACCTCCGGTTAACAAACCTCCTGTTAACTAAACTCTGGTTAACTAACCTCCGCTCAACTAACTACCTTTTAACTGACCTCCGGTAAACTAACCTCCGGTAAACTAACCTCTGGTTAACTGACCGCCAGTTAACTAACCTCCGGTTAATTAAGCTCCAGTGAACTAAGCACTAGTTAACTTACCTTCGGTTAACCTACCTCCGGTTAACTAACCACCAGTTAACTAACCTTCGGTTAAGTAACCTCTGGTTAACTGACCTCCTGTTGAGTAACCTCCAGTTAACTAACCTCCGGTTAACTAACCTCCGGTTGACTAACCTCCGGTTAACTAACCTTTTGTTTACTAACCTCAGGTTAACTTACCTCTGTTTAACTAACCTTCGGTTAACTAACCTTCGGTTAACTAACCTCCAGTCAACTAACCTTCGGTTAACTAACCTCCGGTTGACTAACCTCCGGTTAACTAACCTTTTGTTAACTAACCTCAGGTTAACTAACCTCTGTTTAACTAACCTTCGGTTAACTAACCTTCGGTTAACTTACCTTCGGTTAACTAACCTCCATTTAACTAACCTTCGATCAACTTACCTCCGGTTTACTACGCTCCGGTTAACTAACTTCGTATTAATTGACCACTGGTTTACTAACATCTGGTAAACTAACTTCCAGTTAAATAATAACCAGTTAACTAACCTTTGGTCAACTAACCTCCAGTCAACTAACCTCCGTTTAACTAACCTTTGGTTAACCAACCCCAGCTTAACTAACCTACGGTTAACTAACCTCTGGTTAACTAACCTCCGGTTAACTTACCTTCGGTTAACTAACCTTTGGTTAACTTACCTCCGGTTAACTAACCTCAGGTTAACTAACCTCTGTTTAACTAACCTTCGGTTAACTAACCTTCGTTTAACCAACCTCCAGCTAACTAACCTACGGTTAACTAACCTTCGGTTAACTAACCTTCGGTTAACTAACCTCCGGTTGGCTAACCTCAGGTTGACTAACCTCTGTTTAACTAACCTCCGGTTAACCAACCTTCGGTTAACTAATCTTCGGTTAACTAACCTCCGGTTGACTAACCTCTGGTTAACTAACCTTTTGTTAACTAACCTCAGGTTAACAAACCTCTGTTTAACTAACCTTCGGTTAACTTACCTTCGGTTAACTAACCTCCAGTTAACTAACCGTCGATTAACTAACCTTCGGTTAACTAACCTCCGGTTGACTAACCCTCGGTTAACTTACCTCCAGTTTACTAACCTCCGGTTAACAAACCTCCTGTTAACTAACCTCTGGTTAACTAACCTCCGCTCAACTAACTACCTTTTAACTAACCTCCGGTAAACTAACCTCCGGTAAACTAACCTCTGGTTAACTGACCACCAGTTAACTAACCTCCGGTTAACTAAGCTCCGGTTAACTAAGCACTAGTTAACTTACCTTCGGTTAACCTACCTCCGGTTAACTAACCACCAGTTAACTAACCTCCGGTTAAGTAACCTCTGGTTAACTAACCTCCTGTTGAGTAACCTCCAGTTAACCAACCTCCGGTTAACTAACCTCCGGTTGACTAACCTCCGGTTAACTAACCTTTTTTTTACTAACCTCAGGTTAACTAACCTCTGTTTAACTAACCTTCGGTTAACTAACCTTCGGTTAACTAACCTCCAGTCAACTTACCTTCGGTTAACTAACCTCCGGTTGACTAACCTCCCGTTAACTAACCTTTTGTTAACTAACCTCAGGTTAACTAACCTCTGTTTAACTAACCTTCGGTTAACTAACCTTCGGTTAACTAACCTCCAGTTAACTAACCTTCGGTTAATTAACCTCCGGTTGACTTACCTCCAGTTAACTAACTTTTTGTTAACTAACCTCTGTTTAACTAACCTTCGGTCAAGTAACCTCTGGTTAACAAACCTCCAGTTAACTAACTTAGAGTTAACTAACCTTTGGTTAACTAACCTTCGGTTAACTTACCTCCGGTTTACTACGCTCCGGTTAACTAACTTCGTATTAACTGACCACCGGTTTACTAACCTTCGGTTAACTAACCTCCAGTTAACTAACCTTCGGTTAACTAACCTTCGGTTAATCAACCTCCGGTTGACTTACCTCCGGTTAACTTACCTCTGTTTAACTCACCTTCGGTCAACTTACCTTCGGTTAACTAACCTCCAGTTAACTAACCTTCGATTAACTAACCTTCGGTTAACTAACCTCCGGTTGACTAACCTTCGGTTAACTAACCTCCGGTTGACTAACCTCCGGTTAACTAACCTTTTGTTAACTAACCTCAGGTAAACTAACCTCTGTTCAACTAACCTTCGGTTAACTAACTTTCGGTTAACTAACCTCCAGTAAACTAACCTTCGGTTAACTAACCTTCGGTTAATTAACCTCCGGTTGACTTACCTCCGGTTAACTAACCTTTTGTTAACTAACCTCAGGTTAACTAACCTCTGTTTAACTAACCTTCGTTTAACTAACCTTCGGTTAACTAACCTCCAGTTAACTAACCTCCGGTTAACAAACCTCCGGTAAGCTAACTTTTGGTTAAGTTACCTCTGGTTAACTAACCTCCGGTTAAGTAACCTCCGGTTAACTAACCTCCAGTTAACTTACCTCCAGTTAACTAACCTCCGGTTAACTAACCTCCGGTTATCTAACCTTCGGTTAACGAACCTCCGGTTAACTGACCTCCGGTTAACTAACCTCTGGTTAACAAACCTTCGGTTAACTAACCTCCGGTTAATTAACCTCCGGTTAAATAACCTCTGGTTAACTAACCTCCGGTTAATTTACCTTCGGTTGAGTAACAAACCTCCAGTTAACTAACCTTGAGTTGAGTACCCTTTGGTTAACTAACCTCCAGTTAACTAACCTTCGGTTAACTTACCTCCGGTTAACTACACTCCGATTAACTAACTTCCTGTTAACTGACCTCCGGTTTACTAACCTCCGGTTAACTAACCTCCGGTTAAATAACGACCAGTTAACTAATTTTTGGTTAACTAACCTCCAGTTAACTAACCTTCGGGTAACAGACCTTCGGTTAAATAACCTCCGGTTAACTCACCTCCGGTTGAATAACCTTCGGTTAACTAACCTCCGATTAACTAACCTCTGGTTAACTAACCTCCGGTTTCCTAACCTTCGGTTAACTAACCACCGGTTAACTAACCTCCGGTTAAGTAACCTCTGGTTAACTGACCTCCGGTTACGTAACCTCCGGTCAACTAGCCTTCGGTTAATTAACCTCTGGTTAACTAACCCCCGGTTAACTAACCTCCTGTTAACTAACCTCCGGTTAACTAACCTCCGGTTAACTAACCACCGGTTAACTAACCTTCGGTTAACTGAACTCCGGTTAACTTACCTCCGGTTAACTAACCTTCGGTTAACTAACGTCCGGTTAACTAACCACCGCGTAACTAACCTCCGGTTGACTAACCTCTGGTTTACTAACCTCCAGTTAACTAACCTCCGGTTTCCTAACCTCCGGTTAACTTACCTCCAGTTAACTAACCTCCGGTTAACTAACCTCTGGTTATCTAACCTTCGGTTAACTAACCTCCGGTTAACTAACCTCCGGTTAACTAACCTCCGGTTAACTAACCCCCGGTTAACAAACCTTCGGTTAACTAACCGGACCTGTGAACCTTCGGTTAACTAACCTCCAGTTAACTAACCTTCGGTTAACTAACCTTCGGTTAATTAACCTCCGGTTGACTTACCTCCGGTTAACTAACCTCTGTTTAACTAACCTTCGGTTAACTTACCTTCAGTTGACTAACCTTCGATTAACTAACCTTCGGTTAACTAACCTCCGGTTGACTAACCTTCGGTTAACTAACCTCCAGTTGACTTATCTCCGGTTAACTAACCTTTTGTTAACTAACCTCAGGTAAACTAACCTCTGTTTAACTAACCTTCGGTTAACTAACCTTCGGTTAACTAACCTCCAGTTAACTAACCTCCAGTTAACTAACCTCCAGTTAACTAACCTTCGGTTAACTAACCTTCGGTTAATTAACCTCCGGTTGACTTACCTCCGGTTAACTAACCTTTTTTTAACTAACCTCAGGTTAACTAACCTCTGTTTAACTAACCTTCGTTTAACTAACCTTCGGTTAACTAACCTCCAGTTAACTAACCTCCGGTTAACAAACCTCCGGTAAACTAACTTTTGGTTAAGTTACCTCTGGTTAACTAACCTCCGGTTAAGTAACCTCCGGTTAACTTACCTCCAGTTTACTTACCTCCAGTTAACTAACCTCCAGTTAACTAACCTCCAGTTATCTAACCTTCGGTTAACTAACCTCCGGTTAACTGACCTCCGGTTAACTAACCTCTGGTTAACAAACCTTCGGTTAACTTACCTCCGGTTAATTAACCTCCGGTTAAATAACCTCTGGTTAACTAACCTCTGGTTAATTTACCTTCGGTTGAGTAACAAACCTCCAGTTAACTAACCTTGAGTTGAGTAACCTTTGGTTAACCAACCTCCAGTTAACTAACCTTCGGTTAACTTACCTCCGGTTAACTACACTCTGATTAACTAACTTCCTGTTAACTGACCTCCGGTTTACTAACCTCCGGTTAACTAACCTCTGGTTAAATAACGACCAGTTAACTTACCTTTGGTTAACTAACCTCCAGTTAACTAACCTTCGGGTAACAGACCTTCGGTTAAATAACCTCCGACTAACTCACCTCCGGTTAAATAACCTTCGGTTAACTAACCTCCGATTAACTAACCTCTGGTTAACTAACCTCCGGTTAACTAACCTCCGGTTGAGTAACCTCTGGTTAACTGACCTCCGGTTACGTAACCACCGGTCAACTAGCCTTCAGTTAATTAACCTCTGGTTAACTAACCTCCGGTTAACTAACCTCCTGTTAACTAACCTCCGGTTAACTATTCTCCGGTTAACTAACCACCGGTTAACTAACCTTTGGTTAACTGAACTCCGGTTAACTAACCTCCGGTTAACTAACCTTCGGTTAACTAACGTCCGGTTAACTAACCTCCAGTGAACTAACCTCCGGTTAACTAACCTTAGGTTCGCTGACATCCGGTTAACTAACCACCGCGTAACTAACCTCCGGTTTACTAACCTCTGGTTTACTAACCTCCAGGTAACTAACCTCCGGTTTCCTAACCTCCGGTTAACAAACCTCCTGTTAACTAACCTCTGGTTAACTAACCTCCGCTCAACTAACTACCTCTTAACTAACCTCCGGTAAACTAACCTCCGGTAAACTAACCTCCGGTTAACAAACCACCAGTTAACTTACCTCCGGTTAACTAAGCTCCGGTTAACTAAGCACTAGTTAACTTACCTTCGGTTAACCTACCTCCGGTTAACTAACCACCAGTTAACTAACCTCCGGTTAAGTAACCTCCGGTTAACTAACCTCCTGTTGAGTAACCTCCAGTTAACTAACCTCCGGTTAACTAACCTCCGGTTGACTAACCTCCGGTTAACTAACCTTTTGTTAACTAACCTCAGGTTAACTAACCTCTGTTTAACTAACCTTCGTTTAACTAACCTTCGGTTAACTAACCTCCAGTTAACTAACCTCCGGTTAACAAACCTCCGGTAAACTAACTTTTGGTTAAGTTACCTCTGGTTAACTAACCTCCGGTTAAGTAACCTCCGGTTAACTAACCTCCAGTTAACTTACCTCCAGTTAACTAACCTCCGGTTAACTAACCTCCGGTTTACTAACCTCCGGTTAACTAACCTCTGGTTAACAAACCTCCGGTAAATTAACTTCCTGTTAACTAATCTCTGGTTAACTAACCTTCAGTTAACTAACCTCCGGTCAACCAACCTTCGGTTAACTAACCTCCGGTTAACTAACCTCCAGTTAACTAACCTTCGGTTAACTAACCTCCGCTTAACTAACCTCCGGTTTACTAACCTTCAGTTAACTAACCTCCGGTTAACTAATCTCCAGTAAACTAACCTCCAGTTAACTACCAACCGGTTAACTAACCTCTGGTTAACTAACCTCTGGTTAACTAACCTCTGGTTAACTAACCTTCGGTTAACTAACCCTCGGTTAACTAATCTCCAGTTAACTAACCTCCGGTTAACTAACCTCCTGTTAACTAACCTCCGCTTAACTCACCTCCGCTAAACTAACCACCGGTTGACTTACCTCCAGTTAACTAACCTCCGGTTAACTAACCTCCGGTTCACTAACCTCCGGTTAACTAACCTCCAGGTTAACTTACCACCAGTTAACTAACCTCCGGTTAACTAAGCTCCGGTTAACTAAGCACTAGTTAACTAACCTTCGATTAACCTACCTCCGGTTAACTAGCCTCCGGTTAACTAACCACCAGTTGACTAACCTCCAGTTAAGTAACCTCTGGTTAACTAACCTCCTGTTAAGTAACCTCCAGTTTACTAACCTCCGGTCAACTAACCTCCGGTTAACTAACCTTCGGTTAACTATCCTCCAGTTAACAAACCTCCGGTTAACTAACCTCCGGTTGACTAACCTCCGGTTAACTGAACTCTGGTTAACTAATCTCCAGTTCACTAACCTTCGGTTAACTAAACTCCGGCTTACTAACCTCCGGTTAACTTACCTTTGGTTGATTAACCTCTAGTTATTTAACATCCGGATAACTAACTATCGGTAAACTATCCTCGGGTTAACCTTCGGTTAACTCCGGTATCAACCTCCGGTTTACTTACCTCCGGTTTAATATCCTCCGGTTAACTAACCTTTAGTTAACTACCAACCGGTTAACTAACCTCTGGTTAACTAACCTCTGGTAAACTAACCTTCGGTTAACTAACCTCCAGTTAACTAACCTCCGGTAAACTGACCTCCTGTCAACTAACCTCCGGTTAACTAAACTCCGCTTAACTAACCTCCGCTTAACTAACTACCGGTTAACTGACATCCGGTTAACTCACCGCCAGTTCAATAACTTTCGGTTAACTAACGTCCGATTAACTAACTTTCGGTTAACTAACCTCCTGTTTCCTTACCTCCTGTTAACTAACCACCAGTTAACTAACATCTGGTTAACTAACCACCAGTGTACTAACCTCCGGTTAAGTAACCTCTGGTTAAGTAACCTCTGGTTAACTAACCTTCGGTTAAGTAACTTTAGGTCAGCTAATATTTGGTTCACTAACCTCCGGTTTACTAACCTCTGGTAAACTAACCTCCTGTTAACTGACCTCCGGTTAACTAACCTCCAGTTAACTACCAACCAGTTAACTATCCTCTGGTTAACTAACCTCTGGTTAACTAACCTTCGGTTAACTAACCCTCGGTTAACTTACCTCCAATTTACTAACCTCCGGTTAACAAACCTCCTGTTAACTAACCTCTGGTTAACTAACCTCCGCTCAACTAACTACCTTTTAACTAACCTCCGGTAAACTAACCTCCAGTAAACTAACCTCTGGTTAACTGACCACCAGTTAACTAACCTCCGGTTAACTAAGCTCCGGTGAACTAAGCACTAGTTAACTTACCTTCGGTTAACCCACCTCCGGTTAACTAACCACCAGTTAACTAACCTCCGGTTAAGTAACCTCTGGTTAACTAACCTCCTGTTGAGTAACCTCCAGTTAACTAACCTCCGGTTAACTAACCTCCGGTTGACTAACCTCCGGTTAACTAACCTTTTGTTTACTAACCTCAGGTTAACTAACCTCTGTTCAACTAACTTTCGGTTAATTAACCTTCGGTTAAATAACCTCCAGTCAACTAACCTTCGGTTAACTAACCTCCGGTTGACTAACCTCCGGTTAACTAACCTTTTGTTAACTAACCTCAGGTTAACTAACCTCTGTTTAACTAACCTTCGGTTAACTAACCTTCGGTTAACTAACCTCCAGTTAACTAACCTTCGGTTAACTAACCTTCGGTTAATTAACCTCCGGTTGACTTACCTCCAGTTAACTAACTTTTCGTTAACTAACCTCTGTTTAACTAACCTTCGGTCAAGTAACCTCTGGTTAACAAACCTCCAGTTAACTAACTTAGAGTTAACTAACCTTTGGTTAACTAACCTTCGGTTATTTTACCTCCGGTTTACTACGCTCCGGTTAACTAACTTCGTATTAACTGACCTTCGGTTAACTAACCTCCGGTTGACTTACCTCCGGTTAACTAACCTCTGTTTAACTAACCTTCGGTTAACTTACCTTCAGTTGACTAACCTTCGATTAACTAACCTTCGGTTAACTAACCTCCGGTTGACTAACCTTCGGTTAACTAACCCTCGGTTAACTAATCTCCAGTTAACTAACCTCCGGTTAACTAACCTCCTGTTAACTAACCTCCGCTTAACTAACCTCCGCTAAACTAACCACCGGTTGACTAACCTCCAGTTAACTAACCTCCGGTTCACTAACCTCCGGTTAACTAACCTCCAGGTTAACTTACCACCAGTTAACTAACCTCCGGTTAACTAAGCTCCGGTTAACTAAGCACTAGTTAACTAACCTTCGATTAACCTACCTCCGGTTAACTAGCCTCCGGTTAACTAACCACCAGTTGACTAACCTCCAGTTAAGTAACCTCTGGTTAACTAACCTCCTGTTAAGTAACCTCCAGTTAACTAACCTCCGGTCAACTAACCTCCAGTTAACTAACCTTCGGTTAACTATCCTCCAGTTAACAAACCTCCGGTTAACTAACCTCCGGTTGACTAACCTCCGGTTAACTGAACTCTGGTTAACTAATCTCCAGTTCACTAACCTTCGGTTAACTAAACTCCGGCTTACTAACCTCCGGTTAACTTACCTTTGGTTGATTAACCTCTAGTTATTTAACATCCGGATAACTAACTATCGGTAAACTATCCTCGGGTTAACTAACCTTCGGTTAACTCCGGTATTAACCTCCGGTTTACTTACCTCCGGTTTACTATCCTCCGGTTAACTAACCTCTAGTTAACTACCAACCGGTTAACTAACCTCTGGTTAACTAACCTCTGGTAAACTAACCTTCGGTTAACTAACCTCCAGTTAACTAACCTCCGGTAAACTGACCTCCTGTCAACTAACCTCCGGTTAACTAACCTCCGCTTAACTAACCTCCGCTTAACTAACCTCCGCTTAACTAACTACCGGTTAACTGACATCCGGTTAACTCACCGCCAGTTCAATAACTTTCGGTTAACTAACGTCCGATTAACTAACCTTCGGTTAACTAACCTCCTGTTTCCTTACCTCCTGTTAACTAACCACCAGTTAACTAACATCCGGTTAACTAACCACCAGTGTACTAACCTCCGGTTAAGTAACCTCCGGTTAAGTAACCTCCGGTTAAGTAACCTCTGGTTAACTAACCTTCGGTTAAGTAACTTTAGGTCAGCTAATATTTGGTTCACTAACCTCCGGTTTACTAACCTCTGGTTAACTAACCTCCTGTTAACTGACCTCCGGTTAACCAACCTCCAGTTAACTACCAACCAGTTAACTAACCTCTGGTTAACTAACCTCTGGTTAACTAACCTTCGGTTAACTAACCCTCGGTTAACTTACCTCCAGTTTACTAACCTCCGGTTAACAAACCTCCTGTTAACTAAACTCTGGTTAACTAACCTCCGCTCAACTAACTACCTTTTAACTGACCTCCGGTAAACTAACCTCCGGTAAACTAACCTCTGGTTAACTGACCGCCAGTTAACTAACCTCCGGTTAATTAAGCTCCAGTGAACTAAGCACTAGTTAACTTACCTTCGGTTAACCTACCTCCGGTTAACTAACCACCAGTTAACTAACCTTCGGTTAAGTAACCTCTGGTTAACTGACCTCCTGTTGAGTAACCTCCAGTTAACTAACCTCCGGTTAACTAACCTCCGGTTGACTAACCTCCGGTTAACTAACCTTTTGTTTACTAACCTCAGGTTAACTTACCTCTGTTTAACTAACCTTCGGTTAACTAACCTTCGGTTAACTAACCTCCAGTCAACTAACCTTCGGTTAACTAACCTCCGGTTGACTAACCTCCGGTTAACTAACCTTTTGTTAACTAACCTCAGGTTAACTAACCTCTGTTTAACTAACCTTCGGTTAACTAACCTTCGGTTAACTTACCTTCGGTTAACTAACCTCCATTTAACTAACCTTCGATTAACTTACCTCCGGTTTACTACGCTCCGGTTAACTAACTTCGTATTAATTGACCACTGGTTTACTAACATCTGGTAAACTAACTTCCAGTTAAATAATAACCAGTTAACTAACCTTTGGTCAACTAACCTCCAGTCAACTAACCTCCGTTTAACTAACCTTTGGTTAACCAACCCCAGCTTAACTAACCTACGGTTAACTAACCTCTGGTTAACTAACCTCCGGTTAACTTACCTTCGGTTAACTAACCTTTGGTTAACTTACCTCCGGTTAACTAACCTCAGGTTAACTAACCTCTGTTTAACTAACCTTCGGTTAACTAACCTTCGTTTAACCAACCTCCAGCTAACAAACCTACGGTTAACTAACCTTCGGTTAACTAACCTTCGGTTAACTAACCTCCGGTTGGCTAACCTCAGGTTGACTAACCTCTGTTTAACTAACCTCCGGTTAACCAACCTTCGGTTAACTAATCTTCGGTTAACTAACCTCCGGTTGACTAACCTCTGGTTAACTAACCTTTTGTTAACTAACCTCAGGTTAACAAACCTCTGTTTAACTAACCTTCGGTTAACTTACCTTCGGTTAACTAACCTCCAGTTAACTAACCGTCGATTAACTAACCTTCGGTTAACTAACCTCCGGTTGACTAACCCTCGGTTAACTTACCTCCAGTTTACTAACCTCCGGTTAACAAACCTCCTGTTAACTAACCTCTGGTTAACTAACCTCCGCTCAACTAACTACCTTTTAACTAACCTCCGGTAAACTAACCTCCGGTAAACTAACCTCTGGTTAACTGACCACCAGTTAACTAACCTCCGGTTAACTAAGCTCCGGTTAACTAAGCACTAGTTAACTTACCTTCGGTTAACCTACCTCCGGTTAACTAACCACCAGTTAACTAACCTCCGGTTAAGTAACCTCTGGTTAACTAACCTCCTGTTGAGTAACCTCCAGTTAACCAACCTCCGGTTAACTAACCTCCGGTTGACTAACCTCCGGTTAACTAACCTTTTTTTTACTAACCTCAGGTTAACTAACCTCTGTTTAACTAACCTTCGGTTAACTAACCTTCGGTTAACTAACCTCCAGTCAACTTACCTTCGGTTAACTAACCTCCGGTTGACTAACCTCCCGTTAACTAACCTTTTGTTAACTAACCTCAGGTTAACTAACCTCTGTTTAACTAACCTTCGGTTAACTAACCTTCGGTTAACTAACCTCCAGTTAACTAACCTTCGGTTAATTAACCTCCGGTTGACTTACCTCCAGTTAACTAACTTTTTGTTAACTAACCTCTGTTTAACTAACCTTCGGTCAAGTAACCTCTGGTTAACAAACCTCCAGTTAACTAACTTAGAGTTAACTAACCTTTGGTTAACTAACCTTCGGTTAACTTACCTCCGGTTTACTACGCTCCGGTTAACTAACTTCGTATTAACTGACCACCGGTTTACTAACCTTCGGTTAACTAACCTCCAGTTAACTAACCTTCGGTTAACTAACCTTCGGTTAATCAACCTCCGGTTGACTTACCTCCGGTTAACTTACCTCTGTTTAACTCACCTTCGGTCAACTTACCTTCGGTTAACTAACCTCCAGTTAACTAACCTTCGATTAACTAACCTTCGGTTAACTAACCTCCGGTTGACTAACCTTCGGTTAACTAACCTCCGGTTGACTAACCTCCGGTTAACTAACCTTTTGTTAACTAACCTCAGGTTAACTAACCTCTGTTTAACTAACCTTCGTTTAACTAACCTTCGGTTAACTAACCTCCAGTTAACTAACCTCCGGTTAACAAACCTCCGGTAAGCTAACTTTTGGTTAAGTTACCTCTGGTTAACTAACCTCCGGTTAAGTAACCTCCGGTTAACTAACCTCCAGTTAACTTACCTCCAGTTAACTAACCTTCGGTTAACTAACCTTCGGTTAATTAACCTCCGGTTGACTTACCTCCGGTTAACTAACCTTTTGTTAACTAACCTCAGGTTAACTAACCTCTGTTTAACTAACCTTCGTTTAACTAACCTTCGGTTAACTAACCTCCAGTTAACTAACCTCCGGTTAACAAACCTCCGGTAAGCTAACTTTTGGTTAAGTTACCTCTGGTTAACTAACCTCCGGTTAAGTAACCTCCGGTTAACTAACCTCCAGTTAACTTACCTCCAGTTAACTAACCTCCGGTTAACTAACCTCCGGTTATCTAACCTTCGGTTAACGAACCTCCGGTTAACTGACCTCCGGTTAACTAACCTCTGGTTAACAAACCTTCGGTTAACTAACCTCCGGTTAATTAACCTCCGGTTAAATAACCTCTGGTTAACTAACCTCCGGTTAATTTACCTTCGGTTGAGTAACAAACCTCCAGTTAACTAACCTTGAGTTGAGTACCCTTTGGTTAACTAACCTCCAGTTAACTAACCTTCGGTTAACTTACCTCCGGTTAACTACACTCCGATTAACTAACTTCCTGTTAACTGACCTCCGGTTTACTAACCTCCGGTTAACTAACCTCCGGTTAAATAACGACCAGTTAACTAATTTTTGGTTAACTAACCTCCAGTTAACTAACCTTCGGGTAACAGACCTTCGGTTAAATAACCTCCGGTTAACTCACCTCCGGTTGAATAACCTTCGGTTAACTAACCTCCGATTAACTAACCTCTGGTTAACTAACCTCCGGTTTCCTAACCTTCGGTTAACTAACCACCGGTTAACTAACCTCCGGTTAAGTAACCTCTGGTTAACTGACCTCCGGTTACGTAACCTCCGGTCAACTAGCCTTCGGTTAATTAACCTCTGGTTAACTAACCCCCGGTTAACTAACCTCCTGTTAACTAACCTCCGGTTAACTAACCTCCGGTTAACTAACCACCGGTTAACTAACCTTCGGTTAACTGAACTCCGGTTAACTTACCTCCGGTTAACTAACCTTCGGTTAACTAACGTCCGGTTAACTAACCACCGCGTAACTAACCTCCGGTTGACTAACCTCTGGTTTACTAACCTCCAGTTAACTAACCTCCGGTTTCCTAACCTCCGGTTAACTTACCTCCAGTTAACTAACCTCCGGTTAACTAACCTCTGGTTATCTAACCTTCGGTTAACTAACCTCCGGTTAACTAACCTCCGGTTAACTAACCTCCGGTTAACTAACCCCCGGTTAACAAACCTTCGGTTAACTAACCGGACCTGTGAACCTTCGGTTAACTAACCTCCAGTTAACTAACCTTCGGTTAACTAACCTTCGGTTAATTAACCTCCGGTTGACTTACCTCCGGTTAACTAACCTCTGTTTAACTAACCTTCGGTTAACTTACCTTCAGTTGACTAACCTTCGATTAACTAACCTTCGGTTAACTAACCTCCGGTTGACTAACCTTCGGTTAACTAACCTCCAGTTGACTTATCTCCGGTTAACTAACCTTTTGTTAACTAACCTCAGGTAAACTAACCTCTGTTTAACTAACCTTCGGTTAACTAACCTTCGGTTAACTAACCTCCAGTTAACTAACCTCCAGTTAACTAACCTCCAGTTAACTAACCTTCGGTTAACTAACCTTCGGTTAATTAACCTCCGGTTGACTTACCTCCGGTTAACTAACCTTTTTTTAACTAACCTCAGGTTAACTAACCTCTGTTTAACTAACCTTCGTTTAACTAACCTTCGGTTAACTAACCTCCAGTTAACTAACCTCCGGTTAACAAACCTCCGGTAAACTAACTTTTGGTTAAGTTACCTCTGGTTAACTAACCTCCGGTTAAGTAACCTCCGGTTAACTTACCTCCAGTTTACTTACCTCCAGTTAACTAACCTCCAGTTAACTAACCTCCAGTTATCTAACCTTCGGTTAACTAACCTCCGGTTAACTGACCTCCGGTTAACTAACCTCTGGTTAACAAACCTTCGGTTAACTTACCTCCGGTTAATTAACCTCCGGTTAAATAACCTCTGGTTAACTAACCTCTGGTTAATTAACCTTCGGTTGAGTAACAAACCTCCAGTTAACTAACCTTGAGTTGAGTAACCTTTGGTTAACCAACCTCCAGTTAACTAACCTTCGGTTAACTTACCTCCGGTTAACTACACTCTGATTAACTAACTTCCTGTTAACTGACCTCCGGTTTACTAACCTCCGGTTAACTAACCTCTGGTTAAATAACGACCAGTTAACTTACCTTTGGTTAACTAACCTCCAGTTAACTAACCTTCGGGTAACAGACCTTCGGTTAAATAACCTCCGACTAACTCACCTCCGGTTAAATAACCTTCGGTTAACTAACCTCCGATTAACTAACCTCTGGTTAACTAACCTCCGGTTAACTAACCTCCGGTTGAGTAACCTCTGGTTAACTGACCTCCGGTTACGTAACCACCGGTCAACTAGCCTTCAGTTAATTAACCTCTGGTTAACTAACCTCCGGTTAACTAACCTCCTGTTAACTAACCTCCGGTTAACTATTCTCCGGTTAACTAACCACCGGTTAACTAACCTTTGGTTAACTGAACTCCGGTTAACTAACCTCCGGTTAACTAACCTTCGGTTAACTAACGTCCGGTTAACTAACCTCCAGTGAACTAACCTCCGGTTAACTAACCTTAGGTTCGCTGACATCCGGTTAACTAACCACCGCGTAACTAACCTCCGGTTTACTAACCTCTGGTTTACTAACCTCCAGGTAACTAACCTCCGGTTTCCTAACCTCCGGTTAACAAACCTCCTGTTAACTAACCTCTGGTTAACTAACCTCCGCTCAACTAACTACCTCTTAACTAACCTCCGGTAAACTAACCTCCGGTAAACTAACCTCCGGTTAACAAACCACCAGTTAACTTACCTCCGGTTAACTAAGCTCCGGTTAACTAAGCACTAGTTAACTTACCTTCGGTTAACCTACCTCCGGTTAACTAACCACCAGTTAACTAACCTCCGGTTAAGTAACCTCCGGTTAACTAACCTCCTGTTGAGTAACCTCCAGTTAACTAACCTCCGGTTAACTAACCTCCGGTTGACTAACCTCCGGTTAACTAACCTTTTGTTAACTAACCTCAGGTTAACTAACCTCTGTTTAACTAACCTTCGTTTAACTAACCTTCGGTTAACTAACCTCCAGTTAACTAACCTCCGGTTAACAAACCTCCGGTAAACTAACTTTTGGTTAAGTTACCTCTGGTTAACTAACCTCCGGTTAAGTAACCTCCGGTTAACTAACCTCCAGTTAACTTACCTCCAGTTAACTAACCTCCGGTTAACTAACCTCCGGTTTACTAACCTCCGGTTAACTAACCTCTGGTTAACAAACCTCCGGTAAATTAACTTCCTGTTAACTAATCTCTGGTTAACTAACCTTCAGTTAACTAACCTCCGGTCAACCAACCTTCGGTTAACTAACCTCCGGTTAACTAACCTCCAGTTAACTAACCTTCGGTTAACTAACCTCCGCTTAACTAACCTCCGGTTTACTAACCTTCAGTTAACTAACCTCCGGTTAACTAATCTCCAGTAAACTAACCTCCAGTTAACTACCAACCGGTTAACTAACCTCTGGTTAACTAACCTCTGGTTAACTAACCTCTGGTTAACTAACCTTCGGTTAACTAACCCTCGGTTAACTAATCTCCAGTTAACTAACCTCCGGTTAACTAACCTCCTGTTAACTAACCTCCGCTTAACTCACCTCCGCTAAACTAACCACCGGTTGACTTACCTCCAGTTAACTAACCTCCGGTTAACTAACCTCCGGTTCACTAACCTCCGGTTAACTAACCTCCAGGTTAACTTACCACCAGTTAACTAACCTCCGGTTAACTAAGCTCCGGTTAACTAAGCACTAGTTAACTAACCTTCGATTAACCTACCTCCGGTTAACTAGCCTCCGGTTAACTAACCACCAGTTGACTAACCTCCAGTTAAGTAACCTCTGGTTAACTAACCTCCTGTTAAGTAACCTCCAGTTTACTAACCTCCGGTCAACTAACCTCCGGTTAACTAACCTTCGGTTAACTATCCTCCAGTTAACAAACCTCCGGTTAACTAACCTCCGGTTGACTAACCTCCGGTTAACTGAACTCTGGTTAACTAATCTCCAGTTCACTAACCTTCGGTTAACTAAACTCCGGCTTACTAACCTCCGGTTAACTTACCTTTGGTTGATTAACCTCTAGTTATTTAACATCCGGATAACTAACTATCGGTAAACTATCCTCGGGTTAACCTTCGGTTAACTCCGGTATCAACCTCCGGTTTACTTACCTCCGGTTTAATATCCTCCGGTTAACTAACCTTTAGTTAACTACCAACCGGTTAACTAACCTCTGGTTAACTAACCTCTGGTAAACTAACCTTCGGTTAACTAACCTCCAGTTAACTAACCTCCGGTAAACTGACCTCCTGTCAACTAACCTCCGGTTAACTAAACTCCGCTTAACTAACCTCCGCTTAACTAACTACCGGTTAACTGACATCCGGTTAACTCACCGCCAGTTCAATAACTTTCGGTTAACTAACGTCCGATTAACTAACTTTCGGTTAACTAACCTCCTGTTTCCTTACCTCCTGTTAACTAACCACCAGTTAACTAACATCTGGTTAACTAACCACCAGTGTACTAACCTCCGGTTAAGTAACCTCTGGTTAAGTAACCTCTGGTTAACTAACCTTCGGTTAAGTAACTTTAGGTCAGCTAATATTTGGTTCACTAACCTCCGGTTTACTAACCTCTGGTAAACTAACCTCCTGTTAACTGACCTCCGGTTAACTAACCTCCAGTTAACTACCAACCAGTTAACTATCCTCTGGTTAACTAACCTCTGGTTAACTAACCTTCGGTTAACTAACCCTCGGTTAACTTACCTCCAATTTACTAACCTCCGGTTAACAAACCTCCTGTTAACTAACCTCTGGTTAACTAACCTCCGCTCAACTAACTACCTTTTAACTAACCTCCGGTAAACTAACCTCCAGTAAACTAACCTCTGGTTAACTGACCACCAGTTAACTAACCTCCGGTTAACTAAGCTCCGGTGAACTAAGCACTAGTTAACTTACCTTCGGTTAACCCACCTCCGGTTAACTAACCACCAGTTAACTAACCTCCGGTTAAGTAACCTCTGGTTAACTAACCTCCTGTTGAGTAACCTCCAGTTAACTAACCTCCGGTTAACTAACCTCCGGTTGACTAACCTCCGGTTAACTAACCTTTTGTTTACTAACCTCAGGTTAACTAACCTCTGTTCAACTAACTTTCGGTTAATTAACCTTCGGTTAAATAACCTCCAGTCAACTAACCTTCGGTTAACTAACCTCCGGTTGACTAACCTCCGGTTAACTAACCTTTTGTTAACTAACCTCAGGTTAACTAACCTCTGTTTAACTAACCTTCGGTTAACTAACCTTCGGTTAACTAACCTCCAGTTAACTAACCTTCGGTTAACTAACCTTCGGTTAATTAACCTCCGGTTGACTTACCTCCAGTTAACTAACTTTTCGTTAACTAAACTCTGTTTAACTAACCTTCGGTCAAGTAACCTCTGGTTAACAAACCTCCAGTTAACTAACTTAGAGTTAACTAACCTTTGGTTAACTAACCTTCGGTTATTTTACCTCCGGTTTACTACGCTCCGGTTAACTAACTTCGTATTAACTGACCATCGGTTTACTAACCTCCGGTAAACTAACCTCCAGTTAAATAATAACCAGTTAACTAACCTTTGGTCAACTAACCTCCAGTCAACTAACCTCCGTTTAACTAACCTTTGGTTAACCAACCCCAGCTTAACTAACCTACGGTTAACCAACCTCTGGTTAACTAACCTCCGGTTAACTAACCTCCGGTTAACTAACCTCAGGTTGACTAACCTCTGTTTAACCTACCTCCGGTTAACTAACCTTCGGTTAACTAACCTTCGGTTAACTAACTTTCGGTTAACTAAACTCCGGTTGACTAACCTCTGGTTAACTTACCTTTTGTTAACTAACCTCAGGTTGACTAACCTCTGTTTAACTAACCTTCGGTTAACTTACCTTCGGTTAACTAACCTCCAGTTAACTAACCTTCGATTAACTAACCTTCGGTTAACTAACCTCCGGTTGACTAACCTCCGGTTAACTAACCTCCGGTTGACTAACCTCCGGTTAACTAACCTTTTGTTAACTAACCTCAGGTTAACTAACCTCTGTTCAACTAACCTTCGGTTAACTAACCTTCGGTTAACTAACCTCCAGTTAACTAACCTCCAGTTAACTAACCTTCGGTTAACTAACCTTCGGTTAATTAACTTCCGGTTGACTTACCTCCGGTTAACTTACCTCTGTTTAACTAACCTTCGGTTAACTTACCTTCGGTTAACTAACCTCCAGTTAACTAACCTTCGATTAACTAACCTTCGGTTAACTAACCTCCGGTTGACAAACCTTCGGTTAACTAACCTCCGGTTGACTAACCTCCGGTTAACTAACCTTTTGTTAACTAACCTCAGGTTAACTAACCTCTGTTCAACTAACCTTCGGTTAACTAACCTTCGGTTAACTAACCTCCAGTTAACTAACCTTCGGTTAACTAACCTTCGGTTAATTAACCTCCGGTTGACTTACCTCCGGTTAACTAACCTTTTGTTAACTAACCTCAGGTTAACTAACCTCTGTTTAACTAACCTTCGTTTAACTAACCTTCGTTTAACTAACCTCCAGTTAACTAACCTCCGGTTAACAAACCTCCGGTAAACTAACTTTTGGTTAAGTTACCTCTGGTTAACTAACCTCATATCGGGAATAACTTGTTTTTCTATCCCGACGTATTGGAACTGACATAAGGGATGACGCGAGCGGGGGGTGATGAGGATATCCTAATTAAAATATATTCCATATTTCTACATGCATTCAGGGTATTCACTTCAATCGGAGAGTTAGGAAAAAAGATCATACGTATTTCATACGAAGGTTTTATATTTACTCATCAAGACCATTAACGATCTTATATAATTCGCGAACCTAATTGCAGCAAAAAATACATTCTTTATTTTATGTTTTGTCGAGACATTTTCCCCATAAGGTTACTTTCAAACTAGCGACTATTTGAAGTTGAAGTTGGCAACAAAGAAGTTAACATCTTATCGTCATCAAATTCATTAAAAATTTAGACACAAACATATTTGTGTGCTTTCTGCGTCTTCGATTTGCGAAAGCTTTGTCCCACCGCAGTTTTTCCCAAATGTTTGTTATATTCGATTGTTTTGGCGAAAAGGGTCTCAAACGATTAGGTTAGACTCACTGACGAAGAATTCGAGGTCAAATCGATTCTGCCCGGCCGGCCGTTGCCACGATAACTCTCGAACGAAAAGATATATGTACTTGAAATTTTCAGGGTTCGTTGCGCATTACTATACGACTGTTAAGTTCGTTAGTAGGCATAATCGTACAAACAGTTTCCGAGTAGAAATATTGTTTGCCCAATAACCCAAACAATACAGTTCCGATTGAACTGAAACTTGGTCCGGGGGTTAATCAACCGAAGGTTAGTTATCCGGAGGTTAGTTAACTGGAGGTTAGTTAACTGGAGGTAAGGTAACTGGAGGTTAGTTAACCGGAGGTTACTTAACCGGAGGTTAGTTAACCAGAGGTAACTTAACCGAAAGTTAGTTTACCGGAGGTTTGTTAACCGGAGGTTAGTTAACTGGAGGTTAGTTAACTGAAGGTTAGTTAAACGAAGGTTAGTTAAACAGAGGTTAGTTAACCTGAGGTTAGTTAACAAAAGGTTAGTTAACCGGAGGTAAGTCAACCGAAGGTTAGTTAACCGAAGGTTAGTTAACTGGAGGTTAGTTAACCGAAGGTTAGTTAACCGAAGGTCAGTTAAACAGAGGTTAGTTAACCCGAGGTTAGTTAACAAAAGGTTAGTTAACCGGAGGTTAGTCAACCGGAGGTTAGTTAACAGAAGGTTTTTCAACTGGAGGTTAGTTAACCGAAGGTTAGTTAAACAGAGGTTAGTCAACCTGAGGTTAGTTAACAAAAGGTTAGTTAACCGGAGGTTAGTCAAACGGAGGTTAGTTATTCGGAGGTTAGTTAACTGGAGGTTACTTAACAGGAGGTTAGTTAACCAGAGGTTACTTAACCGGAGGTTAGTTAACTGGTAGTTAGTTAACCGGAGGTAGGTTAACCGAAGGTAAGTTAACTAGTGCTTAGTTAACCGGAGCTTAGTTAACCGGAGGTTAGTTAACTGGTGGTTAGTTAACCGGAGGTAAGTTTACCGGAGGTTCGTTTACCGGAGGTTAGTTAAAAGGTAGTTAGTTAAGCGGAGGTTAGTTAACCAGAGGTTAGTTAACAGGAGGTTTGTTAACCGTAGGTAGGTAAACTGGAGGTAAGTTAACCGAGGGTTAGTTAACCGAAGGTTAGTTAACCAGAGGTTAGTTAACCAAAGGTTAGTTAACTGGTTGGTAGTTAACTGAGGGTTCGTTAATCGGAGGTTAGTTAACAGGAGGTTAGGAAACCGGCGGTTAGTTAACCGGAGGTTAGTTAATCGGAGGTTAGTTAATCGAAGGTAAGTTACCTGAAGGTTAGTTAACTGGAGGTTAGTTAACCGGAGGTTAGTTAACAGGAGGTTAATTAACCAGAGGTTAGTTAACCAGAGGTTAGTTAACCGGAGATTAGTTAACAGGAGGTTACTTAACCGGAGGTTAGTTAACCAGAGGTTACTTAATCAGAGGTTAGTTAACCGGTGGTTAGTTAACCGGAGGTTAGGAAACCGGAGGTTAGTTAACCAAAGGTTAGTTAATCGGAGGTTAGTTAACCAAAGGTTATTTAACCGGAGGTGAGTTAACCGGAGGTTATTTAACCGAAGGTCTATTACCCGGAGGTTAGTTAACTGGAGGTTAGTTAACCAAAGGTTAGTTAACTGGTTGTTATTTAACCGGAGGTCAGTTAACAGGAAGTTAGTTAACCGGAGCGTAGTAAATTGGAGGTAAGTTAAGAGAAGGTTAGTTAACTGGAGGTTAGTTAACCAAAGGTTAGTTAACTCAAGGTTTTTTAACTGGAGGTTTGTTAACCAGAGGTTTCTTGACCGAAGGTAAGTTAACCGGAGGTTAGTTAACTGGAGGTAAATTAACCGGAGGTTAGTTAACCAAAGGTTACTTAACCGGAGGTTAATTAACCGGAGGTTAGTTAACCGAAGGTTTGTTAACCGAAGGTTAGTTAACCGGAGGTTAGTTAACCGGAGGTTAGTTAACCAGAGGTTAGTTAACCAGATGTTAGTTAACCGGTTGGTAGTCAACTGGAGGTTAGTTAACCGGAGGTTAGTTAACAGGAGGTTATTTTACCGGAGGTTAGTAAACCGGAGGTTTATCAACCGAAGGTTAGTTCACCAGAGGTGAGTTAACCGGTGGTTAGTTAACAGGAGGTTAGTTAACCGGAAGTTAGTTAACCAGAGGTAAGTTAATCAAAGGTTTTTTAACCTAAGGCTACTTAACCGGAGGTTAGTTAACCAGAGGTTACTTAACCGGAGGTTACTTAACCGGAGGTTACTTAACCGGAGGTTAGTAAACCGCTGGTTAGTTAACCGTATGTTAGTTAACCGGTGGTTAGTTAACAGGAGATTAGGAAACCGGAGATTAGTTAACTGAAGGTTAGTTAATTGGAGGTTAGTTAACCGAAGGTTATTTAACTGGAGGTGAGTTAACCGGAGGTTAGTTAACCGAAGGTTAGTTACCTGAAGGTTAGTTAACTGGAGGTTAGTTAACCAGAGGTTAGTTAACAGGAGGTTAGTTAACCGGAGGTTAGTTAACCAGAGGTTAGTCAGCGTGACCATATTTTAAAATGCGAACCTACTTCGACGATAACAGAAATCTACTAAAATCAACCATATCAACTTTGCAGCCTGCTCAGAGCTCTTTCCACTTTTGTAAGTGAATATACTAAACAACAGGTGGCATTTGTGTGCTTGAAATTTGTTTAATCATGTTGTTAGATCACAAATTTTCCAATAAAATATTGTTTACTAAAATAATATAATTACTGAAGTTAGGGAATTCACTGAAGCCCGGGGTTTCACTGAAAACAGTGGCTTCAGGCCTCGGTTATGGACAGAATCCACCTATTTTAACATGATACAGGCATTGTATATAGTATTCTTTATACAATGAAACAGGGTCTACATCACAGACTACACAGCACAATGATCCATCCGATGTCTCTCGTACGCAATCGCTGGCTATTTCTGAGATAACTGAGGATGAGGTGCTCAAGTCCCTCAAAAAATGCAAGGCAAATATGACCTCGGGACCAGACAGGCTTCCATCTTTTCTTTTGAAGGACTGCGCTATAATTCTGGCCCGACCCTTGACAATGCTATTCAGGCTGTCTCTTTCAGAACGTTGTTTTCCAACTATCTGGAAGGAGGGTAGAGTCCGCCCGGTTTTCAAAAAAGGCAACAAAAATATGATTGAAAACTATAGACCAATTGTCATTCTGAGCAACTTCAGTAAAGTCTTCGAGAGAGTACTGTATAATATTATTTACGCACACGTGAAATGTCAGATTTCGGATAGTCAACATGGGTTTATTAAAGGTCGGTCTACCGTCACCAACCTAACTTGTGCAACCCAGTACATATTTTCTGCTATAGATGATTCTTCTCAAGTAGATGTGATTTATACAGATTTTTCTAAGGCGTTTGACCGACTAGACCATGGTATCCTTCTCAAAAAACTGTCCTCCTTTGGCTTGACTGTAGATTTCACGCGTTTTTTTGAGTCCTACCTTACGAATAGAAGACTCTGGGTTCAGTGTTCAGGTTTCAAGTCAGCTGAATTCGTGGCATCCTCTGGCGTTCCCCAGGGATCTATATTGGGACCACTGTTATTCATCATTTTCATTAATGATATTGGTTCATATTTGTTTTCCCAAGTTTTGCTTTATGTGGATGATTGTAAGTTGTTCCGCCGGATTCTTTCTTCTGAGGATTGCTGGGATCTCCAGGGTGATATAGTTGCGCTGAATCGTTGGTGTACGGAGAACTTGCTTCCTCTAAACATATCCAAATGTAATGTGGTATCGTTTGGCCGTAAGAAGGACTTGATCGCGTTCCCATATAACGTGGGGGGGCACGTTCTCAATAGGGTGGTAGAATATAAAGATTTGGGCGTTTTGTTTGATCAGAAACTTTGTTTTACAGCCCATGTGCGCTCAGTAGTCTCAAGTGCTTTCAAGACCCTCGGTTTTATCGTGAGGAATTCGGGATGGTTGCGGGATACTGGGACATATTTTGTTTTGTTTAATGCGCTTGTGAGGTCAAAGCTTGAATATGGATGCATAATCTGGAGCCCTGGGTACAATGTACACGTCGGGAGTCTGGAGAATATACAGAGGCGATTCTTGAAGTTTGTTAGTTTCAGACTTGATGGCGTTTATCCGAACCGTGGTATACCACATGGACAGTTGCTAAGCAGATTTCGAGTTGATTCCCTCGAGCGGCGTCGTACCTACTTGGGTATTTTATTTCTCAGAAATATTCTATGCCCGTCAATTGACTGTCCCTACTTGCTAGCTTTAGTTAATCTGCATGTTCCTAGACTGCCTGTACGCAATGCAACAACATTTTACCTGTCTTTTCCACATTCTAACATTCTTCGTTTTTCGCCTCTGTATCGTATATGTCATGACTATATGTCCATCCAGAATGTTGTGGATATTTTCCATTGTAGTCAACATGACATAAGAAGGGCTGTTCTGGGATCGTAACATCTCTGTGGATGTTTGGGTGTGAGCTGTTTTTCTCAATGAGTTTTTTTTTCAGCTCATGCTTGAATGTATTTATTTGTTAATTCTAGGTTTCTTATTTTTAAAATTTCGAATGTATTATTTTTAAGTTTCTTTCTTTGTATATTTTCTTTCCAATTCTGTAATTGGCCTTGGCTGTAGAATGGTGTAATTATTAAATAAAATAAAATAAATAAAATAAAATATGTAGTCTGTGGTCTGCATAAACGCTTGTAAGATCGCAGTTGGCTTTGAATCTCAATCTTTGCCGCTCTTCCGCTCTTCGCTAAGGATCTTGACTATTTATTCTACAGGCCTTTGAAATTGACAGCTGTGATAATTGTCCGAAAATAAATTATCGCGAATGTGAACAGTATATATTATATGAAGCGGCAAAATAAGAATATTTCAAATCAAACTGTCCTGTCATGATACGATCATTTTTGAAAATCTGTATACTGCATATTATGTATTGCCATATTTAGTGTAGAATAGTCGAAAAATTGGATAATTTACGATTGTACAATGATAAATTAACTTGAAATTATAGCATTGCGCCATTTAATGCCTTATTATTGTATATATTCTATATACAATGGCCTTATTATTGTATATAGAAGATTCTTCAAATAAGTATTATGGTCATCAACATCTTCCACCTCCAAACTATCTATTTTTCCCAATATATATATTCTTTCGAACTTGAGCATTACAATTGGTTTTTCATCTAAC
This sequence comes from Halyzia sedecimguttata, assembly GCA_937662695.2. Lineage (NCBI taxonomy): Eukaryota > Metazoa > Arthropoda > Insecta > Coleoptera > Coccinellidae > Halyzia > Halyzia sedecimguttata. Next base: position 27,927,211 of record OW569420.2, on the reverse strand, counting down.
AATAAAGCATGTGTATGAAAAAAGTGTTAGCAGAGGTTAGTGTAACGGGGTACCATATAATTTGATATATGATACTAGAGCTTAGGGAAAAACCTCAGCAAAAAAACCCTATCTCCCCGTTAGTGTTATGATTTATGAAAATTGAAATTGTTAACAAAATATGCTGAAATATTAAATATTGAAGGGCATCTTTTTCTTCATTATCGCTTCTTCCTTCAACAAGCAGAGAAGTTTCTCCAAGGTACCCGAAATCCAATCTGGAAAAGGAAAAGACAAAGGGAGAAAAGGAACAAATTAAAAATTGGTTCAAGCACTGACGTGAAGTCAGGAGCTTTTGCGCGTATGTTCAATTGTCCATTCTCCTATTGAACACTCTTAATCGAATTTACCATGGTGAATTCGATTAAGAGTGTCCAATACAGGAGAATGGACAATAGAACATACGCGCAAAAGCTCCTGACTTCACGTCAGTGCTTGAACCAATTTTTTATCGCATTTCTGACATCATACATCTAACGATCTAACCCTATACATCACAGAATACAAATATACATATGTGTACTATACATTAATGTCGATCAGAGAATTTAAGCTGTAGAATATTCTGTGTGTACGATTGTAGTGGTGCGTTTTTTTTTTTTTCAATTGAAATAATCGATCGAACGTAAATGAATCGGTCAGTTTTCAACAATTGAAAATCAATGAATTTAATGAAGGAAGGAATTTAAGCGAATAACCGGAACAGATTGGTTAAGACCAGTCTCTTGTTATACATAACCGATTGATTTTGATAACCAGAACAGAATTTAATCGATATATTAAAGCCAGCCTTAAGCCGGCCTTACACGGACGGAATTTCTCTACGAATTCATGTTGATTCTTTATTAGGATAGCTTTATTAGCTATAGGTAAAATTGAATCTATTTCCTTAGTTTTCTTAAAAGAGATTCAAAATTAGCCTCATCAATAAGCAAGCAGTTGTAGTTTTAAGAGATTTGGTTTACAATCTATTACTTACTTGCAATGAAATACACTTAACACTAACTATAAATGTTTCTTATTCACTTTTATATAAAGTTATACCACAATATTTTAATAATCTAACACAGGAATTTGAGAATTCCAGAAACAACTGGTTCCTCAAAACCTTATTTGATTATATTAGCTATTTTTTGTGAACAAGATGCAGTGAAAACATATTTTGTATCTATGATTTGAACCACAGAACACTAATTATACATTATTATAGGCGCGTTCCACTAAGGTCCCACAACGATCGCGCACGACCACAGAACTACTGCCGTAGTAAAGGTAAACAACAAACGTTAAAAGAGATTCAAATTAGCCTCATCAATAAGCAAGCAGTTGTAGTTTTGAGAGATTTGGTTTACAATCTATTACTTACTTGCAATGAAATACACTTAACACTAACTATAAATTTTTCTTATTCACTTTTATAAAGTTATATTATATAGTATGTGAACAAGGTATCTATGATTTGAACCACAGAACACTAATTATACATTATTAGAGGCGCGTTCCACTAAGGTCCCACAACGATCGCGCACGACCACAGAACTACTGCCGTAGTAAAGGTAAACAACAAACGTTAACAGCTTCTGTTTGAAATGAAATCTCAGCTTTTAAGTATTGTGAATAACTACTTTGTTTTTTAAATTGAGTTATTTTAAAAGTATCCGTCCAATGATAATTGAGTATAATATTTGGTATCCATCCTTACAATAGAAATGGCAAAATTTTGAGGTTTCCTTGCCGATAGATTGGGATAAATCGATAATAGAAGTCAACCACTCAAGGAAGGTGAAGCAGTTTTCAAGGCAGAACACGTTTTATTATGTGATATGGAGAAAGAATTCACAAATATAAAAAGCTTCTGTATGCAGACATCTAGCCTGACTTCTCCACCACTTGAAATATTCATTCGTCTCAACGAAAATGTTAAAAATTAGAAGTATACCTACCTATTTTATTCTGTAAAGTCTATAATTCAAGAAACATTGTTGAAGTATATTGTTTTTGCGCGTATGTTCTGGGGAACATACGCGTTATAGTTTTGCCCAAATGTGAAATTTAATTCTGTGGTGCCGTCCGGCCGTCCGGCCGTCCGGCCGTTGCCACGATAACTTGAGAACGAAAAGAGCCAGCGACTTGAAATTTTCAGGGTGGGTTGCGCATCCCAATACGACGGACAAGTTCGTTAATGGGTATAATCGGCCCAATGGTTTCCGAGTAATAATTTTGTTTTCAACCAAAATAAATCCGATCGAATTTAAACTTGGTGAATAGTTGTAGAATATAGACCTAAGCACGTTCGTGAAATTTTGTGAGAATCGTATTGCTAGAAAATTATTAAAAAATTATTAAAAAATATTTTTGTTGTCACGATAACCTGAGAACGGAAAGAGATAGCGGTTTGAAAATTTCAGGTTAGGTTGTGCATCTGAATGCGACATTTGAGTTTGTTTATGAGCATAATCGTCCAAACGGTTTTAGAGTTATAGCCATCTGAAATTTTCTGAAATTTGGATGTTTTTTGTTCCTCATTAACTCGAAGAATACAAAACCGATTGGATTCAAACATGGTGAATAGTTGTAGAATATAGACCTAAGCACGTTTATGAAATTTTGTGAGCATCGAATCGCTAGAAAATTATTAAGAAATTATTAAAAAATATTTTTGTTGTCACGATAACCTGAGAACGGAAAGAGATAGCGGCTTGAAAATTTCAGGTTAGGTTGTGCATCTGAATGCGACATTTGAGTTTGCTTATGAGCATAATCGTCCAAACGGTTTTAGAGTTATAGCCATCTGAAATTTTCTGAAATTTGGATGTTTTTTGTTCCTCATTAACTCGAAGAATACAAAACCGATTGGATTCAAACATGGTTATTAGTTGTAGAATGCCAACGCGAAAATTTTTGCAGAATTTCGTGAGGATGGTTTAACTAGAAAATTAAAAAAAAAATAATTAAAAATAATTGAAAAAAATTCTATATATCATAAACTATTCGTCCGGCATGGCTGAAATTTTGGGAGAGCCTGCAGAACCTAACTCTACTGCAGAATTCCAAGTTTGAACACGATCGGATCTATATTGTTGGAGAACCGAGCAGCCTTTTGTGAGTTCGGTAGGTGGATGCGAATCGTCGTATGATATGTTGTCTATGGTCGTATTTTTGCGAGAACCTCCAAAAATAAAATATGAATGTCATGATGACATATTATTATACATATATATTCATGGTAAAATCGTGTTATTTCATCACAAATCTATAGGAGATTAGATGATAGCCCTACATTAGTGGTCAGACCTGGTTTTGAAAGAGATCCTCCTTAGGAGGAGGCAACTAAATATTGAAGGGATTTCTATGAACAAGAGTGAATATCTTTGAGGAATAGAGAGGCGATTCTTCTTCAAGAGATCCATGTGCCTTCAGATGAGTATATTTGCGAGAGGGGACCTTTGAATTTTGCAGAAGGCTTCTGATCTTGTAAGGTGAGAGGCTCATTTGTGGATATTAAATCTCGTGATGGGTAGAAAGGAATTCTAGGCCAGTTTTTCTATCACTAATGAGAATATATCTTTATGTAATAACGGGTGATTTTTTGAGAGCTTTTGGATTTGATTTGAAAAAAATTGGTTCAAGCACTGACGTGAAGTCAGAAGCTTTTGCGCGTATGTTCTATTGTCCATTCTCCTGTATTGGACACTCTTCTTAATCGAAAAAAAAATTGGTTCAAGCACTGACGTGAATCAGGAGCTTTTGCTCTTCTTAATCGAATTTACCATGATGAATTCTATTGTCCGTTCTCCTGATTGGACCCTTTTAATCGAAAACAAAATTGGTTCAAGCACTGACGTGAAGTCAGAAGCTTTTGCGCGTATGTTCTATTGTCCATTCTCCTGTATTGGACACTCTTCTTAATCGAATTTACCATGATGAATTCTATTGTCTATTCTCCTGTATTGGACACTCTTCTCAATCGAATTCACCATGATGAATTCTATTGTCCATTCTCCTGTATTGGAGACTCTTCTTAATCGAATTTGCCATGATGAATTCTATTGTCCAGAATGGACAATAGAATTCATCATGGCAAATTCGATTAAGAAGAGTCTCCAATACAGGAGAATGGACAATAGAATTCATCATGGTGAATTCGATTGAGAAGAGTGTCCAATACAGGAGAATAGACAATAGAATTCATCATGGTAAATTCGATTAAGAAGAGTGTCCAATACAGGAGAATGGACAATAGAACATACGCGCAAAAGCTTCTGACTTCACGTCAGTGCTTGAACCAATTTTGTTTTCGATTAAAAGGGTCCAATCAGGAGAACGGACAATAGAATTCATCATGGTAAATTCGATTAAGAAGAGCAAAAGCTCCTGATTCACGTCAGTGCTTGAACCAATTTTTTTATTTATAATATCATTTAAATTAATATTGTTGGACGTTACTTTGAAAGTTCTAAGCTATTAGAATTATTAGAATATTAGTTTGTGCCGTCTGGGCTGGCCTAAAATTCCTCTCTACCCATCACAAGATTTAATATCCACAAATGAGCCTCTCACCTTACAAGATCAGAAGCCTTCAGCAAAATTTCAGTGATATCATATTAAAAACAAGCACTGACGTGAAGTCAGAAGCTTTTGCGCGTATGTTCTATTGTCCATTCTACTGTATTGGACACCCTGACGGCCGGTTTCTCAATTGCGAGTTAACTCGAGGTTGCGAGTTGACGCATGTATTTAGCGATATTCATGAATGCGCAACACTCGGGTTACCCGTAACCTCGGGTTAACTCGCAATTGAGAAACCGGCCCTTAATCGAATTAAGTGTCCAATACAGGAGAATGGACAACATAATTTTCCATGGTAAATTCGATTAAGGGTGTCCAATACAGAAGAATGGACAATAGAACATACGCGCAAAAGCTTCTGACTTCACGTCAGTGCTTGAACCAATTTTTTTTCGTGATTTTTTTTTTAATTTTCTAGGGGTACGGTTCTTAAAATTTTTTTTTTCGTCATTTTTTCAAATTTTCTAGGGGTACGGTTCTTACAAAATTTTAAACACGCCTTTATGTTGATTTTCTACTACTAGTTACCATGCACCAATTCGATCGAATACCTATTTATTATCTGAGTTATTAAGGAAATAATATTCCAGGTGTGCATAACTCGGAAACCGTTAGACCGATTATGCCCAAAAACGAACTCAACTCTCCCTTTCGGATATGCAACCTACCCTGAAAATTGCAAGTCCCTATCTCCTTTCGTTCGAAAGTTATCGAGGCAACGGTCACCCATCTAGTGAACTCACACAAGAATGCTCGAATCTCCAACAATTTTTAACCGATCGTATTAAAACTTGAAACTTGGCAGTAGAGTCAGGTTATGAAGGCTCTTGCAAAATTTCAGCAATTTCAAACGAATAGTTACAGATATATAGAATTTTTTTTTTATTTTCAATGATTTATTGAAAATTTTCTACAAATGCTATCCTCACCAAATTTTGCGAACATTTTCGCGTTGGCATTCTACAACTAATAACCATGTTTGAATTCAATCGGTTCAGTATTTTTCGAGTTAATGAGGAACAAAAAACCACCAAATTTCAGAAAATTTCAGATGGCTATAACTCTGAAACCGTTTGACCGATTATGCTCATGAAAAAACTGAAATGTCGCGTTCTGGTACACATCCTAACCTGAAAATTCCAAGCCGCTATCTCATTCCGTTCTCAAGTTATCGTGACAACAAAAATATATTTTAATAATTTTTTTAAAATTTTCTAGCCATACGATTCGCACAAAATTTCACAAACGTGCTTAGGTTCATATTCTACAACTACTCACCAAGTTTCAATTCGATCGGATTCATAGTGGTTGAAAACAAAATTATTACTCGGAAACCGCTGGGCCGATTATGCCCATTAACGAACTCGTCTGTCGTATTGGGATGCGCCACCTACCCTGAAAATTTCAAGTTGCTAGCTCTTTTCGTTCTCAAGTTATCGTGGCAACAGCCGGACGGCCGGCCGGACAGAATCAAATTTGACCTCGAATTCTTCATTGGGGAGTCGAACTTAATCGTTTGAGACCATTTTTTTCAAAAAATTCGAAAGTTACAGACATTTGGGCAAAACTATAACGCGATGTTCCCCAGAACATACGCGCAATAATACATAACCTTTCAAAAGTCCCCTCTCGCAAATATACTCCTCTGAAGGCACATGGATCTCTTGAAGAAGAATCGCCTTCTCTATTTCGCAAAGATATTCACTCTTGTTCATAGAAATCCCTTCAATATTTAGTTGCCTCCTCCTAAGGAGGATCTCTTTCAAAACCAGGTCTGACCACTAATGTAGGGCTATCATCTCCCATAGATTTGTGATGAAATAAGACGATTTTCCCATAATATACGAGCGAAAATATGTCATCATGACATTCATATTTTTATTTTTGAAGGTTCTCGCAAAAATACGACCATAGACTACATATTATCATACGACGATTCCCATCCGCTACACTTGGCTACCACTACGCTACCGAACTCACAAAAGGCTGCCCGGTTCTCCAACAATATAGATCCGATCATGTTCAAACTTGGAATTCTGCAGTAGAGTTAGGTTCTGAAGGCTGTTCCAAAATTTCAGCCATGCCGGACGAATAGTTTATGATATATAGATTTGTTTTCAATAATTTTCAACTATTTTTTTTTTAATTTTCTAGTTATACCATCCTCACGAAATTCTGCAAGAATTTTCGCGTTGGCATTCTTCAACTAATAACAATGTTTGAATTCAATCGGTTTTGTATTCTTCGAGTTAATGAGGAACAAAAAACTACCAAATTTCAGAAAATTTCAGATGGCTATAACTCTAAAACCGTTTGGACGATTATGCTCATAAACAAACTCAAATGTCGCATTCAGGTGCACAACCTAACCTGAAATTTTCAAGCCGCTATCTCCTTCCGTTCTCAAGTTATCGTGACAACAAAAATATTTTTTAATAATTTTTTAATAATTTTCTAGCGATACGATTCTCACAAAATTTCACAAACGTGCTTAGGTCTATATTCTACAACTATTCACCAAGTTTAAATTCGATCGGATCTATTTTGGTTGAAAACAAAATTATTACTCGGAAACCATTGGGCCGATTATACCCATTAACGAACTTGTCCGTCGTATTGGGATGCGCCACCTACCCTGAAAATTTCAAGTCCCTAGCTCTTTCCGTTCTCAAGTTATCGTGGCAACGGCCGGACGGCCGTACGGCACCACAGAATAAATTTCACATTTGGGCAAAACTATAACGCGATGTTCCCCAGAACATACGCGCAAAAATGGAATATTCTATATTTTATTAAATCATTTTCATATGTTTATCTCGGGATTTTCTCCGCTTCAAAGGATTAATCTTGACTGTTTTCAAATGATGTGATACATTTCGATCTAGCATAAAAACTGGGGACATGTCACATCTGCATATCGATGATGGGACGATTAATTTTGGATCTTGTTTCAAGAGATCCTTAACCGATTTGTGCATATTTCTTTTGGAGACTTTTTCCTGTGAAAACATAATTAAATTGATTCCCACTACATCAGAAATAATAATTGACATGTTTCAACTTCTTTGATGAGACATAGATAGTGTTATGAAAAGGCCTGGATGTTGTGGCATTGAAGAAAAAATTTTCAATATTTATTCGTTTATGGAACATAAGAAAACTGATGTCAAAAACTACATCCATAATATTAGTATACATTCACTAGTGGCCAGCAGTCCATATTTTGGGATTCAGATGAGCCAGCAGATCTACCTAGCAATAGATCCACATTTTTCTGGGAGATCTACATTTTTACGGTAGATCTACATTTTTCCGGTAGATCTGCATTTTTCCGTAGATCTACATTTTTTCGGTAGATCTACATTTTTCCAGTAGATCTACATTTTTTCGGTAGATCTACATTTTTCCGGTAGATCTACTTTTTTCCGGTAGATCTGCATTTTTCCATGAGATCTAAATTTTTTCAGTAGATCAATATAATCGGTAGATCAATTGAACCGGTTGTTCAATGACATCTAACAGGTTCTGTTGTGATTCTGAGAATGATTCACACGTTTTTGAGTTACTTAAAACCAAATATAGCGCCACCTACCGAATCGTATTGTAAACCTAAGGCCTTCCGAAACACAATCACAAAGATTCACCAAAATCGGTATAGCCATTTTTGAGTTCGTGTAAACCGATTGTAGTACCACCTACCGGGGAATATTGTGGATCTGAAACCTACTCAGATACATACACAAAGTTTCATCGAAATCGGTCCTGTCATTCTTGAGTCTTCATAAACCGAATGCAGTGCCACCTAACGGGTTTCTATTGTGACCCTTAGAGCCACTCAAACACGCACACAATGTTTCATCAAAATCGGTCGAGGCACTTCTGAGTTCTTACAGACGGATTGCAGCGCCACCTACCGGGGTGTATTGCGGACCTGACACAACCTCAGATACACACACAAAGTTTCATCGAAATCGGTTCAGCCGTTCTTGAGTTTCTATGAAACGAATACAGCGCCATCTAACGGTTACCTTTTGTGACCCTGAGACACGCCGAAACACACACACACACAAAGTTTCATCAAAATCGGTCAAGTCGTTTCGGAGTTGAAATGTTTTTAGAAACACCCCGTATAGCAGCGGTTATCTTTTCGTAGCAGTTTTACAGTGTTGAGAATTCTCTTTACGATAGATCTCTTGTGGTGACATTTTACTTGAAACACCCTGTATAGCAGGGGTTTTTCATTTTGACCGTTAATTTTCAGCTCAATATTTGAATATTTTGAGTAATTTTAATGCAAAAATCCGTCCGATCGAACGGATATTCTTTATAGATTTCGTGACTTAACGAAAAGATCCAAATCCCAAAATACGTTCACCGGAGAACGCTCCTCTGAGTTTTCCATTGGGTAAAAATGAAAAAATCATTAAGTAAGCTATTTCGGACGCACCGAGGATTCGAACCCGCCGCCCTGCGAGGCTCTGGACTATGAACCCAACGCCTAGTCCGCTCGGCCACCGACGTCTACGTGAATCGACCCCGATTATGTACCACATAAAGATTTTAAGTACTCGGATGATTTCCGTCTTTCGATTTTCAGAATATCGTCAATCCTGTCGAGCGATCGATCGAAATCGGTTACTCGTTCATATTTCTCGCGGTTTTTCTAGACTATTCGAAGGTTTTCGACCGATTCGGTTCGAAATTCAAATTCGATTTGACATTTCTAATCGCTCGTTCGGACCGAAAACGTCGACCGTGAAGCAGCCGCGTTAAAATTCGCCACAGAAATACGTGAAACGTCAGAATTTCGTCGATTCTCGCAAAAAGTCACATTTTCCTATCGTTCTTCCGGGAAAACGAAAGAGTGAATCGAAAAAAGGGCTCAGCTACGGACTAATTTCGAATCTCGTCTTCGCGTTCCCGCAAATACCGTCGTTCCGAACGCCACCCGTCCTCCGATCTCCTTTCCTTCATTTCGTACCTTTCGCCAAAATCGGCGTTTTTTCGCCTTTTCGCGATTTTTTTAAAAATACACCCCCTTCTTTTCGCTCCGAAAACGCGAAACCCTACGAAACTTCCGTCTTTTTCCTCGCGAAACCCCTTGGAAATTTCCCCCCTCCCCCCCTCCTAACGTCCGAAAAATCTTCACGTTCGTAGTAACATTTTCCAAAAAGTTTTTTTGTTCCTTTTCTATAGAACCCATCTTCATTTTAGTAATAGTGACTAGTGGCCAGCAGTCCATATTTTGGGATTCAGATGAGCCAGCAGATCTACCTAGCAATAGATCCACATTTTTCTGGGAGATCTACATTTTTACGGTAGATCTACATTTTTCCGGTAGATCTGCATTTTTCCGTAGATCTACATTTTTTCGGTAGATCTACATTTTTCCAGTAGATCTACATTTTTTCGGTAGATCTACATTTTTCCGGTAGATCTACTTTTTTCCGGTAGATCTGCATTTTTCCATGAGATCTAAATTTTTTCAGTAGATCAATATAATCGGTAGATCAATTGAACCGGTTGTTCAATGACATCTAACAGGTTCTGTTGTGATTCTGAGAATGATTCACACGTTTTTGAGTTACTTAAAACCAAATATAGCGCCACCTACCGAATCGTATTGTAAACCTAAGGCCTTCCGAAACACAATCACAAAGATTCACCAAAATCGGTATAGCCATTTTTGAGTTCGTGTAAACCGATTGTAGTACCACCTACCGGGGAATATTGTGGATCTGAAACCTACTCAGATACATACACAAAGTTTCATCGAAATCGGTCCAGTCATTCTTGAGTCTTCATAAACCGAATGCAGTGCCACCTAACGGGTTTCTATTGTGACCCTTAGAGCCACTCAAACACGCACACAATGTTTCATCAAAATCGGTCGAGGCACTTCTGAGTTCTTACAGACGGATTGCAGCGCCACCTACCGGGGTGTATTGCGGACCTGACACAACCTCAGATACACACACAAAGTTTCATCGAAATCGGTTCAGCCGTTCTTGAGTTCCTATGAAACGAATACAGCGCCATCTAACGGTTACCTATTGTGACCCTGAGACACGCCGAAACACACACACACACAAAGTTTCATCAAAATCGGTCAAGTCGTTTCGGAGTTGAAATGTTTTTAGAAACACCCCGTATAGCAGCGGTTATCTTTTCGTAGCAGTTTTACAGTGTTGAGAATTCTCTTTACGATAGATCTCTTGTGGTGACATTTTACTTGAAACACCCTGTATAGCAGGGGTTTTTCATTTTGACCGTTAATTTTCAGCTCAATATTTGAATATTTTGAGTAATTTTAATGCAAAAATCCGTCCGATCGAACGGATATTCTTTATAGATTTCGTGACTTAACGAAAAGATCCAAATCCCAAAATACGTTCACCGGAGAACGCTCCTCTGAGTTTTCCATTGGGTAAAAATGAAAAAATTAATAAGTTAGCTATTTCGGACGCACCGAGGATTCGAACCCGCCGCCCTGCGAGGCTCTGGCCTATGAACCCAACGCCTAGTCCGCTCGGCCACCGACGTCTACGTGAATCGACCCCGATTATGTACCACATAAAGATTTTAAATACTCGGATGATTTCCGTCTTTCGATTTTCAGAATATCGTCAATCCTGTCGAGCGATCGATCGAAATCGGTTACTCGTTCATATTTCTCGCGGTTTTTCTAGACTATTCGAAGGTTTTCGACCGATTCGGTTCGAAATTCAAATTCGATTTGACATTTCTAATCGCTCGTTCGGACCGAAAACGTCGACCGTGAAGCAGCCGCGTTAAAATTCGCCACAGAAATACGTGAAACGTCAGAATTTCGTCGATTCTCGCAAAAAGTCACATTTTCCTATCGTTCTTCCGGGAAAACGAAAGAGTGAATCGAAAAAAGGGCTCAGCTACGGACTAATTTCGAATCTCGTCTTCGCGTTCCCGCAAATACCGTCGTTCCGAACGCCACCCGTCCTCCGATCTCCTTTCCTTCATTTCGTACCTTTCGCCAAAATCGGCGTTTTTTCGCCTTTTCGCGATTTTTTTAAAAATACACCCCCTTCTTTTCGCTCCGAAAACGCGAAACCCTACGAAACTTCCGTCTTTTTCCTCGCGAAACCCCTCGGAAATTTCCCCCCTCCCCCCCTCCTAACGTCCGAAAAATCTTCACGTTCGTAGTAACATTTTCAAAAAAGTTTTTTTGTTCCTTTTCTATAGAACCCATCTTCATTTTAGTAATAGTGACTAGTGGCCCGCAGTCCATTGTTGGAGGCTTCGATTAGTCAGTAGTTTTTATTCATAGGTAAAATTGAATAAAAAAAAAAAAATTAAAAAAAAAAAATTGATAAAAATATTGAAAAAAAATGAAAAAAAAAATTATAAATCAAAAGTTTTGAAAATTTCAAAATTGAAAAAAAAAATTATTAAAAAAATTGTAACTATAAAAAAATATAAATTATAAATAAAATGGAATTATAAAAAAGAGAAACACCCTGTATACACATTTCTGAAAAATATAGTATGAGAATCCATCCAAGGTTCCTATTCAGATAACGCTTTGTTTGTGGCAAAAATCAAATCAATCGCGTAATATTGTGCCGATAGAAAAAGAACACCCTGTATAGTAATGGTTTATTTTCAACGATGTAGGTCCCGAAAGTATATCATTTACAATTGAATACAATAGTACGATTTGTCGTGAAAAGCAGCAAGTTGCGATTGACGTTAAAAGAGTAACACCCTTTATGGAGGTTTCTGAAAAATATATTATAAGAATCCATCCAATGTTCCTATTTGAATAACGCTTTGAGTGTGGCAAAAATCAATTCAATCGCGTAATATTGTGCCGATAGAAAAAGAACACCCTATATAGTAATGGTTTATTGTCAACGATGTAGGTCCCGAAAGCATTTCTTTTATCACAATTGAATACAATAGTACGATTCTTCGTGAAAAGCACCAAGTTGTGATTGCTTGATTAAAAGAAAAACTCCCTGTATAGAGATTTCTGAAAAATATATTATAAGAATCCATCCAAGGTTCCTATTTGAATAACGCTTTGTTTGTTGCACAAATCAAATCAATCGCGTAATATTGTGCCGATAGAAAAACAACACCCTGTATAGTAATGGTTTATTTTCAACGATGTAGGTCCCGAAAGTTTATCTTTTATCATAATTGAATACAATAGTACGATTTGTCGTGAAAAGCAGCAAGTTGCGATTGACGTTAAAAGAAAAACACCCTGTATAGAGATTCCACAAAAATACATTATAAGAATCCATCTCAGATTCCTATTTAGATAACGGTTTGTTTGTGGCACGAATCAATTCAATCGCGTAAAATTTTGCCGTGAAAAAAACAACACCCCGTATAGTAATGGTTTATTTTCAACGATATACACAACACAACACAAAGTTTCATCGAAATTGGTCGAGCCGTTTTAGAGTAAACATAAATCGATCGGGGTGTCCCCTACAGTATGCTATTGTGAATCAGAGACGCGCCGAATCAATAACACGAAGGTCCCATCGCAATATGTTAGAAGTTTTTGAGTTACTAAAAACTGAATATAGCGTCACGTAGCGAATCGTATTGAGAACCAAAGGCCTTCCGAAACACAATCACAAATATTCATCAAAATCGGTATAGCCATTTTTGGATTCCTATGAACCGATTATAGTGCCACCTACCGGGGAATATTGTGGATCTGAAACCTACTCTCAGATACACATACAAAGTTTCATCGAAATTGTTCCAGTCGTTTTTGAGTTGTTATAAACCGAACTCAGCGCCACCTAACGGGTGCACACAAAGTTTCATCGAAATGGGTAAAGCCGTTTCGGAGTTGACATTTATTTAAAAACACCCTGTATAACAGCGGTTATCTTTTCGTAACGGATTTACAATGAAGAGAATTCTCTTCACGATAATTCTCGTGCAGTGATATCTCACTTAAGACCCTGTGTAGCAATGGTTTTTCATTTTCGACCGTTAATTTTCTACTTAAATGGTTGAATATTTTGTGTAATTTCAATGCAAAACATTCAAAATTATACGTTCATTTTTGGATCAAAAATAATCAAGGCTGTGTCCTTGGTTGCGTAAGGTACCTATTCATATACATACATTCACGGTTGGATAAAAAATAAACAATGCATTGAACGCGGTGGCGTAGGTTCATATTCAAATACATACATTCACAATTGGATCAAAAATATTCAATGCTGTGTCTTTGGTTAAGTAAGGTCCTTGTTCAAATACATACACTCGCAGTTGGATAAAAAATAAACAATGCAATGAACGCGGTGGCGTAGGTTCCTATTCAAATACATACAAAAATCCGTCTGATTGAACCATTGATTATAGATATCGTAACTTGACGAATAGATCCAAATCCCGTTTTCGACAGTTAATTATCTGCTTAAAGTTTGAATATTTCGATTAATTTAAAAGAAGAATTTTCAAACAAACGAAAATTCAATAAAGATTTCGTAATTTGACGAAAAGATCAATAGCCCATGATGAGTTTACACGGGAATAACACACTCAGAAGTTTTCATTCTATAAAAATGAAGAAAAATTATAACGTCAACGATTGCCGGCCACTCCGAGATTCGATCCAGCTGCCCCGCGATGCAACCGTTGATCCTAGGACGCTTCCCTCCCGGCCACTTTCGCTATAGGTAAAAGTAGGAATTATGCTCTATATAAAGGTTTTATAGCACTGGGATGATTTCCGTCCTTCGATTTCCAGAATATCGTCAATTCTGTCAAGCGAACGCTCGAAATTGGCGCCTTGTTCATATTTCTCGCAATTTTTCTTGACGATTTCAAGATTTTCGACTAATTCCGTTGGAAGCTTGAATTCTATTTGACAATTCGACCCTCATTCGGACTGAACACTATGACGTTGAAGGAATCGCGAAAAGATTTCGCACAGAATTACGATACGATTTCTACAACGATATCATTTGAAAATACTCACGTTTCGTAAAAGATTCCAAAATTCGACGGAAAGATTAAATTCAGGCGATATCCCATCATACTTCATACACCTGTCAACAGCTAAAAAATGTTTCCTTAGGATACATTCGGTTGAATTTTGAATTCGTATATAAATGCCTGCAAGTAAAAATCGGTAATATCTTCAAAAGTGTAGATCGATAATTACCTTATTTTACGTTCTCCACTTTCGGACCGTTTCATCAAAACTCTTTCCTCGAAGATACCTACCAGTCATTTCAACTTAGAATTTGATAGAACACATTATTTCTCAAATATCGAAAATTCTGCCATGCGATCGCTCCAAATCGGCGACTCTATCATATTTCTTCTTATTTCTATCAATGTATCTTCACGATTCGAGATTTTCGACAAATTCCGTTCGAAATTCTAATTCTATTTGACATTTATCGCAACTCATTCGCGATAAATTCAAACTGACAGAAGTTTCTTTCATCTGTGATCGAAGTAAAACATCCACGTTTCATCTTCTATAGCAGGACCCGAAGTCGGTCGAGCGAAGCCGAACCGGTCTAAACGTCACATTTCACCGAGGTTTTCAAAATATGTCAAAGTTTGCGATCTTTTTACGGAAAAAGAGAAGGTTTTATCAAAAATCGAGATCCGTTACGGACTACCTACGAATCTCGTCTTTCGGACCCCGACGAAATACCTTTTCGAGCGTCGCGTCCTCGCCAGATCTCTCCCATACCGATTCGCACCTTCAGCCGAGAAGGCCGTTTTCGCCCGAATTTACGATTTATTTAAAAATACTCCCCACGTTTTCTCTCGTCGAAGACGGATACCCGGAGAAAATTTCGTCTTTTCTCGTTCCCTTTTCCACCTCGAATCCCCCCTCGCCCCTCGAATAACCTACGAAAAAATCGAAAATATCGACCTCCTCGAGAAAAAAATCTTTTTTGACCTCTCTCTGTGATCCCGAGATCTTGGCGTTAGTAATATAATGTAACTACCTAGCCAGTAGATCTACATTTTTCTGTAGATCTACATTTTTCTGGTAGATCTACATTTTTCCAGTAGATCTACATTTTTCTGGTAGATCTACATTTTTCCGGTAGATCTGCATTTTCCAGTAGATCTACATTTTTTTAGTAGATCAATATATAATCGGTAGATACATTGAAGCGGTAGATCAATTGAACCGGTAGTTCAATGCCATCTAACGGGTCCTGTTGTGATTCTGAGAATCATTCACACACGAAGGTCCCATCGCAATATGTTAGAAGTTTTTGAGTTACTAAAAACCGAATATAGCGTCACGTAGCGAATCGTATTGTGAACCAAAGGCCCTCCGAAACACAATCACAAAGATTCATCAAAATCGGTATGGCCATTTTTGGGTTCCTGTGAACCGATTATAGTGCCACCTACCAGGGAATATTGTGGATCTGAAACCTACTCTCAGATACACACACAAAGTTTCATCGAAATCGTTCGAGTCGTTTTTGAGTTGTTGTAAACCGAATTCAGCGCCACCTAACGGGTGCACACAAAGTTTCATCAAAATGGGTAAAGCCGTTCCGGAGTTGACATTTATTTAAAAACACCCTGTATAACAGCGGTTATCTTTTCGTAACGGTTTTACAATGATGAGAATTGTCTTCACGATAAATCTCTTGCGGTGATATCTCACTTAAGACCCTGTGTAGCAATGGTTTTTCATTTTCGACCGTTAATTTTCTACTTAAATGGTTGAATATTTTGTGTTATTTCAATGCAAAACATTCAAAATTATACGTTCATTTTTGGATCAAAAATAATCAAGGCTGTGTCCTTGGTTGCGTAAGGTACCTATTCATATACATACATTCACGGTTGGATAAAAAATAAACAATGCATTGAACGCGGTGGCGTAGGTTCATATTCAAATACATACCTTCACAATTGGATCAAAAATATTCAATGCTGTGTCTTTGGTTAAGTAAGGTCCTTGTTCAAATACATACAGACACTCACAGTTGGATAAAAAATAAACAATGCAATGAACGCGGTGGCGTAGGTTCCTATTCAAATACATACAAAAATCCGTCTGATTGAATCATTGATTATAGATATCGTAACTTGACGTATACATCAATATACATTTCGTAATTTGACGAAAAGATCAATAGCCCATGATGAGTTTACACGGGAATAACACACTCAGAAGTTTTCA
This sequence comes from Halyzia sedecimguttata, assembly GCA_937662695.2. Classification (NCBI taxonomy): domain Eukaryota; kingdom Metazoa; phylum Arthropoda; class Insecta; order Coleoptera; family Coccinellidae; genus Halyzia; species Halyzia sedecimguttata. The sequence goes on along the minus strand of OW569420.2, from coordinate 27,910,422 downwards.
TTCTATAAAAATGATGAAAAGTTATAACGTCAACGATTGCCGGCCACTCCGAGATTCGATCCGGCTGCCCCGCGATGGTGACCGTTGCGTCCTAGGACGCGTGAGGGAAGCGTCCTAGGACGCTTCCCTCCCGGCCACTTTCGCTATAGATAAAAGTAGGAATTATGCGCTATATAAAGGTTTTATAGCACTGGGATGATTTCCGTCCTTCGATTTCCAGAATATCGTCAATTCTGTCAAGCGATCGCTCGAAATTGGCGAATTGTTCATATTTCTCGCAATTTTTCTTGACGATTTCTAGATTTTCGACTTATTCCGTTGGAAGCTTGAATTCTATTTGACAATTCGACCCTCATTCGGACTGAAAACTATGACGTTGAAGGAATCGCGAAAAGATTTCGCACAGAATTACGATACGATTTCTACAACGATATCATTCGAAAATACTCACGTTTCGTAAAAGAATCCAAAATTCGACGGAAAGATTAAATTGAGGCGATATCCCATCATACTTCATACACCTGTCAACAACTAAAAAATGTTTCCTTAGGATACATTCGGTTGAATTTTGAATTCGTATATAAATGCCTGCAAGTATAAATCGGTAATATCTTCAAAATTGTAGATCGATATTTACCTTATTTTACGTTCTCCACTTTCGGACCGTTTCATCAAAATTCTTTCCTCGAAGATACCTATCAGTCATTTCAACTTAGAATTTGATAGAACACATTATTTCTCAAATATCGAAAATTCTGCCATGCGATCGCTCCAAATCGGCGACTCTATCATATTTCTTCTTATTTCTAGCAATGTATCTTCACGATTCGAGATTTTCGACAAATTCCGTTCGAAATTTTAATTCTATTTGACACTTATCGCTACTCATTCACGATAAATTCAAACTGACAGAAGTTTCTTTCATCTGTGATCGAAGTAAAACATCCACGTTTCATCTTCTATAGCAGGACCCGAAGTCGGTCGAGCGAAGCCGAACCGGTCTAAACGTCACATTTCACCGAGGTTTTCAAAATATGTCAAAGTTTGCGATCTTTTCACGGAAAAAGAGAAGGTTTCATCGAAAATCGAGATCCGTTACGGACTACCAACGAATCTCGTCTTTCGGACCCCGACGAAATACCTTTTCGAGCGTCGCGTCCTCGCCAGATCTCTCCCATACCGATTCGCACATTTAGCCGAGAAGGCCGTTTTCGCCCGAATTTACGATTTATTTAAAAATACTCCCCACGTTTTCTCTCGTCGAAGACGGATACCCGGAGAAAATTTCGTCTTTTCTCGTTCCCTTTTCCACCTCGAATCCCCCCTCGCCCCTCGAATAACCTACGAAAAAATCGAAAATATCGACCTCCTCGAGAAAAAAATCTTTTTTGACCTCTCTCTGTGATCCCGAGATCTTGGCGTTAGTAATATAATGTAACTAGTTGGCCCGCAGATCTACCTAGCCAGTAGATCTACATTTTTCCGGCAGATCTACATTTTTCCGGTAGATCTACATTTTTCCAGTAGATTTACATTTTTCGAACTCGAAAGTTCGAAATCGTTCGAGCCATATCTGAATTTCTATAGACCAACTGCAACCTGACACATACTCACATATACACACCAAGTTTCATCGAAATCTGTGCAGTCGTTCTTGAGTTTCTATAAACCGAATACAGCGCCACCTACCGGTCACCTATTGTGACCCTGAGACACACTCAAACACGCACACAATGTTTCATTGAAATCGGCCAAGCCATTTCTGAGTTTCTATAGACCGATTGAAGCGCCACCTGCCGTGGTATATAGCAGACCTGACACACCTACTCAGATACACACACAAACTTTCATCAAAATCAGTCGAGCCATTTCACCTACCGGATGCTATTGTGAAGCCGTTTCGGAAAACAGCCTGTATAACAGCGGTTATCCTTTCGCAACAATTTTACAATGTTGAAAATACTGTTCATGTTAAATTGTTATCTTGAGGTGGCAACTGGGCCAATTTGCCTATCAGAGAATTAGGGATCTCTACCCACGATTCCAAGATTTTTGACCAATTCCGTTGGAAGCTCGAATTCTATTTGACAATTCTACCCTCATTCGGACTGAAAACTATGACGTTGAAGGAATCGCGAAAAGATACGATACGATTTCTACAACGATATCATTCGAAAATACTCACGTTTCGTAAAAGATTCCAGAATTCGACGGAAAGATTAAATTCAGTCGATATCCCATCATACTTCATACACCTGTCAACAACTGAAAAATGTTTCCTTAGGATACATTCGATTGAATTTCGAATTCGTGTATAAATGCCTGCAAGTGAAAATCGGTAATATCGTCAAAAGTGTAGATCGATAATTACCTTATTTTACGTTCTCCACTTTCGGACCGTTTCATCAAAAGTCTTTCCTCGAAGATGGGTACCTACCAGCATAGATTATAGATACTACCAGTCAATTCAACTCAGAATTTGATAGAACACATTATTTCTCAAATATCGAAAATTCTGCCATGCGATCGCTCCAAATCGGCGACTCTATCATATTTCTTCTTATTTCTAGCAATGTATCTTCACGATTCGAGATTTTCGACAAATTCCGTTCGAAATTCTAATTCTATTTGACATTTATCGCAACTCATTCGCGATAAATTCAAACTGAGAGAAGTTTCTTTCATCTGTGATCGAAGTAAAACATCCACGTTTCATCTTCTATAGCAGGACCCGAAGTCGGTCGAGCGAAGCCGAACCGGTCTAAACGTCACATTTAACCGAGGTTTTCAAAATATGTCAAAGTTTGCGATCTTTTTACGGAAAAAGAGAAGGTTTTATCAAAAATCGAGATCCGTTACGGACTACCTACGAATCTCGTCTTTCGGACCCCGACGAAATACCTTTTCGAGCGTCGCGTCCTCGCCAGATCTCTCCCATACCGATTCGCACCTTTAGCCGAGAAGGCCGATTTCGCCCGAATTTACGATTTATTTAAAAATACTCCCCACGTTTTCTCTCGTCAAAGACGGATACCCGGAGAAAATTTCGTCTTTTCTCGTTCCCTTTTCCACCTCGAATCCCCCCTCGCCCCTCGAATACCGACGAAAAAATCGAAAATATCGACCTACTCGAGGAAAAAATCTTTTTTGACTTCTCTCTGTGATCCCGAGATCTTGGCGTTAGTAATATAATGTAACTAGTTGGCCCGCAGATCTACCTAGCCAGTAGATCTACATTTTTCCGGCAGATCAATATTTTTCCGGTAGATCTACATTTTTCCGGTAGATCTACATTTTTCGAACTTGAAAGTTCGAAATCGTTCTAGCCATATCTCAATTTCTATAGACCTACTGCAACCTGACACATACTCACATGTACACACCAAGTTTCATCGAAATCGGTGCAGTCGTTCTTGAGTTTCTATAAACCGAATACAGCGCCACCTACCGGTCACCTATTGTGACCATGAGACACACTCAAACACGCACACAATGTTTCATTAAAATCGGCCAAGCCATTTCTGAGTTTCTATAGACCGATCGCAGCGCCACCTGCAGGGGTATATAGCAGACCTGACACACCTACTCAGATACACACACAAACTTTCATCAAAATCGGTCGAGCCATTTCACCTACCGGATGCTATTGTGAAGCCGTTTCGGAAAACAGCCTGTATAACAGCGGTTATCCTTTCGCAACAATTTTACAACGTTGAAAATAATGTTCATGTTGAATTGTTATCTTGAGGTGGCAACTGGGCCAATTTGCCTATCAGGGAATTATGGAACTCTCCCCACGCTTCCGTTGGAAGCTCGAATTCTATTTGACAATTCGACCCTCATTCGGACTGAAAACCATGACGTTGAAGGAAACGCGAAAAGATTTCGTACAGAAATACGATACGATTTCTACAACGATAACATTCGAAAATACTCACGTTTCGTAAAAGATTCCAAAATTCGACAGAAAGATTAAATTCAGTCGATATCCCATCATACTTCATACAACCAACTGTCAACAACTAAAAAATATTTCCTTAGAATACATTCGATAGGATTTCGAATTCGTATATAAATGCCTGCAAGTGAAAATCGGTAATATCGTCGATAGTATAGATCGATAATTACCTTATTTTACTTTTCCACCTCCGGCCCGTTTCATCAAAATTCTTTCCTCGAAGATAGGTATCTTACAGTCATTTCAACTTAGAATTTGATAGAATACATTATTTCTCAAATATCAAAAATTCTGCCATGCGATCGGTCGAAATCGGAGACTCTATCATATTTCTTCTTATTTCTAGCAATGTATCTTCACGATTCGAGATTTTCGACAAATTCCAGCCGAAATTCTAATTTTATTTGACATTTATCGCCACTCATTCGCAAAGAAAACGTCGATAAATTCAAACTGACAGAAGTTTCTATCATCTGTGATCGAAGTAAATCATCCACGTATTATCTTCTATAGCAGGACCCGAAGTCGGTCGAGCGAAGCCGAACCGGTCTAAACGTCACATTTCACCGAGGTTTTCAAAATATGTCAAAGTTTGCAATCTTTTTCCGGAAAAAGAGTAGGTTTTATCGAAAATCGGGCTGCGTTACAAACTACCTACGAATCTCGTCTTCCGGCCCCCGACGAAATAAATTTCCGAGCGTCGCCTCCTCGCGAGATTTCTATCGCCTCCGATTTGCGCCTTTAGCGAAAAACGGAGTTTTCAACCGATTTCACGATTTTTTTTTATATACTCCCCACGTTTTTTCTCGTCAAAGACGGATACCCGGAGAAAATTTCGTCTTTTCTCTTTCCCGTTTACACCTCGAATCCCCCCTCGCCCCTCGAATAACCGACGAAAAAATCGAAAATATCGACCTCCTAGAGGAAAAAACTTTTTTGACCTCTCTCTGTGATCCCGAGATCTTTACATTAGTAGAATAAACTACCTAGCCAGTAGATCTACATTTTTCAGTAGATCAACATTTTTCTGGCAGATCTTCATTTTTCCGGTAGATCTACATTTTTCGAACTTGAAAGTTCGAAATCGTTCGAGCCATATCTGAATTTCTATAGACCTACTGCAACCTGACACATACTCACATATACACACCAAGTTTCGTCGAAATCGGTGCAGCCGTTCTTGAGTTTCTATAAACCGAATACAGCGCCACCTACCGGTCACCCATTGTGACCCTGAGACACACTCAAACACGCACACAATGTTTCATTAAAATCGGTCAAGCCATTTCTTAGTTTCTATAGACCGATGGCAGCGCCACCTGCCGGGGTATATAGCAGACCTGACACACCTACTCAGATACACACACAAACTTTCATCAAAATCGGTCGAGCCATTTCACCTACCGGATGCTATTGTGAAGCCGTTTCGGAAAACAGCCTGTATAACAGGGGTTATCCTTTCGCAACAATTTTACAATGTTGAAAATACTGTTCATGTTAAATTGTTATCTTGAGGTGGCAACTGGGCCAATTTGCCTATCAGAGAATTATGGAACTCTCCCCACGATTCCAGGATTTTTGACCAATTCCGTTGGAAGCTCGAATTCTATTTGACCATTCGACCCTCATTCGGACTGAAAACCATGACGTTGAAGGAATCGCAAAAATATTTCGTACAGAAATACGATACGATTTCTACAACGATATCATTCGGAAATACTCACGTTTCGTAATAGATTCCAAAATTCGACAGAAAGATTAAATTCAGTCGATATACCATCATACTTCATACAACCAACTGTCAACAACTAAAAAATGTTTCCTTAGAATACATTCGATAGGATTTCGAATTCGTATATAAATGCCTGCAAGTGAAAATCGGTAATATCGTCGAAAGTATAGATCGATAATTACCTTATTTTACGTTCTCCACCTCCGGCCCGTTTCATCAAAAATCTTTCCTCGAAGATAGTTATCTACCAGTCATTTCAACTTAGAATTTGATAGAATACATTATTTCTCAAATATCAAAAATTCTGCCATGCGATCGCTCGAAATCGGCGACTCTATCATATTTCTTCTTATTTCTAGCAATGTATCTTCACGATTCAAGATTTTCGACAAATTCCGTCCGAAATTCTAATTTTATTTGACATTTATCGCCACTCATTCGCAAAGAAAACGTCGATAAATTCAAACTGACAGAAGTTTCTATCATCTGTGATCGAAGTAAAGCATCCACGTTTTATCTTCTATAGCAGGACCCGAAGTCGGTCGAGCGAAGCCGAACCGGTCTGAATGTCACATTTCACCGAGGTTTTCAAAATATGTCAAAGTTTGCGATCTTTTTACGGAAAAACAAAACGTTTTATCGAAAATCGAGATCCGTTACGGACTACCAACGAATCTCGTCTTTCGGACCCCGACGAAATACCTTTTCGAGCGTCGCATCCTCGCCAGATCTCTCCCATACCGATTCGCACATTTAGCAGAAAAGGCCGTTTTCGCCCGAATTTACGATTTATTTAAAAATACTCCCCACGTTTTCTCTCGTAAAAGACGGATACCCGGAGAAATTTTCGTCTTTTCTCTTTCTCTTTTTCACCTCGAATCCCCCCTCGCCCCTCGAATAACCGACGAAAAAATCGAAAATATCGACCTCCTCGAGGAAAAAATCTTTTTTGACTTCTCTCTGTGATCCCGAGATCTTGGCGTTAGTAATATAATGTAACTAGTTGGCCCGCAGATCTACCTAGCCAGTAGATCTACATTTTTCCGGCAGATCAATATTTTTCCGGTAGATCTACATTTTTCCGGTAGATCTACATTTTTCGAACTTGAAAGTTCGTAATCGTTCGAGCCATATCTGAATTTCTATAGACCTACTTCAACCTGACACATAGTCAGATATACACACCAAGTTTCATCGAAATCGGTGCAGCCATTCTGGAGTTTCTATAAACCGAATGCAGCACCATCTACCGGTCACCTATTGTGACACTGAGACACACTCAAACACGCACACAATGTTTCATTAAAATCGGCCAAGACATTTCTGAGTTTCTATAGACCGATTGCAGCGCCACCTGCTGGGGTATATAGCAGACCTGACACACCTACTCAGATACACACACAAACTTTCATCAAAATCGGTCGAGCCATTTCACCTACCGGATGCTATTGTGAAGCCGTTTCGGAAAACAGCCTGTATAACAGCGGTTATCCTTTCGCAACAATTTTACAATGTTGAAAATACAGTTCATGTTAAATTGTTATATTGAGGTGGCAACTGGGCCAATTTGCCTATCAGAGAATTATGGAACTCTCCCCACGCTTCCGTTGGAAGCTCGAATTCTATTTGACAATTCGACCCTCATTCGGACTGAAAACCATGACGTTGAAGGAATCGCGAAAGGATTTCGTACAGAAATATGATACGATTTCTACAACGATAACATTCGAAAATACTCACGTTTCGTAAAAGATTCCAAAATTCGACAGAAAGATTAAATTCAGTCGATATCCCATCATACTTCATACAACCAACTGTCAACAACTAAAAAATATTTCCTTAGAATACATTCGATAGGATTTCGAATTCGTATATAAATGCCTGCAAGTGAAAATCGGTAATATCGTCGATAGTATAGATCGATAATTACCTTATTTTATTTTTCCACCTCCGGCCCGTTTCATCAAAATTCTTTCCTCGAAGATAGGTATCTTACAGTCATTTCAACTTAGAATTTGATAGAACACATTATTTCTCAAATATCAAAAATTCTGCCATGCGATCGGTCGAAATCGGAGACTCTATCATATTTCTTCTTATTTCTAGCAATGTATCTTCACGATTCAAGATTTTCGACAAATTCCAGCCGAAATTCTAATTTTATTTGACATTTATCGCCACTCATTCGCAAAGAAAACGTCGATAAATTCAAACTGACAGAAGTTTCTATCATCTGTGATCGAAGTAAATCATCCACGTATTATCTTCTATAGCAGGACCCGAAGTCGGTCGAGCGAAGCCGAACCGGTCTAAACGTCACATTTCACCGAGGTTTTCAAAATATGTCAAAGTTTGCGATCTTTTTCCGGAAAAAGAGTAGGTTTTATCGAAAATCGGGCTGCGTTACAAACTACCTACGAATCTCGTCTTCCGGCCCCCGACGAAATAAATTTCCGAGCGTCGCCTCCTCGCGAGATTTCTATCGCCTCCGATTTGCGCCTTTAGCGAAAAACGGAGTTTTCAACCGATTTCACGATTTTTTTTTAAATACTCCCCACGTTTTTTCTCGTCAAAGACGGATACCCGGAGAAAATTTCGTCTTTTCTCTTTCCCGTTTACACCTCGAATCCCCCCTCGCCCCTCGAATAACCGACGAAAAAATCGAAAATATCGACCTCCTAGAGGAAAAAACTTTTTTGACCTCTCTCTGTGATCCCGAGATCTTTACATTAGTAGAATAAACTAGTTGGCCCGCAGATCTACCTAGCCAGTAGATCTACATTTTTCCAGTAGATCAATATTTTTCTGGTAGATCTACATTTTTCCGGTAGATCTACATTTTTTGAACTTGAAAGTTCGAAATCGTTCGAGCCATATCTGAATTTCTATAGACCTACTGCAACCTGACACATACTCACATATACACACCAAGTTTCATCGAAATCGGTGCAGCCATTCTGGAGTTTCTATAAACCGAATGCAGCACCACCTACCGGTCACCTATTGTGACCCTGAGACACACTCAAACACGCACACAATGTTTCATTAAAATCGGCCAAGACATTTCTGAGTTTCTATAGACCGATTGCAGCGCCACCTGCCGGGGTATATAGCAGACCTGACACACCTACTCAGATACACACACAAACTTTCATCAAAATCGGTCGAGCCATTTCACCTACCGGATGCTATTGTGAAGCCGTTTCGGAAAACAGCCTGTATAACAGCGGTTATCCTTTCGCAACAATTTTACAATGTTGAAAATACAGTTCATGTTAAATTGTTATATTGAGGTGGCAACTGGGCCAATTTGCCTATCAGAGAATTATGGAACTCTCCCCACGCTTCCGTTGGAAGCTCGAATTCTATTTGACAATTCGACCCTCATTCGGACTGAAAACCATGACGTTGAAGGAATCGCGAAAAGATTTCGTACAGAAATATGATACGATTTCTACAACGATAACATTCGAAAATACTCACGTTTCGTAAAAGATTCCAAAATTCGACAGAAAGATTAAATTCAGTCGATATCCCATCATACTTCATACAACCAACTGTCAACAACTAAAAAATATTTCCTTAGAATACATTCGATAGGATTTCGAATTCGTATATAAATGCCTGCAAGTGAAAATCGGTAATATCGTCGATAGTATAGATCGATAATTACCTTATTTTACTTTTCCACCTCCGGCCCGTTTCATCAAAATTCTTTCCTCGAAGATAGGTATCTTACAGTCATTTCAACTTAGAATTTGATAGAACACATTATTTCTCAAATATCAAAAATTCTGCCATGCGATCGGTCGAAATCGGAGACTCTATCATATTTCTTCTTATTTCTAGCAATGTATCTTCACGATTCAAGATTTTCGACAAATTCCAGCCGAAATTCTAATTTTATTTGACATTTATCGCCACTCATTCGCAAAGAAAACGTCGATAAATTCAAACTGACAGAAGTTTCTATCATCTGTGATCGAAGTAAATCATCCACGTATTATCTTCTATAGCAGGACCCGAAGTCGGTCGAGCGAAGCCGAACCGGTCTAAACGTCACATTTCACCGAGGTTTTCAAAATATGTCAAAGTTTGCGATCTTTTTCCGGAAAAAGAGTAGGTTTTATCGAAAATCGGGCTGCGTTACAAACTACCTACGAATCTCGTCTTCCGGCCCCCGACGAAATAAATTTCCGAGCGTCGCCTCCTCGCGAGATTTCTATCGCCTCCGATTTGCGCCTTTAGCGAAAAACGGAGTTTTCAACCGATTTCACGATTTTTTTTTAAATACTCCCCACGTTTTTTCTCGTCAAAGACGGATACCCGGAGAAAATTTCGTCTTTTCTCTTTCCCGTTTACACCTCGAATCCCCCCTCGCCCCTCGAATAACCGACGAAAAAATCGAAAATATCGACCTCCTAGAGGAAAAAACTTTTTTGACCTCTCTCTGTGATCCCGAGATCTTTACATTAGTAGAATAAACGAACAGAATAAAAATCTGAACTCCGCAGAACACGCATGACAAAAGAAAGACGATAGGCAATGAGTACCAGGTGAGTATAGGAGAATTTGGATAACCAACCGAATTAAAGCAAGTAAATAACTGCTTCCCTCCATGTTGCTCGAGATCCCAAAAGCCAATCAACATAATAAAGGGTCCGCCATCTAACGTTGTTTTTTTCAACTAGTGCTTATTTAGTGAATGGTAACACTTAGGTCATGTCTCATCTAGTGATTGAGAGGTTAGCCCATGAGGCCATCCTCAGAATATCTTAGGAAGGTACAGGAACCTAGAGGATTAAATGTCAGAGAGTCTGGACCTCTTTGACTAATTACATCCCATCAGTGAACCTTCCTAGTGATGCAATGGTCAAAAAAGTAAGCATTGAGAAGAACTTCACCACGATGCTAAGTAGAAAGGAAGAATGGGAAAGGGAGTTCACCACCCAGACTTTCAAAGAAAACACCATAAAATGGTACACAGATGGCTCAAAAACCACGACGGGAGCTCGCGCTGGGGTATATGGGACAGGCACCAAGTGCGCACTGTCGGTAGGCTCCCGTTTGAGTATCTTTCTGGCAGTATTACTCGCAATCGAAAGATGTGCAGATATTAACCTGGAAAGAAGATATCAGAGGTGCGACATAGCAATCCATTCGGATAGTCAATCTGCTATCAGGGCACTGAGCTCCCATGCCATCGATTCAAAGTTGATATGGAAGTGCCGAAGAAAACTAAATGAAATTGGCAAGAATAATAAGGTCTTTTTAGTCTGGGTCCCCGGTCACTCGGGAATCAAGGGGAACGAAGAGGCCGATACACTTGCCAGAAAGGCAGCACGAACTCCTTTTATTGGCCCAGAACCTTTCTGCGGTATAGGAAAATGCACCTACAAGAAAGAGTTTCTGGAGAAGGAGGAAACCAAAAGAGAAACACTCTGGCGGAATCTTCCAGGTTTGGTTCATTCCAAAAAGTTCCTTAGGAACTTTAAAGAAGTGAGATCCAAAAGGTATCTGAATCTCTGTAAGAATAAGTTACACCTGGTCACTGGCTTCCTCACAGGACACTGTCGCCTCAGGAAGCATTTGATGAGAATAGGTTTATCAGATACTGACGAGTGCAGATTCTGTGGGGAGGAGGAAGAAACTCCTCTTCACCTTGTTACAGAATGCCTCGCCATTGCAAGTCAGCGAAAGGAATGCTTTGGACAGGAAACTTGTAAGAGTGAAGACGTAATATCCTTGAAGCCTTCCCAGATATTGAGGTTCATTTATACTCTGGAACTGGAGGGCGAGCTGTAGATGGCGTAATGGTGAGAACAGCTCTGATGGGGGGCACAATAGATCTCAAGGTCGCGGTGCAACGTAACCCCTTATCAATAATAATAATAATAATAATAATAGGTCATGTCTGATTTGACAGATAATTAGTTTTATCCTTCCGCTGAACGAATATCGTTGTGTATACGCTTGAACAACGCTTGGAAATATTGCGACATTACTTTGAAAATCATGGTAATGTTGCAGAATGTGTGCGAAAATTGCGTACGGATTTTGGAAGAAGAGAAGCACCGTCAGCTCCGTATGTTCGTTATCTTGTGAAAAAAGTGAAATAAACTGGCATCCTCATCGATAAACCAAAGCGTGAAAAGCCAAAAACAGTGCGTACACCCGAGAATATTGCTGCTGTGGCGGAACGTGTGCGTGAAGCGCCATCAACATCAATTCACCGTCGTTCTGAAGGATTGAACATTTCGGAGACATCATTGAGACGAATTTTGCATAAAGACCTTGGTATGACGCCATACAAAGTCCAATTGGTTCAGAAGTTGCCCTGTTTTTGAAGATTGCATTATCAGCCGCAGAGCTGATGTCGTATGTCCACCTCGGAGCTGCGATTTGACACCGTTAGACTATTATTTGTGGGGTGCCGTCAAAGATAAGTGTTACGCCAACAAGCCAGAGACAATTGACGCTTTAAAGGACAATATTCGTGAAGCCATTGGTGAAATACAGCTGCACACAATCTATATAATGTGCTTAAAGGCGTATTTTGGCGCTGTAACCACAGGTAACTACAGCTCGTAGTTACATGCTTACTACGTTTTTGCGGAGTTAACCATGTAACTATGACGTATCAATGACGTCAAGCATACCATACCACGTTACCTTCCTCAGGAGCAAGGTTACTCGCGTGGTATGTATATCTATCTCATTTCGAATGAGTGAAATGGAATGAATTTAGGATCATAGAACGTGTTAACGGTTTTCACCGAATTTATCTGAATCTGAATAATTACCTGTTATATCAAAATGTAATGCAATACCGTATACAAAAAACAAATCAGAAACGAGACACGACTGGGACTGGGCACAGGCAGAAGAGACAGTCTCTGGCACAGGGCGGCAAAACAATAAATGAGAGCACATATAACAGAAAACTCTCATAAAGGAGTAGAAGGTCTTCTTCTCCAATTGAAACAGTAGGAAGAAGTCATACTCAAGATATTTTGATATATAACTCACATTTATGATGGACGTAATCTATTAATGAACTCGTCCATTTCAATTCATTGGAAGATTTGTTTTTGTTTTGATTCGATCAGCTGTTTCGTGTCATCAGTAACTATAAGTAACTATGACGTCATAGTTACATGTAACTATGGTAAGCTGTGGTTACAGCGCCAAAATTCGCCTTAAAAATTGGACCGATAGTGTAGGCTACTGCATGGCCAGCCGAGGCAGCCATTTGAATGAAATTATTTTCCATTATTAACAGGAAGGATTGTACTTTCAAATGAAAAAAGAAATCTGAGAAAATATTCAGTAGCTTTTTTTTATTGCATTTAAAAAAAAAACAAGTTATTTGGCGGACCCGTTATAAGGTGAAGCGGCAGTTGAGCCTAATAGACCAAGAGCCGGCGACGATAAGATCTTCGTTATTTTATAAAAGCTGAAAGCTTCTCTGAGTATCCCCAGCTCTGAGTATCCCCATTAACGAAAAACAAAAATCAAAAACCTCTGTATATAATATTCCTTGTATTTGTGATAAATCATACACAGGAGAAACATCAAGACCACTAGAAGTAAGAAAGTCAGAGCATAGGAATAACTTGAGAAATAGAGACGTAGGTACAGAAATCAAAAATAGCAGAACATGTATTTACAATCCAAGGAGATCACATGATGGATTGGAGTAATACAAAGATTCTAATGACAGAAACTGAATATATTAAAAGGGAACTTAAGGAGTCAACTTGTATTTTATTGAACAGAGAATGCAATTTTGCAAATTACTCAATTGGTATTAACCATATTTCGCTGAACTTAGTGAAAAAGCAATGATTTTCAAATACTGTCAATGTGACAATTCTCGAATCTCAGAATAACAATGAACAAAATAATTCTGAAGTTTTTTTCGTTAAGCGTCTGACGAAGCAGTCTGATATAGACTCCGAAACGTTACGATTTAGTTGTTTCTTCGTTGATGTTGTTTCGTTGTTATTTGTTAGGCAACATTGTTCGATTGATTGCTTCTGACAAATATCTTATTATTCATTATTAAATATCTTGGGTTTCTTACGCAGAAACAAATCACAAAATAATTAATTTTTTATTTTATAGATATTTTTCAGAGTTTGGGAGAGAAAACCCAGAAAGAAACCATTCAAAGATGAATATACCTCTCACAGTATCCTTTAATGATTACTTATTAATGGATTTATTTCCTCTCCTTTCAAGAATAGGAAAAAATGGTTTGAAAAGTCGAATTAGTTATTTTTTTGAAGGATCATTTTCCCGTAGTTTTTATTGTCCTTCCATTTCCCGATACCAAGCAGTGACGTCATCGATATTTTTTATGGAAGCCCCCTTTTTTTCTCTTACCATGGATAGATCATGAAATTCTGAATTCATTGACGCATATGTAACGCCATTTGGGTCAATAAGTCTTGAGATATTGATTTTTAAATTTGAAAAATGTTAAAAAAAAGTCTTCACCAAATAAATACATTTTTATTACACAAACGGTACCTGAAAGTATCTAAAAAAAAATAGTTCAAGCCCTGTGGACAGAAGCTTTGGCGCTCTTGTTCAAACTTTGACACATCATATCTCTGAAAGTATTGGTTTCTCAGAGTTGGGAATGTTATCAATGTATTCTCATGATAGAACTGCATCATAAAGGAAATTCAATTCAAATAATAGTTCATTTATCGAGATTAAATGAGCAATCTGAGAATGAGGACCATGGAAGAAATCAAATGAAAATAGCTGAAATGAATTTGACTCTTTCTTATATATAAGAGTTCTATAGAACAGGCTATCATGTACGAGTATGACACAGATCATATAATAATAATAATAATAATAGTTTATTTTACCCAACAGGAAATTTCCCAATAACAGGGTAACATATTGACAATGAATAATATAAACAATTATTCAAACAAAATTACACATTCAGTGATACAACAATAACCGCCCCGAACTAGAAAAACAAATTAAACTTAAGTTCATCAGCAGCCCTGCACAATCGATAGACCGGAGCTTGCTCAAGTATGTTAGTCCGAGGTTTGGGGAGTCGAAAAGTTGATGTGGTCCTCGTTTCAATTCATATAATAATTCATAGATAGAATAATTATAGTATTCTGTGAAAACATAGAAGTATGATTCATTATTGAAATTTCGAAAAATCATATCTGTGTTAACGGCCGGACGTACAAAATTAAATTTGATCAAAGATTCTCCACCATCGAGTCAAATATCGTTCGAGGACGTTTTATGATCGAAAATTACAAGCATTTGGGCAAAATTATAGCGCCCTACTACGAACGTACAAAAGTGACGGCCACATAACATTTGACTGCATGTTCCATTCCCTGTCAATCCCCGAAATATTATCCCCCTCTAATATTTAGTAAAGAGCAAAGAGTTAACAAACACAAGTAACAATATGTTTTAAATTATTTTATTTATGTTGAATATACATATAAAATAGTATGTTTTATAGTTTCATAACAAAAAAGGCAAGAATTTAAAATGTCATCAAGACTAACTCAGCAACATATAACATATAATTAAACAAAGCAATATCTACAATATTATATATAATTTACAAGAAGAAAACGAATGACATCAAATGGAATTATGTCTATCGACATATTCCATAATGTAAATATTAAGCGGGGTATTCATGAATTATGCAATACTTGAAGTAGATATTTTCTGAAATGTTTTGAAGGCGAAAAGCCCATGTCACCATAGATATCGTTTTTTCGTATTTTACTAGATAACTCTTCTCTTGAGTCTACTAGGTGACCTTCACCTTTCGAGAGTTTGCAGCCGTATGGTTAAATGTGAATAAATAACTTTCATACGTTAAAACGAAACAAGTTTTTGGGCGTATGTTCTAGGGGAACATCGTCCTATCATTTCGTCCAAATGTCTGTAATTTTCGAATTTCGAGCTGAAAATTGGCTAATAGACTAATTCGGACTCCCTGATCACGAATCCGGTGTCAGATCTTAGGGTGCCGTCCGGCCGGCCGGCCGGCCGGCAGGCCGGCCGGTTGTCCGGCCGTGTGCACGATAACAGGAGCACCGAAGGTCCTATCGACTTCAAACTTTCAGGGTAGGTTTCTGATCAAAATGCGACGGTTAAGTTCGTTAACGGGCAAAATCGGCCGGACGGTTTAGGAGTTATAGACATTTAAAATTTTGAGGTTATTTCCCTGATATTTCAGGAACTAAAGAAGATGTTGAATCGAAACTTTGTAGTCAGTTCGAGGATATAAACGCGCAACTTTTGGCAAAATTCTGTTATGATCGAAATGTTGGTAATTTTTAAAAAAATATTTCTTTTAATTTTTTCGAAAAAAAAATATTTTTTTCGTGAACTATTCATCAGATTGCAACAAAAACTTGTACTAACGTCAATTGTAGTATTTTGCAACATTGTGCAAAATTTTGGCTCTATAAGATTTCAATTTCTGGAGATATAAGACAAAATGTGTCAAATTTCCTGGGTCTCTCTCAGTATTTTCATCGATTATTCTATGAACTCTTTGAATTCCACCGAAAACAAATTCAAAGACATAAACATAAAGAATCAAGTCATAGTTTAGACGTCGAAAGAAGGACGATGTTGATCGACTTGAAAAGGTACCTATTTCAAGAAATGCAATAATGAAATGCTTAATTTTTTTTATGGTCACAGAAAATCGTCACAAAAATCTATTTACCTCATTTGACGGCTGTTTGTCAAATCAATTAATTCCAATGATTGATGTCAGATTTCCTACATACCAAGTTCAAACACATTTTATTATATGGAAAACACTTATTATGATCACGTTCTACAGGAATTGATACTAAATAGAAGCTAGATGAAGATTATTGTAATGGAAAATTTGTGTTCCAGAATAATATTAAGGTATTCAACATGATACTGCTTTTTTTCTTTTTTTTTATTGGGTTTAACCTTTGAAAATGGACCCCGAACATTTTTTTCACTTCAAAGATCTTTATTCACATGTAACCAGGCTGCTGTAAACTCTTGATATGAAAAGGTTACCTAGTAGAAGCAAAAGAACAGTTATCTAGTAGAATACAAAATGGTAAAAATAATAAGAAACATTAGCTTTCTATGGTGACATGAGCTCTTCTCCCTAAAACTACTTGAGAAAATATCAACCTCAAACATTGTATAAATTATGAAAATCCTACTGAATATTTACATTACAGAATAAGTGGATAAAAATAATTCTCTATGATTCTATTTGTTGGAACTGAGAATCTTAAAATCATTTGAATAAGAGTATTTGATTCAATATGATTGAAGTAGTCCATGGACTAAATTTAAAATTGGTATTTTGGATATAATTCAATTATTTACTTGGTGTCACAAATAACTTGTTTCGACTTGATGCTTTCTTGACCTCTTTAACTTTGGCAGCAAATCTCAAGGCATTGATTGATTCATTGTAAGAATCATTAAGTGGAGAAATATTTACAATCATTAAACATTTACAATTACCTCCCAAAGAGGACTGTAATAAAAATGTCAACTTGGAATTTCTATAGGGAATATGAGATTCTTTCTTGTACAGCGCCATCATCACATTCCCTAAGCTGGACAGACTATTATTGATATTTTTTGTTTCGGCTAGGCGTGCATTCGATACTGATTTGGCACTTTCTGAACCAGCTAGATCAACCAAACTGATGGATCCTGCATATACCTCATCTGAATCTTGGTACCGAGCTTCTATATAGATTTTTGTTACAGCATGAGACCTCGAACTGTGCTCATTGTAATTTGTGACTGCTGTCGACCTGCAAAAAAAATTATACTTTCATCTAAATGATTATTCTGAAATTGCTTCTGTTTTATAAACAGTAGAACAATATAACTTTACTTTAGTGTCCTCCAAAAATAAAAGAAAACAGAAAAATATTGCGGGATTAGGACAGTATCAACCAATATGAATCTTCTAAATCATATATTTGACGACGTTTCGTAGATTATTTCGTCTGCTTCTTCAGGCCTCTATATAAGCTAGAATAATATGGTCTTAAATATCACAGTAATAGCGGAGGAAACGGACAGTAAGAAACTAACACTAATTCAATTTTTTTCCGTAGAACAATGTTGCCTAATTAACAGTAACAAAACAACATCAACTATAGAACAACTATTCTGTAATGTCTCGGAGACTGAATCAGGCTCCTTCATCAGACACCAAGCGAAAATCTTCAAAATTATTTTTTGTTGACAGTTATTCTGAAATTTGTCACACTTTCATTTCTTCCTTAGTGAAGTCAACCTGCTTTGTCGCGCTTACTAATGACATGATTATAATTATACTGAGCCTCCTAGGTCTTCCACAAGAAGACCCCTTCAGAAGCTCCTAGGAGCTTGTGTGAGTTAGAAGAGACAGTTGTGTTATGTGTAGGCTTTGTTATTGTATCCTTACGCCAGCTTAGGCACATCACTGTTAATATTTGACCCAACAGTGAATGGTGGCTACTACCGTCTGACTAAATATCCGGTTCGCTCTATCCACTGAGCTTCAAACACTCATCATTCAATTCAAATTGATCAACTTGAACAAGAGCGCCAAAGAGCACGGACTTCACGTCAGTGCTATTTTATATTTTTCAACTAACTACCTAGTTTCGATTCGATCAGATTAGTAGTTTCCGAGTAATTGGGAAAACAAAATTTTCAATTTTTTTTTCTGTTACTGGTTACACGATCAATATAAAACTTTGCATAATTATTCAGGTCTCTACAACTTAGTGTGTATTTCAGTTAGATCGACTTGGTAGTTTCGTAAGCATTCGCAAAAACCGCTTGAATTTAAAACATAAATCCGAAACCAAACGGTGGATTTTGCCCGTTAGCGAACTCAACCGGGATATTCATGTCCCAAATCTACCCTGCAAATTTCAACTCTCTAACTCTAATTTTGAGTTTCAATTTCACCTAGGATTCAAACAACTTGCATTTCAGGTTATTTATCTTTTGGGAAATTGATGAATAGGAAGGTCCTGATCTGTATTATTCTAAGAATTGTTCTCGCTATTTACCACCAATAGTGAATACAAGTTATAAATAATATGTTATCCATATCATCAAAAAATTTATTTTTAGACTGCACAGAAAAAGAACATTTCTTCTTATAACACATCATTCAATTAATAATTCTCTAATTATTTTATTCCGAACTATTTGAATCATAAGTTTGATGTATGTGTAAAATAAGATATTTTAAACAATGAAGTATGAACTATTCATTGTTTTATTATCTGTGACGAGTGAACGACGCCTACGCATAAGTAAGCTGGCTGTTTTGTGCTTTGTGCCTTGTGTTTTGTGTTTTGTGCTAGGATGCAAGTGAATTCCGTGGAGTGTCATAAGTCGCTATCTCTTTCCGTTCGAAAGTTATCGTGGTACCAGTCACCCATACAGGTAATGAACTCGCCTAACGCTGCTCGGTTTCCAGTATTTCTTCGATAACTCCAACAATTTAGATCTGATCATGTTCAAATTTGGAACTTGTCCGTAGAATTAGGTTTTGAAGCAAAATTTCACCGATATCGCACGGATAGTTTCTAAGGTACAGTAAAGTTTTAGTAATTTTTTCTATTTTCTAGTAATACTATCTACATTCTACAACTAGTTACCAAGTTTCAGTTCAATCGGAACTGTATTGTTTGAGTTATTGGGCAAACAATATTTCTACTCGGAAACTGTTTGTACGATTATGCCTACTAACGAACTTAACAGTCGTATAGTAATGCGCAACGAACCCTGAAAATTTCAAGTACATATATCTTTTCGTTCGAGAGTTATCGTGGCAACGGCCGGCCGGGCAGAATCGATTTGACCTCGAATTCTTCGTCAGTGAGTCTAACCTAATCGTTTGAGACCCTTTTCGCCAAAACAATCGAATATTACAAACATTTGGGAAAAACTGCGGTGGGACAAAGCTTTCGCAAATCGAGGACGCAGAAAGCACACAAATATGTTTGTGTCTAAATTTTTAATGAATTTGATGACGATAAGATGTTAACTTCTTTGTTGCCAACTTCAACTTCAAATAGTCGCTAGTTTGAAAGTAACCTTATGGGGAAAATGTCTCGACAAAACATAAAATAAAGAATGTATTTTTTGCTGCAATTAGGTTCGCGAATTATATAAGATCGTTAATGGTCTTGATGAGTAAATATAAAACCTTCGTATGAAATACGTATGATCTTTTTTCCTAACTCTCCGATTGAAGTGAATACCCTGAATGCATGTAGAAATATGGAATATATTTTAATTAGGATATCCTCATCACCCCCCGCTCGCGTCATCCCTTATGTCAGTTCCAATACGTCGGGATAGAAAAACAAGTTATTCCCGATATATTGATAAAAACATAGTAATGGCGGGATTAATCTCGAAATACAGTAGGTATCATGAAGTATGCTTGAATAGGTAATATGTTTCAATCCTACGGCGAAGAAATGTATTCAGCCTCATAATTATAGCGATACGAGTATACGTATACGAGAAAGACTAATAGTTGGCGATTTTTGTCAGTAGTGCAATTGATCATTGTGTTGCGAATAAATTAGAGTTATTCACATATACAATGATATTTAGACTTCGTACATCCATTGCCGGATTTCATACACAAATATCTAAAAATAAAAAAATGGTTCAAGCACGGGTTTTTCCGCGTATGTTCTATTAATCGAATTTACCATGGTAAATTCGATTAAGAGTGTCCAATACCGTAGAAAGGACAATAGAACATTATGCCGATTATGCCCAAAAACGAATGAAACTCTTCCATTCGGATGCGCAACGTACCCTGAAAATCGCAAGTGCCCACCTCCTTTCATTCGAAAGTTATCGAGGCCAACGGTCACCCACCCAGCTGCTTAACTCACACAAGGATCTCCGACAATCCTTGTGTTCCGAAATTACTGGCACTACTGGCCGCAGTAAGTAATTTCGGAACGCTCTTAAGTAACAGTAAGCATCGCCAGTGAATTTCAGTAATATCTGACGTTTCAATTTACTGCTCAGTACTGTTCAGGAATATCGGAACATGGCAAATATATATCCAATCGTGTTCAAACTTGGAACTTGGCAGTAGAGTTATCGTTCAGGGCCCCTATTCACGAAATGTTGATAGAGATCTCTCCTACGAGATTTATCACGTGATTCACGTGTCAATGACTCTGCGCAAACTCCGTATGTGAATTGTCGGTTGAAAGTTGAAATGTGTTTCTCTATTTCAGTATCGTAATGAGTTCATTACAGCACTAAAAACAGTGCTGGAATGAACTCATTCCCGCATTGTTTCTAGATATATTTTTCGTTTTGTGGTAGTCAGCACTGACATTCGATCCTATCAAATTTCAACACACGTCAATTGTCAATATAATTTAATCTGAATATAGTGAAATAATTGTTGAGAGGAAAAGTTTCAAATTTCATTGAAAAATCAGCAAGAAGGAAATCTCTAACCTTCTTGCTGATTTTGAATCATTCATGCTATAAGGAAATTGTTTTAAATCTGCTCTCTATGCCATACGTACAATTCAAATTCAATTTCCGTAATCTGTCAACTTTCGTAACAGTCATACCAACGGCCAAGAAACAATATAAAAGTCACTAGGATGTATAATCCGAATTTTCAATTACATTTTAACAGTATTTTACAAAACTTGACTGAAATAGAAAAAAATATCGTCTAATACTAGTTGCAGAAGGCAATTCCAACACTCATACGTTCGAGAACTCGCTCCTTCCTCGCTCTTTTTCTAATTTCGCATTCGTGTTTGAATCTGAGCCGTTTCTGCAACTTGTTTTAGAATATACTATTCTCTACCACTAAATAGTGAGGTAGAAGTGAGATGAGATTTCTTGTAGGAGTTCTCTCATGAGAACACTCATCTCTACGAACGTCGAGTATACGGGGCCTGCAAGCCCTCGCAAAATTTCCGCGATGTCAGACGAATAGTTTCTGATATATATAATTTTTTTCAATGATTTTTTATCATTTTCTAGTGATTCGATAGTAACAAAATTTTGCATGAATTTTTGCGTCGGCATTTTAAAACTAACTACCACGTTTGAATTGAATTGGTTTCGTATTTGTCGAGTTATTGAGGAAATAACAACCGAATTTCCGATGGGTATAACTCCAAAACTGTTTGGCCGATTTTACCAACTAACAAACTCAAATGTCGCATTCAAATGCACAATCGAACCTAAAAATTGCAAGTCGCTATCTCTTTCGTTTCTCAGGTTATCGTGACACAAATAATATTTTTTAATAGACAAATAATATTTTTTAATAATTTTTTTTTATTTTCTTAAGATACGATTTTCACAAAATTTCTCAAATATTTTGAGGTTCGTATTCTACAACTACTCACCAAGTACAATTTATCGGATTTGTATTGGCTGAAAACAAATTTATTACTCGGAAACCATTGGGCCGATTATGCCCATTAACGAACCTGTCCGTCGTATTGGGATGCACCACCTACCCGGAAAATTTCAAGTCGCTATCTCTTTGCGCCAAATTTGTCCTCGGATTCTTCATCAGGGAGTCGAACCCAATCGTTTGAGACCATTTTCGGCAAAAAATTCCAAAATTACAAACATTAGGGCAAAATGATAACTCGATGTTCCCCAGAACATATGCGCAAAACAAATATTCTGATACAGAAACAAATATTATGGACTGAATCTGAAACCAGAAATATTGATGAGAATTAAAATGGTCAAATATGAAGACCGTGCAGTAAACAACATTTATTATTTTATTAATATTATTTTAATTGTGGAACAATTTATATCACAGAAATCACGTTAATATTTTACCATTTTGAATCTCTTCAATATTTATAGTTTCAGATTCCATTCATAATAGTTTTTTCTATACCAGAATATTTTTTTACATTTTTTGCGCGCATGTTCTGGGGAACATCACGTTATCTGTAATTTTCGAATTGTATACCGAAAATGGTCTCAAACGATTGGGTTCGACTCCCTGAAGAAGAATTCGAGGTCAAATTTGATTATGTCCGTCCAGCCGTTGCCACGATAACTTGAGAACGGAAAGAGCTGGAGACTTGAAATTTTCAGGGTAAGTGGCGCGTTCCCATAAGACGGACAGGTTCGTTAATGCAACAATTATAATTTGAGAAATAAAACAAATTTTCAGTTGAACATTGCTTCAAGTTGTGTCTTCCTTTGTCTGAATAGTTTTAGGATATAAAGATTGGTATATCATATATGATGAAATATCATTAAATGGTTTGTTTCTGGGTTTTCTCTCCAAAATCCTGAAAAATATCTATAAAATAAAAACTTAATTATTTTGTGATTTGCTTCTGCGTAAGAAACATAAGATATTTGTCGGAAGCAATCAATCGAACAATGTTGCCTCACAAATAACAACGAAACAACATCAACGAAGAAACAACTATATCGTAACGTTTCGGAGTCTATATCAGACCCCTTCGTCAGACGCTTAACGAAAAATCTTCAGAATTATTTTGTTGATCGTTATTCTGAGATTCGAGAATTGTCACATTGACAGTATTTGAAAATCATAGCAAGTTCCACCTCCTTTTTCAATAAATTCAGCCAAATATGGTCAATACCAATTGAGCAATTTGCAAAATTGCAATTGACTCCTTAAGTTTCCTTTTAATATAATCAGGTTCTGTCATTAGAATATTTGTATTACTCCAATCCATCATGTGATCTCCTTGGATTGTACATACATCTTCTGCTATTTTTGATTTCTGTATGTCTCTATTTCTCAAGTTATTCTTATGCTCTGACTTTCTTACTTCTAGTGGTCTTGATTTTTCTCCTGTGTATGATTTACCACAAATACAAGGAATATTATATACACAGTTTTCTGATTTTTGTTTTTCATTAATGGGAGCAAATCACAAAATAATAAATTTTATATTTTATAGATATTGGGAGAGAAAACTTAATTCGAATTTACCATGGTAAATTCGAATTAAGAGTGTCCAATACAGGAGAATGGACAACATAATTTACCATGGTAAATTCGATTAAGGGTGTCCAATACAGAAGAATGAACAATAGAACATACGCGCAAAAGCTTCTGACTTCACGTCAGTGCTTGAACCAATTTTTATAAGATAATTTTTGAAGCATTTTCTTTAAATGACACTTTTTGCGCGTATGTTCTGGGGAACATCGCGTTATAGTTTTGCCCAAATCTCTGTAACTTTCGAATTTTTTGACGAAAATGGTCTCAAACGATTTAGTTCGACTCCCCAATGAAGAATTCGAGGTCAAATTTGATTCTGTCCGTCCGGCCGTTGCCACGATAACTTGAGAACGAAAAGAGCTAGCGACTTGAAATTTTCAGGGTGGGTGGCGCATCCCAATACGACGGACAAGTTCGTTAATGGGCATAATCGGACCAGTGGTTTCCGAGTAATAATTTTGTTTTCAACCAATATAAATCCGATCGAATTGAAACTTGGTGAGTAGTAGAATATGAACGTAAGCACGTTTGTGAAATTTTTTGCGAATCGTATGGCTAGAAAATTAAAAAAAAATTATTAAAAAATATTTTTGTTGTCACTATAACTTGAGAACGGAAAGAGATAGCGGCTTGAAGTTTTCAGGTTAGGATGTGCACCAGAACGCGACATTTCAGTTCGTTTATGAGCATAATCGGCCAAACGGTTTTAGAGTTATATAGCCATCTGGAATTTCGTTGTTTTTTGTTCCTCATTAACTCGAAAAATACTAAACCGATTGAATTCAAACATGGTAATTAGTTGTAAAATGCCAACAAGAAAATTCTTGCTAAATTTCGTGAGGATAGTATATGTAAAAAATTTTAAAAAAATCATTGAAATTTGAAAAAAAAAATTTATATATCAGTAACTATTCGTTAGAAATTGCTGAAATTTTACAAGAGCCTTCATAACCTAACTCTACTGCCAAGTTTCAAGTTTTAACACGATCGGTTGAATATTGTTGGAGATTCGAGCATTCTTGTGTGAGTTCAGTAGATGGGTGACCGTTACCTCGATAACTTTCGAACGAAAGGATATGAGGACTTGCAATTTCCAGGGTAGGTTGCGTATCCGAAAGGGAGAGTTGGGTTCGTTTTTGGGCATAATCGGTCAAACGGTTTTCGAGTTATACCCACCTGGAATATTATTTCCTTGATAACTCAAAAAATAAATATTCGATCGAATTGAAGCTTGGTAACTAGTAGTAGAAAATCATCATAAAGACGTGTTTAAAATTTTGTAAGAACCATACCCCTAGAAAATTTGAAAAAAATTACGAAAAAAAAATTTTAAGAACCGCACCCCTAGAAAATTTCAAAAAAATCACGAAAAAAAAAATTCGAAAATTCGAATTTACCATGGTAAATTCGAATTAAGAGTGTCCAATACAGGAGAAAGGACAACATAATTTACCATGGTAAATTCGATTAAGGGTGTCGAATACAGAATGGACAATAGAACGCACAAAAGCTTCTGACTTCACGTCAGTGCTTGAAGCAATTTTTCAAATTTAATTTCTTTCATGATGCATTTCTATCATAGGAATCCATTGATATAATTCCCAACTCTGAGAAACCAATACTATCGGAGATATAATTTGTCTGTTTGAACAAGAGCGCCAAAAAGCTCCTGTCCACAGGGCTTGAACCATTTTTTTTAAATTCTAGTTGTATTGTAAGTCTCGAACCATCCACAAGTAAGTATTTTGCATTGATAATGACTATTAACACTGCTTTTATGTTTGTTTACCAGATCTTTATACTGCCTTCAATAAAATCAGACCTATTCTGTTCGCGCATAGCAATATTGCTAAGAAAAAGATATTGCTTCCACAGCAAGATCCGAAATAATGCTATTCTGATCATTGATTTTGAGCAATATGATCTGTCATTTTTATAAACATATTGTTATCCACATTGCTATCTCAGCAACCTCAAAATAGTACTTGCTAAGAGCATAACAAGATTTGGAATATGGCTGAGAACCACTTTTTTGTTCCAAGAAATCGGAAATATTGAAAATAGGTAGGTACTTTGATAAATATAGGTATACATAATCGTATATATTTATTAAAGGTACTTGATTTCAAGGGAATTGCTAAGACATAGGTCTGACACTAACAATCCCTTCTATTTGTAAACAGAAAAGTTCATAAACTATTCAACCTCAAAAATAAAAGGCTGAGAGAATTTTATTCATATATCTATTAGTTCATGAGCAAACTAGGATAGATACTCTTTCTTTTAAGTTAGAGATATGCATTCGAAGACTGACCGCCTGGATGAAATAAATTAAGTAAACTATTAATTCAGCCTTAGTAAAAAGATGACTGCCTTTGATTTCATTGAAGAGCCGAGGGTATTTATTCATTTATTTATTTGTTCATGAGCAAACTATGAGATATACTGCTTCTTTTGAGTTAGATACGCAATCGAAGACTGACCGACTGGATGAAATAAATTAAGTAAACTATTAATTCAGCCTTAGTAAAAAGATGACTGCCTTTGATTTCATTGAAGAGCCGAGAGAATTTTATTATTTTTATTTACTTTATTTATTTGTTCATGAGCAAACTATGAGATATACTGCTTCTTTTGAGTTAGATATGCATTCGAAGAGTGACTGACTGGATGAAAAAAATTAAATAAACTATTAATTCATCCTTACTACGAAGATGACTTCTTTTGATTCACTTGAAGAACTGAGAGAAATAGTTCAGGAGAAAACTAGGAGACATACTGTTGCGTTTAACTTGTGCATTCGAAGTCTGACTGAAGACAGGAAAAAATAGAATTTAATATTTGGTTGGGTGTTTGCAAGTCTTCAATGTTCATGGTAGCGGTTACCAATATTCGATGTGTTCCTGAAAATTGATCAATAACTCCATCTTGTTAGTTTCATAAATAAAATAGTTCGTTTTTCGCTTTCGTGATATTTAAATATTTGGTTAGGAATTACGGATAACCACCGAAAAACGGACGAAAGGTTTATCAATTAAGGTTAAATTCTTCTTCTAATTCACATAAAAGTCAAGAAATACAGTGTTGTCAGCTCTAAAATCAATAAATTTTGACCTACTAGATAGCAATATTGCTGGAAGAAAATTGACAACCAACATTGCTATAACAGTCCGAACAGAATACGTAATACCATAGTCATATTGTTAAAAATTAGGAGGATAGCAATATGACTTGAATAGCAATGTTTATAGCAATACGCAAACAGAATAGGTCTGAATATGGTACTCCTTAACAATTTCATGGAGCTTATATTACTTTTCTTTCAGTGTGCAATCTTGGTCGTAAATCAGAGTTTACCTATTACAAGAACTGAATAATTATACTATTTGTTTGATATTACTGATATACATTATGCATTTACCTAGTGGGGCCAGTGCAATTCCGGTGTTTGCTCTAAATATTGAATGTTAAGCGTGTTCATCGGTTTCTTTATTAGACTAAAGGTATTCGATCCACATCTGGTGTGTATGAGTGTCAGTATATGTGTCCTAGGGCAACATTCTCCCCGGAGAAATCAAAGGTTCGGGATCGGGATTATCGTATTGTTCTATTCGTGTCGTTCCGTAATGATTCACATGTTTATATTACCATTATTCTTAAATACCACTACTGCACTTGATATTACTATGGCCTTTGATGGATACCGAAGAACATGTCTGAAAAATGACCTTAGGGTATCTGGAGTTGTATAACTCGGCACTCGTATCCACACCGTTAGCTACCTTAGTGTGAGTGTCGAAATAAAAGGCAGATGTGGGACGTTACACCTAAGCTACCGGAATTCTATGAACACCTTTGCAAGCTACTTGTGTGTGTAATTTGGATGATATCCATACATCTGAATGTTATTGCTTCCACTATGTACCTGTTGTTATGTACCATATAACTATTTTGCTCTACTATGTTACTCTGTATCTATTGCTATTGACCATGCACTTATTGGTCTTCACGATATATCTATGGATACTGACGATGCGCCTATAGCTGTTTACTATGTATCTATTGCAATTGACCATATACCTGTGTCTATGCATTATTACCTATTTTGATCCAATATACGTCTATATACTGTTGAATTAACCATTTTACATGTACCAGTGAATATCTATTTGAAATGATCTAATATGTCTAAAGAGAGGGGTTTTTCTTTTACGTTCTTTTCCCCGATCTCAGGTAATTTGCGCCGAACGTACATTAAACTCTTCGAGTTTATATTATGATATTTTATTTAATTTCTTTCTGACCTTCCTAACAATCTCTCTTATTCTGGGTATCTGAAAGTATTTTGGTTGCATACACAACGTAGAGTCCATCTCTATTCACTGGACGATCAAAATCACACAGCCAAGGGTAAGAATCACGCCATAGAGTTCAATAACTTCAATAACAGAATAGCTTCAGTTGAGTCACATTTAAAGTAGCATTTTTGGGAGGGTTCAGTACTATGTCTCAAAGGATTTGTAGGAGGCCATCTTAACCTCCTATCAGATGAACTGCCCCCTAACCAGTCGACCCGCTACCAAGAACAGGTGGTGGACTCGGGAACTGGACAAAATGCGAAAAAGACTCGCCACCTCTTCAATGCCGCGAAGAGGACAGATGACTGGGACAGCTATATACCCGGGCTTTGACGAAGTTTACCAAGGCTGTAAGGAAGATTAAGAGAGAGGATTGGAGGAAGCGCTGTGAGGAGACCGTGAAGGCTCCGGCAGCTGCAATAATCCAAAATGTACTTTCCAAACAGCCAACCAATTCACTTGGGGACCCTCAGGACACATGGGGGTGGATTCACAGCAGATAGACATTGGAACTTATGCTCCAAACCCACCTACCAGACTCGGTGATAGCCTCCGAACTGTTTGACCGACTGGGTAGGGAAGGACTGTCAAGCAGGACCTCTAGATCCGGTTGGGAAACTGTGAAGAGAGCTGTCACGTATGGCATGGTAAAATGGGCCATTAAGTCCTTCTTACCCTATAAAGCACCTGGACCAGACGAGATTCTTCCTGTATTACTACAGCAGGGTTAGGACGTTATAGGACCGCTTTTGTGCAGACTTTTTCGGTCTAGCGGGGCATTTGGATATGCCCCGCGAGAATGGAAGTGGAGTGGTTTTTATACCGAAACCGAGGAAAAATCCCCGAAGGCGTATAGACCCATTAACCTCTCGTCCTTTACTTTAAAGGCTCTGGAGAGCATGGGGATGTATTTGCAGCAAACATTTCTGTAAAAGAGGCCACTGCACTGCAACCAACATGTTTACCGTCTGGGTATATCGTGTGACTCGGCCTTACACCATCTAGTGATTAGGATAGAAGAGACGAGTGAGCACAAGGAAGTGGCGCTTGGAACCTTCCTCGACATAGGGGGGGTTTAACAAAACCACTTATCATGCCATGATTAAGGCGGCAGGTGGATCAGCTCCAGACTGCATGGCTGACAGCTACAGGCGTCGTTGTGCGGGGAAACCTAAAGAGTTACTGCGACTAGGGGCACGGCTCAGGGGAGAATAATCTCCCTGTTACTATGGAACCTGGTGGTGGACGGGCTCTTGGTGGAACTGAATAACAGCGGATTCTATACCCAGGGCTATGCGGATGATATCTGCATATTAATCCGGGGAAAGATTCCAAGGGTAGTCTCGGGGTTCACTCTACAGGCTATAAAAGTGGTAGAAAGCTGGTGCGAGAGGGTCAGCCTCAGTGTTAACCCCTCAAAAACAGTTATTTATATGCCACCAAATGGAATTTGGTGGCAATTAAAGCCCCCAAACTCATGGGTGTGCAACCAAAACTGACTGGTACGCTACCTGGGCGTTATGCTTGATACCAAGCTAACCTAAAACGCACAACTGTCAGCAACAGTTGCCAAAGGAAAAAAAACCCTCATGATTGCTCGCAAGGCAATTGGAAAAATATGGGGCTTGAGTC
Source organism: Halyzia sedecimguttata (assembly GCA_937662695.2). Taxonomy (NCBI): domain Eukaryota; kingdom Metazoa; phylum Arthropoda; class Insecta; order Coleoptera; family Coccinellidae; genus Halyzia; species Halyzia sedecimguttata. Next base: position 27,880,693 of record OW569420.2, on the reverse strand, counting down.
CGGGAATCACTAGGTGGATTTATACTGCTATAGTGAGGTCCTCCCTCAGATATGCTAGTGCTGTGTGGTGGACGAATTTGAACAATTGAACGAGGCCTTCAACGAGCTGGAGTAAGTTCAGAGACTGGCCTTGCTTTGTGTTACTGGAGCAATGAAAACTACTCCGACTGCGGCTATGGAGGTTCTCGTGGGACTCCCTCCCCTTCACCTTCTAGTGAAGGCTGAGGCGAGGCTGGGGGGTGTACAGGCTACAGCTAAAAGTTGTCTGCAGACAACGGTCATACGGACACGCTGGGATTGGGGGACTTATTAGTCACCCGATCCTGAATATGGTGAGTGATATGTGTCGTAGAGAATATTCGTAAGGGCTATTCCAATAGGAACATACGAATTCTCTCGATCCTGAATATGGTGAGTGACTGGAGTCCAGTAACCCATAAATTTCCTTCCTTCAAGCTGAGGCTAAGGCCCCCCGCGGAGGGGGAAAAAAGACCGCACAGTAAACTAACATTGTTCACGGCAGGTTCAATTATGGGGCGACGCTCTGGACCTGGAGTATATGGAGCTGCATATTTGTCTTCTGTGGGCTGCACTCCACGTGAGCATTTCGATGTCGCTTGGGCAACGCACCAGTATATTCTAGGCGGAAGTGTTAGCCATCACGACATGTGTCGTTGAGAATATTCGTATGGTCTATTCCAATAGGAACATATGAATTCTCTCGTACAGTCAGGCAGCACTTAAGGAAACAGCCAGCTGGAGAATTAACTCCAGGCTTATGCTGGAGTGCCGACAGCACCTGGAAACCTTGGCTGCCAGAAACCGAGTTGAGCTCGGGTGGGTGCGCCGGGGCACACAGGGGTGGAATGAAAGAGCTGACGCACTCACTACAGAGGGCTCGGCTATCCCCCTCTTCGGGCTGGAGCCGGGAATAGGGGTGAACAAATCGGTACAGTAAGAAAACTTCCGTCCAGCGACATAGAAAGTTAATGATGAGGCAGCCCTGTCCCTCCCTAACTAAAGAAGTCTCACTACTAAATAGCAGTGATTTCATGGCAGTAACTGGCCTACTACCTGGACTATTTACTCTGAGAAAGCACCTGAACAACATGGGGATTGTCTAGAAAACCCTGTTTGTAGGAAATGTGGAGGGCAGACGAAATTGCCTCACATGTCATATTTGTGTAGTCAGTAGCGTCAAAACATCACAATTTTAAATATTTTTTTTTTGCCAGTAAATTATTTTATTTTATAAAAGTAAAAATATGGTATCATCAAATAAGGTTTCGACTTGATTTGACAGAAATTTCAGAAAAAAATATTTATAATTTTGAAAGTAATGGCTGTTTGTGTTGATCCAGTTCTGACCGAAGCGCCTTGCGGTGACCATCACTTATCCTTGGAGATTCATCAAAAAGCAATTGGACAAAAATAAATAGTTTTATTGAAAGATAATCTTGTGCCTGATCGAATTTTTTTTTTGTTTATTTTGAATTAACTAAATGGGAGCCTCAGGAAAATTTTTTCCATATTTTCGGGAAAAAACCAACAGTTAATTGTTTATAAAAATTCGAAATTAAAAGCAAAAAGAAAATCCTTCGATCAGGCACGAGTCTCTCATGTTTTCGGAAAGCTGTATAAATTTCATTAGAATCTATAAAGCGGTTTTCGAGCTACAGTGGTCACCAGTTCAAAGAACGTAGTTTTGAGAAAAACGCATTTGAAGTTTTACACTCAATTTACGTATTATTCAATTACTTACAGAGTCATCTATTCCTGAGCCATATACTAGTTCTCCAGCCGTTGTGGCAGCCTCCAAAATATATCAATTTGATGTTGTCTACGTATCATTCTACCTTCTGGAGTGTTGTCGTTAGCACATTAGCTGCTAACTACCTGCTATCGCCCAAAGCGCCCGAGAGACCGTTGCTAATTATCGAATTACTCGAAAAGTATTTGTCCGATTTACTTCAAATTTTCAGAGAATATTTCTGAGATATTATGCTTTAAGAAAATGCAAAAAAAGGAAAAAAGATTTTTTGAAAAAGCTGACTACACCACCTAACCCCTTAAGTAAACCTGAGCTGCAGGGGATCGACTAAGAGACCCTATGGAGGCTAGCAACCCGAGCTGTGCAGGATCAACCATGAGACCCTGTCAGCTAATAGAAGACCGGCCTAGGTGCAATAAGCCTCTTTAGGCTGCAGCACAGGTAACTCGAGCGATCGGAATCGGTCTAACACGAACAAACCAAAGATAGAAAAATATACTCACCTATTTTGTTGAGCTTTACACATGTACTGCATAAGTTCATCTGCTGAAGAAACAGGCATCACTGTCAAATTGGAAACTGTTGTTCCTTTTCCTTCATTGAATCGAATTTCCAATTTTTTTTCACTTTTCATGTTTAACAGATCTCTTATAGTCTCATTGTATATTTCAAGGAAACTTGCTTGGATTTTATAAGACCAACCCATTTTCTGCATCTTCTGTATTCTCTCAAATATTAATTGTGCTGATCTGGGTATCATTCCTGAAACCATCCAGAAATAAACAGATGAGTCATTGCAATATCCAAAATATTGGTAATACGGCATCGATACATTAATGAAAACAAGCTCTTAGCAGGTTATGAGTGGTCTCCAAAGGAATCCTAGGAGTTTCTGTATAATCATATCGTATTGTTATCCCTTGTCTGAATCTGCCAGCAAATTTTACTGTTCAAAATTATTCTATCCACAACATCTGTCACAGAATTAATGAAACAAAATAAAAAAAAGCACTGACGTGAAGTCAGTACTCTTTGGCGCGCGTGTTCACGGTGGCTAATTTGAATTGAATGATGAGTACTTAAAGCTCAGTGGATAGAGCGAGCCGAAGATCTACCCAAAGGATAGTGGACACCATTCACTGTCGTTTCAATAATTAACAGTGCTGTATCTAAGCTGCCATCAGGATAGAGTAATAAAGTTGGAAGAGAACACAACTGACTCTCCTTAGTCGCACAAGCTGCTGGAAGATTTGGGAGGGTCAGTATAATCCTAATCATGTTTATAGCACGCGCGCCAAAGCAGATTGACTTTTTACACTTTTTCTTTCATTTTTAAGTCAATTTGCTTTTGCGCGCGTGCTATAAACATGATTAGGATTATACTGACCCTCCCAAATCTTCTAGCAGCTTGTGCGACTAAGGAGAGTCAGTTGTGTTCTCTTCCAACTTTATTACTCTATCCTGATGGCAGCTTAGATACAGCACTGTTAATTATTGAAACGACAGTGAATGGTGTCCACTATCCTTTGGGTAGATCTTCGGCTCGCTCTATCCACTGAGCTTGAAGTACTCATCATTCAATTCAAATTAGCCACCGTGAACACGCGCGCCAAAGAGTACTGACTTCACGTCAGTGCTTTTTTTTATTTTTTCAAGTTCCTTTAACAAATATAGCTATCAATACAGTTTGACTGTTAGCTTTACCGTAGATCGAAAAAAATTGCGGTTGTGGGACCTCTGTTAGGAACGCAATTGCCTCTTCTCCGAATCCGAACGTATTTTAATATAGATCTACCGAATACAGTTATACATAAATTCGCCTCAGGGCCACCATACAGACATTTCAACTCGGAAACAACGCTATTTACCCCAAACTGCCTTGTGTCCGTGCACTGAATAGACATGAATATTCTTTTAAAACCTCACAATATCGGCTCATTACTCCCAACATAACCCAAACAACCCAAAACCATACACTTCTCGTCTGCGCAAGCGCAATATACTCGTGGCTGCAAGTCCTCCCAAAATTACACACCTCAGGAGATATCGCTTCTTGAATCCACGCATGCGCAGACCCTCACCAGGGGATTCTATAGAGGAATAGCATCCGCCACCCCAAAACCCCAATTCTCTCTGACGAAAGCACCAGCAGTTAAATCACTGATGGTCTGCTCATGCGCATAACGAAAACTGCCCGTAAGGGGTAACATCAATTTCGAAATTAGCCCCAGGGCCACGGTACGGACACTTAAACTCGGAAACAACGCTACATCCCCCAAACTGACTTGTCCTTGCACTGAATTGCCATGAATATTCTTTTAAAACCTCACAATATCGGCTCAGCACTCCCAACATAACCCATACAACCCAAAAACAGGCACTTCTCTTCTGCGCATGCGCAATCTACTAGCGGCTGCAAGTTCTCCTAAAATCACACACCTTACAAAAAACTCCGATTCTCCAACACTAGAGGTTCAGGAGATATTGCATCTTGAATCCACGTATGCGCAGACCCTCTCCAGTGGATTCTATGGAAGAATAGCATCCGCCACCCCAAAATCCCAATCCTCTCCGACGAAAATACCAGCAGTTAAATCACTGATGGTCTGCTCATGCGCATAACGAACATGCCCGTGAGGGGTAATATCGATTTCAAAACTAGCCCCAGGGCCACGGTACGAACACTTCAATTCGGAAACAACGCTACATCCCCCAAACTGACTTGCCGTGCACTGAATTGCCATGAATATTCTTTTAAAACCTCACAATATCGGCTCAGCACTCCCAACATAACCCATACAACCCAAAAACAGGCACTTCTCTTCTGCGCATGCGCAATCTACTAGCGGCTGCAAGTCCTCCTAAAATCACACACCTTACAAAAAACTCCGATTCTCCAACACTAGAGGTTCAGGAGATATTGCATCTTGAATCCACGTATGCGCAGACCCTCTCCAGTGGATTCTATGGAAGAAAAGCATCCGCCACCCCAAAATCCCAATCCTCTCCGACGAAAGCACCAGCAGTTAAATCACTGATGGTCTGCTCATGCGCATAACGAAAACTGCCCGTAAGGGGTAACATCAATTTCGAAATTAGCCCCAGGGCCACGGTACGGACACTTAAACTCGGAAACAACGCTACATCCCCCAAACTGACTTGTCCCTGCACTGAATTGCCATGAATATTCTTTTAAAACCTCACAATATCGGCTCAGCACTCCCAACATAACCCATACAACCCAAAAACAGGCACTTCTCTTCTGCGCATGCGCAATCTACTTGCGGCTGAAAGTCCTTCCAAAATCACACGCCTTACAAAAAACTCCGATTCTCCAACACTAGTGGTTCGGGAGATATCACATCTTTAATCCGCGCATGCGCAGACCCTCAACAGGCGATTCTATGGAGGAATAGCATCCGCAACCCCGAAACCCCAATCATCTCTGACGAAAACACCACCAGTTGAATCACTGATGGTCTGCTCATGCGCATAACGAAAAATGCCTGTAAGGGGTAACATCAATTTCAAAATCAGCCCCAGGGCCACGGTACGGACACTTTATCTCGGAAATAACGCTACATCCCCTAAACTGACTTGTCCTTGCACTGAATTGCTATGAATATTCTTTTAAAACCTCACAATATCGACTCAGCACTCCCAACATAACCCATCCAACCCAAAAACAGTCACTTCTCTTCTGCGCATGCGCAATCTACTCGCGGCTAAAAGTCCTCTCAAAATAACACACCTTACAAAAAACTCCGATTCTCCAACACTAGTGGTTCGGAAGATATCGCTTCTTTAATCTACGCATGCGCAGACCCTCATCAGGGATCTGGATTCTATGGAGGAATAGCATCCGCCACCCCAAAACCCCAATCCTCTCTGACGAAAACTACAGCAGTTAAATGACTTCTCATCTGCGCATGCGCAAAACGAAAAATGCCCGGATAGGGCAGCATGAACCTCAGAAAAATAGGTTTCGGCATTTTAAGCAAATAACAAATAGTAGTAATTTTTTGATTTTTTTCATGTCACGTGATCTTCACGAAATTTTGCAAAAGTGTTTGCATTGGTCTTTTGCATCTAACTACTGAGTTTCAATTTAATCAGATCAGTATTTTTCGAGTTATCGTGAAAACAAAATTTTGAAGTTTTTGAAAAATTTTTTTGCCACTTTAGGGCCGTCCGGTCGAAACAGAACTTCGCAGGCAGATGAAGGTCATGATTCTACAATTTGATGCCAAATTTCAGAAAGATCGAGTGATCAGTTCCGGAAATATTCATAAAAAACGTTTTGACTAAAAACGGCCTTAACTCCGAAACCGCTCGGTGGATCTCGCCCGTTAACGAACTTGTCCGAGATATTTACGCTACAAAACTACCCTGCAAATTTCAACGCTCTAAGTCGTTCCGTTCGAGAGTTATCGTGCTAACGGCCGGCCGGACCGGCCTGCCAGCCGGCCGGACGGACAGAATTGAATTTGACCTCGAATTCTTCATCAGGGAATCGAACCCAATCGTTTGAGACCATTTTCGAAAAATACAGACATTGTGACGAAATGATAGCACGCTGTTCCTTGCGGAACACGCGCGCAAAAACTGGTTCAAGCCCTGTGGACAGGGGCTTTCTGGCGCTCTAGTTCAAACAGACAAATTATATCTCCCAAAGTATTGGTTTCTCAGAGTTGAGAATTATATCAATGTATTCTTATGATTGAACTGCATCATAAGGGAAATTCAATTCAAATAATAGTTTATTTATCAAGATTAAATGAGCAATCTGAGAATGAGAACTGCACCATGGAAGAAATCAAATTATTAAAATAGCAAATGTATTTGACTCTCTCTTATAGAACAGGATGACATGTACGCAGTGGCGTAACGTTCCTCAGCCAGGATTTCGTTTATGAATCTTATATACAGGGTGTCCAAAGTTCGAGTGCCTATTAGACGTTTCTGGAGAACTGGACATATTTGAAATCTGAAAATTGGGATTATGATATTGCTTGAAATTCTCTATAGAGCTAAAATATGTTCCAAGCACAAGCACCCGGTTATACAGAGAGTAAAAATAAATCTAATGACAATTTTTTTTTTCAAGTTTTGTTTTCTTTGTATGATCAAGTATTCAATGCTGTTTCTGATGAAATCATTGTATTCATTCGAATTGTTTTCAAAATATCGAAAGAAATCCGGAAAAAAGTCAAATACACTGCTCAACAATTGATAGGGATCACTTACTTTTTCTAAATTTATTTCTGAATTATTCGCTCCAAGATTATAAATTTAGTCAGATATCAGAGTATTTTCAGTTGATAATATGGTTCACTTGAGAAAAGAATGAAAAAATAGAAAGTTGGAGAGAAAAAAAGACTTTATTAGGAACACTCAAAATTATGTGTTTGAATAACATAAACATTTTATGATGACACCACAAGAAGGCTGCAGTTTCGGTTAAGCTAGTACCTAGTTGGCCCCCCACGAGATCGTCTCAAGCATTCTACCCTACGAGGCATACTTTCAATCAAACGATTTATAAAATTTTGGGGCAAATTCGTCAAAATATCCCGTAAAGCGTTAGAAAGGTCCTCCAGGTTATTGATCGGTTGTTCTAAGGTTGACAATTGTCTAGACATCTCAGACCAGACATGTTCGATGCAATTCATGTCTGGAGAGCGAGCTGGCCAGTCCATCCTATCAATAGCATGAGTTTCTAGCGCTTCATTAACCAGACGACTACGGTGTGGACGGGCATTATCGTCAATTAAAATGAAATTCTCGCCCAAGGCAGCCGCAAACGGAACAATTATGGGTTCAATAATCATATCGTGATATCTCTGGCTGGTCATTGTGGTGTTCTGCAGAACAACCAACTCTGTGCGTTGGTTCAAACAAATGCCTCCCCATACACATATAGAACCTCCGCCAAAAGCTGTTGTGGGTACCATAAACTGTTCTGCATACCTGCGACCTCTTTCCCTCCAAGCAAGAATACGTCCATCGGAGTTGACCAAACGAAATCTAGACTCATCCGTAAATAAACATCGGCTCCAATCTTCAACTGTCCAATTGCGGTGCTCCTCAGCCCATTGCCGTCGATGAACCCGGTGTTCCCTATTCAAACGGGGATGTTGTACCCTCCTACGTGCTCTCAAACCACGAACATGTAGTCGTCGTCTTACAGTCTGGTTCGAAATTAGAACTCCTGTTGCAACTCTCAGTGATCTATTGAGCCGCGACGCCGGGTAAGTGGGATTTCTCCTAGCATTGAGGACCAAAAGACGATCTTGGGCAGCTGTTGTACTGCGCTGCCGACCTCCCCCATGAACATAAGCTACTGAGTCGTTTTGGATGAACCTATTCCAAGCCCGACTCACGACACTTTGCGAAACATTCAACCGCCGGGACACTTCTCGCTGGGACAAACCTTCCTGTATCCACCGTATGATTTGGTCCAGTTGCACAGGAGCCAAACGTCTTCTCGGCATGACTGATAAGCTAATATTGTTCTCATTTCTTCAATTATTGTCACCTTATGTGTTTGGACGAGAGAAAAAAACAGATTTAATAACAAATACCACATTGCTTTTCACTCCACATGTAACAGCCTACAGATAATAATCGATTTTGTGAACAAGAGCCGATGAAGTGAGGAAAAATTTGATATAATCAACTCAAAACATCTTAATTTTTCCTTAGAGAACATATAATGTACAGATATTCACGAGATAACTTGAAAAAAATACAAATGAAGAGAAGTTCATAAGTGATCCCTAGCAATTGTTGATCAGTGTATGTTTAGTCAGTATTATGTTCATTATTCTTATTTTACACATCCTGAGCGTGGAACGTTTTTACAACATCGACGAGGAATAATGTGGAAAGGTCATGCATCTTCTGAATTTCAGAAATATCATCACTGGATGTTTCAAATTTCGTGTCGAAAATAGCGATCAAAAATTGGCCATAACTTCTGTTTTTCTAATTAGAACCCTTTTTTATATGATTGCGTTGGATTCTGCGGTGAAAAATAATGATAGTTTTCTAACATGATTATCATCCTGAATTCAATAATTTCCGATTTTTTTTTTTTTTAATTCAGGAGCATAAGTTAGAAAATTATCATTATTTTTTACCGCAGAATCTAATGCAAACATAAAAAAATTGGTTCAAGCACTGACGTGAAGTCAGAAGCTTTTGCGCGTATGTTCTATTGTCCATTCTTCTGTATTGGACACCCTTAATCGAATTTACCATGGTAAATTATGTTGTCCTTTCTCCTGTATCGGACACTCTTAATTCAAATTTACCATGGTAAATTTGAATTTTCGAATTTTTTTTTCGTGATTTTTTTGAAATTTTCTAGGGGTGCGGTTCTTAAAATTTTTTTTTCGTAATTTTTTTCAAATTTTCTAGGGGTGCGGTTCTTACAAAATTTTAAACACGTCTTTATGATGATTTTCTACTACTAGTTACCAAGCTTCAATTCGATCGAATATTTATTTTTTGAGTTATCAAGGAAATAATATTCCAGGTGGGTATAACTCGGAAACCGTTTGACCGATTATGCCCAAAAACGAACCCAACTCTCCCTTTCGGATACGCAACCCATCCTGGAAATTGCAAGTCCTTATCTCTTTTCGTTCGAAAGTTATCGAGGTATCGGTCACCCATCTACTGAACTCACACAAGAATGCTCGAATCTCCAACAATATTCAATCGATCGTGTTAAAACTTGAAACTTGGCAGTAGAGTTAGGTTATGAAGGCTCTTGCAAAATTTCAGCAATTTGAAACGAATAGTTACTGATATTTAGATTCTTTTTTTCCAATTTTCAATGATTTTTTTGAAATTTTTTACAGATACTATCCCCACGAAATTTCGCAAGAATTTTCGCGTTGGCATTCTACAACTAATTACCATGTTTGAATTTAATCGGTTTAGTATTTTTCGAGTTAATGAGGAACAAAAAACAACGAAATTTCAGATGGCTATAACTCTAAAACCGTTTGGCAGATTATGCTCATAAACGAACTGAAATGTCGCGTTCTGGTGCACATCCTAACCTGAAAACTTCAAGCCGCTATCTCTTTCCGTTCTCAAGTTATCGTGACAACAACAATATTTTTTAATAATTTTTTTAAAATTTTCTAGCCATACGATTCACACAAACGTGCTTAAGTTCATATTCTACAACTACTGACCAAGTTTCAATTCGATCGGATGTATATTGAATGAAAACAAAATTATTACTCGGAAACCACTGGGCCGATTATGCCCATTAACGAACTTGTCCGTCGTATTGGGATACGCCAGCCACCCTGAGAATTTCAAGTCGCTAGCTCTTTTCGTTCTCAAGTTATCATGGCAACGGCCGGACGGACAGAATCAAATTTGACCTCGAATTCTTCATTGGGGAGTCGAACTAAATCGTTTGAGACCATTTTCGTCAAAAAATTCGAAAGTTACAGACATTTGGGCAAAACTATAACGCGATGTTCCCCAGAACATACGCGCAAAAATAGGGTTCTAATTTGAAAAACAGAAGTTATGGCCAATTTTTGGCGCTCTAGTTCCTCGGAACTGAGTGCTTATCAATTTGCCCAAATGTCTGTAATTTTCGAATTTTTCGATGAAAATGGTCTTAAACGATTTGGTTCGACTCACTGATCAAGAATCCGTGGTCGAAATTCATTCTGTCCGGCCGGTCCGGCCGTAGGCACGATAACTCTCGAACGGAATGAGCTAGACAGTTGAAATTTTCAGAGTATGTTTGGGGGATAAATATCTCGGCTAAGTTCGTTATTAGGCAAAATCGGACAGATGGTTTCGGAGTAACAAAAAAAAATTTTTTTTTTACAGAACAAATTCCAAATTAAAATTTTTTTCAATAAGCAGTTTTACCATAAGAATCCATTCATATAATTTTTAACTCTAACAAACTAATATTTTCGGAGATATGATTTTTCAAAATTTCAATGATAGAATTTTTCTGTGGCTATTCTATGAATTGTTATAATGTCAACTTTGACGTTGTCTCATTGTAATTCATTCCAGTAATGGTATCAATATGAGAATTAGAATATTATCATACTTTTGTTGGTTGATATTTTCATGCCGATGGTCAATCCATATGATGATGGGAATGGTAATGGTAAGTTAATAATATTGAGTTCAGAATATCTCCACTAAAAACAAAACTGGAATTGAGGAATAAATATCTCGGATGAGTTCGTTGTTGGGTAGAATTCGTCTATTGGTTTTGGATTGATAATTTTTGGCACTCTTGTTGAATTTAAATTCTTCTATGATGTTTGAATTCAATTTCTGCTAAGATGAAGTTCTAAATTTCAATAATGAATCGTACTTCTGTTTTCACAGAATGCTATAATTATTCTATCTAAGCTTTATTATATGATCTGTGTTCATACTCGTACATTTCATCCTGTTCTATAAGAGAGAGTCAAATTCATTTCAGCTATTTTAATTTGGTTTCTTCCATGGTGCAGTTCTCAGATTGCTCATTTAATCTTGATAAATAAACTATTATTTGAAATGAATTTCCTTTATGATGCAGTTCTATCATAAGAATACATTGATATAATTCTCAACTCTGAGAAACCAATACTTTCGGAGATATAATTTGTCTGTTTGAACTAGAGCGCCAGAAAGCTCCTGTCCACAGGGCTTGAACCCATTTTTGATCACAATGTTCGACACAAAATTTGAAACACCCTGTGAAGATATTTCTGAAATTCAAAAGATGCATGACCTTTCCACATTCTGCCTCTTCGATGTTGTAAAAACATTTCACGCTCAGGATGTTTAAAATGCGAATAATGAAAATAATACTGACTAAACATATTTAATTTTTTTCCGTTTTTTTTTTCGATATTTTGAAAACTATTCGAATGAATACAATGGTTACGCCACTGACGAGTATGAACACAGATCATATAATAAAGCTTAGATAGAATAATTATAGCATTCTGTGAAAACATAGGAGTACGATTCATTATTGAAATTTAGAAAAATGATATCTCCGAAAGTATTAGCTTGTTGGAGTTGAAAATGATATCAATGGATTTTTATGGTGAAACTGCATCTTAAATAAAAATTGAATTTGGAATTTGTTATTTAAAAAAAATTTTTTTTCGTTACTCCGAAACCATTTGGCCTATTTTGCCCAATAACGAACTAAACCAAGATATTCATCTCCCTAACCTACTCTGACAATTTCAACTGCCTAGCTCATTCCGTTCGAGAGTTATTGTAGAAATTTTTTTTTTTAATTTTCAAATTTTTTTTTTTTGACACTTTATGGTTCGATACAAAACTTCACATGCGTATGAAGGTCATGATTCTACAATTTGATGCTAAATTTCAGATAGATCGAGTGATCTATCTATCTAGCTGGCCCGGCGATCTTCGTCCCAGGTCCGTCAAGATGGTGACCCACTTGGAAAATTGAAAATATCTCGGAAAATAGCAGGGCACAAAATTTTTTTTATACGGCAAAAATTGGCACAAAATGAGCACAAAATTACTATTTCGCTCAATTTCCATTCCCGCATATGCGGGTCACCAACTTGACGGACCTCTTCGTACCGCCTAACTTAATAAAAAAAATGCTCGGTATCAATGAGGTTTCATTATTATTTTCGATTAATTGCACATGATGTTGCTTACTTACAAAACAGAGTTCTTCCTGAAATACTGGATATTTATGAGGTTTCAATTTGATATTGACAGACAAACACAGTTATGATGAAGTCTCTTAATCAATTTAAAGCTTTATGATAAAGAAAATTGTAACATTATGAGAATCCATCCAAGGTACCTATTTAGTTAATGCTTTGTTTGTGGCACAAATCACTTCAATGGCGTACAATTGTGCCGTGAGAAAAAGAACATCCTGTATAGTAATGGTTTATTTTCAATTATGTATGCCTCGAAACTATATTTTTTAACTCAATTGAATGAAATTGTACGATTAGCGTGAAAAACAGCAAGTTGCCATTTACGTTATAAGAAAAACACCCTGTATGAAAATTTCGGACAAATGCATGAGAATCCATCCAAGGTACCTATTTAGTTAATGCTTTGTTTGTGGCACAAATCACTTCAATGGCGTACAATAATTGTGCCGTGGGAAAAAGAACATCCTGTATAGTAATGGTTTATTTTCAATTATGTATGCCTTGAAACTATATTTTTTAACTCAATTGAATGAAATTGAACGATTGGCGTGAAGAACAGCAAGTTGCAAATGACGTCAAAAGAAAAACACCCTGTATGAAAATTTCGGACAAATACATTATGAGAATCCATCCAAGGTACCTATTTAGTTAATGCTTTGTTTGTGGCACAAATCACTTCAATTGTGCCGTGATATAAAGAACACCCTGTAAAGTAATGGTTCATTTTTAATGATATATGCCTCGAAAGTATATTTGGCTGATCTCCACTATTTATATAAGATTTTGAATTCTGTGGTTGATTGTCCAGCTTTGTTGTCGTTGATACCATTTAATGTGCCTGGAAGACTCACACGTAATACTCCACTCTTTCGTCCAATAACACACAAGACGAATTATGCATCAAACATCTATCCTGGGAGATGTTTAGCAGTTTCAAATTGCTTGGATGCAAACTTGGATTTTTTTTCCGTAAGTTTCCCTACTTTCAAATGCAATGTGAGAAAGATGTATAGAAATACATGAAAGTTGTTCTCTCTAACTCATATTGGAGCTTGCTTACATTATTTTGAAGAAAATTATAATTTTGTTTTGGTTTCTTTAGATGTTCATATTTTGTTTTAAGTTTGTTGATTTCAACATATTGATACTGTAAAATGGGGGATATCCCGTTTATTCGATATATATTGTTGTAATATAATGTCGAAATAAATAAATAAATAAATAAATAAATTGTACGACTATGGCGTGAAGAAGAGCGAGTTGCCATTGACGTTAAAAGAAAAACTCCCTATAGAAATTTTTATATTTATTCACCTTTTAAACCTTCCCTGGACTTCCACAAATAATTCAAGACCAAAATTAGCCAAATCGGTCCAGCCGTCCTCGAGTTTTAGCGAGACGAACGAACAGCAATTCATTTTTATACAGGGTGAGTCTTTGATCACTGCATTAATTTTAACCAAAGATTCCTCTCATCGAATGAAACACTTTTTTCCTTTGTCATTTTTCCAGATTCGGCACAGGTAAAAAGTTACAAGCGTTTAAAGATTTCACAATGTGCTAATATACTCCTGCACATAAATTATCTATGACATTGTTGGCGGACGAGAATAAGGCATGGTAACGTGGTTTTTAGCTTGATTCGGGATTCCAACGCTCAGGGACGGATCCATAAAAGTAGTGAAATTTCTGGAGTTTTCCATTTTAAAACATACAATGAAGAATATCTCGAAAACGGTGCGTTTAAGGAGAAATGATGAGGAATAATATAATGTTCTAAAAGGATGGAATATTCTTGAAATGACTCAAGAAAAACTTTATGTGCTTTCTTTATGCTAATTTCGTTTAGTTTTATGAATCCACGAGTCCATAACTAGAAAACCAGTGAAGTAGAGAATAACTAATATTTGGAAAATATGTATCATTGTTATAGGAAACTTTACGCCAACATTCATTTTATTCGAAAAAAGGATGTCAAAGCTACAAAATAAAAACTGATATTTTTCAAAATTTCAACAGCCTGTATCTTTTTACCTGAGCTGAATTTGGAAAAATGTTAAATGAAAAAAGTGTTTCATTTGATGAAAGGAATCTTTGGTTAAAATTAATGCAGTGGTCAAAGACTCACCCTGTACCTATATACAGGGTCTTTCACGAGGAACCTCACCCATATTTATACGGGAAACTACTGAACGTATTTTCATGAAATTCAGCACTTATAAGTACTTCACGATGCTGATGAAATCTAAAATATTTTCAAGGCATGAGCACCTCCGGTTTTTCCGGAAATGACGTCAACTTCCGTTTTTCAAATTAGAACACCATTTTTTCATTGCAGAAATAGATTCCTTAGAAAATTTCAAGTTATTTTGATGTAACATTTTTCAGTTTTGGTTGGAAAATTCTCTCTGAGCGGGAAAATTCGAAAAAAAAAATCGAAAATAGAGCTCCGCTGAAACAAGAATAACTTCGAGGTTTTTGGATGGAAAGTTTTCATTTTTGGGATTTTTCAAGATGTAAAATTGATGTATCCACTTTAAAGATCGAAATCGCGATTCATGATACAGGGGGTGAAAAAATCGCTTTCAAAGTTAGGGATGACAAAATCGTGAAAAATCAATTTTTTCAAATTATAACCCCATTTTTTTATGGCAGATATTGAATCTACGTTAAAAAATAATGTGAGTGTATGCATCACACCCTTGCCCTAAAGTGGATATTTTCTGAGTTATTCACAAAAAACTGTTTTTCGTCTTGAATTTTCAGCTATTTCTTTTCCCTTCGCGCCAAAAAGATGAAATTTTCAGGAACTGTTACTTAAACCATGTTTTAGATTTTACAACCCTAATATGCAAGAGAAAAAAGTTACAGGTTGTTCCTAAATAGATGGCGAATTTTGATTCGAATTTGTATCGGAAACCTCTTTATTTCAACTAATCGGCCATCGGTTTTCTCTCCAGTGATAAATAAATAATTCCTTATGAACCATATGCAAAAACTTACCATGTTTTACATCCTTTTTTTTTAATGATAGATATCATTAATTACATCTGCCAAATTCCTCTTTATTCAGTAGCATTTTGTGTTTACTATTAATTTGGTGATAATTCGTATTAAGTTATAAAATCGATCACTATGCCTAATTTTACCAATGAAGATTATTTAAATCTCATTCTACTTCATGGAGAATGTAATAAAGTTGTAGATAGAACGATTCGACTGTTCATTGATAGGTTTCCTGACCGACCCAGACCAACGAGAGATACCATTAACAGAACCATGACAAACTTGAGAAATGTCGGATCTTTCGTTAAGAAAACTATACACAGAGAAAATAGCTGAAAATTCAAGACGTAAAACAAATTTTTGTGAATAACTCAGAAAATATCCATTTTAGGGCAAGGGTGTGATGCATACACTCACATTATTTTTTAACGTAGATTCAATATCTGCCTTAAAAAAATGGGGTTCTAATTTGAAAAAATTGATTTTCACGATTTTGTCATCCCTAATTTTGAAAGCGATTTTTTCACCCCCTGTATCATGAATCGCGATTTCGATTTTTAAAGTGGATACATCAATCTTACATCTTGAAAAATCCACAAAAATGAAAATTTTCCATCCAAAAACCTCGGAGTTATTCTTGTTTCAGCGGAGCTCTATTTTCGATTTTTTTTTCGAATTTTCCCGCTCAGTGAGAATTTTTCAACCAAAACTGAAAAATGTTACATCAAAATAACTTGAAATTTTCTAAGGAATCTATTTCTGCAATAAAAAAATGGTGTTCTAATTTGAAAAACGGAAGTTGACGTCATTTCCGGAAAAACCGGAGGTGCTCATGCCTTGAAAATATTTTAGATTTCATCAGCATCGTGAAATACTTATAAGTGCTGAATTTCATGAAAATACGTTCAGTAGTTTCGCGTATAAATATGGGTGAGGTTCCTCGTGAAAGACCCTGTATAGAAGATGAATACATTTAATACCATTTTACTGACCTACTTCAGTAACGAGTGAATCATCTATGATCACAGAATTTTTAATTCTGACATATGTATTCTATATTCTCAAGAATGTCGATATTCTACGACTAGATACCAAGTTACAATTCGATCGGGTCTGTATTTTTTTGAGTTATCAAGAATGTTTTCATTTCTGGTAGCCCTCATAGTAGATATTTGTAGCATTAAAAAAATTAGTCAAGCACTAACGTGGAAGTCAGGAGCTTTTGCACGTATGTTCTATTGTTCATTCACCTCTATTAGACCCTCTTAAACTCTTAATGGAATTTAGCATCGATATAAATACCGTTTTCTCCGCTTTTATAAGATATGAATACATTTCATACCATTTTAATGACAGACTTCAGTAAAGAGAGACTCGTCTATGATCACAGAATTTTAATTCTGAAATATGTATTCGATTGGAATTGAAATTCGTTGAATATCTAATAATATACGAAAAAATTTACGACTACAGGATACGATATTCACGAAATTCCACGAAAAATAATGGGTCGGTATTCTACAAGTAATTACCGAATTTTAATTAGATCAGATTTGTATATTTTGAGTTATAGAGGAAATAACAACAAAATTTCAGATGATTATAACTCCAAAACCTTTTGGTCGATTATGCCAAATAACTTAAATGTCGCATTCGGATGCGCAACCTAACCTGAAAATTGCAAGTCGCTATCTCTATTCTATCTCAGGTTACCTCAGTCGCTATTTTTTCCGTTCTGAAGTTATCGTGGCAACGGCCGGCCGGCCGGACAGAATCAAATTTGACCTCGAATTCTTCATCAGCCTAGTGAGTTGAACCTAATCTTTTCAGGAAATAAGTTCTTCGAAAAAATATTGGTATTACGAGAAGATTAAATTAAGTGTATAGTGCGGTTGGCTCAGTGGTAGAGCGTTTGACTTGGTAGCGGAAACCCCAAGTTCAATCTCGAGGCTAGGAAAGAAATTTTCTAGTCATGGTAATCGCCACCATTCCCTGTTTGGTCAAAAATTAACAGTGATGTGTCTAAGTTGGCGTAAGGACACAGTAAATACGTCTAAACAGAATACAACGTATTCTCCTTACTCACTCAAGCTCCCAAGGGCTTATGAGGGGTGCCTCCTTGGGAAAGACCTAGGACGATCAGTATAATAATAATAATAAATAATAATGACCGACTTTTCGAATACATCCGGATTGTACATCTATATTGTACTTACCAAGAGATTCTATGGGATCTGATTCTCCTTGCATGGTGTAAGTTTTACCAGATCCTGTCTGTCCATAGGCAACAACACAAACATGATATCCATCCATCGCGGATTGTAACAACTGTGATATTTCTTCAAATATAGCTTCTTGAGTTGCCTCTTGATTGAACACCTTATCGAAAGTAAATTCTTGGGGTTCACTACCTTTACTGCTACCTGCAGACGCTATACTTTGACTGATTTTAGAAATTTCTATGCAGTTGTCCTCTGGAAAATTGAAATTACACATACTTATTTCTTCAAGCTCGTTCAAAGGCGGTCTCAAGCGACAAAATACTCTTATGTTACCTGCGAAAAATTTGTATTAGAGGAATTCGAATTTCATATTTTCAATATTATTATAAGAGATGGACGTCTGAAAATTCGTAATGTCGAATGTGTCTAAATACATGAATATCTAAATAAATAAATGATTTTATTTAGCCTTCTCATCCGTTCAGTTCATTTCCTCATCATGCAAGCTGCATTAGAACGATATGCTTAATGCATATTTCAACAACTTTGAAGTATAAATATGCAGAGAAGTAACATGTTTAAAATCCTTTAATTTTTTTTTAATTTTTTTTTGTTAGAAAAGCATTTTGTATTTTATTTGATATACCTTATAGAACATATCTTGTATATACAAAACGCAAAATACTTTCTGATGAACACAAAATCGTATAGCAATGCACCATGTTAGTACTATAACGTTTGACAATAATCTTGGATTACAAATGCTCATGCATAAAAATATAAAAAACCACTGACGTAAAGTCAGTACTCCTTGGCGCGCTTGTCCACGTTGAACAATTTCAATTTAATGATGGGTGCTTTAAGCTCAATGGATAGCACGCACCGAAGACCTAGTCAGTTTATAGTGACCACCATGCACCGTTGGGTCAAATATTAAGAGTGCTGTGCCTAAGCTGGAGTAAGGACACAGTAACAAACTCGCACAAGCTCCTATGAGCTTCTGAAGGGTCTCCTTGGGGAAGACCTAGGCGGGAGAGTATAATCATAATCATGTCATTAGCAAACTCGCCAAAGTAGATTGACCTCATGTTTAACCTTAAAACGATTAGAAATCAACGGATGCCTTTGATGTATTCATGGGCAGGCTATGTAGACTTATCTGATGTGCAGATGTACCGGTTATGTAAATCTGCTGCCTATGTGGATCTTCCAGCTACGTAGATCTACCAGTTCATTGTTCAGCTGACTATGTAGAGCTACCAGTTACATATATGTGCTGGCTAAGCAGATCTACAAGTTAATTGATCTGCTGGCAACATAGATGTACCAGTATGTAGGTATGGTGGCTATGTAGATCTACCAGCTACATAGATATGCTAGCTATGTAGATCCACCAGTTAATTGATCTCCTGGCTATATAGATTTACCAGTTCACTAATTTAATACATAATGTGGATTTAAGATCCAGTTAACCTTCGAAAAATAGAATAAAGCCGTCATCAAGTCAACATCTTTGAAGGAATATAACTGAGGATCAACTTTTCAAAACGCATTAAGTCCAAAAACCATTTTATTGGAAATCAACGAAAAACAATTTTTTTTCCACCCTGGCTTATAATTTGAGTACGTCGACTTTGTTTGATAGAAATTTACATCTTAAGGTAATAACAAATCTCATTTAAATCAATATTGATCAGATATATACACAGAAAATGTAAAAAACGTTTTGACTTAATGCGTTTTGATGTGGTTAAAATTGAAAATAATGATGTTTGTTGCGATTTTTTATACATTTAGAGAAAACAGTCTGCACAGTCAGTGTTGGCCTGTAACCTAATTAACATGAGCAAATCGATAAAAAATGTTTTTGGTTATATTTTATCTGTTTTGAAAATGCAAACGTAAACATAATTCATTGCGATGCGGCCTACATACTTTGGATTTGAATTACAGAGGGACATAATGCCATTTGGAAGATTTTGTTTACATAGGGCTATAGAGCAATATAAATCATTTCCGAATTCGCTTCAAACTCAATTTCGCCCAAATTGGACATAATGCGTTTTGAAAAGTTACTCCTCAATTCTTCGACAATGCGTTCCCGGACATTCCTCCATAGGAACAATTCGTCTTATTTTCAGGTTCTGAACCTACATCCAAATGTATTCCCTAATAATCTTGGGATATCCTGTAAATACTACTTCAGCAAAATAGTCAAAGTTATCGTCACTTTACGGCTAAAGAATTCAGAAGAAAAAAATTTTCCGATTTGGTGCATCAAACTGTAATTTCCAAAGCAGAGGGGAGAAGTTATTCACCTGTGGAACCAAACCCATTGTTTCTCCACAGATCAGACTGGTAGATTCACACCCGGTTGGTCACACCCGGCTGGTCAAAGTTAACAGAACTGTTTATGTCAAATCAGTCCGAGTTTTTGCGCTTTGCGCAACTCAGATGAGGGTTAACAAGAGATTGATCACTGATTAGTTAACATTTGTGTTGATCAGCCTTTCAGAAACCGGGGGTCAATCCACCAACCTGAAAGAAGCACAAGGAGATGAAAGTTATGTTCATACATGATGGTACATGTGGTGTACCACCAATTTTTTCACTTCTTTTCAATAATTTTTTTATTTCTTTTGAATGTTTTTCATTTCTGGTAAAAAAATTGGTTCTAGCACTGAAGTGAAGTCAGGGGCTTTTGCTTGCATGTTCTATTGTCCATTCACCTCTATTGGACCCTCTTAAGCTGTTACAAATTTTTGGACTTCCATCTCATATATTTGCAGAGATTACCATGGGTTCATTAAGAGTAATCCTGCATGTTCCAATAATTTGGTAATTGAATAACATGCCAGACAGAAAATATAGAGAACAACAAATATAAATAAAGGATTTTCTCACCCTTTAGGTCCTGGATGGTATTGTGTAATTTGCGCCTTAATTTTTCACCATTGAAAACTTCATTTAATAGATGTTCTTTTTCATCCAGGTTACTCTGTATGTTTCGAAAGTAATCATCATGTTTAGATTGCACAAGGCTAATCTGGTGTTTCAATGAGGATAATTCTATTGCCTTTTTTTTCCAATATTTTCCTGACATTTTTAATGTTTGCTCTTCTGCTTGGAAATTTTCTTTGCAATCTGAAATAAAATGCGACATCGATGAGTCAAAGATAAATGTGAATTTAATCATCGGACATAGTGGGCAGACATATTCTGCTTAATACAAGGTGGTTGCTTCTTCCAAATTTTGTATCCAAGAATCAGCATGGCTACCTGATGGAAAAATCTATAAAAACAGCAGTATACCGGTTCATCAAAAAAATATTAGATGCTTTTGAAGATGATGAATTGTCCTTGGGTTTGTTATTGGACCTATCCAAGGCCTATGACTGCATTAAAGTTGAGAAACTTGATGAAAAATTGAAAAGAATCGGAATAAGAGGACAAACTCTGAAATAGGTTGAATCATGCTTCAAGAATAGGTACAACACAAATGCTTGAGATACAATAAAAGGAGAAATATTTAGATCAAGACAGCAGAACATTAAGCTGGGAGTTGCACAAGGCAGTATTACAGGGTCAATTTTCTTCATCCTGTATATCAATGGTCGCATTCAGCGGACGAAGCGCTCAGTCACTTTACGCGTCCGCTACCTAGCACAAATCAAATGTGCTCCATAAAATAGCCTCCGCTCCACAACGTGTTGAGTTCGTAGGGCATGTGCCACCGAACGTTTTGTTAACGGTTGCGCAACTGTTTCGTCCGCTGAATGCGACCATTGACTTTGGAGTAACAAAATCGGTGAAGTGAACAACAAATGGACAACAATAAATTATGCTGATGATAACAACATCTTAACCATTAAAAATCAATGGCCAGAATTAAAAAAGACAGCTTCAGAAGTACTGGCTAGTTCCTGGCTTAGCAGTAATGATCTAATCAGAGTATTCATACTCTCTTTTTACTCTACAAAAAAAGCCAGTAAGAATAGTTTTCAATTTAGGTAGTATTACATCCTGTCGTAGGATCTTCAAAACAAATCACATTTTGACATTGTCTGCAGTATATATACAAGAATGCCGCATGTTTCTACACAAAAACAAGGAACAGTCCCCAAGTGGCTCTACATCTAAGTCTTTTTGCGGTCATAAGGGACCGCTGTGACATTTAACATGTTAGGACATTCTTTACACTACTCACAGGAATCAAAGTATCTCACCTTTATGACAATCGTGAATTTTTTTAATATCCTCCTGTACCATATTGTATTTTTTCTGTAATATTTTAAACCTATTTTTTAAATCCCATTCTTGCACTTTTAAAATTTTATTTGGCGTTTCAGTTTCACAGGTACCTCCTTTCCTTTTGGTACCTGCTTTTCCACTGTTAGGTAACATTGCCTTTGGAATGAAGATTTGGGTGATTTTCTGAAATATCTAAAAACGTGAGTATACATCATATATTTGTGCAGTGATTCAGAGGAATTATCAGAGAGGGTACTTAATTAATAATTTATTCATATAATTCATATTCAATAAAAAAAATTTAAAAATTAATAAAGGAAACATTTAATAAAAAATTGGTTCAAGCACTAACGTGAAGTCAGAAGCTTTTGCGCGTATGTTCTATTGTCCATTCTTCTGTATTGGACACCCTTAATCTAATTTACCATGGTAAATTATGTTGTCCATGGTAATTGGTACCATTGTTACCATGGTAAATTCGAATTAAGTGTCCAATACAGGAGAATGGACAACATAATTTACCATGGTAAATTCGATTAAGGGTGTCCAAAAAAGAAGAATGGACAATAGAACATACGCGCAAAAGCTTCTGACTTCACGTCAATGCTTGAACCAATTTTTTTTTTCGTGATTTTTTTTAAATTTTCTAGGGGTACGGTTCTTAAAATCTTTTTTTGCGTCATTTTTTTCAAATTTTTTAGGGGTACGGTTCTTACAGAATTTTAAACACGTCTTTATGTTGATTTTCTACTACTAGTTACCAAGCACCAATTCGATCGAATATTTATTCTTTGAGGTGGGTATAACTCGGAAACCGTTAGACCGATTATGCCCAAAAACGAACTCAACTCTCCCTTTCGGATACGCAACCTACCCCGAAAATTGCAAGTCCCTATCTCCTTTCGTTCGAAAGTTATCGAGGCATAGGTAACCCATCTACTGAACTCACACAAGAATGCTCGAATCTCCAACAATATTCAACCGATCGTATTAAAACTTGAAACTTGGCAGTAGAGTTAGGTTATGAAGGCTCTTGCAAAATTTCAGCAATTTCGAACGAATAGTTACTGATATATAGAATTTTTTATTTTTCAATGATTTATTTAAAATTTTCTACAAATGCTATCCTCGCCAAATTTCGCAAACATTTTCGCGTTGGCATTCTACAACTAATAACCATGTTTGAATTCAATCGGTTCAGTATTTTTCGAGTTAATGAGGAACAAAAAACCACCAAATTTCAGAAAATTTCAGATGGCTATAACTCTAAAACCGTTTGACCAATTATGCTCATAAATAAACTGAAATGTCGCGTTCTGGTACACATCCTAACCTGAAAACTTGAAGCCGCTATCTCTTTCCGTTCTCAAGTTATCGTGACAACAAAAATATTTTTTAATAATTTTTTTTAATTTTCTAGCCATACGATTCGGACAAAATTTCACGAACGTGATGACGTTCATATTCTACAACTACTCACCAAGTTTCAATTCGATCGGATTCATATTGGTTGAAAACAAAATCATTACTCGGAAAACACTGGGCCGATTATGCCCATTAACGAACTTGTCCGTCGTATTGGGATGCGCCACCCACTCTGAACATTTCAAGTCGCTAGCTCTTTTCGTTCTCAAGTTATCGTGGCAACGGACGGCCGGCCGGACAGAATCAAATTTGACCTCGAATTCTTCATTGGGGAGTCGGACTTAATCGTTTGAGTCCATTTTCGTCAAAAAATTCGAAAGTTACAGACATTTGGGAAAAATGATAACGCGATGTTCCCCAGAACATACGCGCAAAAAAGTGAAAAAAAATTCGATTAAGAAGAGTCTCCAATACAGGAGAATGGACAATAGAATTCATCAGGGTGAATTCGATTAAGAAGAGTGTCCAATACAGGAGAATGGGCAATAGAATTCATCATGGTAAATTTGATTAAGAGTATCCAATACAGGAGAATGGACAATAGAACATACGCGCAAAAGCTCCTGACTTCACGTCAGTGCTTGAACCAATTTTTATTGTTCAAATAAAGATATTCTGTCAACTTACAAGAATTTCTTCATTCAATGGTATTTCAAAGAATTAATTACAGTTTTAAATATTTAATAAAACAAGCCCTGTGGACAGGAGCTTCCTGGCGCTCTAGTTCAAACAGACAAATTATATCTCCGAAAGTATTGGTTTCTCAGAGTTGGGAATCATATCAATGTATTCTTATGATAGAACTGCATCATGAAGGAAATTCAATTCAAATAATAGTTTATTTATCAAGATTAAATGAGCAATCTGAGAATGAGAACTGCACCATGGAAGAAATCAAATTAAAATAGCTGAAATGAATTTGACTCTCTCTTATAGAACAGGATGACATGTACGAGTATGAACACAGATCATATAATAAAGCTTAGATACAATAATTATAACATTCTGTGAAAACATAGAAGTACGATTCATTATTGAAATTTCGAAGAATCATATCTCCGAAAGTATTAGCTTGTTGGAGTTGAGAATGATATTAATGGATTTTTATGGTGAAACTGCATCTTAAATAAAAATTGAATTTGAAATTTGTTACTTGAAAAAAAAATTATTTTTCGTTACTCCGAAACCATCTAGCCTATTTTGCCCAATAACGAATTAAATTTTCAAAATTTTTTTTGACACTTTGCGGTAACCTGGTCAGTACAAAACTTCACATACGTATGAAGGTCATGATTCTACAATTTGATGCTAAATTTCAGATAGATCGAGTGATCGGTTTAGGAAATATTCATAAGAAATGTGTTTTACTAAAATCGGCCATAACTCCGAAACCGCTTGTTGGATTTTGCCCATTAACGAACTTAGCCGAGATATTTACGCTACTAACCCACCTTGCAAATTTGAATCCTCTAACTCCTTTCGTTCGAGAGTTATCGTGCCTACGGCCGGACAGAATCGATTTCGCCCTCGGATTCTTGATCAGTGAGTCGAACCAAATCGTTTGAGACCATTTTCAGCCAAAAATTCGAAAATTACAGACATTTGGGCAAATTGATAAGCACTCAGTTCCGAGGAACTAGAGCGCCAAAAATTGGCCATAACTTCTGTTTTTCAAATTAGAACCCTATTTTTGCGCGTGGTAGAATTATGTTCTGAAGGCTCTCGCAAAATGTCAGCCATGTCGGATGAATAGTTTTTGATATCTAGAATTTTTTTCATTGATTTCTTAAGAATTTTCTAGTGATACGATCCTCACAAAATTTTGCAAGAACTTTCGCGTTTGCATTCTACAACTAATGACTAAGTTTGAATTGGATTAGTTTTATATTTTTCGAGTTATTAAGAAAATAACAATCAAATTTCAGATGAATATAACTCCAAAACCGTTTGACCGATTATGCTCATGAACAAACTCAAATGTCGTATTCAGATGCAAAACCTAACCTGAAAATTTCAAATCGCTATCTCTTTCCTTTCTCAGGTTATCGTGAAAGAAAAAATATTTTTTTAAATTTTCTAGCGAAACGGTTCACACAAAATTCTACACACGTCTTCAAGTCGATATCCTACAACTAATTGGCAAGCTTCAATTCGATCGAGTCTATATTTTTTAAGTTATCGAGGAAATAATATTCCAGGTGGGTATAACTCGGACAGCGTTAGACCGATTATGTCCAAGAACGAACTCAACTCTCCCTTTTGGATACGCAACCTACCCTGAAAATTGCAAGCCCCTATCTCCTTTCGTTCGAAAGTTATCGAGGCAACGGTCACCCATCTACTGAACTCGTACAAGAATGCTCGAATCTCCAACAATATTTAACCGATCGTATTAAAACTTGCCAGTAGAGTTAGGTTATGAAGGTCTTGCAAAATTTCAGCAATTTCAAACGAAGAGTTACTGGTATATAGAATTTTTTTTTTAATTTTCAATGATTTATTAAAAATTTTCTACAAATGCTATCCTCACCAAATTTTGCAAACATTTTCGCGTTGGCATTCTACAACTAATAACCATGTTTGAATTCAATCGGTTCAGTATTTTTCGAGTTAATGAGGAACAAAAAACCACCAAATTTCAGGAAATTTCAGATGGCTATAACTCTAAAACCGTTAGGCCGATTATGCTCATGAACAAACTGAAATGTCGCGTAGAATCAAATTTGTCCTCGAATTCTTCATCAGGTAGTCGAACTCAATCGTTTGAGACCATTTTCGGCAAAAAAATAAAAAATTACAGACATTTGGGCAAAATGATGACGCGATGTTCCCCAGAACATACGCGCAAAGATGTATTCATTGACCGCCCAACTTAAACTTCCGATAACTGAAGTATAAATCTTCATAATCATCAAATACTCGAAAATGTGCCCTTTTCAAAATTTGTGTTTTTTTAAGGCCATTCATGCTTTAGACGAAGTCTAATAATTATCTTCTCAATCGTTATTTCCTTATTTAGATATTAAAATATATCTATTTCTATTTGGTTTGTATACACTAGTGGGGAATTGATGAAAGCTGCGAATGTGGTATCCTAAAACCATGTATCATAACTAAGCATCTTCTACAAAAAATTTCGGTTTTTTTATGTTGTTCAAATGTCATCAATAAAACAATATTCATCCATTTCACAAATCAATCAAATAATAAGGTACCGATTTTTTGGCGCTCTTGTTACTGGTAACAGAGTGCTTATCAATTTGCCGAAATGTCTGTAATTATAGAATGTTTGGCTGAAAATGGTCTTAAACGATTTGGTTCGACTCACTGATCATGAATCCGTGCTCGAAATCGATTCTGTCCGGCCGTCCGTCCAGCCGTCCGGCCGTTAACACGATAACTCTCGAACGGAATGAGCTAGACGGATGAAATTTCCAGAGTAGGTTTGGTAGATAAATATCTCGGTTAAGTTCGTTATTGGGTAGAATAGGCCGGATGGTTTCGGAGTAACGAAAAAAAAAATTTTTTCAACTTACAAATTTCGATTTAATTTTTTTTAAGATGCATTTTCGTCATAACAATCCACTGATATAATTTTCGACTCTGACAAGCTAATACTTTCGGAGATATGATTTTTCAAAATTTCAATAATACATCGTACTTCTATGTTATCACAGAATGCGAATTATATCTTTCTGTGTTCTATCTGTGTTCACTATTTATACATATAATCTTATCTACATATGACAGATATGTCAAATATATTGATTGCTGTTCTAACAAAGTATGATTGAATGCAAAATGACCAATTATAGCATATTATAATTACCCCTACCCTATATGCCCTTGGATAATCCATATGATGATTTGATGATGGAAATATATAAGTTTATCAAATTGGGTTGAGAATATCTTCAGTGAAAACAAAACCGAAATAGTTTCAATTGATATAATGTAATTTTCAGAGGAATGATTATCTCGGATACATTCTTTATTTAATTTTGGTAATTATCTAGAACATTCCATAACTCGAAAATTGTTGTTTAAAAATCACTCACCTACTTGGGTCGTAGATTGCTAATCTGAAGTCAAAAAATTGGTTCAAGCACTGACGTGAAGTCAGAAGCTTTTGCGCGTATGTTCTATTGTCCATACTTCTGTATTGGACACCCTTAATCGAATTTACCATGGTAAATTATGTTGTCCATTCTCCTGTATTGGACACTCTCAATTCGAATTTACCATGGTAAATTCGAATTAAGTGTCAATTCGAATTTACCATGGTAAATTCGAATTAAGTGTCCAATACAGGAGAATGGACAACATAATTTACCATGGTAAATTCGATTAAGGGTGTCCAATACAGAAGTATGGACAATAGAACATACGCGCAAAAGCTTCTGACTTCACGTCAGTGCTTGAACCAATTTTTTTTTCGTGTTTTTTTAAAAATTTTCTAGGGGTACGGTTCTTGAAATTTTTTTTTTCGTCATTTTTTCCAAATTTTCTAGGGATACGATTCTTACAAAATTTTAAACACGTCTTTATGTTGATTTTCTACTACTAGTTACCAAGCACCAATTCGATCGAATATTTATTTTTTGAGTTATCAAGGAAATAATATTCCAGGTGGGTATAACTCGGAAACCGTTAGACCGATTATGCCCAAAAACGAACTCAACACTCTCTTTCGGATACGCAACCTACCCTGAAAATTGCAAGTCCCTATCTCCTTTCGTTCGAAAGTTATCGAGGCAACGGTCACCCATCTACTGAACTCGCACAAGAATGCTCGAATCTCCAACAATATTTAACCGATCGTATTAAAACTTGAAACTTGGCAGTAGAGTTAGGTTATGAAGGCTCTTGCAAAATTTCAGCAATTTCAAACGAATAGTTACTGATATATAGAATTTTTTTGCGCGTATGTTCTGGGGAACATCGCGTTATAGTTTTGCCCAAATGTCTGTAACTTTCGAATTTTTTGACGAAAATGGTCTCAAACGATTAAGTTCGACTCCCCAATGAAGAATTCGAGGTCAAATTTGATTCTGTCCGTCCGGCCGTACGGCCGTCCGGCCGTCCGTCCGTCCGGCCGTTGCCACGATAACTTGAGAACGAAAAGAGCTAGCGACTTGAAATTTTCAGGGTAGGTGGCGCATCTCAATACGACGGACAAGTTCGTTAATGGGCATAATCGGCCCAGTGGTTTCCGAGTAATAATTTTGTTTTCAACCATTATAAATCCGATCAATTTAAAACTTGGTGGGTAGTTGTAGAATATGAACCTAAGCACGTTTGTGAAATTTTGTGCGAATCGTACGGCTAGAAAATTTTAAAAAAATTATTAAAAAATATTTTTGTTGTCACGATAACTTGAGAACGGAATGAGATAGCGGCTTGAAATGTTCAGGTTAGGATGTGCACTAGAACGCGACATTTCAGTTTGATTATGAGCATAATCGGCCTAACGGTTTTAGAGTTATAGCCATCTGAAATTTTCTGAAATTTGGTGGTTTTTGTACCTCATTAACTCGAAAAATACTGAACCGATTGAATTCAAACATGGTCATTAGTTGTAGAATGCCAACGCAAAAATGTTTGCAAAATTTGGTGAGGATAGCATTTGTAGAAAATTTTTAATAAATCATTGAAAATAAAAAAAAAAAATTTTATATATCAGTAACTATTCGTTTGAAATTGCTGAAATTTTGCGAGAGCCTTCATAACCTAACTCTACTGCCAATTTTCAAGTTTTAATACGATCGGTTAAATATTGTTGGAGATTCGAGCATTCTTGTGTGAGTTCAGTAGATGGGTAACCGTTGCCTCGATAACTTTCGAACAAAAGGAGATAGAAACTTGCAATTTTCAGGGTAGGTTGCGTATCCGAAAGGGAGAGTTGGGTTCAATTTTGGGCATAATCGGTCTAAGGGTTTCCGAGTTATACCCACCTGGAATATTATTTCCTTGTTATATTTTCATATAGTGTTTTCTCCTATTTTATAAATATTTATAATTAATATTATATTAATATCAATACTCAAAAAAATAATTACCTTTTTCAAATCTTGAACGAGTTGTTTCACGACATCCTCAACTTTAGGGTACTCGGAAGCATTCATGGTTGCTACACTTTTGGATATCAAACTCATTTTGTCCATTGCCTCTCCGTAATTGCCTCCCTTTAATAGAGCTTGCACTGAATCGTTTCCTTTGTTGTACAGCTCTTCTATTGCCTCCGTTTTCTTCTCCACTTCGAAAAGCTGAAATTAAAAAACTTGGAAAAACGCTAACGTGAGGTCAGTAAGCTTTTGTGCGCTTCTTCATGTTTGAGTCCTTGAAAATATCCTTTTGGTGCATATTCTGTGAAAATAAGCACGTCGGTATTCTACAAATAATTACGGAGTTTTAATTGGATCGGATTAGTAGATTTAAATTTAAATAACAAACTTCAGATAATATATACTCCATTCACTTTTATGAACTCTCCCGGTTGGCCATGAAAACTGAGGCAAGTTAGTTCTCCTAAATTATCGTCAATGTCAAAACAATTCTCTGAGACGTTGCCAATTTCAACTCTCAACAATCAACATAATGTTCCATCTTAGACAAAATATTATCACATATCATTATCTTCGAATCATAAAGAACTCTTCGCTTTGAAACTGAAAATGCTGAAAGTAGTTTTGAAGAAGCAGTTAAAAAGTATCAGGAAGTTATACAGAACTGAAATCTGCCATAGGGAGACTTCATTCTGTCTCAGGACATATTGAGCTCTCGAATTAAATTACTTAGTTTCCTATTTTATTAAGGTTTAACAGTGACTTGGGTTTCGTAGAACTACTACATTTTGAAACTGATTGCTGGTTTTCTATAAACCAGATACTTCGTAGTGTTGATTTCATCAGCGTTGAATTATGCTCCACTGATGATTCCTAATAAGGATGAAACCGCGGTATGTGTGTGATTCCGTTCTAACTGTGATATTCAATGTCCTGTATTGTTTGTACTCATAGGTCATTAATTAATAATCAATTTATGAAATTTTTGTGCTTAATGGAAAACATTGAACATATTTCAACAATATTTTCATAAAATATAATTTGCCACTTACAGGAAACTTACAATATATCACTTAAATGTCAGTACCATGTCCATTTCTAGAATTTATTTATAAATTGTTAGTTTTTTTGTCGTAATAAATTATTTAAACTAATTACCTCATAAATTCTAATGTTTATGATCAAACTGAACAAAATTGACACATTTCTTATTTAATGTATTAAGTAAAGCTTTTAAGCTTTATAGACAAAAGTTATTGAACCGGAATTCAATGTTAACTTAATACATTAAACAAAAAATGTGTCAATTTTGTTCAGTTTGATCATGAACATTAGAATTTATGAGGTAATTAGTTTAAATCATTTATTATGACAAAAAAAACTAACAATTTATAAATAAATTCTAGAAATGGACATGGTACTGACATTTAAGTGATATATTGTAAGTTTTCTGTAAGTGGCAAGTTATATTGTATGAAAATAATGTTGAAATATGTTCATAATTTTCCAATAAGCACAAAAATTTCATAAATTGATTATTAATTAATGAACTATGAGAACAAACAATACAGGACATTGAATATCACAGTTAGAACGGAATCACCCATGTAGCTCTTCAACTTTGATGAAATCATACACACTGTGTGTTGGGAAACAAGCCATTTAAAAGTATTCTGTATGCTTATTTCTTGAGAATTTCGAAAAGTAGGGATATTCATAGATGCGTCTGTTCGTTTAGAAGTTTTCCTGTCGGGTTATTCAGGTACCTTTATCAATTTTTCAAATGAACTATCACAGAGTAACATACTACTCTATCCATTATTTTTCTTTAAAATTACAACACTTGATTTTTGATTTCAGTATAAGAAAATAGCATAACTGAATCTTCCAACCAGTGAATGGAGTATAGGTATAACTCCAAAACCGTTTGGTCGATTATACCCATTAACAGACTCAAATACCACATTTGGATGCGTAACTTGAATTTTCAGATGATACAATCCTCACAAGATTTCACTTACGTGTTTATATCGGTATTCTACAACTAGTTACCAAGTTTCAATCTGATCGGATCTGTATTGGTTGGAAACAAAGTCACTATCTCTTTCCGTTCTCAAGTTATCGTGGCAACGGCCGGACAGAATCAAATTTGACCTTGAATTTGAGTCGAACCTAATCGGCTGAGACCATTTTCGGAAATGGTAAAGACTGAAGGTGCGTGACAAAATAGGAAAATCTTTAACTACACATTACACAATATCTGCACAATTTTTGGCGATCTTGTTCCCCTATCATTACGCCCAACTAACTGTAACTCTTGAATTTTTGAGCAAATTTGTCAGAGGTCAAACTAGTTCGTCCGTCCGGTCGTGAGCACGATAACTCTCGAACTAAATGAGTTAGACAGTTGAAATTTGCGGAGGAGGTTTTGGGCATAAATATCTCGTTGAAGTTCATTATAGGCTAAATCCACTGCGTGGTTTCGGAGTTATAGCCATCTGGAATTGTGTTTCCTAATTACTCGAAAAATGCTGATCCAGTCGACTTGAAACTTGGTAGTTAGTTGATAAATATAGACATAAGGACTAATGCAAAATTTCGTGAGGATCAAATAACTACAAAATTTAAAAAAAATATTAAAAAACATTCTATATCCCGGGATCTGTCCGTCAGATATTGCTGAAATTTTGCGAGAGCATTTAAAACCTCATTTTGTAATCACGTCGTAGATTTGAACTAGGTCGGATCTATATTATTGGTAATATTGTGAAAATATAATTTTTACTCCTGGATGCCAAAATGCCTTGTGCGAGTTCATTACCTGGATGGGTGACCGCTCTGGCTATGAATTTGAACGAACGCGAAAAGCTGACCGACCTCACTTGCTTTTCCGACTATTCTGATATGAACCAATTCATTAATCAAATCATTTATCTTTTTGATATCCTACCTTGAAATCTTCATTATTCTTAGGATCCCACTCTAGGAATCCTTCCATTCCAGAGTATTCCGTATAGTGCAAAGAGACTATTCCTTGTCGGGGTACGATAAATGACAGGTATTCCCATGAGCTGTCGTATTGCAGAATTATCTCTGTTGAAGGAAAAATGTTGATGTTCTTTGTGAATATTTCAGTTGAGGACTAATAATTATGAAAACAATGACGTCAGACGTTCTAGTGTCCTGGTTCTTTGATTGATAAATATAGTTCTCTGATTTGTACTAACAGTATTGAAATCTATTTACCATATTTAACGTCTATTGTCCTATTAATTTTAATGCGTCAAAATATATTTGTGTTCTATATTATTCAATAGAGAAAAAACATTTTCAGTCTTGAGAAAGATCTTAATCAAGATCGAAACGTCGACTTCCTGAAATTGATCGTTTTATTTGCACATATGTATATTCTTTCAAACTCAAAAAACGATATTGAATGCTTTCAGAGACTATATACGCAGGATCACAGAGGAATCACAAATGGAAATAAATTCTAACCGAAAATTCAAACTAACATAAAATCTTTTGGTATGTATTAGTAGCACTAACATTTATTTTGGTAAACCTAACTGTCATATACAGGGTGTTCCATATACGAGCCACCCCGTATATTTCTTATCCCATAGTAATCGGCAAAATATCCCGAAACACATCGAATGATTTTGTTTGGGGCACATCTTTTGACGTATATTTGAGGCTTGAACGAGCAACCCCCTAAGAGGGGGCACTTCAAACCCTCAAAATTGAATAGGGGAGAGGAGTTGAGTGATACTTCATTCATAAGGTCTTGGAAGCCGGTGTATGAAAAACGTGATTTTGATGAACTGTTTTTGCAAAACACCAATTTTCAAGCTTAAATGAGCCATCTTGAATATTTTGGTTATTTTTACAATATACAAGCCCAATTTTGTTGAGTCCTTTTTACAAACTTAATAAAATCCAATATCTGCTTATTTTTTGCGGAACAGAGTTCGCCGGGTCATCAAGTATTAAATAAATATATATTATTCAATTTTTAAAATTCAAGTTCTTGCTGAGACACGCTTTATATCTCATTGAAAGACATTTTGTAAATATGTAAAAATATATGTAAAAGGAGCCTTAGACTCCTTGAAAAAACTATTAGGGTCAGTATTATCATATTAATATAAATTCGAACCTAAATTGTATTTATGTACCTTTTTTTCCGTCAATGCCAACTGCTGCCCAAAAATACGTTCCAAATGGGTTACCTGAACATTCGAAACTAAATTTGGTTTCCAACACGATACCAGATGTTGGTTTTATTGAACAGGCGAAATCATGATTTTTCATTGTCACAAATTTGTAGGAGGCTGAAGTTTTTTTGTAATTATCTGAAAATAAAGTTTTCATTACAATATTATAAGAATCGGTCTAAGCACAAGGGCGGATCTACGGAGGAGGGTCCAGTGGGGTCATGGCTAGTGCTAGTGCTATAGTCTAGTCAACAAGTGCTTTTTAGGACAACATTTTTGCGGATTCTCCAAAAATTATGATTGAGGTGTCATTCGATTCGAAATGGCATGTAGGTACATAGTTTTTGAGAAAATGCTAAGGCCGCTCGCAAAAATTGCAATAGTTATAAACAATTAAGTGAAAAAAAGAAGGGGCTTTGGTTTTTCACCAATATCTCAAATACTATCTGAGATAAATCAAATTTGAAAAAAATTTTTAAAAAGTCACGAAAAAAAAATTGGTTCAAGCACTGACGTGAAGTCAGAAGCTTTTGCGCGTATGTTCTATTGTCCATTCTCCTGTATTGGACACTCTTCTTAATCGAATTTACCATGATGAATTCTATTGTCTATTCTCCTGTATTGGACACTCTCTTCTTAATCGAATTCACCATGATGAATTCTATTGTCCATTCTCCTGTATTGGAGACTCTTCTTAATCGAATTTGCCATGATGAATTCTATTGTCCATTCTGGACAATAGAATTCATCATGGCAAATTCGATTAAGAAGAGTCTCCAATACAGGAGAATGGACAATAGAATTCATCATGGTGAATTCGATTGAGAAGAGTGTCCAATACAGGAGAATAGACAATAGAATTCATCATGGTAAATTCGATTAAGAAGAGTGTCCAATACAGGAGAATGGACAATAGAACATACGCGCAAAAGCTTCTGACTTCACGTCAGTGCTTGAACCAATTTTTTTTATTTTCAATGATTTATTGAAAATTTTCTACAAATGCTATCCTCACCAAATTTTGCAAACATTTCCGCGTTGGCATTCTACAACTAATAACCATGTTTGAATTCAATCGGTTCAGTACTTTTTGAGTTAATGAGGAACAAAAACCACGAAATTTCAGAAAATTTCAGATGGCTATAACTCTGAAACCGTTTGGCCGATTATGCTCATAAACAAACTGAAATGTCGCGTTCTGGTGTTCATCCTAACCTGGAAATTTCAAGCCGCTATCTCATTCTGTTCTCAAGTTATCGTGACAACAAAAATATTTTTTAAAAGTTTTTTAAAAATTTTCTAGCCATACGATTCGCACAAAATTCCACAAATGTGCTCAAGATCATATTCTACAACTACCCACCAAGTTTCAATTCGATCGGATTTATATTGGTTGAAAACAAAATTATTACTCGGAAACCACTGGGCCGATTATGCCCATTAACGAACTTGTCCGTCGTATTGAGATGCGCCACCTACCCTGAAAATTTCAAGTTGCTAGCTCTTCTCGTTCTCAAGTTATCGTGGCAACGGCCGGACGGCCGGACGGACAGAATCAAATTTGACCTCGAATTCTTCATTGGGGAGTCGAACTCAATCGTTTGAGACCATTTTCGTCAAAAAATTCGAAAGTTACAGACATTTGGGCAAAACTATAACGCGATGTTCCCCAGAACATACGCGCAAAAAGGCTGGTCGCTTCTAGTTTTTTCTAAAAAAATTCCGAAAGTGTCAGAAGTAACCTCACTTAATCTCATTAATTACGATGTTATAACTGATTTACTGGTGAATATTCCTCATAAATGATATTTTATTGATTCCTCAATCAAATTGATCAAAATGAACATTTCCCATAGTGTACTAATTGTTGTCATTTTACGATTTGACATATAACTTCGAACAGGCTTTGCAATGTTGCCGGTGTGACTTCGTTCGCGGTGTCACAACTCGACCCATTATGGTTTTGAATCTGTCGAGTTCTTTCTTCTCAAACTATAATTGACTACAACGATGGAGATATATTGTTTGTGCAATATATCAACTCTACTTCCTACTTCTTAAACTTTCGTTCCTTTCTGTTTTAGAATTCGATATGGAGCGTTGTTATGCGAGATTGGAATTTGAGAAAATGTAAACCGACCTAATCTAAACTAACCTAACCTTTTTAGGTTCGCCGTTTTGTGGGTCAGCATTCTACAATTAATTACCAGGTTTAAATTTGATCGGATATGCATTTTTTGAGTTATTTAGGAAAAAAACAACCAAACTATAGATGGTTATAACTCCGAAACCATTTAGTGGACTTAACCGTCGCATTCGGATGCGCAACCTACCCTGAAAATTGCAAGTCGTTATCTCTTCGTTCGAAAGTTATCGAGGCAACGGACGGAAATTACATTCGGGCAAAATTATAGCACGCTATTCCTTAGAACATGCGCGCAAAAAAGGTCAAGTTTGATCAGTTTAAGTTAAATAATTCATGATATCCACAAAATGTGATAACAAGCAAGTAGTCCTAGACGAACAAACGTGCAGGAGATGTTATTTGTAATATTATCGGAAGTATTTCTGAAAATGTTTACAATCTGGCAACGTTGCTGTTTGCGAGCACTTGGCTAGCCGTCATGTCATAGGATTCAAAATGGACGTAAACATGTTACATAAATAAGCAAATTGTTTCCATTGAAATGAGGAAATTATGGAGAAACTCATTAGTTAGAAATTAATTGGGATTCAATAAAATATTATTTATGACGAATATTCACCTGCAAAATAGTTTAAAACATCGTAATCCTTGACATATCAGTCAATGAAAAATGCTTAAAGTTCTGATAAATTACATCATTTTCGAAAACTAACGGACATAGATATGATTCCAATTCATAATTAAAAAAAAAAATAGCTGGAACCCTAAAATACAACTAAGGTCTTCAAATGAATATGTAACTTGTGTTCCATCTATATATCGGAAAATTTATCATTCAGAAAATCACTCAGAAAAACTATTTGAAATTGAATTTGCGAGTATTCATTCTCAAGAAAATACAGAAAATGAAAGCTATTTTTTAGAATGATCAAAAAGATGTTTAAGTAATTACTAATGTTATACCTACCACAAGTATGAAAACAGAACACTTTCTAACAGTTAATATATGTAAGTATGAAATGATATTTCTTACCAAAAACACAGACGTCTGCACAACAAGAGGTGACAAGTACACAGTGAATTGTATGGTTCCACTTAGTGTCAAATGCCCACATGCCCACATGCTTGTTTTTTGTGGAATTATCTTCGTTTTGAAGTTTTTTCATTGTTTTCACTTGCTGAAGTTGGAGTTCGTTATACAGGGTCTTTCACGAGGAACCTCACCCATATTTATACGGGAAACTACTGAACGTATTTTCATGAAATTCAGCACTTATAAGTATTTCACGATGCTGATGAAATCTAAAATATTTTCAAGGCATGAGCACCTCCGGTTTTTCCGGAAATGACGTCAACTTCCGTTTTTCAAATTAGAACACCATTTTTTTATTGCAGATATTGAATCTACGTTAAAAAATAATGTGAGTGTATGCATCACACCCTTGCCCTAAAATGGATATTTTCTGAGTTATTCACAAAAAACTGTTTTTCGTATTGAATTTTCAGCTATTTCTTTTCCCTTCACGCCAAAAAGATGAAATTTTCAGGAACTGTTATTTGAACCATGCTGTAGATTTTTCACCCCTTCTTGAAACCGACTTCAAGTTACTATTAGGAGAACCATGGCACACTCTCGCAGTTATAACTAGAGAAGATGCTCAAAGTTTTGACCGTTAATTTCTAGACATTTATTTATACGTCTCAGGAATGCTTCGTGCGTTGCTCTTCTTATTTCATCGGGAGGAAGAGATCTGCAAAAGAGTTTAAAAACCAAATTGAGTTTCAAAACTATGAATCTAAAAATCTAAACAAACCTGAACGCATTTCTGCAGTCCTCTTTATCAGTCAGGGGAGTTGAGTAGACAATATTTTTTATCCTACCCCAAACATAATAGTCTAAAGGAGTTAAATCGGGAGAACGTGGTGGCCAAAGATGTGGACCATTGTTCGCCAACCATCGATCTTCAAATAGCCTGTAGAGGATATTTGACACATTGAGTGAATTGTGTGGAGGCGCGCCATCTTGTTGATACCATAAGTCATTATGGTTCTGTACTAGCGGCTCAATTATTTGAGTCAATATGTCAGAATATCTATCTCCTAAGGGAGAACATTCTTTAAATAATGCAAACATGTGTAGTCTTCTATCTTACCAGTTAAAGTCCCATCATAAATGAGAACATCGGGGATTGCATTATTTTTGATGGCGCAAAAAACATTGAATTCCAGGTCTCTTGAAAGTTCCATTGTCTGAAGTGGTGGTTGTTCTCTTCATCCCAATAATGACTGTTATGCCTATTGAAAGAACCATTCTTTGTGAATTTAGATTCACCTGTCCAAATTATACAGTCCAAAAAGTTTTCATTCTCTTGAAATCGAATCATCATTCTCAAGTTTGTCATGGTTCTGTTAATGGTATCTCTCGTTGGTCTGGGTCGGTCAGGAAACCTCTCAATGAACAGTCGAATCGTTCTATCTACAACTTTATTACATTATCCATGAAGTAGAATGAGATTTAAATAATCTTCATTGGTAAAATTAGGCATAGTGATCGATGTTATAACTTAATACGATATAAAGTAAAATATATATCTATGGGAGATGATAGCCCTTCTTAAGGGCCCTGTAGCGGGCTTCGAACATCTGAAGTTCTGAATAATCATCGCTTGGACTTGGACCGGTCAGACCTGGTTTTGAAAGAGACCCTCCTGGCCTTACGAGCAGCATTTTTGGATTCAAATATTGAAGGGATTTCAAGAGTGAATATCTTTGAAAACTAGCGGAGGCGATTCTTCTCCACGAGATCCCATTCGCCTACAGAGAAGTATTTTTGCGATCGGAGACTTTTGAAACGTTATGTATTATTTTTAATTTGTTCGTTTCCTCCTCTTGTCTTTTCATTTCTCAGGTTGAGTTTCGGGTACCTTGGAGAAACCTATCCGTTTTTTGACGAGGGAATCCACATTGAAGAAATATATCCCCATCAATATTTTTAAATTTCAGCAAATTTTGTAAACAATAGTTACAAATCACCACACTCACGGGGAGAAAGGGTTTTTTGCTGAGGTTTTTCCCTAAGCTCTTGTATCATACGTCGAACTGTATGGTACCCCGTTACACCAACCTCTGCTAACACATATACAGCTCTCAGTCAAAAGAATATATATATATATATATATATATCACCAAATTAATAGTAAACACAAAATGCTACTGAATAAAGAGGAATTTGGCAGATGTAATTAATGATATCTATCATTAAAAAAAAAGAATGTAAAACATGGTAAGTTTTTGCATATGGTTCATGAGGAATTATTTATTTATCACTGGAGAGAAAACCGATGGCCGATTAGTTGAAATAAAGAGGTTTCCGATACAAATTCGAATCAAAATTCACCATCTATTTAGGAACAACCTGTAACTTTTTTCTCTTGCATATTAGGGTAGTAAAATCTAAAACATGGTTTAAGTAACAGTTAGCTGAAAATTCAAGACGAAAAACAGTTTTTTGTGAATAACTCAGAAAATATCCACTTTAGGGCAAGGGTGTGATGCATATACACTCATTACACTCACATTATTTTTTAACGTAGATTCAATATCTGCCATAAAAAAATGGGGTTCTAATTTGAAAAAATTGATTTTTCACGATTTTGTCATCCCTAACTTTGAAAGCGATTTTTTCACCCCCTGTATCATGAATCGCGATTTCGATTTTAAAGTGGATACATCAATCTTACATCTTGAAAAATCCCAAAAATGAAAATTTTCCATCCAAAAACCTCGAAGTTATTCTTGTTTCAGCTGAGCTCTATTTTCGATTTTTTTTCGAATTTTCCCGCTCAGAGAGAATTTTCCAACCAAAACTGAAAAATGTTACATCAAAATAACTTGAAATTTTCTAAGGAATCTATTTCTGCAATGAAAAAATGGTGTTCTAATTTGAAAAACGGAAGTTGACGTCATTTCCGGAAAAACCGGAGGTGCTCATGCCTTGAAAATATTTTAGATTTCATCAGCATCGTGAAGTACCTATAAGTGCTGAATTTCATGAAAATACGTTCAGTAGTTTCCCGTATAAATATGGGTGAGGTTCCTCGTGAAAGACCCTGTATATCGAATATTGAAAATAACCTTTTAGTACTCTCCAATTTGTTAAAGAAATAGTCCGAAATGATGGAGATTTATTATGGAAAGTAAGCAAGGTAACCGATGATGTTCGCATCCCCCACTCTGCTCACATTTCAGTGACCACACGGTAACTGGACTCAGTAATTGGGTTAGTCGCGAATAAATCCCTAATATGTTTCGGAAACAAAGTTTCCATCTTCAAAGAAGAAGCGTTACTGTAACGCTTCGTCTTTGAAGATGGAAACTTTGTTTCTGAAACATATGTCACACGACAAAAACTGTAGTGGACAAGAGTGTAGTTACTTTTATAGTGCTCATTAAAACAAGCAACATGACATCCGCATAGTAGATGAATATAAGTTCTAAAATAATTCCAGACGACTCACGTACCTACCTGTTTATAATTATTTTTTTTATTGTTTCATTCTGATTTAACATTCGTGAAAGAATTCTGGTGAGTGTCCAAAACAGATATTCTATCCATCATGGATATAAATCTATGGGCACAACACAGGAAGTTACGGGTTCAAGTCCATTTCGATAAGGTGGTAATTTTGTATCGGGAGGGTAAGATTTTTAAGGAAATATATGCTTCACACTTGACAAACTGTGCGAGCCAATCAAAGCAAATTCCTCACTGCGTAAAAAAATGACTTATTAACAGTTGAACTAGGGCTTCGTATTGATTACCTGTTGAATGTGGACTAACGGTTAACAGATCTCTTCATATTGTTTCTGCCATCTAACGGTAGATGGAGGCAAAACTTCACGCTATGTAGGGTCGTGTATGAGTGTTGCGAAATGTCAATATCTACGTCACTGGCGTCGCCTATCGTCGTAAATCTGCATTGTATGAACTACTTCCATTTATCAAGGGTAGATGGCTGGATTGGCAGGAAGAAATCAAATGATTGTATCTTGTTTTTGCGACTCTTCAATAGGGTGCGCTAACAAAGGATCCCTCCGTCGCAGGCAACACATAATGGGGTTGTCTTGGTGTTCTATTGAATAATAGGTTGCTTAAGGATCAGTTTTGATTTTTCCTTATCACATAATGTTATTTTGAAAAACTGTTGTTAAAATTACTTACTAATTTTGAATAATCTAATGACGGTCTGCTATTTGGTACCCTCAGATTATAGAAAGAGTCTCGTTTGTTTGTGTTAGACCGATTTCGATCGAGTGAGTAGCCCGTGCTGGAACCTAGAGAGGCTTATTTCACCTCGGTTGGTCTCCTATTAGCTGACAGGGTCTCATGGTTGCTCCCCCTAGCTCGGGTGGCTAGCCTCCATAGGGTCTTTTATTCGATCCCCTGCAGCTTTGGTTTACTTAACCGAGGTAAGTTCTGCACCGCTGATATTACTTGGTTCTCAGATAAAATCCCCACTGCCTTGTTGGTGCATTACCTGCAAAAGGTCCATTTTCCTATCAAATAGGATTAGGCCCTTGACTAGGTACCTCGTACCTCGCAAGGTACCGTCACTCGGGGTCATGTCAGCACCCCCATAGTGAAGTCTATAATTATAGAGATATTGGGGAAATATAGAAGAATTATAGCATATACAGTGGCTCCAAAGCAGACTGACCTCACTTCAGTACTTTTCCAATTCCTTTATGTTCAGATGAAGACTCCCTTTCACCTCTTGCTTTCGTCTTTTTCACCCGTTAGAGTTCACTGTCGAAAAACAGCTATGACCGTACGCCGAAGTTTTCTCATTCATTCTTTTCATGACTTTAACTGTGAAAATTCATAGGTGTTCATAAGCAGTAACGGAATGTTAAACCAAAAGACTAACCTCCGAAAATATATATACGTTTCATGAACTCGTCGTTACTTATTGCCCTAAAAAATTGGAACATTTTGTTTCGAACTAGTTTCTTCAGGAAAGTTGAAGAAGACAGAAACGACTTGAAATTTTCCAAACGATAATTGCCAGCGTTGAAAGTTTGTGTAATTCGTTTCAGCTCGGTGTAACTCAGGTCTTGAGTTCCAGACTAGTTTTTGCTTCTGTTGATTCTGTATCGATTTCCAGTGTAGTAGACACCTGGGTATATAAGGTGTATGGATCTGCCATTACTGATATAATAAGAACAATGCAGAACACACTAAATTTATTCTGAAGGTGTGGTAAGTTTTTCTGTCTATTATAAGCAGACATTTTTACGATGGGGTGTAAGGCAGCACTACACAACTACTGAACATAGTTGCCGAATACACCTTAGCAATAGGAATATCATTCGGTTTGGACAAATTTGCTGTTTTTCATCTAAGCAAAGGAAGAATTGAAGAAACAGGAGAAGACATCCAACTAGAAGGGGTAATAATCATTCGACACCTCGAAGAGGAAGCAACTTACAATTTTTATGAAATGAAACAAAGAAGCGCGCAGGAAACCACCCAATTCAAGGATGCCTTGACAGGTAGCTACAAAAAAAAGCTCCAAGATATATGGAAATCACAGCTGAATTATAAAGTGTCTGCTACGAACAGCTTGGCAGTCCTGATAGTCACCCACTCTTTGGGGGTAGTTAACTGAACAGTGAATGGAATTCCCGAGAACGACAGATCCACAAGTGAAGTGGTGAACATGAACCGTGCCTGCATCTCAACTGCTCGATACAAAGAATGTACCTTCCACGATCGCAGGGAGGCAGGGGTTTTTAAAGTTTGGAGTACCAACGCCATCAACAAATATTGGAAATCGCAATAAGGATATTGAGAGGTGAAGACCCGCTTCTGAAAATGGTGGCTCATCATGCAAGTAGGAAGGAGCTTTCCTATTTAGGGCTGGACACAGAGCCTTGGAGGAGCTCAGCTCAGCTAGCAGGAGCACCTATCACGCCAACAGACCAAAGAAGAATAGGCAGAGAGATAATATAGACACAACTCAAAGATCACATGAGTTAAAACCTGCACTCCATATGTTTCAGGAGTTTGAGAGATCAGGGCCTGTCGAAAGAATTATCCTTCACCTCAGGGTAAGCCTCCAAAAGGTTTTTACCTCTCGTACGGATAAACAGAAACGAAATTCATCGTATCCTTTCAAATATCACATGTATGGGACGAGTCAAAGTAAAATCTAAAGCAACCAAAATGAGGAAATAAAGAATTGAACATGAACCCTTAACCATATTAGCAAAATAAATAAAAATAATCTATTCTATCTAT
Organism: Halyzia sedecimguttata; assembly: GCA_937662695.2. Classification (NCBI taxonomy): domain Eukaryota; kingdom Metazoa; phylum Arthropoda; class Insecta; order Coleoptera; family Coccinellidae; genus Halyzia; species Halyzia sedecimguttata. Next base: position 27,837,584 of record OW569420.2, on the reverse strand, counting down.
TCCACCATCTAACGTTTTTTTTTTTTCAACTAGTGCTTATTTCGTGAATGGTAACACTTAGCTCATGTCTGATTTGACAGATAATTAGTTTTATCCTTCCGCTGAACGAATATGGTTGTGTATACGCTTGAACAACGCTGGGAAATATTGGGAAATTACTTTGAAAATCATGGTAATGTTGCAGAATGTGTGCGAAAATTGCGTACGGCTTTTTGAAGAAGAAAAGCACCGTCAGCACCGTATGTTCGTTATCTTGTGAAAAAAGTGAAAGGAACTGGCATCCTCATCGATAAACCAAAGCGTGAAAAGCCAAAAACAGTGCGTACACCCGAGAATATTGCTGCTGTGGCAGAAAGTGTGCGTGAAGCGCCATCAACATCAATGCACCGTCGTTCTCAAGAATTGAACATTTCGGAGACATCATTGAGACGAATTTTGCATAAAGACCTTGGTATGACACAATACAAAGTCCAATTGGTTCAGGAGTTGTCCTGTTTTTGAAGATCGCATTATCAGCCGCACAGCTGATGTCGTTTGGCCACCTCGGAGCTGCGATTTGACACCGTTGGAGTATTATTTGTGGGGTGCCGTCAAAGATAAGTGTTACGCCAACAAGCCAGAGACAATTGACGCTTTAAAGGACAATATTCGTGAAGCCATTGGTGAAATACAGCTGCACACAATCGATAATGTGCTTAAAAATTGGACCGATCGTTAAACTACTGTATGAACAGCCGAGGCAGCCATTTGAATGAAATTATTTTCCATTATTAACCGGAAGGATTGTACTTTCAAATAAAAAAAAATTCGAGAAAATATTCAGTAGGTACCTAGCTTTTTTTTATTGCATTTTCAAAAAAAAAAGTTATTTGGCGCTCCCGTTATATTGCTACTAAAGAATTCAATCCTATGATAGAAGCAATTACTTAACAAGATCATCTTTATTTCCTTCTTAAAATGAAAATATCCTTAAACCTTCAGTAACAGGTAGATAATTGAAAAATTTTACGCCACAATAGATAGGAGAATACTTTTAATTTTGATGTTCTATGAGCTGGAATAGAGATCATCTCTCTCTGGTATTATATTCATGAAACTGGCATTATATTTATGATACCCAGAGCATTTCCTGAGAGTCTGAACATTTTTCCTTACATATAGTAGGTAATGAAAAATATAAATAAAGGGAAAACTTAAGATTTTATATTCTATAAACTTACAAAATCAATGTGTTGAAAAAATAATTTTTCCAAGAGATATCCTAAGGAAACCCCTCCTTGTGACGGCCGTGTAATGATTAATGCATTTCTGACAACAGATATCGATTCTGCATGTAAAAATATCATTGGATGCCGAATAAGAAATTCGTATCATGAACATGTTCTGAAATAACTAGAAAAAACACGATATTGATTATCACAGAGACATACTCACATTGTAGATGCCAGGAGCAAGTGAAGCACTCCGTATAACTTGGAAATTTTTTCTGCGTATGTTCAAAGTGAATAAAATTTAGAACAGTATCTCATTATTTCCCCTGCAGAATTGATTTCAACGAATCCAATAATTCAATGATCCCGTTCCGTATTCCAAACGATTGTCTGGAAAAACCGAAGGAATATATTTCTCTGAAACGGGAAAATAATTTCCGATTTTTCACTTCTTTGGGTCTGAACACGGATATCCGTTCAATTTTCTATCGGGATTTGGGCATTTCGCAGGCCTTGTTTCGGTTTTCTCATGTGTGAATCAGAGAAGTCCGATCCAGTGTAAATAAAACAGAAGGAAAGCTTCGGAGGTGAATTGCCCGTGATGTGACTGGAATCGTTATTCCATTTCCGGAAAATGAAACTCATTCCGACATTTCTACGAATTTTTAGTACCTGCTTCAACCACGAATTATTCATTTCCGACGTTCAAAGTGGTATTCTTTGAATAATGAGTTCAGCAATTCGGAGAAAGATTAATTTCACAAGCAGATTTAAAATTGTATGGATTTCCATTGAGCAACTGTCTGAAATAGATAATTGAAAATGTTCCTATTTCGAAGGTAGATAGAATTTATAAATGTAGTAGATATAATATCAGAATAAAACCTCTATTTTCATCCCACACATGCCTTTTTATTTGATGAACAAAATGTCATGCTGGAAGTTGAATAATATGTAAATATACAGGGTTGGGATAAAGTATGGTAAATATCTTTTGAACGATATTTATCAAAATTTTCAGTTTTTTAAACAGCTGGACATGTTATTTTAAACTTGATTATTACATCCTTGGCAACTGCTAAGATTCTGGACAAATTAAAGATAATTACTATAATACCAATTCCCAAAATACCAATAAAGCCGAGGAGTTTCGTCCTATAAATACACTTCAGGTATTGGAAAAAGTACTTGAGATTGCTGTCTATAACCAGGTCATGGAACACATTGAGAGAAATAATGTTATTTATCAGAATCAATCAGCTTTCAGAAAAGGATTTTCTGGTGAAGGGGCACTTCAACTGGCATTGAGCAATTTCAAACAAGAAATCGATAGAAATAACTATGTTGTCGCGGTTTTTCTGGACCTCCGAAGAGCATTCGAAACGGTTGATAGAACCATTTTGTTTTCGAAGTTGCGAACATATGGGTTTGATGGTTCGGTATTAGACTGGATGGTAGATTACCTCACAAATAGGAAACACAAAGTTCGATTTGAATATGGGTGCTCGGAGGAAGTTGATAATAGGTTTGGTGTACCATAGGGAAGTGTAGTGTGCCAAGTTTTGTTCTTATTATATATGAACGATATGGGAATGTGGCGAGTGATTTCAACAATCTCTTTGCTGATGATAGCCTGTTATGATCCTGTCTTGGAGTATGTTGTGAGGAAGATGAATGTGTCATTAGCAGAGGTCAACGGATTGGCTAGTAATAAACTGAAGCTCTTTGTTCTTAAAACTAAAGCTATGGTTATCAGTACCAGATAAAACTGGAATGTCTGGATTCCAATGTCCTGTCTCTTCAGCTGAATAATGAGAGAATAGAGTTTGTGTCTTCGGTGAAATATCTGGGCTTTCAAGTGGACAACCTGTCGACTTTTGCTGAACATTTTCAGAACATCCAGAGAAAAATATCTATGAAGCAGTTCTTTTTCGCAAGGATCAGTGAGTGCTTGTCAGTTCGGACGAAAATTGCTGTATACAGCTCTCTTGTTCCGCCTCATTCTGATTATTGTCCATCAGTGTTGTTTCTGCTCAATAAAACCCAGAAGAATGACCTGCAAAAGTTGCAGAACAGAGGAATGCGAATCATCTTAAAGTGTGACAAGCATACACCTATCGCATACGTGTTAAGGTCATTACAGTGGATAACAGTGGAACAAGGTGGTACTACATTACGATGTTTTTTGCTTTTAAGAGTTCAAGTGGCATTGCATGACCTTACTTAAGAGAATTCAATTCCTATGGATGGGAAGTGAATGGCTATCCAACAAGAAATAATTGTGATATCTACATACACAAAAGTACAATACATGTGCCATGAATTTTATTTTCTTCGAGGGGTTTGATTTGTTTAACAGACAACCTGTGGATCTCCAGACCTTTTGTTCTCTTTCTTCTTTCTGGCGGAATCTATCTTGTCACCTCAGAAGTAAACTCAGTTGAGAGGGGTAATGTTGATGGTGGAATTCAGGCCAAATGGGATTTCTTTTTTCGTTTTTGCTGTTGATGGGAGTGTGATTGTAGTTTTTTTTCTTTCCTTTCTTCGTTACATTAAGAGCCTTAAACTTGTTAAGAATAATCGTTTAAATGTTTTGTTGTTTTTTATAATTGTTGTATGCATATTAGGACTACCCTATTTTAATAGGGTAGATTATAATTACTATTATTATATTATAAATGCTCACAAACTAAAACTGAAAATTCACCTAAGATCTTCACGTGATTAATGAACGGCCCCTTTAATTCATACGCTAAATCTGTCATACTTACCGCAGTGCTGTGCGATGTTATGCATTTCAGCTACAGGCGTGAAATTTAAATGGACGATTCAAAACATCAAAGTCTCTTGTGGAATAACTGGCATTCCCATTCCAGAATGTATCAACCGTATTGCAAAACTCAGAATTTTCCCACAGAACAGTGTCATGATAATTATGATCCGACACGTACAGGACAAGCTGTTTTCTTGATTCAATCATTGTATATAGACTAGTCTTTATACAATGATTCAATGTAGGAATCTAAAATTGAAAGCGAGGAATTCCCATAAACCGTTTTCCGTATCTCTTGCTAACACGTTTTGCATGATATATGTTTGACCCTACAATGATAAATCACAAAATATTGCCACAATATCGAGCGGATAGATTGATCAGCTATGCATTCTTCCGTTGAGTGTACGAGGGTCACTGTTGGGGGAGAAGCGAACACATCTGTACAATCATCCTCTTTTATATTCAATTATACAGTGCGCGTCAAAATTATGGAACAAATTCATTTTCTCAGAAGAAAAATATTTGGCAAAAAAATCCTGAAACAGGTCCATTTTTGTTTCACTTTTACAAAATTTTTATGCATATGAAGGATTTTTGTTGCACCCTGTGCCATCCCCATCAACCTTCTAATTTTTTTGAATAGGGAAAGTGGGTCATGTGGTACTTTTTTGGCAAGGTCTTTGTATCTTCTTTACAGGCGTGCAGAAATTTTCAAGAAAACATTTTTCTTTTTTGAAAAATAGTTAGTTTAAAGAGGTTTTCAGTATGTGCACATTGTCATGGCTCATTTACTTTGAGACGATGGTACCTGATGAAATTTGTCACCGAATGAAAGTCGATCATTACAGTTTTGTTCATGCACAACTTTCAACCCCTACGAATCCTTTAATGGAGAAAAAATGGTGGGGTGGGCGTGAAGAGGTTGAAAGTTGTGCATGAAGAAAACTGTAATGGTTGACTTTCAAGGGAAACTCCACCTGACACTAATAAGCTATCAGTGAGCCATTCAATCGGGAAATAAGTTTGAAAATATCCACTTGAACAATAATGTAAATATTGATAAAAATGATGAAATTCACAAAATTTGACCATTAATAGATCATATGAATTAAATTGATTTGAAGCAAACTCCACGCTGATGTGACGAATGTGGAAGATGTACTATATTTATTTGTCTGAAATGCAATGTCGGACTGCATCTTGCAGTATTGTTTTCTTGTTTTGAAATATCATTAATTTGTTTTATTGTCTACATTTATTTTCCTATTGCCCAGCGTATGATTTATCATACAAGAAAAAAAAATCCTTTTATAATTTTTCTTTAAATAATTGATTTTTATTGAATGTATATTGTATATGTTGAAATTAACATAATACCCAAAAATCAGGACGAAATCAGAATAGTATATTCTAAAACAAATTGCAGAATGGGCTCCTATTAAAACACGAATGCGAAATTCGAAAACGAGCGACGAAGGAGCGAGTTTTCGAACGCATGAGTGTTGGGATTGCCTTCTGCAACGAGTATTAGATGATATTTTCTCTATTTCAGGCAAGTTTTGTAAAATACTGTTGAAATTTAATGAAAAATTCGGATTATAAATCCTAGTGACTTTTGGATTCTATCTTGGTAGTTGGTGTGACTGTTACGAAAGTTGACAGATTACGGAATTTGAATTTGAAACGTACGTAGGGCATGGAGATCAGATTTAAAACAGTTTCCTAATACCATGAATGATTCAAAATTAGCAAGAAGGAAATCTCTAGCACCATATTTTTGAAAATAATGCTTTTCCTCAACAATTATTTCACTATATCCAAATTTTATTGTATTGTCAATTGACGTGTGTTGAAATTTGATAGGATCAAATGTAAGTGCTGACTACCACAAAACGAAAAATATAACTAGAAATAGTGCGGGAATGAGTTCATTCCAGCACTGTTTTCAGTGCTGGAATGGACTCATTACGATACTGAAATAGAGAAATATAATTCTGGGCATTTAAGGGTTAAAATTTTTCGTATCAATTGAGAAACACTCTCTATAACTAAAAGAAATTCGATTCATTCAAAAATGTACGTGTAGTGTATCAGAATTAGTATGGACATCGAAAGACAAACAGTTATTCGGTGTGCTGAAAGCTTTTCCTGTTAAAGTATTCACTTATGATAGGTTTTATAGTTGGTGGCATAAAGGAAGATATAAAATATGATATAACGACTGGAATGTAGAAATCGTAAAAACGTTCCATTCTCTTCAAATATGTTAGCCTTCGAATCCCCAACCCTCCTCTAGTTTTATCTTTTTCGCACCTGTTTCTATTTCTTTCTCGGGTAATTCCTTTTCCATTAGTCTTGACAAATGGAGAGCTGGCTGGCTGGCCGAGAAGGTAAATATTCTGTGCAGCAAAGACTTTCACACAGGAAGGCCCGGATTTGGCTCGGCTGTATATGAAAAATGACGAGTTGGCCGTTTTCCGACTGTGTTGAATCCCGAAGAAAAATGGAAGGGTTCCAAAGTTCTTTTATTGGTATGTTGCAGACAAAATCGTGGGGTTACAAGTTGAACACAGTAAGGTTGCCTTTGGAATTCTTGAAGTAATCTCCTGGAGACATCGCGAATGTAACTGAAATGGGATATGGATAATGTAATCACCCATCTGCAGCATCTGTACAAATAAGAAAAACCTTACTTCACTCTTGATTCGCATTCAACATTGTTCTGACATTGGGGATAGAAGCGGTATTTACAAATTATATGGTCCTAAATGGAATTCTACATAGGCAAACCAGAAGGTTTAACTCAATGAAAAATTATACACGATTTACACTAATTTATTCAATATTGTGACGAGTTTCGTCGACACAGCGACTTCATCATACTACATCATACTAAATTCTTAACTAGTAGTGATCTCCCTATACCAAGATGATATGGACACAGAATCTTATTTAAAACTAATCACATGAGACTTATTCGAAACGAATTATATGATAGACTTATTTAAAACTAATTACATAATATTACACTGCTAGTTCTTTGTACACATTAACATTAATTCATTCCTAACGCTTTTATTTTTTGTCTCTCTATTTGAATAGATTGAGTAACGGTGAAAAATTTAGATCTAATTGTTCATCAACTAAATTACCCGTATGTTTTTCCCTATTCATTTCAACCATTTCCCAATAGCTGAGTTGCGCACCTTTATTCAAATTGTGTAGAATTTTAAAACCCGGCTTAAACTTATGTCCTTCTGCTAATAAATGATTCGAATAATTTGAATTAATTTTGTTGGTTTTGTAGCTCTGATGATGTTCCTTTATTATTATGCCGAAATTTCTACCAGTTTTTCCTATATATGATTTGTCACAACTCACGCAATTTAATTGATAAACACCAGATTTATCTTCTTTATTCCTTTTTGATTTATTGTTCTTCATGAGTTTTGCGAGGTTATTGTTTTTCCCGAATGAGCCTTTTACTTATTATTTTCGATGTATAATTTGAATCTTCATCAAAACATTCTCATGTATACAGCTTTTTTTCAGTCACCCAATACTCCTTGACAACTTTCTATGTTCACAGCATTTAGATTGCAAAATATATTTGATTCGCTATTATTCAGAACTAAGTATACTGATGAAATATCGAAAAATGATTCATTAAATTGATAAACGAACCAAATAGGGGGTAGTGTACTACGTTTCAATCTTTTATACAATATATATTCGCTAGAAAAATATTTTGAACAAATTAATTTTCTAATTTCTAATACCCTACCTCTACCACAAGCCAGTTGCTATTCTTGTCGTGTAACAATATCCTTGAAACAAATAATATAAGAGCGCCAAAAAGAATGACGCTTTAGGAAAGCTTTTCAACTTTGATGAAATCACACTGTGTGGTTGCTCTGAAATTTGTTCTCTGCTAGTGCTTTCATCGTTGACAAATAATATTGTTAGTTTTCATAAGATGTCATTTCATTCTTTCTCAATATATAACTGAATTGTATTATGAATATAATTATTCATTAATAGAGTTATACCTTAATGTTTCAACTGTTAAAACAGTTTATGTTCATCAACTGGCAAGATTATAGTAAGTCAACAAGTCTTAGCGTTCTACTATGTTGATTTATCAACAATTAACGGTATCAGCAATCTTTCAATATTATAATTTATCTTGAAACTAGAATTCTGCCCCTGATCCGGTAAGAATAAACAATTGTTAAAAAAACCATAATCGCATAAAAACGAAGTATTTTCGAAATGAATATAGTATTTAATTAAAATGGTTCTGGATACTCGTTCGGAGTTCACACAGCAAATATTTGGCTTACTTTCGGTGCGAAAAAAGGGACGTTGAACAAAATACTCAAAATACTAAATTTCAGCAAACGGTACGACTTTCCACAAGAAACTAGAATAAACAAAGATTCAAATTTAATTTGACATGTGGATAATTTTGCTCATAAAATTTCTACTGCCGGCATCTATCGGCGAAAACTGAAGTAGAACAAAATCCTAGCATTTTAACAGTATTTGGACCGAAATACGGCCGAAAATATGTCAAATAGTGTCTTCACCATTTATTCTATGCATCTATGGCAAAATGATAACGCGATGTTCTCCAGAACATACGTGCAAAATGGATTGTTCATATAAAGAGAATGCAATGCAAAAACCAAGCATACGTTTAGCATCAAACATCAGAAGTATTTATGTCGTTCAATTACGCAGTTAAGAATTTTATTCCTTACTTAATCCACACACTGTAAATGTTAGTTCGGTGACCACCCCATGCTCTATAATCGATATCCATAATTGAATGAACACATACGTTCGAGCAATCTGTCAGGATTTACCGGATTATTGCAGAAGCAATCAAATCCATTGCAGATTCTGTCTGAGGGCTGAAACCGAAACATCTGGCTCCCTGTTCATAAACTAAAATCAAGAAAATAAATGATTAATCGAGCGTAATGAGATGATGCTCCCATAAACGTGAAATATAACCGGCCACAAACGAATGCCATCTAGTTCCGAAGACCTGATGAATTATCCGACTTTGAGTTAGGTAGGCATAGGCGTAGGTCAGTTCTGCTTCCTCAACTCCATTAAAATTGTTTGAAATCGAGGAAATTTCCTCACAAAACCTGCTACATTAATCATTTCATACAGGGTGTCCCACTACCGCGGAAAAGTACAATATCTCCTTACTGATGATAGTTACGACAATAATTTGTTCGCAAGAGTTATCAGCCTGAAATAGCTTCAATTATATAGGGTGTCTCTGTGAAGCGGTGCGACAACCAAGTCGGGTTTTTCTTATGGAAACGTATGCATATTATGCAGTACTTAGAAAAAAATTGAGATTCTCTATTTAACGAAGGCTAAATTTTTTGAAAATTATGCAGCGTTGCCAAGATATTACGAAAAATGTAAAATTTCACGAAACATTTTGACTTCATTCTCAAAGTGTTTCGAAATTTGATATTCCCATTCACCCAGAATTTTCTCAACAGATGAGACGACAAAGGATGTTTCCAGACTTATGATATTCAAGAATTAGATTTGCTCTTGATAGGTTGTGAAAGTTGAGTAATTTGAATTTAATTTTTCAAATGGCTTGCCCTATAGTTTATTCGACATTTCGATAGAGTTCTTTTGGCCCTCAAAAATTCACTGTCAGACCTACACTCTAAGATTCATTCTTTTTAGTTATCTCATTTTTATTGTCACAGGGCTTGAACCATTTTCTTACTAATATCACAGCTCAGATATCGCTGAAATCTTGCAACAGTCTTCCAAACCTTAAGTTCTAGATTTGAACTTGATCGAATCAATATCTTTGCAAATATTGTGAATATACCTTCTTTCCTTGAAGCCAAGCAGCGTTCAGTACCTGGATGGGTGACCAATCTGGCTATGAATTTGAACAAGTACGACGAAGCAGAATGACCTCACGTCAATTCTTTCCTAATTTTTCATATTGCCAATAAGGATTATTATTATTGTGAATCATAAAACAATTTCTACTTGAAATTAAATGCGTCCCAATCGAATGAATAGGCCAGAATAGGTCATCCAACAACAATCCTTTCAATAAGGGAGATCATGTGAAAATATCCCGAAAACTAAAATTCGAAATTCCACTGAGTAAAAAAATTCCGAGAATTTTGCTAACCTTGTATGTTTAATCAATAAAGAAATTAAGGATGCGCGAGAACCGTGCCAGATTGACATTTCGACACTTCTGCCCCCGAATGGAATCCGGAGAAAGTTATAACTCAGCCGAAAATTCGGCGGGAGCACAAACGGCCCAAGAGATTGCGTAGGCGTAACAACCCTGTTCGAACTGAGTTTCCTTTGCGCATCCCTGATTACGTGGGCGTCATTCATGTTAATGTCCCAAACACATCTGAAAATTGCACCTAATAATACAATCTGTTGCGCTTCTGCTATTACGTAGTATGAGATTTGTTATCAGAATTCCCTTATTTTTCGTTGAATTTCCACATAAATCGGAATGAAATGGTGGGCAGATAAAATGTACGAGGGTATCCTGGTCATAGATATTCAATACCGGTATTTGAAAAGATATAATTTCTATGCGATCCCAATTCTCGTTATGGATGCATAACGAGATTTGGGTTTATTAAGTCCTATTAATGAACCTTCCAAATAGAGCAGCGAAATATAATAATGACCTCTTTCCCACAGGCGCTATTAATTACAAATACGTATTTAATTTCATATCAGTCCAAATATACTCATAACACCACAGAAAATGATTTTGTAACATCACGAGATTCACTGACCCTCAGTATATCGTTAAAAATATGATATACAGCGTGGAAAAGCCAACTGGCATAAATTCATTATCTTGGTTACTGTACATATTAATGGAAAATCTCGAAATACATCAAATAGAAATTTTAAATTGTCATCCTTCTTCGTAAAAATGCGAATCCTACCTACAACCGCGAAAGACAGGTACAACCCCCAATTTTTTTAATTGGAAGTAGGGGCTTGTGATACATCGTTTGAAAAGTCGCATCATTCTCTATTCAGAAATTCATGTTTATTGCCAAACCTCAAAATTTAAAAAATTAAATCTTGTGATTACCAAAATTCAAAATAATATTCCCTCGAATACAACTTTACTTTACTGTCCTCCAAGAATAATATAAAATAGAAAATTATTGCGGGACTACCAGTTCAAGAATAATATAAAATAGAAAAATATTGCGGGACTACCAGTACAGGTTATAGAGTGAGGAATGAATATCTCGGATAAGTTCGTTATTGGGGAGAATCGATCTGATTGATTGTAATTTCTTTCATAATGCAGTTCTATCGTAAAAATCCATTTATATCATTGCCAGAAACCAATAATTTCGGAGATTTGTCAAAGTTTGAACAAGAGCGCCAAAGCTCCTGTCCACAGGGCTTGAACCAATTTTTTCTAATTTGATTTTCGCAATAAACATGAAAGACCTTTCAAACGATGTATCACAAATCCATACTAAAGGATTTTCCAATAAGTGGTGTTATTTTGATATTTCAAGAAAAATGCAATTTTGCAATATAAATGATCGGATGTTTATTTCATTATAAAGAAGAAGCTATGCCGTTAATAGTGGAAAATAACATAAGGCAAATAACCACCACGATCACGCTTACAGGACCATATCCTTTTAACGAAATTTTCCATAACCAAATCGCAAAGTGGCTGCCCTATGTCCTCGATAGCCTCACGAATTCCATCTTTGAGGTCTTGAATCGACGCTGGGCTATTGGCGTGGACCTTCTCTTTCACGTGGCCCCAAAGGAAGAAGTCGCAAGGTGTGAAATCACAAGATCTCGGTGGCCAATTGTGATCACCTCTTCGAGAGATAACACAGTCCGGAAACTTTTCCCGCAAAAGATCAATGGTTTCGTTGCTTGTGTGGCACGTAGCACCGTCTTGTTGGAAGTAAACGTTGTCCAGATCAATACAATCCAATTCCGGCCATAATGATGATCATTAATCATCTCTCGATAGCGCAATCCATTCACCGTAACTGTTGCTGCAGCCTCATTTTCGAAAAATTGAGGTCCAATGACTCCGCTGGACCATAAACCGCACCAAACAGTAACACGTTGAGGATAGAGAGGCTTTTCAACAATAACTCTTGGGTTTTCCGAGCCCCAGATGCGACAATTTTGCTTGCTGACGAAGCCACCGAGGTGGAAATGGGCCTCATCACTCAAGATGATTTTTCGATGGAATTCTGGATCATTTTCATGCATTTCAACGACCCAATCAGCAAAGACACGACGTTGTTGATGATCGGCCGGCTTGAGTTCTTGTGTTAACTGAACTTTATAAGCCTTGAGATCCAAATCTTCATGCAAAATACGGTGTAATGACGTTTGTGGAATGCCTAATTCCAAAGAACGACGAGGAATGGACAAACCTGGGTTTTCTTCAACACTTTCGGCTACAGCAGCAATATCGTGTACGGGTTTTATTCTTCACATAACTAACTTGTCCCAATAGCTCGAATTTTTCCAACAATTTCTATATTGCGGTCCGACAAGGTGCTTTATGACAACCCAAAAATGTTCGAGTTTTACGAACCGTCTCTGTCAAATTTTCAGCATTTTTATAGTGAATTTTAATAATTTCAATGCGTTCTTGAAGCGTGTATCGTTCCATTTTTATTAATGGCGTAGTTTCTACTTGTCAAATGTCAAAAAATGACAGCTTCAAAAGTGACATCTACCGAAATAGCGGGCTATTCATTGGAAAACCCTTTATTTGAGGCTTCCGCTCCCAAGCCAAAGGCACTACCTACTGAGACAACCGCACTATATCGAAAGCATTCGCTTTCCAGTATAATTGGAAGAGCTAGCCACAATCCCTCTGCTGTTACATCGACCTACAAGTTGACATTCAGTGAGAGGCAATTTCTAGAATTCTCACTTACTTTTCTGATTAGTCGGATACGTTGTATTCATAATTCAACCGAGTGTCCGCCTGTGTAAACATACTATTATAGATCCGTCTTCCGTCGTTACACCAAACCAAGTGAAGAATAAAGTTTTAACCGCAACAGAAAGTAAAGTTTTCTGAGCTACTATTCAGAACTTCTTATGTGATTCACTTGAAGTTTAACTTGCCAAACTGATATTCTCAGATGTTAGTAACAATTCATTCGGTTTGTACTGAAATCCCTTGTGTTCCGCGTTCCATTGAAGCTGCTCTAACGAATGAAAAACTTCGGAGTTTCATCCTTACTGATTTTTCATCAATTTCATTCATTCGCCTCTCAAGATGCAGCCTGTCAGACTACGAGTATATTTTTGAATGAACCGAGTATCTTTTATCGCATGCATGTTCTATACGGAACAGCGTGCTATCAGTTTGCACAAACGTCTGTAATTTTTGGATTTTGGCACTCTTGTTCCTCGGAACAGAGTGCTCATCAATTTGCCCGAATGTCTGTAATTTTCGAATTTTTGGCTGAAAATGTTATTAAACGATTTGGTTCGACTCACTGATCAAGAATCCGTGGTCGAAATCGATTCTGTCCGGCCAGCCGTCCGTTAACACGATAACTCTCGAACGAAAGGAGTTACAGGAATGAAATTTGTAGGTTAGGTTTGGAGCGTAAATATCTCGGAGTTCGTTAACGGGCGAAATCCATCAAGCGGTTTCGGAGTTATGGCCGTTTTTAGTAAAAACACTTTTTATGAATATTTCCGAAACCAATCACTCGATCTATCTGAAATTTAGCTTCAAATTGTGGGATCATGACCTTCAGAAGCATGTGGAGTTTTGTATTGATCGGGTTACTGTAAAGTGTAAAAAAATTTTGAAAATTTTTAAATTTTGTTTCTACATTATCTATCGAACGGAAGTTGAAATTTTCAGAGTAGGTTAAGTAGATAAATATCTCGGTTAAGTTCGCTATTGGGCAAAATAGGCCAGATGGTTTCGGAGTAACGAAAAAAATTTTTTTTTTAAATACAAATTTCAAAATATTTAATTTTTTTTTTAAGATGCAGTTTCACCATAAAAATCCATTGATATCATTTTCAACTCTAACAAGCTAATACTTTCAGAGATATGATTTTTCGAAATTTCAATAATGAATCGTACTTCTATGTTTTCACTAGGGATTGCAACCCGGTATGTTTTCCAACCCGGCCGGGCCCGGTCACCTTTTCCGAAAACCCGGCCGGGCCCGCCGGGCCCGGCCGGGTTGATGTGTTAGTATGAAATCTATTTTATGTAAATTTGGTTTCAATGAATGGAGGAAAAATACAAAGATTCAAGTTTACGAAATAGTATTTATTAAAAACTATATAAAAACAACAAAAAAAACTTAAACTTTTATATGCATCACATTTGTCTCAACACTCTCAATTAACAAAATTTAACGTAACAATTTAAAAAATTCACTAAAAAAAATATATACCAATTATTTTTCAGTCCCAAAGTATGATCTCAAAAAACAAATACTGTTAATGGTTTTATCCCCTAGCCGGGTTCGCAACTTATTGCAGATATACCCCGCCGCCGAAAAAGCCCTCTCAGCTTCAACGCTGGTTGGCTTAATGCACATCATATAATCTTGAATTAGATTTAAATACAGACCTTTCTTACCATCAGCTTCAAACTGACTCATCTCTTTTTTTAAAATCTTTTCTAGGTCTTTGGTTTGTCCCGGACTTATTTTTCTACAAAATTCTGCTTTTTCTTCTAGTATTTGCTTTTCCAATTCTTCTTTTAGAGTCAATGATGAATGTGAATCACAATTCGCTTCACTCACAATTTGTGATTGAAGTGAATTTTTTTCAGGATTTATACCTTCATTTTCAACTTCAAGTACTGCATCAGGAATTTCACTTATAACTCTCTCTAATATGTTTTTCATTTCCATTCTCATAACATTTTTCTTTGGCATTGGAAACGTTTCGTCGGCTTGCCTCATGTACATGTCATATTTTTTTGGATTGCAGAGATAAACTAATATACCTGTCATCACCGTGGAACGACGTCCGTTAATTCTCATACGCAAAGCTTCGGATAATTGAACGCTTAGGCAAGAACTTTGTTTGTCTAGTTTGTCCAAAATGAATTTCAAAGAGGTCTCGGCAGTAAGAAGAGTAGCTTCCCTTCTACACAGAGCCTCTACCGCTAATTTGAATGGTTCCAAACTTTCTACGAGGTTTTTAATCGACGACCACTCTGAGTCGGAAAATTTGATCTCAGATTTGATATCGATTAACGCTTTATCCACGCAGTTTTTGAGCTTGTAGAAACGCTCCAACATGTTAAGTAAGCTGTTCCACCTTGTACGACAATCCAAAAGAAGGGCCAGCTCCTTTCCTGTTTCTTCGATAACATATTTTTGTAAATAGGTATCGTATTTTGTGGGCGACTTCCTGAACAACTTGACCACCTTCCGAACTTTTTCTACAAGTCCTCTGAATCCAGGTTTTTCTTCAGCGCGTGGAAGATCGTTTCTATTTACTGTCACTACCAAGTCTGTGTCAACGTCCTTTTCAATCTCACAATCTTCATCTCCATCGTCGGTATCGGACTCGAATAAATCTACGTCTTCGATTGCAATCCCCATGTTTTGATCTTTCCATTTTTTGTATATCACATCGACAACGGCTAACTGAATGCCATGCGCAAAACATAATTGTTGGAAGCAAGGCACGAGCCTACCAATTTTAACCATAACGCTGGCACCGTCCGTTGTCATCGCAATAACGTCACTTTCTAAATTAATGCTAAAACTTTGTAATCTGTCCTTTACCAAACCGATCGCGTGCTCTGCAGTACATGAACCATGAATTCTTACTAATCCCAGATTATAGTGTTTTTGTTTACTATGTAAGTTTATATTTAAGTATCGGTGGTTATGCTGTGAAGTCCACTCATCGAACGAAATGGAAAATTTTTGCCCTGAACTCTTTAAATTATCAAATTCTATCACCATGTCAGCTTTGACGGTGTTTTCAAAATTCATCACTATGGATCTTATTGTGTTTGGGGATTTGGGGAGTTGAAACCCAGCATTTGAAAATAAAAACCTCATATCCGGGTCAGCACAAAAACTGTTAAGAGAGTAACCACCTCTCGAAACCATTCTTGAAACCATCGTCTCCATAGACCTTGTATTTTTGAAAAAAGAATCAATTTTCCTCTGTTTTTTTGGAGGTAGTTCATCTATTGGAGTCTTATTCTTGTCTGGTTCTGATGTTGAAGTAGATGCCGAGGAAATAAATTTCGTTGCAGTACGTTTTAATTGAGTTTCTGCGGAAACTATGTTAATATTGTGCTTTGATGCTAGATGTGTTTTAACACCTTTGTATGATCCATTTGTTATCTTATAGATATTATTGCACATTGAACATTTTGCACCATTTCCATCGTTCACTTTGGTAAAGTAATCCCATACTGGATGTTGATTGTGAAGATTAATATTTTCATGTTTTTGTTGACTTGGACCTGGTCTCGATGATTTTCCAAATGACATGATGGATGTAAAAACGTACGACCTACGAGTTAAGAAAAAATGAATGCATTTTTCAATATTTTATTCAAATAAGTACAGACAACACAACTTTTGTATATATTATGCAAAAATGCAGTGTCAGTTTGATAGCACGTATACAATCTAATAAGTACCTACCTAGTAGTCGAGTCGAGTACCTAATCTATCTAAGTAAATCAACACACAAGTAAATTTATATAATATTCGTAATTGTAATATGCAAATAACAATTGAAATTAAGGTGCGGTGGCGACGAAATGGAGCAACTCATATATACTTCGTAAACGAAGGGCAAACTTCGACTAAGTGAAGGAAAGAAACCACGCATACAGCGAGCAGAGACGTCAGCAGCCAGGGTACAGAACGGCCATTGGCGCATTAGAACGGCAGCCCCGTGGTAAGCATCGCGGGATTCGCGGGTCGCGGGCTTCCGTATTGCAGTTTTCGCAACTACCGGGCCCGGTATAAAAACGTCCGGGCCCGGTGGATGTCTAAAAGGGCACCGGGCCCGGCCGGGCCGGGCCCGGACGGGCCCGGTTTGCAATCCCTAGTTTTCACAGAATGCTATAATTATTCTATATATGATTTATTATATGATCTGTGTTCATACTCGTACATGACATCCTGTTCTCTAAGAGAGAGTCAAATTCATTTCAGCTATTTTAATTTGATTTCTTCCATGGTGCAGTTCTCATTCTCAGAGATCTCATTTAATCTTGATAAATAAACTATTATTGGAATTGAATATCCTCTGAGAAACCAACAATTTCGGAGATATAATTTGTCTGTTTGAACAAGAGCGCCAGAAAGCTCCTGTCCCCAGGGCTTGAACCAATTTTTTGTTAGGTAATGTGATCAAACGATTAGGTTCGACTCATTGATGAAGAATCCGGACATATTCTATTCTATCCGGCCGTCCTTTGCTACGATAACTTTCGGACGAAAATAGTTACCGTTACCATTTTACTCATCTTTACTTCTCCTAACTTCTTGATTATGTGTGTAATGATAACCTCTCGCATCTAGTGCAGTAAACGGGAAAGACATCACATGTTGTCCATACAAGAGTGGTTTCAGGAGGGGAGGTTATGGGGGTCATGACCCCCTCCCTGGACTGGTGGGACCTTAGCAAAACTATCAATTTTCATAGAAATGTGGCTGGTATGCTAACCACCTGAACGTGACCCCCTTGTCTTAAGAGCTGAATCCACCATGGTGTTCAGATCTATGTTCACGGTACTTTGAATGGTTTCGTGATTGCCGCAGATGCAATTAATCAATTGTTCCCAAGGGCGGTCTATGGGGTTATATATGGACAAGTGCGCCCTCTATACATGGAAGCTCCAGGTACGATTTCATCCTACAGTCTGGTGTCGAAAGGAAGAAATATTTTGGTGCACATTTATTGACACCAAATAAGTCAAAGAACCCCAGTCTTAGAGAATTTTATACAGGTAATCATTAAAGGATACTGTGGGAGGTATACTAATTATTAAAAGTTTTTTTTTCTGGGTTTTCTCTCCCAAACTCTGAAAAATATCTATAAAATAAAAAAATTATTATTTTGTGATTTGATTCTGCGTAAGAAACACAAGATATTTGTCAGAAGCAATCAATTAAACAATGTTGCCTAACAAACAACAACGAAACAACATCAACGAAGAAACAACTATATCGTAACGTTTCGGAGTCTATATCAGACTCCTTCGTCAGACGCTTAATGAAAATCTTTAGAAACGTTACGATATAGTTGTTTCTTCGTTGATGTTGTTTCTTTGTTGTTTGTTAGGCAACATTGTTCAATTGATTGCTTCTGACAAATATCTTGTGTTTCTTACGCAGAAGCAAATCACAAAATAATTAATTTTTATTTTATAGATATTTTTCAGAGTTTGTTTTGCATCGTTCGTTTGTCGTTGAGGCTTTCTGCGTGCATGTTATAGGAAACAATTCGATTTTTTCGCTGAAAATAGTCTGAAACGATCAGGTTCGAGCACCTGCCCCTATTACACTTCATCGCCTGGTCTATCAGCGTACATATCTGAAGCAATGGTGATCATACGTATATGACGCAATGGTAATCATCCCGGGAGTCTGGGGTACTGCTGATTTTAATTCCAGAATGAAATAGCAATCTCTTGCACAATAACGTTGGAGTATTCGGAAATACGTTATCATAACTGCGATCAATAACCAAATGAGCTTATATTTCATTCATTTGCAACGACTCCCACGCAACCAATATTTATGAATGGGCAATAGAAATGATCGATTTATGAATTGGAAAAAAAATTGTGACTAAAACCGCGAATCCTTTGGGACGCACCGTTTGTTTCATGCGATTTACTCGAATTCTCGTTCAAGTCGCCTCTAGATCCAGATATGCATGAAAACATCCTATACGATATTTTCCTTTTCCGATAGCTTGTTAAATCTTGACGGAAAGCTCGAAAATGTTCCTTCCTCAATTGAAAACGACAAATAAACGGAAATATTCTCTGGAATATTGTATGTATACATTCACTCCACTGTTAAGTGGATAATGGCAATACTGAAAGGGCAAGCCGTTACGCCCCACCTGGGGGAGACAAAAGTGACTGTGCTGACATGCAGGGGTTGCACAGGTTGGGTCCTCTCACCCCTACTGTGGAGTCTGATCATGGATGGACTTCTAGAAAGGACATGGTGATAACTATTAGAGGTAAACATGAAGGCATTGTATATTATTATATTGTATATTGTTGTAGGGGGGTAACGTTGCACTGTGACCTTAATGTGTATTGTGCCCCCCCCCCCTTCAGAGCTGTAGATGTCATTACCTTCTACAGCTCGCCTTCCAGTTCCAGAGTTCTGATGAACTCCAGTATCTGGGATGGCTTCAAGGGGGCTAGGTCTTCGCTCCTGCAGATTTCTTGCCCAAAGCATTCCTTGCGTTGGTTTGAGATGGTGAGGAATGCCGTTGTCAGGTGATCAGGAGTTTCATCCTCCTCCCAACAGAATCTGCACTCGTCAGTTTCTGCTAGCCCTAATCTCATCATATGCTTCCTGAGGCCGCAGTGCCCTGTGAGGAAGCCAGTGAGGAGGTGCAGCTTGCTCTTACTGAGGTCCACGTATTACTTGGATCTGACAGTATCAAAGTTCCGGAGGAATTTCTTGGAGTGATGCATTCCGGGGAGAGATATCCAGGAAGTGCACTCCCATATTAGCTTGGTTTCGATAACATGGAATCTCAGAGCTTCAATAGCAGCTTGACTGTCAGAGTGGATTGCTATGTCACAACTCTGATAGTTTCTTTCTAGGTTCATTTCCACGCATCTTTCTATTGCAAATACTTCTGCCTCAAATATGCTCGGATAGGAGCCTAGCGATAGTGAGCATTTGGTGCCTGGCCCATATACTCCTGCGCCAGCTCCTGTAGTGGTTTTTGAACCGTCTGTGTACCATTTAATGGCATTTCTTCTAAGAACTTGGGTTCTGTCGCAGTCTTTTTTCCTACCGAGCATCGTAGTAAAGTTTTTTTCGATGCTTACTTTCTTGATCATTTCGTCACTAGGAAGATTGACGAAATGTACCTGGTAAGAGAGGACCATGAAGGCATACTGAGTAGCCGAATGTAAACTGCCCTCGATATCATCGAAAAGTGGTGTGAGGAAGAAGAGCTTAACGCCAATTCCTGTGAGACCAGCTTGATTCCCTTCACTAGCAGGAGGAATCTGAATCTTAGAGCTCCGGTCCCAAATGGTTTGACTCTAAACTACTCCAATGAGTGCCGACATCTAGAATTTATACCAGATAACAAAGTCAACTGGAGAAATACAACTTTAATATTTTTCTAGTGATACGATATTCACCAAATATCGCAAAAATTAGTACGTCAGTATTCTACAAGTGATTATCGAGTTATTGAGGAAATAACAAGAACATTTGGAATGGGTATAACGAAACATTTTGACAGATTATGCCCATTTACGAACTGGCACATCTGGATGCGCAACCTACCCTCGAAATTGCAAGTTGCTATCTCTTTCTATTCGAGAGTTATCGTGGCAAGGGTCACCCATCCAGTTACTTAACTCACACAAGGCTGCTCGACTTCCAATATGTTTTCGTTATCTCCAACAATATAGATCTGATCGTGTTTAAATTTGGAACTTGGCTAGTTAGGTTTTGAAGGCTTTCGCAAAATTCAGCTATATCAGACCATTAGTTTTCGAGAATTCTTTTTTTAAATATTCTTGGGATTTTCCAGTGATTCGGGCATTCTACAACTAATCACAATGTTCGAAGAAACTATAAATATCACTCAAATAACTGACAAAGTCTCCTTGTGACAAAATAGCTTTCGAATTGTCAAAAATTACATATTTTAATATTACTATTTCCCCTATGTTGGTAAAGGGCCCCTTCATTCTCTAGGCGAGAGCCCCCAAAGCGGCCAGTCCGGTCCTGCTATCGTTTTTTTTTTACCGAGCCCTCTGTCTGGAATATTTTCAACAAAATTGCACTTCAAATTATACCGGAAGTGGCCATTAACTTATTAAAGTAACACACAATTGGAAAGAATCTTATATTTTCTCTGTGTTTTCATTTCTGTATCGAATGAAAGTTGAGAGATATTTTTCCGATATTATACCCAATTCATTGCAAATATCATTTCCGTAGCAGATATCTTGTATCCCCCACAGGATCACATGTGTTCCGGTTGATTTATCATGAGATTATGGGGGTAAAAAAGTAAAATATACAGTGACTTTCGGTCAAGTAGATATTGATTATTATTTTCTGTTTCTCCACGTTGGGCGTAGCGATCTTTGCTACTTGAGAGAACTGCTAACTTTTGGAATTCACTAAATTTCCTGTAGGGGCGTTGATATTACATAGGAATTCTTGGAATTGATGTAATAGCCACACGCAGATGACGTTTTCGCCCCCTGAAACCTCGGAGTGAAACTTATAGCGAAAACAATTATGTTCAACAGAACGTGATCCCGTTAGTGAGATTAGCTATACTGCATACTTCTGTCGAAAATATTTCATGAATAATAGTAGGGGAGCCCAGGTAGCTAATTCGGGATTTACTCGAGCGTCATAGAGAGCTATTGGGTTGTCAAGCTTAGATGATAAGAAGAAAAAAATGTTATATAATATATACCTGTTCATCGGTGGGGTGAGCGGATATAAATTTTCAAAAATGTAAAAAAAAACCGTTACGTGGACATACTCGAGCGCGTCAGATATTGATAGCATCTGTGTCCTACGTATTTTAAAACATGTACATATGTTAATCTGACCGTTTCCATGATGGAGGTGATCATACGTAAGGGTTGACAATGAAAAAAAAAAATTTTTTTATCGAGCTCGTCAGATTCTCTAAGGGGGTGTTAAGTGAACCTTAAAAAATGCTCTTGTATAATAATCTGACGATTGGGATGTAACGCAAACTCGTGGTCATCATTAGAATCTGCAAAAAAATCGCCATTTAGAAATACTCAAGCGCGTCAGATTAAGATATATGTGGTTCATCAATATGGCCTAGACGTGCTGTCTCTTAATCTGACGATTGTCTGGAGGGATTCGCTAAATCTGACAATGAAAAAAATTTTTTTTTTATTTTTTTAAATCATTGAACTTAATTAATCGAAAATCTCAGGAAATAGCGTGCAAATGAAAAAGCTTGTGTTGTTTTGAGGAGAATATTTATAAAAATAATAATTATACAAAATTTAATTTTTAAGGGTATTTTTTTTAATCATCTTCATCAGTAGAATCCTCTTCCGGAGTGGGACGGAGTGAGAGAACAATAGATAAAGAAAGAGAGAGAGGAGAATAGAAACACGGAGAGGGGAATATAGGCATGGAATAGCTGCACGCATTCAACTTTAACAATTGATTTTTATTACTTCGGCTTGTGTAAATCGTCAGATTATATATTTTTCGTAACTCTTGCATTATTCCCTTCAAAATAAAAAAAAAATTTACCAAGCTCGAGAATGTCAAGATGTCGTTTTTTTTTTACAACTTTGTAACCCTCCCCCTTCTTTACGTCACTCTCAAATTGTCAGATTAATGGAATATACACTTTTTAGCATGTAACTAACTCACCCTACCTTAATCTGACGCGCTCGAGAATTTCCGATGATCAACTTTTTTTTACTAATCTGATGCTTTATCCTCGACGGGCGGCCATATATATATGGCTCATGTTTGGTGGAAAAACTTAACCAAGTACAAGGTATCCCCCTATATATTAATCTGCCGCGCTGTAGTAAATCCCAAAATCCCCGCTTGGGCTCCCCTACTATAAGGTACGTATCCAATTTTCTCTAGGTATCGAACAAAAGCTATTATTCGCGTATCGACTTGTTAAATAAAATGAACCAGAACACCGCGATCGTTCTAATATTTCGGTATTTCGGCATTATCTTCACAAATTATCTTCACTCAATAGGATCTATATTGAGTTCAAATACCTAACCTAACCTAACCTAACCTATATCTGACGAATAGTTTCTGAGATACAGAATATCATGCGATCCTCACCAAATTGTACAGAAGTCTTTCTGCCTTTATTTCTCAACTAACTACAGAGCTTTAATTCGATCAGATCATTATTTTCCGAGTTATTCGGAAAACAACATTTCGGATGGCTATAACTCCGAAAGTACTCGGCGGATTTTGCCCACTAACGAATTGAACTGGCGCATTTGGTCTGCAAATATACCCTGCAAATTTATTTTCTCTAGCTTATTGCGTTCGAGAGTAATCGTACTAACGGCCGGATGAACAGATTCTTCATCAGTGAGCCGAAGCTAAAGGTTTGAGATAATTTTCGACACAAATTAATAAAATACAGACATTTGGGCAAATTGATAGGCACTCTGTTCAGGGTAATAAGCACGCGAAAATGGAAATAGTCGACAAATTAAATTCAAGTACCCAAGTATCAAATATAAGTTTTTATTCTATCCAAAAATACAGAATAGATACTGAGCATCAGGACCTTTTGATTATTCATTGTTGTTCGCTTATGTTCCTAATTCAGTGGATTCCAAAATTCATATTCTATACGAATTATCTTTCGGAAACGATTCCATCAATCAATATTTTATTCTGAGCTAACATTTAAATATTAATCCCACATGTATGACCTAAATTCGTAATCAATGAAATTTCTGGTAATTCCATTCAAATGATTGTGAAGGTTTAAAATCTTGGTTTTATGAATCAACCATCAATGGTGAGGGCTGACAGAGGGGAAGTCCATGAATCGAAGCATGGGACATGAATGGTTAAGGGTTTAACACACTACACAATTTATCTACTCGACAGTGGGATGTGTTAGCAGAGGTTTTTTTAACGGGGTAATACAATTCGACGTATGATACAAGAGATTAGGGAAAAACCTCATCAAAAAAACCCTGTTTCTCCGTGACTGTTGTGATTTGCCACTATTGTTTACAAAATTTGCTGACATTGATATACAGGCCGAGTCTTTGACCACTGCATTAATTTTAACCAAAGATTCCTCTCATCAAATGAAACACTTTTTTCATATAACATTTTTCCAAATTCAGCTCAGGTAAAAATATACAGGCTGTTGAAATTTTGAAAAAAAATCAGTTTTTATTTTGTAGCTTTGACATCCTTTTTTCGAATAAAATGAATGTTGGCGTAAAGTTTCCTATAACTATGATACATATTTTCCAAATATTAGTTATCTTCTACTTCTACTGGTTTTCTAGTTATGGACTCGTGGATTCATAAAACTAAACGAAATTAGCATAAAGAAAGCATATAAAGTTTTTCTTGAGTCATTTCAAGAATATTCCATCGTTTTAGAACATTATATTATTCTTCATCATTTTTCCTTAAACGCACCGTTTTCGAGATCTTCTTCATTGAATGTTTTAAAATGGAAAACTCCAGAAATTTCACTACTTTTATGGATCCGTCCCTGAGCGTTGGAATCCCGAATCAAGCTGTAAACCACGTTACCATGCCTTATTCTCATCCGCCAACAATGTCATAGATAATTTATATGCGGGAGTGTATTAGTACATTGTGAAATCTTTAAACGCTTGTAACTTTTTACCTGAGCCGAATCTGGAAAAATGGTAAATGAAAAAAAAAAGCACTGACGTGAAGTCAGTACTCTTTGGCGCGCGTGTTCACGGTGGCTAATTTGAATTGAATGATTCAAAAATTAACAGTGCTGTATCTAAGCTGCCATCAGGATAGAGTAACAAAGTTGGAAAAGAACACAAGTGACTCTCCTTAGTCGCACAAGCTCCTAGAAGATTTGGGAGGGTCAGTATAATCCTAATCATGTTTATAGCACGCGCGCCAAAGCAGATTGACTTTTTACACTTTTTCTTTCATTGTTAAGTCAATCTGCTTTTGCGCGCGTGCTATAAACATGATTAGGATTATACAGACCCTCCCAAATCTTCTAGGAGCTTGTGCGACTAAGGAGAGTCACTTGTGTTCTTTTCCAACTTTGTTACTCTATCCTGATGGCAGCTTAGATACAGCACTGTTAATTTTTGAATCATTCAATTCAAATTAGCCACCGTGAACACGCGCGCCAAAGAGTACTGACTTCACGTCAGTGCTTTTTTTTTTTTTTACAAGTTCCTTTAACAAATATAGCTATCAATACAGTTTGGCTGTTAGTTTTACCGTAGATCAGAAAAAAATTCGGTTGTGGGTCCTCCGTTAGGGACGAAATTGCATCTTCTCCAAATCCGAACGCATTTTAATATAGATCTACCGAATATAGTTATTTATAAATTCGCCTCAGGGCCACCATACAGACATTTCAAATCGGAAACAACGCTATTTCCCCCAAACTGACTTGTGTCCGTGCACTGAATTGACATGAATATTCTTTTAAAACCTCACAATATCGGCTCATTACTCCCAACATAACCCAAACAACCCAAAATCATTCACTTCTCGTCTGCGCAAGCGCAGTATACTCGTGGCTGCAAGTCCTCCCAAAATTACACACCTCACAAAAAACTCCGATTCTCCAACACTAGTGGTTCAGGAGATATCGCTTCTTGAATCCACGCATGCGCAGACCCTCACCAGGGGATTCTATAGCGGAAAAGCATCCGCCACCCCAAAACCCCAATCCTCTCTGACGAAAGCACCACCAGTTAAATCACTGATGGTCTGCTCATGCGCATAACGAAAAATGCCTGTAAGGGGTTACATCCATTTCGAAATTAGCCCCAGGGCCACGGTACGGACACTTTAACTCTGAAACAACGCTACATCCCCCAAACTGACTTGTCCTTGCACTGAATTGCTATGAATATTCTTTTAAAACCTCATAATATCGACTCAGCACTCCCAACATAACCCATCCAACCCAAAAACAGTCACTTCTCTTCTGCGCATACGCAATCTACTCGTGGCTAAAAGTCCTCTCAAAATAACACACCTTACAAAAAACTCCGATTCTCCAACACTAGTGGTTCAGGAGATATCACATCTTTAATCCACGCATGCGCAGACCCTCAACAGGGGATTCTATGGAGGAATAGCATCCGCCACCCCAAAACCCTATTCCTCTCTGACGAAAACACCACCAGTTAAATCACTGATGATCTGCTCATGCGCATAACGAAAAATGCCTGTAAGCAGTAACATCAATTTCAAAATTAGCCCCAGGGCCACGGTACGGACACTTTAACTCGGAAACAACGCTACATCCCCCAAACTGACTTGTCCTTGCACTGAATTGCTATGAATATTCTTTTAAAACCTCATAATATCGACTCAGCACTCCCAAGATAACCCATCCAACCCAAAAACAGTCACTTCTCTTCTGCGCATGCGCAATCTACTCGCGGCTAAAAGTCCTCTCAAAATAACACACCTTACAAAAAACTCCGATTCTCCAACACTAGTGGTTCAGGAGATATCACATCTTTAATCCACGCATGCGCAGACCCTCAACAAGGGATTCTATAGAGGAATAGCATCCGCCACCCCAAAACCCTAATCCTCTCTGACGAAAACACCACCAGTTAAATCACTGATGGTCTGCTCATGCGCATAACGAAAAATGCCTGTAAGGGGTAACATCAATTTCAAAATTAGCCCCAGGGCCACGGTACAGACACTTTAACTCGGAAACAACGCTACATCCCCCAAACTGACTTGTCCTTGCACTGAATTGCTATGAATATTCTTTTAAAACCTCATAATATCGACTCAGCACTCCCAACATAATCCATCCAACCCAAAAACAGTCACTTCTCTTCTGCGCATGCGCAATCTACTGGCGGCTAAAAGTCCTCTCAAAATAACACACCTTACAAAAAACTCCGATTCTCCAACACTAGTGGTTCGGAAGATATCGCATCTTGAATCTACGCATGCGCAGACCCTCATCAGGGATCTGAATTCTATGGAGGAATAGCATCCGCCACCCCAAAACCCCAATCCTCTCTGACGAAAACTACAGCAGTTAAAGGACTTCTCATCTGCGCATGCGCAATACGGAAAATGCCCGGAAAGGGCAGCATGAACCTCAAAAACATATGTTTCGGCATTAAAAGCCAATTATTCCGCAAAATAGTAGTAATTTTTTTATTTTTTTCATGTCACGTGATCTTCACGAAATTTTGCAAAAATGTTTGCTTTGGTTTTTTGCATCTAACTACTGAGTTTCAATTTAATCAGATCAGTATTTTTCGAGTTATCGTGAAAACAAAATTTTCAAATTTTCATAATTTTTTTTTGCCACTTTAGGGCCGTCCGTTCAACACAAAACTTCGCAGGCATATAAAGGTCATGGTTCTACAATCTGATGCCAAATTTCAAAAAGATCGAGTGATCGGTTCCGGAAATATTCATAAAAAATGTTTTTATTAAAAACGGCCTTAACTCCGAAACCGCTCGGTCGATTTCGCCCGTTAACGAACTTGTCCGAGATATTTACGCTACGAAACTACCCTGCAAATTTCAACGCTCTAAGTCGTTCCGTTCGAGAGTTATCGTGCTAACGGCCGGACCGGCCGGCCGGCCGGCCGGCCGGACCGGACGGACAGAATTGAATTTGACCTCGAATTCTTCATCAGGGAGTCGAACCTAATCGTTTGAGACCATTTTCGAAAAAAAATTCGAAAAATACAGACATTGTGACGAAATGATAGCACGCTGTTCCTTGCGGAACACGCGCGCAAAAAGTGTTTCATTTGATGAGAGGAATCTTTGGTTAGAATTAATGCAGTGGTCAAAGACTCACCCTGTATATTGAAATATTGATCGGCATTTTTTCTTCAATATGGATTCCTTCGTCAAAAAATGGTGAGGTTTCTCCATGGTACCCAAAACTCAACCTGAAAAATGAAAAGACAAGAGGAGAAGAACGAACAAATTGAAAATAATACATAACCTTTCAAAAGTCTCCTCTTACAAATATACTTCCCTGTAGGCGCATGGGATATCTTGGAGAAGAATCGCCTCCGCTAGTTTTCAAAGATATTCCTTCTTGTTTTTAGAAATCCCTTCAATATGTGAATTCAAACATCTCCCATAGATACATGTTTCACTCTGTATTGTGTGAAAGAATGGAAAAATGAACCGGAAAATTTACGTTATAATTCAATACTATAATATTACAATTACACAAGATCAACGATGAAACAACTATTTCGTAACGTTTCGGGGTCTAAATCAGACACCTTCGTCAAACACCTAACGAAAATCTTCAGAATTATTTTTTGTTGATATAGCTATTCTGAAATGATAGCCTGTTTATGGTTTTAAAATTCGGTACACAATCAGTGTCCATAGAGTTAAGATCTCATCGTGATCAAATAATTAGATTTCAAATCATCTCCTTATAGAGAGGGGTCTGCAAATCAGCTCGCAAACGAAGCATAGTAGTATATTTTATCATTGAACGATTAACAAAACATCTTCGAAATATTGTTTAGTGTACCCAAAATTCGCAACCATTTCATGTCTTTTCTCTAGCATATTTAGCAAAATTACCAATCTCAACATTATACACTGCGCAAAAAAATTAACGCACATTCTGAAAATCTCAATTTTAATGAAAGTTAACTCTACATTGAATTTATAACTTATTTTTCATGTTCTCTCGGGAAGGTTTTGAACGAAACAAGACACATTAAATGGAAGAAAAATTCACGATTTCACCGAATCTTATGTGAAAGAAGAGAAAGTAACGATTTTCAAAATACTGGAATGCTGATAAGTGATTTAATACTTGGTATTTCCACCCCTTGCGTTAATTACAGCTCGGCAACGACGGTTCATACTCAAAATGAGTGATCTTAAAATGTTCTGATCTAATCCTTCCCAGATTTCTCTGAGTTGGATTCCTAAGTCATTAAGAGTAGCTGGATGATTTTCTGAACTTCTCAGCCTTCTATTGAGGTTGTCCCAAGACTGCTCAATCGGATTGAGATCTGGACTTCTTGCTGGCCATTCCATTCGAGAGACTTCAACCTCTTCAAGGTACTCCTGAACGATGCGCGCACGATGGGGTCTGGCATTATCGTCCATAAAAATGAAATGTTCACTAATGTATGGGGCAAATGGCACTACATGCTCTTCAAGAATGATCCTTATATACCTATCAGCATTCATAGCTCCAATATCAACGACCACTAGGTCTGTGCGAGCAGTCAAAGATATTCCACCCCATACCATAATCGATCCTCCCCCGAAACCAGTAGTATTCAGGAAATTGCACTGAGCATATCTTTCATGTGGACGTCTGTATACAAGGAAACGTACACAATGGTAGAGATCACAATGGTAGAGACAGAATCTAGACTCATCTGTGAAGAGAACTCTTTCCCAACCAGCCTCTTCCCAATGGATATGCTCTCTCGCAAAATCCAAACGCGCCCTTCGATGGGCTGGGGTAAGAGCTGGGCCTCTTGCCGCGACACGAGGCCTTAAATCATATTCTCAGAGGCGATGTCTTATTGTCTGAGTGCTAATTTAGACCCCATCAGTTTGCTCAAGTTGATTTTGAAGGAGGCGAGCGGTTGCAAATCGTTGTCTCAACGAAGAAACTCTCAAGTAACGTTCTTGAATGGCAGTTGTTACCCGTGGTCTACCCTGTCCTGGTCTTCGGACATTCATACCTGTCTCCCTGAATCGCTGCAACATTCTGGACACACTTGTATGGCAAACTCCAAAGCTTTCTGCAATTCTTGTGTATGTCCACCCTTCTTCTCGCAAAACTACCGCTTGGGCACATTCCTCTTGGGTCAAATTGCGTGTTTCGCGGTGCATAGCGATCGAGTGTAGAAAATCAAACGAAAGAAAAACTATTGATCACTAGAATTGATCGAGAACAACTAATTTCAGAATGGAGCCAATACATTCAAAATCTGATAATCTCATCTTTTTTCATTCCTGCTGGGAAAAAACATCTGTATTGAAGAAAAACGTTGAAAGTGGATAACATATGCATGCATAATTCTGATAAAAATAATTATCATTGAGAACACCTTCAGTTGTAGAATAAATTTGAGATTTCCATAAGGTGCGTTAATTTTTTTGCGCAGTGTATATTTGGGAATTTGATGAATAATAATGTAATAAATCGCTGGTTGACATTTCTTGTCAAAATGCGGATATTGAATGCATCGGATTGCACAAGTTACTAGATTGTCTTCCAAGGATTCATGTTATTTCTTGTACTTGTGCGTCTCGTTATTCATACTCCGGATGTATGATTATAAGCTCATTCCCCCAAGATTGGTTTCCAATTCTCGAATTAGAAATACAATGGACACTCAATCTTAACATTTGCGATAGCCGTCTATTCTCGAAATAAAATTGAGTATATACCCACCAGGGAATTGTTTCCGTTCGAGAAGATGAAACAAAACAATATCGGAATAATCCGTTTCAAACTGAAGGATTTTTTTTAGAATATGCGGAGAAACTAAAGGAGAAGCTAAAGAAAGGTTCACTATGAACCCGATTTTTTGTTGCAGAGAGCTAAAGGCGGGGGAAAGAAAATATGCTTATACTTACCCAAACCGAATTATCTGAGTACGTAATTCAATATGAGAAGACTTTCTGGTTTATTGTTACTCAATATTGAATCCAGCAAGTTTACATCCTAAGCGCAGCATTGCTTTATTCATAGGTCAAAAGAATATACAGGGTGATTCCAAATTAGACGTGCACCTTGGAGGAGGTGTTAGTATGACTCATTTGCTGTCATATTGATTAATAACCGAAAATCAACAGTTTCCGAGATATTCTGATTATTTTTAAGATATTTCTCGCCATAGGAAGGACCTATTTCGTGGCCAGTGAGAAGTCCGGATCTAATATGTTAAGATTTTCTCGCATGGGGTGGTTTGAAATCTATATATCTATATATCTATCTATCTACCTATATAAAACACCTTGTAAAATATAACCTAACATCTGACTAATATTTGTAATTTGTAGCTGCCCTGAGGAAGGAACACAACTGTTTTAACACATGAATAAAGAGTAAAACTCAAACTTGCATTATTGGTCGATATCTCTTAAAACAATCCAATCTAAATTATACGACCTTCATCTACAAAAAAGAAAGTCGTGTTAGTTACACTATTTATAACTCAAGAACGGCTGTACCGATTTGGCTGAAAATTGGTGGGGAGGTAGCTTAGAACCAGGAGACGGACATTTTTTTCCGAGATCTGAATACAGGGTGTTTTTCTTTTAACGTCAATTACAACTTGATGTTTTTCCTACCATAATCGTACAATTTTAGTCATTTGTGTTAAAAAATAAACTTTCGAGGCATACATCATTGAAAATACACCATCATAAAAACATTAGATGTATACATATGATTTCAATCATGATAATAATACTTGAATAGTGCTACCAAATTGTGGAAATTCATTTTAAAATCAGGTTCGCGAAATTTATAGAGCTCACCGTCCATTTTATGGTCGATATAATCAAACTTCTGAGTGGGCTCTTCGTCTGCTAATGGACATTTTTGTTTCTAAAAATCTGAGAATTCACCATCGACAACCTATGGCTCCAACAGGATTACCATTCCATCAATTTATGTTGTTTCATAATTCAACATTCTCCAAATTCATGATTGAGCCAGCCATTATTGTTCCCGAATAGTCCTTTCCAAAAATTATTTTCGTTGTTATGGGACCTGCAGCTAATTAATTCGAGTGGCAATTAGCACCCCTGATTCAAAAATCACCCAAAAAATTGTTGGCCCAGATTCAATAAATGAAACATTCCATCAAGTTTTGTTGTTTCCTTCCAATTTGAATTCCTCAAGCTCCTTGAAACTCCCTTTAGTTTTTAGCAACTTTCCCCAATTTCATTTGATCAAGCCTTCAGGATTGTCCCTAAATAATCGTTTCAAAAAATTATTCAATTCGAAATTCGCTGTTTGGGGATTTGCGGCTAATTAATTCAAGTGGCTGAAATTTTATGCCCGAAAATTTATGATACTCACTTCCTCTCTTTTACGTTCTTAGAATTGTATAATGAGACCGCAATTCATATCAAACGCACCTCTGATTCAGAAATTCCCCAAACAATTGTTCGCCCAGATTTAATTTCAGAGTTTTAGGAAGATTTAGCCCTACAAGCACGTGGACAAGATGGGGAAATTTCAACTGAATGGACATCCACTTTCAGAGGGCCTGTTCTGAGTGAAGCAGGGCAGTTCGCAGCATGGTAGCTTTACATAATAAATTTAATTAAGTTATGTAATTTTCCCTACAACAGGAATGTAGGGAATGTTTTCTTCGTGTGGCTCTGATAGTGACTGTTGTCCAATTCGAAATCATGGCTGCTAAGGGTTGTAAAATAAATATAAGAAGAAATGATTTCAATTAACATAACATCTGTGGCAATTTTAGTTTCTTTAGAACGCCTTCGCAAATTGTTTTGTGCTGATAAGTTGTAGTTTATAAATTGTCTATTCTGTGTTTGAATTTCATTAACTTCAATTTTGAATAATGGTTCGATCGACAGAAGTTCACAGAATAACAATTTTACAAATGATTGGTTACGGAGATAACACCCTAACACAGAAAGAAGTTAGTCGCGTGATTCATTAGAAATTTCCAAATTTGTCGCCTATAACCTATAATGTGAAATTAGATGTGATGCTTGACTTTGAAAAAAATCCACATAAATCGAGTAGAGATGCTTCCACAACATTCAATATCACCCATACATCGATTCTAAAAATGATACCTACCCAGGAGCTCTTAGAACAAATGATGGACCTGTTGGATAACAATATTATCCAATTAGTAGACGTTTTGTTTTCTGATGAGTGCACTTTTTCTCTCAACGGCCATGCTAATCGTACAAATTGCCCTACAGGTCTAGCGACAATCCTCACACACGCAATTTCCTCAAAGGGTAAATTTCTGGACAATTTCTGGCAATTTGAATGGCGATAAATATTTAGTACTATTTCTAAATGATGTCGTACCAACTTTAGCGAATTTGTATCTTGATCAAGGAAATCCTCAAGTTCCACGGAATACGATAAAGTTCCAACAGGATGGAGCACCACCACATTACCAGTGCAATGTCCGGCAGTATCTCGGCGCAATATTACCAAATCGGTGGATAGGAAAGCGAGGAACGATCGAATGGCCAGCACGATCCCCTGCTCTTAACCCATTATACCCTTATTACACTATGCCTTTTTCATGCCTATTGGCGCCCTGACTGACTGCGCCTGAAATTTTGAAGAAATACGCATGCGCCCGGCGCTATTTTGTAGACTATTTCAGGCTTGAAAATAAATAGAACTGGTTCTATTTGTCCCCCGTGAATCGTGGGGATTTAAAGCCTTTTTGTCGAAATGTCATGTCTACCAACACAGTATTCATCTGTCTGACTTGCCTCTCCTTAACATAACCTTGAGGTCTGCCTTACGCTAAGGTGGTAGTAACGAGACCAGGTCCGATTCCTACAGCGGAAGTAATTTTTTTAATTTTTTTTTATTTTGGACGACGGCGGCCTCTAAATAATATTAGCCTAGGGCCACACAAATGCACGATCCGCCCCTGCTTGATTTGAATTTCCTTAGAGATCGAAGAACGCTTGCAATTAGGTCAATCACTCCTGAGATGTTGAATGTTGGAAATTTTTTTTATTAGAAGTTGGGATGTTGCCAAGGCGTTAGCGGTGAAGACTTTGAACATCTATTTCATTCAAATTCATAATTTTTTTTGGTACATTTAGGGTGGGTTCCACAAAACTTTGACAGCTCTTAATTGCCAAATTAGTGCGATTCTATGTCGATTCCCAGTTCAATTTTCATTCAACCATCGAACTAAATCCTCAATTAAGCTAATCAAACCTTCGTGTAGCCCACCATTTTTACTACATGTTAGTTTTTGATATTGTACCAAATTTGGCAATCACTTGATTTCATTTTTTTTCTAATTTGATTTTTGCAATAAACATGAAAGTGATTACATTTCTGAATAGAGGATGACGAGACCTTTCAAACTATGTATCACAAGTCCATATAGGGCTTCACGCGAGAGCGAGATTTTTCTCGTCTCGTCCCGTTCTCGTCTCGTAAAAGCGAGACGAGACGAGACGAGACGTTTTCAAAAATATTATAGGCGATACCGAGAACACATACAGCACAACACGAGAGTCTCGTTTGGTCTCGTTAAATTTTTTGTATGAAGTTTTATATACGACTCGACATTTTTCAATACCCACAGAAAACAATTGAATATGAAGAGTTTCCACTATAATTACCAAAAAATTTTGTCTATATTATGCATCAATCGTTTTAGAAATACACGATTTTTTAGAAGATTATTAATTCGTTATGACCTTGCGATAATTGAGATTATTTTTAAAGAATAAATAGAATTCACAACCATAAAAACGGATGCCATTATGAATCCAATACTTAACGGACAACTTTTATTGCCCCTAAATCCCAATGCTTTGAAAATTTCGTCTCTATCTGAACATCTGGAGAAATTCATTCTCTTGTGCTCCTTGTAGTGAAGATGTGAACAATTATTGTATACATCTGTGGAACTACGTATAATAAAACTGGTAACGATATGAAGCTATTCAATATTTCGAAAAGTGTTATGGAGGAATACGCCAAGAACACCCTCAATGATCTACCCACTGGGAAGGTATTCTTTGAAAACTATACCAAATTGTTCAATTTTATTAAAAAATGCATCGACATCGATAGCCAATTTAAAACATCAACAAAACTTTCGAAATATTGGAAAGCTGAGTTTGAAGAATATTGGCTGTTAGAAAGAGCAAATAGGAATCAAAATATTTTATAGTGGTGGAGAGTGATGAAAAAGTTCTTCCTACAATTTCCAAGATGGCCGATGATTTATTAATGGCTACATCCGTACCTGTTGAAAGATTATTTTCCACAGCAGTTATGATCATGGCAAAAACACGTACATTATTGAAAAATGATTTGATGCAAGCGTGATTATCTTTGATTCTTAGTCATCGAGTAATTTAAAAGTTGAAATTATCAGTGTTCAAAATTTAAAATAATCTACATGTACAAATATTTTTGTATAAGAGCCTAATAAATATAGCTTTACAAAATTATTCATTATTGTATACCATTTCGTTTATATATTATAATATTTATTATCGTTATTCAGAATTAAGCGAGACGAGACGAGACAACTGATAACGAGACGAGAACGAGACTTAATTTTTTGGGAATTGGCGAGAGCGAGACGAGTTTTTTTATACTCTCGTTTCGTGTGAAGCCATAAGCCTAAGTCCATACTTCCTATTTGAAAAATTTGGGGTTGTGCCTGTCTTTCGAAGGGGGTTCTGGGATTCTTCATCAGTGAGTCGAAACTAATCGTTTGAGACCATTTTCGACGACAAATTAATTACTATATTTAATTAATATAAATAATCAAATTTTCGATTGATGTGTAATTTCCCAAATTCATTGGTTTGTGTTGTATCATCCTCTTAATAGGTTAAGCCGCCACTGAATGGGAAATATCCTATTTTTGTGTGAGCTCAGCCTCGTCTTCCCCGAGGAATCTTATTATTGGAATATGTGGTATGTGTGGAGACCCTTACAGAGATCTAGTAGGGAATAGAAGGCAATCGCTAGGGGTGCACTAACTTGGGGGCGGCGACTGAGAGAGAAGGCACAAGAAGTGAGAACGGCGGAGGTATTTGCCCTGGGCCAGCGCAACCTCGTTTCTGGAGTTTAGTCTTGCGCCACCCTGCCTGACATGCACTCATAACTAAAGAACTACGAGCCAACACGAGTACGTAAACGCATGAAATGATGACAGAGCGCACCTGATATTCACTTCGCAAAGAAAGCTAGTGCACTCCACTTCGTTTTCCAATCAAGAGTAACAAATTATGATTATTTCAATCTGATCACTTTTTTTGAAATTGAAATTGTCCCATTTTCACTGCACCCATTTAAAAACAGAGCACTTTTGCACCAAATTTCGCTGAAGAAATCCTGCACCATTTAATATAATAAGGTAAATGCACAATTTATATTTTGGCACGCTTTCAGCATGCTCTACGTGTTGCTGCTCTACGGCTTTTCTCTGTTCTGCACCCGAGTAGGGGATTATTTGACCGGATTTCTCCCGACGACTTTTCATTCAACTTTACGTTCGAAATTCTGGAACAACACCGTGTTGAATGAATGGCTCGTTCGCTGAAGTCCGATCGTTTAGTATTGCTTAAATTTTATCGCTTTATTTCTAAAAATTCTGTTCTTAATATTTTAACGTTGTTGAAAGATAACTACTTTTGGTGAGTTACGAATCTTTTTATTAACTTTGATGTTTTCACGCAAAGGAATAATTATTTTCGGAATCATGAATAAAAAAAATTCAAAGAGGTGTTCTTTATATTTTCGTTCGAGTGAATGGATGTAATCAATATTAATTCAGTAATATAAACAAGAGTTTTATATCCGCAACGAAATTCAATGGCATTTTTTCAGTTTCGAATTGTTTTCTAATTCGTGGAAAACTGACTGTTTAATTCAATTAAATCAATAATGATGCTATTGTGAATCCAGTGTGGTAACATTGAAATTAATTTTCAATAAAATGGAATGTTGGATTCTCAATATTCTCATTATTTCAAGGAAATGGGTTTTCGATTAAAGACCCTTCAAAAGGAAGACAACTGTGAATAATGGTTCATAGATTTCAGCAATGCGTTCATTTAAATTCTTCCAGAATATCATAAATCTGATTATATTTGCTAAATACTGATCCAGTCCTTGACTTCACATTTACATAGAAGTGACCTGATTTTTATATTCTTACGAATTTTTTCATCGAAAATTCTAATAATATCAATATTTTCCACTTGTGAGTTTACTATAATTTACAAACTCGATCGATTCTTTCGTGTATAGGTAGATATTTAAAAGTACTGTGGATTTTACATGGAGGTTTGTTATTTTCCCCGGAAAATATCAAAATACCTCCTTTGCTCGTTCATTATGCAGGAATCAAATTCCAAAATTGATAAATAATGGAATTCCAAAAATTTGAGGAGAATTTTGTATGCGGTCCATGACTAAGGAAATTTATTACACCTAAATTATTCCTTCTAGTCTAGAATCTAACCGTTAAATTTTTAGACTATTTTTTTTGTCGTACACCAAAGTTCGTCATTCGGAAATAACATAACAAATCTTCATTCGAATGAGATTCAATTCTCGGAGCATCATTGATTGCAATTTTTATTAATTACATAAGTCTTTCTGAAAATGTTGTGCGGAATTGTAAAAAAGAAATAGTAATCGTCACACAATTTACCTCTTATATCCTTCATAGAAATTTCAGGACCAAATAAATATATTATGCGAATGTAAGAACACGAAGAGAAAAAAGGAACTCCTGAAAGAAAATAAGCTCTCCTTTGCCGTAAGAATATATATCAAAGCGTCGCGATCCTGACTATAAACATAATGACGGTAATTCTATTCACCGAAAACGATGATTATTCTATCGCCATTTCCGAAAAGGCTCGGAAATATGAAAATTCAGTCACCCCAAGAGTCTTATGTCACCAACTTGAATTGAATATAAGTGTTAAACTTTCGAAAGATTTTATGGTAACGGCCTGAAACTTCAAAGTGCCTTTTTAAATATCAGTTTATTAGTTCAGAATTCTAAATGGATGCTGTTGTGAAAAATCTCCTGAACTTCTTGAAAAGATAATACTGGGTAGCTGTGCAATCAACTCAGCTTATTTGAGAATAACGATAGTGTCTTCTCTTCATTCTTCCCGCTTTGCTCGAAATGAAAGTGTCCAGATATCTTTCTGAAATGACTTTGACGAACTGACTGATTTCGTAAGAAAGTTTCATCAAGTAATAAATTATTCCGAATAATTCGTCAGCAGGGACACCCATCCAGTTACTGAACTCACTCAAGGCAGCTTGGCATTCAGGAAAAAAAAATAATATTTTTATTTTTACAATATTTCCAGCAATATATATCCGATCATGACGAAATCTGTCAAAAAATAACAAGAAAGTTCTACGAAATCATTGAAATTGTGATTCTTATATAATTGGTTTCGATTGTTATTTAATTCAACCTTCGGACATAGAACTGTTCTAAGAATTCAACAAATCAGTTATCATATTCTGAGTTCTCACAATATCCTTTCCACTTCATTAGAATACGTCCAATATTATATTTCAGGAATGCCCATTC
Organism: Halyzia sedecimguttata; assembly: GCA_937662695.2. Classification (NCBI taxonomy): domain Eukaryota; kingdom Metazoa; phylum Arthropoda; class Insecta; order Coleoptera; family Coccinellidae; genus Halyzia; species Halyzia sedecimguttata. The sequence goes on along the minus strand of OW569420.2, from coordinate 27,799,291 downwards.
AGTATTGTTGTATTTTTAGATATCGATTTCAGAATACTTTACAAATAGAACCATCATTCGGTCGTGAATAGATAAAATCTACTTCAGCATCTCTGATCTGAAAATATCTATTTCAATTCATCAAATTACGTTCAATATACCATATTTCATTTTATTCACCAACGAATGGTTTCAAATATCGATTCGAATGCAAATAAAAAGACTCTTGAGCCAGTAACCCATAATACTATGAGGTTTTATCCAATTTTTTCATCTGTGTTCTACACGTTTATTCGTTGACTTTGTTTTCAACTTGTTACTTGTTCCATTTTGGCGCTCTTATTACTGGTAACAGAGTGCTTATCAATTTGTCCAAATGTCTGTAATTTTCGAATTTTTGGCTGAAAATGGTCTCAAACGATTTGGTTCGACTCACTAATCAAGAATTCGTGGTCGAAATCGATTATGTCCGGCCGTCCGTCCGTTAACACGATAACTCTCGAACGGAATGAGCTAGACAGTTGAAATTTTCAGAGTAGGTTTGGGAGATGAATATCTCGGCTGAGTTCGTTATTGGGCAAAATTGGCCTGATTGTTTTTTACGTTACAAATTCAATTTTTTTTAAGATGCAGTTTCATCATAAGAATCCATTGATATCATTTTCAACTCTAACAAGCTAGTTCTTTCGGAGATATCAATTTTCAAAATTTCAATAATACTTCGTACTTCTATGTTATCACAGAATTCGAATTCTATCTGTCTGTGTTCTATCTGTGTTCACTGTTCATACATATACCTAATCTTATCTACCTATGACAGATATGTCAAATATATTGATTTATGTTCTAACAAAGTATGATTGAATGCAAAATGAACAATTATAGGATATAATAACTACCCCTACCCTATATGCCCTTGGATAATCCATATGATGATGAAAATATATTCAGAATACCTTCAGTGAAAACAAAACCGGAATATTGGCTAAGTTTCAATTGATATAATATAATTTTCAGAAGAGATTTGAGGAATGAATACTTCGGATAAGTTCGTTATTTGATTTTAATTTAGTTTCGTTTATGATGCAGTTATATTATAAGAATCCATTGATATCATTCCTAACTCTGAGAAACCAATAATTTCGGAGATGAATTGTCAAAGTTTGAACAAGAGCACCAAAGCTCCTGTCCACAGGGCTTTCCCACATTTTCATACATTTTTTGCTATTTGTTATGATTTCTATATTGTTTGTTTTTGTTTCAGCCTTGATAAAGGTACGAAACCTTAGTCCCATTGGCTTAAAGTATAATTATTTGTGAAACGCAATTAAAATAATTGGTTCAAGCACTGACGTGAGGTTAGCAACAAAATTTCAGATATGTATATTGTATATGTGCAAATTGGCCAGATAAGGTTAATGTGAATCATTATTTTCATCAAAGAAGTGCGGCACAATTTTCGGCGGATTAGATTCCGGTTCGAGGGTTGCAGGTGCGGGTGCTTTCAGGATTCTTCAGTTGAACCTGCAGGGTGTTTCGAATAAATTCGACGGTTTGGAGGTTCTTGTGAATGAAATTAAGCCTGAAGTGGTGAGTTTAGTGGAACACTGGTGCAACGTAGACAGTGTGAACTCTGCGGGAATTCCGGGGTATGTCCAGGCTGATTTTTTTTGCCGAAGTCACAGGCAACGTGGTGGTTCGATGATATTCGCCAAGTCGGGTTTAAAAGTGAAAAATTTGTCGATCTCGAAATTTTCTGTTGAAATGCATGTAGAAATTTCTGGCATAATAGTTTCATTGGAAAATAACCGTTTAGGCATCATTACTGTTTACAGACCCTGCTCGGGTAACTTTGAGATATTCCTTGAGAAACTGTTTTGTGCACTTCAGAGTTGTTTCAACAATTTTGATAATGTTTTTCTGTGCGGAGATTTTAATGTGAACTATTTGAATATGAATTGTCCCAGTACAAAATTGTTTATCGAATTACTTGATTGTTTTAACCTAACTGTTACATCTAAAGAGCCTACCAGAGTATTCACTAACATTACAGGCTATACTTCTGTTTCTAAAGTGGATTACATTATAACTAATTTCGAATCAGTTCGTGACTGTGAGACTGTTGTTTTTGAACCCAATCTAAGCGATCATAGAGCACTGTCTCTTGAATTAAAAATTAATCTTGGTCGGATGCAAACATCTAAATTACAAATTATAAGGAAATTGAATGAGGACAACCTTAACAGTTTAGTGAACTGTTTGTGCGGGTACGATTTTTCTGATATGTTTCTTGAAACTAATGTAAACAAATGTTTTGATACCTTTAGTAACGCCCTTCAATATTGCTTAGATTTGTGTTGTCCCCTGAGGAGGGTCACTTCCGCATCGACTAGATCTAACTGGATTACTCCAGAAATTGTCCAAAGCAAGAAAAATCTTCCGAACTTGTATTGGCTTCATTCAATTGCCAGAACTACTGAAACTTACAACAAGTATAAAAATGCGAAATACCTACATAATGCTCTCTTAAAATCGACAAAACTTGAATATTACTCCTCTCTTATTGCTAATTCTGTAAACCGAAATAAGACGGTATGGAATGTTGTCAGGACATACACTGGAGGACTCGAGAAAGATAACAATTCCATTACCATTGATATTGACGGTATATCATATGTTGAACCTAACAAAGTAGCTGATTTATTCGGTGAGTATTTCTCCTCAGTGGCAAATAAAAAATTGGACACCTATTATGGTGACGACATATCACTTTCCTGTACAGTCTCTCCACCTCTTGTGTGTAATTTCTTCTTTCAACCAGTTTTAAGTTTTGAAATTGAGGAAATTATTAAAAGTCTGAAAAATAAAAAATGTGTTGGCGTGGATAACATCTCAACGAGAATATTAAAGAAGATTGCTCCAATAATAAGTGTACATCTTGCTCATATTATTAATCTGTCTGTCACATCTGGTGAATTTCCAAATGCTTTAAAAAAATCTGTTGTCGTACCAATTCATAAAAAGGGGAATTTAAATGAAATAACCAACTATCGACCAATATCAATTCTCAGTATTCTTTCTAAAGTTTTTGAGAAAGTTGTTTTCAAGAGGATGATGTCATATTTAAGTAAATTCAATATTCTAGATAAAGTCCAGCATGGTTTCAGAGTTGGCTGCTCTACTCAAACAGCCGCACTCAGGTTCGTGGAGTCAGTTTATGATTGCTTGGATTCGAATTTGCATGTTTCGGGGATTTTTTTCGATCTTTCTTGCGCGTTTGATACTTTATCTTTTCAGTTTATCATCGACAAATGTTACAACTTAGGTTTTAGAGGAATTTTTTCCGATTGGCTGCGTAGTTATCTCCATCACAGAACTATGTCAGTAAAAAATGACAAATGTTATTCCAGGGAATTCAATATGAATATGGGTGTTCCACAGGGTTCTGTATTAGGACCTCTGTTATTTTTGTTGTTTATAAATGACTTGCCTCCTCATTTATCCTGCTTATTGGTCATATTATTCGCTGATGACACGTCTGTCATCATCGCGGCACGAAGTTGTGATGAGCTCCAGAGAGCTTGTGAAAAAATTATGGCAGAATTCACATCATGGTGTCGTCGTAACAATTTAATTGTAAATATAGGCAAAACATCCTGCCTGTATTTCGGTTTAAGAAACAGTGAAAAAGGACTTTTGAAAATAGATTGTCTGGGTACAACTATAATTCCATCATATTGTACTAAATTCCTCGGGATCCATATGGATCAAAGTCTTAATTGGTCAACTCACGTTGACGTCTTATGCAAAAAAATAAATAGTTCATATTTCGCTATAAATAGACTCAAAAGTACCTTACCACCTAGTTCTCTTATTGATATTTATTACAGCCTTGTTTACTGTCACATGTCATATAATGTTTTGCTCTGGGGAGACTGTAGTTCCTTCTCAAGAGTTTTTGTTGCACAAAAAAGAGTAATACGTCTGATTTTTGATATGAATTATCGAGCATCATGCAAACCTGTATTTATTGCCAATAGGTTACTGTCACTGCCTTGTATCTATATATTAAAATGTCTCATATACGCGAAGGATAATGAGAGTATTTGGAAAAAACTTGGTAGTTCGCAAGAACATAAAACTCGCAATACACAGGTGCTTCTATTTCCTAAACATCGGACTCACAGTTTCGAACGATCTCCAATGTATCGGAGCATAAAATTGTTCAACCATTTACCTCCTCATCTCAAATCTTTGAACAAACGAATTTTCAAAAAAGAAATCAAGGAGCTGTTACTAAGGAAATGCTTCTATTCGGTTGGGGAGTTCCTGTCTGACTCTTTAACAGCTTAGTAAGTAGGATTGTATTGTTATTGGTATTTTGACTTATCCTATACACATTGTAGTGTCCCAAAGGATCAATAAAGATTATTATTATTATTATTATACCTCCGAAACTGTTAATTAAATTAATTTTTTTTTTTTTTATTTTCTAGTGATACAATCCTCACGAAATTTCGTAAGAATTTTCAAGCCGACATTCTACAACTAATTACCATGATTGTATCGGATCGGAATAGTATCAGTATTCTATAATTATAGCTACCAAGTTTCAATTCGTTCGGTTCTATATTGGTTGATGACAAAATGATTACTCGGAAACCGTTGAACCGATTATGCCCATTAACGAACTTATTCATCGTTTTTGGATACGCCACCTGGCCTGAAAATGTCAAGTCGTTCTCAAGTTATCGTTGAACGGCCGGACATAATCAAATTTGACCTCGAATTCTTCATCAGTGGATGATAACACTACCAATAACTTTCTACGAAATATTCCGCAAAGAATAGTCTAATTTATATTCATGAAGGAATTATCTCTGAAAATATTTCATTATTAATCATCGAATTGTTTCGTTCTTGTATTCTATTAGCTCCATAACAATGCGAAATTTTGATTGGAATATCCTCGAGATCCTCTGCCTTCTTATCAAAGTACACACTGGAGTAGTGTTTACTGTCTTGGGAAATTCCTTACATGACAATGAAGGATTAACCTCCTCCTCACTTGTTTTCTCTGATTAGTATGCATGCAAGAGAATTAAATTCTGCTATCAACGGATTAGATGGAATATAAGCCGGTCATGTTATTAGTAATACAGAAACCTATCAAAGTCTGTTGTTGCTTTCATCTAGGTATCAAGAATCCTTCCCAACTGTCTCCACTGAATTGTGTACATGAAAACTGATTATAACATGATCAGATTGGAAGTTGTAAATGCTAGATTAGGGTACTTATTGAAACCGTTAACTCAGAATGTGCTGTAGTACTTTCACCTCAATATTATGATTCGCATATTTGAAGCAATACACAATGGTGAAAGCCATGTTCACTAATATAATTTTGGCATCTAATACGCTATTTAAAAACAAATTTCATTCACCAAAAAACATTACGTTATCATCTACTTGTGTGTCTATTTATATCCGGACTATCATTACCCTAGGTCAATTTTAGGAATAACGGGTTGTTAATTAACAACTAACAATTAGTGAAGAGTCCTGGTATTTCATAGAAGTTCATATCCTGGTCTTAGTTTTCGATGGATAATATTATATATACATATACAGGGTGAGTCTTTGACCACTGCATTAATTTTAACCAAAGATTCCTCTCATCAAATGAAACACTTTTTGCATTTGCCATTTTTCCAGATTCGGCTCAGGTAAAAAGTTACAAGCGTTTAAAGATTTCACAATGTGCTAATACACTCCCGCATATAAATTATCTATGACATTGTTGGCGGACGAGAATAAGGCATGGTAACGTGGTTTACAGCTTGATTCGGGATTCCAACCCTCAGGGACGGATCCATAAAACTAGTGAAATTTCTGGAGTTTTCCATTTTAAAACATTCAATGAAGAATATCTCGAAAACGGTTCGTTTAAGGAGAAACGATGAGGAATAATATAATGTTCTAAAACGATGGAATATTCTTGAAATGACTCAAGAAAAACCTTATATGCTTTCGTTATGCTAATTTCGTTTAGTTTCATGAATCCACGAGTCCATAACTAGAAAACCAGTAGAAGTAGAAAATAACTAATATTAGGAAAATATGTATCATAGTTATAGGAAACTTTACGCCAACATTCATTTTATTCGAAAAAAGGATGTCAAAGCTACAAAATAAAAACTGATTTTTTTTCAAAATTTCAACAGCCTGTAACTTTTTACCTGAGCTGAATTTGGAAAAATGTTAAATGAAAAAAGTGTTTCATTTCATGAGAGAAATCTTCGGTTAAAATTAATGCAGTGGTCAAAGACTCACCCTGTATATTCTTTTGACTGAGAGCTTTATATGTGTTAGCAGAGGTTGGTGTAACGGGGTACCATACTTTGTGCCTATAGCAAGTTGCAATTTTTATTTGTTGTAATTGAAGTTGTTTCGCAGTGCACACATGGAGTTTAAGGCCAAAAATAACAAAATCTGACATCGATGAGCATGTGCGTCGTTGGCTTCTAATGAAGATAAACCCAATATCAACTAATTTAGTTTTTGGCGCTCAGAATCCAACGCAAACATAAAAAATATAGAGTTCTTATTTGAAAAACCAAAGTTATAGCCAATTTTTGATCATAATTTTCGACACAAAATTTGAAACACCCTGTGATGATTTTTCTGAAATTCAAAAGATGCATGACCTTTCCACATTCTTCCTCTTCGATGTTTTAAAAACGGTTCACGCTCAGGATGTTTGAAACAAGAATAATGAACATAATACTGACTAAACATATTTGACTTTTTTTCCGGTTTTTTTTTCGATATTTTGAAAACTATTCGAATGAATACAATGGCTTTAACAGAAATGTATGCAGCATTGAATCATCATTGATCATATCAGGAATGCAAAACTTTAAAAAAAATGTTTTCATCAAAATTATTTTCACTACCTGTATAACTGGAAGTGCTTGGGCTTCGAAAATATTTTATCTCTGTAGAGAATTTCAAGCAATATCACAATCCGAATTTCCAGATTTCAAATAGGTCCAGTTCTCCAGAAACATCTAGTGGGCACTCGAACTTGGTATATTAGTAACGATTAATTACAAATTATTTTATCTGTTCAATACTTTATTGTTTTGGATTGATTAATCGGCTAGTAATGCCATGGTTGTTGTCGTTTTCATTTTTGGCGCACTTGTTCCTCGGAACAGAGTGCTCATCAATTTGCCCAAATGTCTGTAATTTTCGAATTTTTGGCTGAAAATGGTCTTAAACGATTTGGTTTGACTCACTGATCAAGATTACTTGGTCGGAATCGATTCTATCCGGCCGTCCGGCCGGCCGTTAACACGATAACTCTCGAACGGAATGAGCTAGAGAGTTGAAATTTTCAGAATAGGTTTGGGAGATGAATATCTCGGCTAAGTTCGTTGTTGGGCGAAATCGGTCAGATGGTTTCGGAGTTACAAAAAAAAAATTTTTTTACGTTAGAAATTTCAAAATAAATTTTTTTCCAGATACAGTTTCATCATAAGAATCGATTGATATAATTTTTAACTTTAACAAGCTATTTCTTTCGGAGATATGAAATTTCAATAATAAATCATACTCCTATGTTTTCATGTTATATATGAATTATTATAATATGATCTGTGTTGATAGTGTTGATACATGTCAACTTATTTTCCTGAGACATGACATGTCAAATTCATTTCAGCAATCGTAGAATTATGAGAATTATAATATGTTATTATACTTTTTGGTTCAGAATATCTCCAGTAAAAACAAAACTGGAATATTGGCTAAAGTTTCAATTGATATAATATAATTTTCAGAGTGAATTTGAGGAAAGAATATATCGTTCATCATAGAATTGAGCAATGAATATCTCGGATGAGTTCATTGTTGGGTAGAATTGGTCTATTGGTTTTTCATCAATAATTTTTGGCACTCTTGTTAAGTCTAAATTCTTTTATGATGTTTGAATTTAATTTCTGCTATGATGAAGTTCTATCATAAGAATCCATTGATATAATTCCCAACTCTTACCAATACTTTCAAAGATATGATTTGTCAAAGTTTGAGCAAGAGCGCCAAAGCTCCTGTCCACAGGGCTTTCCCACTTTTACTAGAATAATCACATATAGTATAGACAGCAAATCACGTCAATGGAAAAAAATTTCGTTAACTCGACTAGTGCGAATTCCTTCATTGAAATCTCGGACACTTCCAGCCCACAAGAAGAGGAAGGGAAATGCTTCGTAAAAGGCAATGATTCTCTCAGCATGGGTGGCTGTCATAACTCCTAGGACCTCAATAACGCTAGTTCACATATATTCCGGAAGTGCCTCTGCATACGAATGTTCTGAATTTGAATTCGATTTTTTTCGCAGCCTCACTTTATTTCGTCAATAGCAGAACCCTGGGGGGTTTCATTTTTAGAGGGTTGGAAACGGAAGTTGCTTGGTAGGTATGGCGAGAATAATGCAAGTTGTGATCACTACCAGGGTTCTAGAATTTATTCAACGGATTTGAATCACAATATTGGAATAAGAGAACTTCTACTCCTCAACCTTATTTCGATGTTGAAAGGTTTTTTTTTTCTGGGTTTTCTCTCCCAAACTCTGAAAAATATCTATAAAATAAAAATTAATTATTTTGTGATTTGCTTCTGCGTAAGAAACACAAGATATTTGTCAGAAGCAATCAATTGAACAATGTTGCCTAACAAACAACAACGAAACAACATCAACGAAGAAACAACTATATCGTAACGTTTCGGAGTCTATATCAGACTCCTTCGTCAGACGCTTAATGGAAATCTTTAGAATTATTTTGTTGATAGTAAAATTCAATTCAGGATAGGAAGCAATGATGAAAAAATTAACACATTATTGTCTACCTTCAATTCTTCTTGCCTAACAAACAACAACGAAACCACATCAACGAAGAAACAACTATATCTTTAGAATTATTTTGTTGATAGTGAATTTCAAGTCAGGATAGAAAGCAATGATGAAAAAATTAGCACATTATTGTCTAACTTCAATTCTTGAATTCTTGAATTTCACTATCAACAAAATAATTCTAAAGATTTTCATTAAGCGTCTGACGAAGGAGTCTGATATAGACTCCGAAACGTTACGATATAGTTGTTTCTTCGTTGATGTTATTTCTTCGTTGTTGGTTAGGCAACATTGTTCAATTGATTGCTTCTGACAAATATCTTGTGTTTCTTACGCAGAAGTAAATCACGAAATAATTAATTTTTATTTTATAGATATTTTTCAGAGTTTGGGAGAGAAAACCCAGAAAAAAAACCTTTCAATGATGAGTATACCTCCCACAGTATCCTTTAAAGATTACCTATTTATTTCGATGATTCAGGAGCCCAGGAGATGAAAATTGGGAAGGGTGCAGATTTTCTATTTCTATTTTTGAGTATAAACGGAAAATGTAGAGATCTGCGAGGACATTTTTCCGCCTCGCCGCCTACTTTAATTTTGGAGCAGACCTGCATTTAAGCCTCGCGCCGTTTCCCGAATAAGTTACGATTCAGGACCTGTCGCTCATGGGGAGGAAAAGCATATTTTCCATCCGAATTGGACTAAAGAGGCGAATGAAATGGGGATAACATCAAACACTTTGACGTAGCTTAGCATCTTGTTTCACTAATCGTCAAATGGATTTCCATCTGCTCGGATTCCGCAGGATTGGATAGCGCCGACTGCTCTTCAGTGGTTATATTGATTAAAAATTAAGTATATTAGTCCTTTGAACCAGCTCGCGAAAAATCCTTTGGGATAAATTCCACTCTGCTGCAAACCAGTCTGCCCTTGGACCAAGGAAACATTTGTGGTGAAATTCTAGAATGTCATCAATCAATCACTCTGCGTTTTTTTTTACCACTCAACATCTTCATTTATTCGCATCTCATAAACGGTAAATCATACGAATAGGGTTGAATTTGAAGAAAGTTGCCCATTTCCTTGAACAACAGTACAACTTTTTCAAATCGGAAATATCATTTTATTTAATTTTTATTTTTAATTTATAATCAGAAAAATCTAAAAACTCGGATTCAAAAAATTGACAATTTATGAAAAATGAAAACGACAACAACCGTGGCATTACTAGCCGATTAATCAATCCAAACCAATAAAGTATTTAACAGATAAACAATTTTTTAATTAATCGTTACTAATATACAGGGCGTCCCAAGTTCGAGTGACCATTAGACGTTTCTGGAGAACTGGACATATTTGAAATCTGCAAATTGGGATCATGATATTGCTTGAAATTCTCTACAGACTTAAATATTTTCGAAGCCCAAGCACTTCCGGTTATTCAGGGAGTGAAAATAAAGATGAAAAATTTTTTTTCAAGTTTTGCATTCCTGATATGATCACGTATTCAATGCTGAATACATTTCTGTTAAAACCATTGTATTCATTTGAATAGTTTTCAAAATATCGAAAAACAAACCGGAAAAAAGTCAAATATGTTTAGTCAGTATTATGTTCATTATTCTTATTTCAAACATCCTGAGCGTGAACCATTTTTAGAAAATCGAAGAGGAAGAATGTGGAAAGGTCATACATCTTTTGAATTTCAGGAATATTATCGCAGGGTGTTTCAAATTTTGTGTCGAAAATTGTGATAAAAAATTGGCCATAACTTCTGTTTTTCAAATTAGAACCCTATTTTGCGCGTATGTTCTGGGGAACATCGTGTTATAGTTTTGCCCAAATGTCTGTAACTTTCGAATTTTTTGACGAAAATGGTCTCAAACGATTTAGTTCGACTCCCCAATGAAGAATTCGAGGTCAAATTTGATTTTGTCCGGCCGGCCGTCCAGCCGTCCGTCCGGCCGTTGCCACGATAACTTGAGAACGAAAAGAGCTAGCGACTCTGTTTACCATGGTAAATTCGAATTAAGAGTGTCCAAAACAGGAGAATGGACAACATAATTTACCATGGTAAATTCGATTAAAGGTGTCCCATACAGAAGGATGGACAATAGAACATACGCGCAAAAGCTTCTGACTTCACGTCAGTGCTTGAAACAATTTTTTTAATGATTGCTTTGGATTCTGCGGTGAAAAATAATTAGAGTTTTCTTACATGATTATGCTCGTAGATTAAATAAAAAAAATTGGTTCAAGCCCTGACGTGAAGTCAGGAGCTTTTGCGCATATGTACTATTGTCCATTCTCCTGTATTGGACAATCTTAATCGAATTTACCATGGTGAATTCTATTATCTGTTCTCCTGTATTGGACACTCTTAATCGAATTCACCATGGTAAATTCGATTATGCATGTAGTATTGAGATATTTCAAATTGAAATATCCTGTTTTTTTCAAATAGAACCTCCACTATTCTCTTCAAACACACTAATTGAAAATTCAATTTAAATATTATTCTCCGACAGCTTTGAATATGATGAAATTATCCTGATTCCTTATGGTTATTATTGACGTTCCCTATTTTTTCATGTAAAATTGGAGAAAAGCACTGAAACGAAGTCAAGGGCTTTTGCGAACATGTTCTATCGTCTATACTTGCCTCATATGCCCTCGCGAAGTACTGCATGAACCTTCAAGCCTTTTTTTTAGCGTTAACACTTGAAAAAATGAATAGGTCTGTTTTCAAATTTTAAAATAAATAAAAGTGGTCATTTTTTCTAGTATTACGATTGTCGGAAAATTCTGCAAAAATGTGCGCGTCGGAATTCTACAAACTAATTACCAATTTTCAATTCGATCGGATGTGTATTTATTATTGGGAAACAATATTTCAGATGGGTATAATTCCAAAACCATTTCACCGATTATGCCCATTAATGAACTGAACAGTCACATTTGAATGCTTAACCCCTGAAAATTCAGTATTGTTTCATTGTTCACTAAAATAGGCAATAGTGGTATATACGACTGTATAAATCCTGTATACCAATCAATTTAAACGAAAATATCTCTCTACCAACACTCGTTCTCCCATATTTATTCCAGAAAGTATTGTTTGGTTTCAATCCAAAGCAAGGGGTCCTGAAGGGTGCCAACTCCATTCTTAAGTCAATTTCGATTTTCATGTGGCGTTGCAAAATGGCGAATGCCTTCAATTGCGAGATATTTCCTCATAATTACTAAAATTTTAATGACCGGGCATTCTTCCACATATTCACTTGGTTGATTATGGTTCTGTAAGCTGAACAGAACTAAATTGAACCAGGGATTGGAGTGGAGCTGCATATTTATGGGGACTAATCAACTCAAACTATACAGGATCATCCAAATAATTGGCCAATTAGACGTTTCTCGGCTTATATAATACCTATATGTGACTATGCATTTTGACACATGGTTTTTTGCGATACGGTCCTCAATTCTAGACTATTTTAATCTGAATCGCACATTCAGTTTCACCAGAAGTAAACGTTAACTTTGGAATTTCAAATGAAACCTACTACGTTTTCACATATTGCGTGCCACTGGCTACATTTTTGACGCTCTTTCTTCCTTGGAACAGAGTGCTTATCAATTTGCCCAAAAGTCTGTAATTTTCGAATTTTTGGCTGAAAATGGCCTTGAACGATTTGGTTTGACCCACTGATCAAGAATCCGTGGTCGAAATCGATTCTGTCCGGCCGGCCGTCCGAACGGCCGTTAACACGATTACTCTCGAACGGAATGAGCTAGACAGTTGAAATTTTCAGAGTAGGTTTGAGGGATAAATATCTCGGTTAAGATCGTTATTGGGCAAAATCGGTCTAATAGTTTCGGAGTAACGAAAAAAAATATTTTTTTACATTACAACTTTTGAATTCAAATTTTCTAAAGAAGCAGTTTCATCATAAGAATCCATTGTTATCATTTTCAACTCTAACAAGCTAATACTTTCGGAGATATGATGTTTCAAAGTTTCAATAATACATGTTCCTTGTATTCACAGAATGTGAACACAGAATCTGTTAGTGATCACTATTCATAAATGTCATCTTTTCTAGCTATTAGAGATTGTCAATTCGGAGTTGTTATTTTCTCTTGGAAAGCAAGTATTCGATTCTTGAATTTGTGAATATATACAAGACTGTTTTGATGTAGTTTATGGAGGCAATAGGGAAGAAGAACATAATGGAATCATCAAAAGAAATTACTGTTCGTTGACCACTGATGTTAATATTACCTTTTACTTCCTTGAGTAGTGAGACATGTTCCTATCTATAGTATTTTCATAATGGTGCTAGCAAAAAAATACTGAAAAATGGATCTACATTTGTTTATCAATCATTTTTTCTTGAGTTAAGGTTAAGGTCTGGAATATCGCAGAATGATCAATGCACAAATTACTAATCAATTCATTGGAGCCCGGGTCTCTTCTAGACGGAATCAACTTTTATGCTCCAACCAGGTCTCTCAGGAAACACAGCACTTTCTACCTACCCAGGAGGAATACTCTTGCTGCTTAGAATTCTGCTCTGTATCAGTTGTTGAGAGTTTCTAATTTATTTGAGGATGATTGTGACCTTTTCTTCGACAGTTCGAGAAACATAAAGAATCGCCTACTCGCGATTTATTTCGATAAATTGTGAGTCGGATATTTGTTGAATGTTTTGATATGGGTAGTATTTACTTTTTTTTGTGTCAATTTTTGTTTTGAATTCATATGATTTCAGATAAATATATTATACAGATATATTTGTAATTATTGGTGTTTGGCTTCAGTTTTACACTTTTTTGTTTAGATGTCATTGTGAATGCATTTGTGGGTGTGTTCCTGTTTACGAATTTAATAAAATAAAAAATAAATAAATACAGAAAATAATGTGTGCTATTAAATTTTAAATTATGAAAAGATGATAGTATTTTATCAATATATTTTGAACTATTAAAATAATTTGTTCGTAATCCGCTACCTACTCAAATATCCGGAATAAATGGACCATCTGCTATTATTGTCTCCAGCCTTGCTCTAGACATTTCGATGATACTTTCCTTAGGTATTTCAAGTTGTGAAAACCATGCACCGAGTGTAAGTTGCAACAACCCATTCCACGAGGTTGAATCATTGCAGATTGCTCATTTAATCTTGATAAATAAATTTTATGACAATTTTTGAAGCATTAAGGCATTGAAGCATTGAAGATTGCTCTTTTTTTTATAAGATAATTTTAAAAGCATTTTTTTTAAACGACACTTTTTTTAAATTTAATTTCTTTCATGATGCATTTCATCATAGGAATCCATTGATATAATTCCCAACTCTGAGGAACCAATACTTTCGGAGATATAATTTGTCTGTTTGATCAAGAGCGCCAAAAAGCTCCTGTCCACAGGGCTTGAACCAAATTTTCACATGATCACTGCATGATGGAGTTCATTTGAAAGAGTGCGATTCTGATGAAAATATGATAATGGGAATGTGAAATAGCCCGAATAGAAAAACGGTCGCTTTGCAGATTTCAGAACTTCTATAATTTCTATATGAATCTAGTGGGCCAATTATTTGAATGAGCCTGTATAGTTTCAGGCGATGAACCCTCGTAAATCCGCAACTTTCTTTGAATCATTGGTTCCAGAATGCCGAAGGGAACATGTCTAAAGCCGTGTCCACCGTACTACGAGCGTTACATGTAATGCTCGTAGTACCGTACACACGAAGAATTCGCCCTAATTTACGCATTAAATTATGCGTTACATTACACCCGTCTGGACCCGGCATAATTTATTAGATGGTGTAATGATATTCGCAAATAATTCGCGGCTTGCGCATTCGCCATTTTGTAATGCGCACGTTTTTGCGCGTATGTTTTTGAAGTTTGTGTGAGTACATTTCAGTTATATCCCATAAAACCATTCTGAAATGTTTTAAAATTATGGCCCGTATCGAAAAACAGCCTCGTGTCAAATTCCAAAATTCTATTCCTACCAGGTAAGAAACCTCTAATGGGTCCTTTATTTAAGTATATTTGGGAGGATCCTTTATTTTTGGCGCTCTAGTTCCTCGGAACTGAGTGCTTATCAATTTGCCCAAATGTCTGTAATTTTCGAATTTTTCGATGAAAATGGTCTTAAACGATTTGGTTTGACTCACTGATCAAGAATCCGAGGTCGAAATCGATTCTGTCCGGCCGGCCGGCCGTAGGCACGATAACTCTCGAACGAAAGGAGTTAGCGGATTGAAATTTGCAAGGTGGGTTTGGAGCGTAAATATCTCGGACGAGCTTGTTAATGGGCGAAATCCATCGAGCAGTTTCGGAGTTATACATTGATATAATTCCCAACTCTGAGAAACCAATACTTTCGGAGATATAATTTGTCTGTTTGAACTAGAGCGCCCGAAAGCTCCTGTCCACAGGGCTTGAACCCATTTTTTAATTCGAGTTTTCATGAACAGAAGGTCCACTCTTTCCAGCATTTTGAATGACAGATTAACAATTTTGCCTCCAGTAATGTAAGAACCAAACACTCTATTCCTTCGTCTTCTCGAATGTACTTCTGGACATTCTGTCGGTACAATTTTGAGTTGAATAATTATAAATCGAGGCTGTTTCGCTGTATTCCCTATTCCACCCACTATGTTCGCGAACTCGCTCAATTCCCGAACTTTCCACATAAATTATGACATGAGTAATATTAATGTTGATTTAGGGGGCACTTGTTCCCAGACTTGGTCCTAGATTCCCAATAAATTCCTTTCTCTGATATGAAAACTTTCTTAATATAAGATTTGACGGTAGGGGAACATTAAACAGAGACCGATAGCTCGTTCAAAGCCGCGGGACATCTTTCACGCTTCAGAATTCTTCCGGAAGATATTTCGGCACTGGCAGAGATGAATGAAAGTATGGGACACAATGGTACGTGCAGTCGCTTCGGAAAAATGGTAAAATGATTGAGTACTCAACGGGTTTCTCGAATATTCCTCACATAGTCTGCGGAGGAAGTCTATGAAGTGATTAATAGACGCAGTTGAACCGAAAAAATTACAAATATCGAAATGAAAGAAGGCATTCTGCATGGATTCATCTTCTCAAATAACTCCAGCCATTGATCTTTTCACATCATAGGTTTTCTGCTTCATTCTGATGGCTAAGAATGCGCGTTTGCCATTTCATGCGTTATGGCTGCAAACTTCAACAGACGGTTTATTATTTGCTGATAAAAATGTATCAATTCCTTCCATATTTTATTTCCACCGATTTTCCCCACTTTTTCATAATAACCTTCTTCTATCCCGCTGTTCCACTGCACTTGTGGAGCCACTTTATCGTCTGTTCCAAAGATCTTTGCTTACATCTTCTCTTCCTTCACAGTGGCGTTCGGCAACTGTGACACCTGTTTTTAAGAGTGGCGATAAAACTTCCTCTTCAAACTACCGCCCTATCAGTCTTGTGTCAGTGGTCTCCAAAGTCCTTGAAAGAATATTCACCGACCACATTCGTGGGTTTGCTGAATCCAATAATTTGATTCCCGATGAACAGCATGGTTTTCTTCCGGGTCGCTCAGCACTGACCAACCTTCTCGTGGCGGTGAATGATTGGACTAAGTTTGTGGACGCTGGTGTTCCTGTTGATGTCATCTACTTAGATTTTGCGAAGGCTTTCGACTGAGTTCCTCACCGTCGTCTCATTCACAAGCTAGAGTATATGGGAAATCGAGGTATTTTGCTGGCTTGGGTTAGATCATTCCTCAGTGACAGAACTTTCAGAGTCAGGGTTGGCGGAGTTTTCTCAGCACACGAGAGGAAGGTAACCAGTGGAGTGCCCCAGGGTTCAGTTCTTGGCCCAGTACTTTTTCTACTGTACACATCGGATCTCCCCCATTTGATCGGCTCGAGATGTCTTCTGTTCGCTGACGATGTTAAACTATACAGTGTTCCATCTCTTATCTCCAACCAGCTGCAGGCGGACCTGGACGCGATTGCTCAGTGGGTCGAGGAATGGTTGTTACCTCTCAACATCGAAAAATGTTGTGTGCTGCACATTGGTAATGACAATCCAAAGCTTCCGTTTCTGCTTGGTGGGCACTCTCCTACTTCAGTCCGGAGCCACCGGGATCTTGGTGTGGTTGTCAACGCAGATCTTGACTGGTCTGAGCATATTACGGAGACTTGCAGTAGAGCCAAAAAATCGACCTACCCCATTCAGCGGTCTTTTGGCGGCTGTAGTATAAGGACTGCAAAATTGTTATACACAACATATGTGAGACCAATTCTAGAGTATGCGGGTCCAGTTTGGTATGCCGCTCTAAGATCTGACTCACAACTTCTTGAGTCTGTTCAAAGATGGTGCACAAGAATCCCATTTTCCTCCTTCTCTCGACCTGACTACCAGACGAGGTTGGGTTTATTCGGGCTAACCAGCTTTGAGGACCGGCGTACCAGAGGCAACATGATAGTAGCTTTCCGAGCAATGCATGGATTCTTCGGTATTGACCTTGGACAGTTATTTCTTCCAAATCGGAACAACCTTCGCGGACACGCTTATAAATTGGCCAAGGAACCATTTCGAACCTCCTGCCGAATGAACTTTCTATCCAACAGAATTTTTGAGGTTTGGAATCGTCTCCCAGGTGCAGTGGTGAATGCAGCATCCACCAATGGATTCAAGAACTCTTATGACCAATGCGGTGTTAATTAGTTTCTATTTTTTCTTTACAATTCTAGCAGAATACTTTCAATTTTGGCTTTTTTGAGTGCATAAGTTCTACCTCCACTCTTATTGTAATTTAATAATAATAATAAGATAAGATAAGTCCAGATTATCTGATGATTCCCCTGAGTGGAAGATTGTTATTCCTACTGCTAATCGATTAGAGTTATTGAAGAAATATCATGATGATCCTGTTTCAGCGCACTTTGGTGTTTGTAAGACATTATCCCGTCTATCTTATCTTTATTATTGGCCAAAGATGCGTGATTCAGTTAAGAAATATATCAGAAACTGTAAAATCTGTGCTTCGTGTAAGTCAGATAACCTTCCTCAAGCAGGTTTAACAGGTGAATACAGGAATATCAGTTTTCCATTTCAGTTGATTTCGGCAGACTTACTGGGACCATATCCCAGATCAAAGAATGGGAATCAATATGTACTAGTCGTTACGGATTGGTTCACCAAGTTCGTGCTTGTGCATCCCATGGCTCGAGCAACTGCCAAAGGTATCGTTAAGTTTATTGAAACTCAGGTCTTTCTTATTTTTGGTGTCCCTCAGATAATTGTAGTTGATAACGGAGCACAATTCATTTCGAAAGAGTTTAAGAATTTAGCTAGACAATATAATGTCCAAAAGATTTGGTACAACGCGAGGTATTTTCCACAAATAAATCCGACAGAACGTGTGAATAGAACGATTACAACGGCTATAAGATCTTTCATACATGAAAACCATAAAACTTGGGATCAGAACATATACCATATAGCACAAGCTATTAGACTAAGTAAACATGAAGTCACTGGATTTTCTCCCTCCTACCTATGTTTTATGAGAAATGTAACAACTGATGGCGCTTTTCATGGTAAAATTTCAGAGAATGCAAATAATCCAATTGAAGTCCGTAATAAAGTTTTAGATCCATTTTTGCTGAGAAAATTACCTGATCTCTATGAATCCGTACAACAGAAAATATTTCAGGCTTATAAGAGGAATTCTAGTCGATATAACTTAAGAAAACGTGATGTTCAGTTTCATGTTGGTGACAGGGTTTGGAAAAAGAACTTTGTACTTTCCGATGCGACTAAGAATTTCTCAGCTAAGCTAGCTCCTAAGTTTGTGCCTTGCATTGTTCATAGAGTCGTGTCTCCATTAGTTTATAATTTGAAAGACTTGAGTGGAAATGATCTTGGCGATTTCCACGTAAAACATATTAAATTGGACGTTACACAAAGTGACGAAAGTGGAGATGATTCAGGATAGGGATGATGATTGTTTTTTTTTTGTATCTTGAGTTCCTAATACCTTTCCTCCTTCCTCTATCGCAAGGCAAGTGTCTGTCTAGTTGGTACAAATGTATATATATATTTTTTTTTCTTGTTTACCTGACAATTTCACGAGGGTTGAGATTCATTTTTGAAGTTCACAGCAGCTATGCAGTACCTTGATTGGAAATTTGAGCGTAGTCTGCAGTTTGCTTTGAAGCTTTCTCAAGCCTTCAATTTGGCAGCTATCTTATCTCTTATGTCTTATGACACTTACCGTTTATCGTGTCTTATGACAATTATCGTATCTTTACCTGCCTGATGGCAATTACCGTATCTTTCTGCCTATCAATTTTTTGAAGTTTAGAACGGCTATGCATTACCTTATTGGAAATTTGAGCGTAGTCGTGACTTACTTTGAAGTTTTCTTAAATCTGTGAGTCTCGTAGAGATTCTTTTGGTTGTATCTTTGGATACAGTTGTTGTTTGTACCGACAGACGGACACTTCTCTTTCCTTAACTTACCTATTCCTATTATCTATCCCTATTACCTAGTCCTATTATCTATCCCTATTACCTATTCCTATTATCTATCCCTATTTCCGCTACCTTATAAAGAACCTAATTCGCGATTCTTAATCGCTGGCGCCCAAACTTATCTTTCCTTCCCTACACCTTTCCGGGATTTTGAGCTGTTTCTCTAATTTAACTTTCACTATTTTCAAATATTAAGTATCACTTCATAGGAGAGGCTGGGTTGGGAAGTGATCTCTTGATATTATTAGTTAGATCATCTACGCATACACATTTAACATCTACTGTGAAATAAATTAGCTGTAAATCTTGAGCTTTGGAAATTGGAGAGACGCCTCAGAATATGATCGATAGTACCTAACCTGATATTATTTTTTCTTACAGTGCATCACACTCCTCGTCCTATTAAGGAAAATTTAATTTTGTTATTTTTTTTTCTGCATCGTGCCACTCGTCATTCTTCAATGCTCCAGGAAGAAATATCTTTACCTAATCCACCATTGATTTTTGTCAATTGTTACCGATTTTGAGTACCTTAGTCTGGATGATCTCAGGTTTTGATTCGTGTAGACTATCTTACCTGTCGATGAGTCGACACATACCTTTTCTTATATCTACACGTCTTGGATCCTGTCTTTGTCTAATGACTATTTTAACATTTTCTCTCGTGTCGTATATCTATGTTACAGATCGGTGTTGTGAGGTTTTGTTGGAACGTCGGGTATACGAGGATTTTGCTTATCTGGATTGCGCTTAATCGCACTGCTCGACTTGGGTGACGAACAACTGTCAACCCACTGCTAGTTCCGCAAACTTTAAACTCCTTCTTTTTGAGTTTTGATCTCTCTTTGTGTACCGTATAAACTTCACCTGTGTTTATGATTCAGTTATGCTGTGTGACCTGTAAGTTTAACTTTTCTTTCAACAAATTGGCTTATCTTTCAATTTCGCACTAATCATTAAAAAAAATTTTTCTATTCATCATTTTTCAAAATTACTTTAAAAAAAAAGGATTTTGGCATTTTATTTCTTTAATAAAAAAAATTTCTTCAAAATTTTTTTTCCCCGGTAAGTGGTGTGTGTAACGTTACAAAACGCTCCACCATTGATTACCGTTTCAATCGCAAAAAAACTGTCTACGGGTAGCTTCGATTCACACTCAAAAACGCCTTGCCTAGATTCTATGTATCGCCCAGCGCGTTGATAGAATTTATGTTTCGCGTGCGCATCGGCAGCGTCACGCAATCTCAAGCGGACATCTTTGTTTTCTTTCGAGTACTGGAAGTCGAAGCGATAACATCTCACCAGAGAGTTTAGTAAATTGAAGTACTACCGTAATCCATTATAATCGTGTGAATTGGATAATTATTTGTTTCTTACAAGACGTCTATTTAAAAGGCGTCTTAGTTCCGGAGTGAACATCCGGAGACGACTTTCTTAGTTCCGGAGACAACTTTCTTAGTTCCGGAGTGAACATTTGGATTACAACTTTCTCAGTTCCGGAGTGAACCTTTGGATTACGACTTTCTTAGTTCTGGACTACAACTTTCTTAGTTCCGGATTACAACTCCCTTAGTTCCGGATTGAACAATTGGAGAGAACTTTCTTGGCACCGGAGCATAAACTGGTGGAACATATTGATACCTGAGCACAAATTTGGTGGAATATCTAATACCCGAGCATATATCTGGTGGAATATCTAATAGGAACAACTCAGTCCTGGAATATCTTATAGGAACAACTCAGTCCTGGGATAACAGTTGAAGACAACTTCCTTACCACCGAAGTACCTTTGTTCCGAAGAGAACGTACACCTACTTGTGACATTTCGGACAGCCCTACCTCATCTATCGAACCCAGACTGCAAAGATAAGTGCCTCATCGATCTCAGACTCACCACTGATCCTTGTATATATTACTGAAATATTTATTTGTAAAGTTGGAATATATAGATAGGGAATAAGAGGTTTTATCTTTACCATCGGATCAACGATTTGGGATACATTCAGGAGTAGTATACTTTTTACTTAGGCGCTCTATGAGGCATTTTACTTAGGTAAGGTGTTTCCTAGGCGGACGAACGAACTTGCTAGCATAAGTCACTGAGCTAGTAACGGGCAAGCTAGTAAGTTTGATTTCAACCTCCGGTTAAGTAACCTTTGGTAAACTTACCTCCGGTTAATTTACCTCCAGTTAACTAACCTCCGGTTAACTTACCTTCGGTCAAGTAACCTCTGGTTAACAAACCTCCAGTTAACTAACCTTGAGTTAACTAACCTTTGGTTAACTAACCTCCAGTTAACTAACCCTCGGTTAACTAACCTTCTGTTAACTAACCTCCAGTTAACTAACCTCCGGTTTACTAACCTCCGGTTAACTAACCTCTGGTTAACTAACCTCCGGTTAATTAACTTCCTGTTAACTAATCTCTGGTTAACTAACCTTCAGTTAACTAACCTCCGGTTAACCAACCTTCGGTTAACTAACCTCCGGTTAACTAACCTCCAGTTTACTAACCTTCGGTTAACTAACCTCCGCTTAACTAACCTCCGGTTGACTAACCTTCAGTTAACTAACCTCCGGTTAACTAATCTCCAGTTAACTAACCTCCAGTTAACTACCAACCGGTTAACTAACCTCTGGTTAACTAACCTCTGGTTAACTAACCTTCGGTTAACTAACCCTCGGTTAACTAATCTCCAGTTAACTAACCTCCGGTTAACTAACCTCCTGTTAACTAACCTCCGCTTAACTAACCTCCGCTAAACTAACCACCGGTTGACTAACCTCCAGTTAACTAACCTCCGGTTCACTAACCTCCGGTTAACTAACCTCCAGGTTAACTTACCACCAGTTAACTAACCTCCGGTTAACTAAGCTCCGGTTAACTAAGCACTAGTTAACTAACCTTCGATTAACCTACCTCCGGTTAACTAGCCTCCGGTTAACTAACCACCAGTTGACTAACCTCCAGTTAAGTAACCTCTGGTTAACTAACCTCCTGTTAAGTAACCTCCAGTTAACTAACCTCCGGTCAACTAACCTCCAGTTAACTAACCTTCGGTTAACTATCCTCCAGTTAACAAACCTCCGGTTAACTAACCTCCGGTTGACTAACCTCCGGTTAACTGAACTCTGGTTAACTAATCTCCAGTTCACTAACCTTCGGTTAACTAAACTCCGGCTTACTAACCTCCGGTTAACTTACCTTTGGTTGATTAACCTCTAGTTATTTAACATCCGGATAACTAACTATCGGTAAACTATCCTCGGGTTAACTAACCTTCGGTTAACTCCGGTATTAACCTCCGGTTTACTTACCTCCGGTTTACTATCCTCCGGTTAACTAACCTCTAGTTAACTACCAACCGGTTAACTAACCTCTGGTTAACTAACCTCTGGTAAACTAACCTTCGGTTAACTAACCTCCAGTTAACTAACCTCCGGTAAACTGACCTCCTGTCAACTAACCTCCGGTTAACTAACCTCCGCTTAACTAACCTCCGCTTAACTAACCTCCGCTTAACTAACTACCGGTTAACTGACATCCGGTTAACTCACCGCCAGTTCAATAACTTTCGGTTAACTAACGTCCGATTAACTAACCTTCGGTTAACTAACCTCCTGTTTCCTTACCTCCTGTTAACTAACCACCAGTTAACTAACATCCGGTTAACTAACCACCAGTGTACTAACCTCCGGTTAAGTAACCTCCGGTTAAGTAACCTCCGGTTAAGTAACCTCTGGTTAACTAACCTGCGGTTAAGTAACTTTAGGTCAGCTAATATTTGGTTCACTAACCTCCGGTTTACTAACCTCTGGTTAACTAACCTCCTGTTAACTGACCTCCGGTTAACCAACCTCCAGTTAACTACCAACCAGTTAACTAACCTCTGGTTAACTAACCTCTGGTTAACTAACCTTCGGTTAACTAACCCTCGGTTAACTTACCTCCAGTTTACTAACCTCCGGTTAACAAACCTCCTGTTAACTAAACTCTGGTTAACTAACCTCCGCTCAACTAACTACCTTTTAACTGACCTCCGGTAAACTAACCTCCGGTAAACTAACCTCTGGTTAACTGACCGCCAGTTAACTAACCTCCGGTTAATTAAGCTCCAGTGAACTAAGCACTAGTTAACTTACCTTCGGTTAACCTACCTCCGGTTAACTAACCACCAGTTAACTAACCTTCGGTTAAGTAACCTCTGGTTAACTGACCTCCTGTTGAGTAACCTTCAGTTAACTAACCTCCGGTTAACTAACCTCCGGTTGACTAACCTCCGGTTAACTAACCTTTTGTTTACTAACCTCAGGTTAACTAACCTCTGTTTAACTAACCTTCGGTTAACTAACCTTCGGTTAACTAACCTCCAGTCAACTAACCTTCGGTTAACTAACCTCCGGTTGACTAACCTCCGGTTAACTAACCTTTTGTTAACTAACCTCAGGTTAACTAACCTCTGTTTAACTAACCTTCGGTTAACTAACCTTCGGTTAACTAACCTTCGGTTAACTAACCTCCATTTAACTAACCTTCGATTAACTTACCTCCGGTTTACTACGCTCCGGTTAACTAACTTCGTATTAACTGACCACTGGTTTACTAACATCTGGTAAACTAACCTCCAGTTAAATAATAACCAGTTAACTAACCTTTGGTCAACTAACCTCCAGTCAACTAACCTCCGTTTAACTAACCTTTGGTTAACCAACCCCAGCTTAACTAACCTACGGTTAACTAACCTCTGGTTAACTAACCTCCGGTTAACTTACCTTCGGTTAACTAACCTTTGGTTAACTTACCTCCGGTTAACTAACCTCAGGTTAACTAACCTCTGTTTAACTAACCTTCGGTTAACTAACCTTCGTTTAACCAACCTCCAGCTAACTAACCTACGGTTAACTAACCTTCGGTTAACTAACCTTCGGTTAACTAACCTCCGGTTGGCTAACCTCAGGTTGACTAACCTCTGTTTAACTAACCTCCGGTTAACTAACCTTCGGTTAACTAACCTTCGGTTAACTAACCTCCGGTTGACTAACCTCTGGTTAACTAACCTTTTGTTAACTAACCTCAGGTTAACAAACCTCTGTTTAACTAACCTTCGGTTAACTTACCTTCGGTTAACTAACCTCCAGTTAACTAACCTTCGATTAACTAACCTTCGGTTAACTAACCTCCGGTTGACTAACCCTCGGTTAACTTACCTCCAGTTTACTAACCTCCGGTTAACAAACCTCCTGTTAACTAACCTCTGGTTAACTAACCTCCGCTCAACTAACTACCTTTTAACTAACCTCCGGTAAACTAACCTCCGGTAAACTAACCTCTGGTTAACTGACCACCAGTTAACTAACCTCCGGTTAACTAAGCTCCGGTGAACTAAGCACTAGTTAACTTACCTTCGGTTAACCTACCTCCGGTTAACTAACCACCAGTTAACTAACCTCCGGTTAAGTAACCTCTGGTTAACTAACCTCCTGTTGAGTAACCTCCAGTTAACCAACCTCCGGTTAACTAACCTCCGGTTGACTAACCTCCGGTTAACTAACCTTTTGTTTACTAACCTCAGGTTAACTAACCTCTGTTTAACTAACCTTCGGTTAACTAACCTTCGGTTAACTAACCTCCAGTCAACTTACCTTCGGTTAACTAACCTCCGGTTGACTAACCTCCCGTTAACTCACCTTTTGTTAACTAACCTCAGGTTAACTAACCTCTGTTTAACTAACCTTCGGTTAACTAACCTTCGGTTAACTAACCTCCAGTTAACTAACCTTCGGTTAATTAACCTCCGGTTGACTTACCTCCAGTTAACTAACTTTTTGTTAACTAACCTCTGTTTAACTAACCTTCGGTCAAGTAACCTCTGGTTAACAAACCTCCAGTTAACTAACTTAGAGTTAACTAACCTTTGGTTAACTAACCTTCGGTTAACTTACCTCCGGTTTACTACGCTCCGGTTAACTAACTTCGTATTAACTGACCACCGGTTTACTAACCTTCGGTTAACTAACCTCCAGTTAACTAACCTTCGGTTAACTAACCTTCGGTTAATCAACCTCCGGTTGACTTACCTCCGGTTAACTTACCTCTGTTTAACTCACCTTCGGTCAACTTACCTTCGGTTAACTAACCTCCAGTTAACTAACCTTCGATTAACTAACCTTCGGTTAACTAACCTCCGGTTGACTAACCTTCGGTTAACTAACCTCCGGTTGACTAACCTCCGGTTAACTAACCTTTTGTTAACTAACCTCAGGTAAACTAACCTCTGTTCAACTAACCTTCGGTTAACTAACTTTCGGTTAACTAACCTCCAGTTAACTAACCTTCGGTTAACTAACCTTCGGTTAATTAACCTCCGGTTGACTTACCTCCGGTTAACTAACCTTTTGTTAACTAACCTCAGGTTAACTAACCTCTGTTTAACTAACCTTCGTTTAACTAACCTTCGGTTAACTAACCTCCAGTTAACTAACCTCCGGTTAACAAACCTCCGGTAAACTAACTTTTGGTTAAGTTACCTCTGGTTAACTAACCTCCGGTTAAGTAACCTCCAGTTAACTAACCTCCAGTTAACTTACCTCCAGTTAACTAACCTCCGGTTAACTAACCTCCGGTTATCTAACCTTCGGTTAACGAACCTCCGGTTAACTGACCTCCGGTTAACTAACCTCTGGTTAACAAACCTTCGGTTAACTAACCTCCGGTTAATTAACCTCCGGTTAAATAACCTCTGGTTAACTAACCTCCGGTTAATTTACCTTCGGTTGAGTAACAAACCTCCAGTTAACTAACCTTGAGTTGAGTACCCTTTGGTTAACTAACCTCCAGTTAACTAACCTTCGGTTAACTTACCTCCGGTTAACTACACTCCGATTAACTAACTTCCTGTTAACTGACCTCCGGTTTACTAACCTCCGGTTAACTAACCTCCGGTTAAATAACGACCAGTTAACTAACCTTTGGTTAACTAACCTCCAGTTAACTAACCTTCGGGTAACAGACCTTCGGTTAAATAACCTCCGGTTAACTAACCTCCTGTTGAGTAACCTCCAGTTAACTAACCTCCGGTTAACTAACCTCCGGTTGACTAACCTCCGGTTAACTAACCTTTTGTTAACTAACCTCAGGTTAACTAACCTCTGTTTAACTAACCTTCGTTTAACTAACCTTCGGTTAACTAACCTCCAGTTAACTAACCTCCGGTTAACAAACCTCCGGTAAACTAACTTTTGGTTAAGTTACCTCTGGTTAACTAACCTCCGGTTAAGTAACCTCCGGTTAACTAACCTCCAGTTAACTTACCTCCAGTTAACTAACCTCCGGTTAACTAACCTCCGGTTTACTAACCTCCGGTTAACTAACCTCTGGTTAACAAACCTCCGGTAAATTAACTTCCTGTTAACTAATCTCTGGTTAACTAACCTTCAGTTAACTAACCTCCGGTCAACCAACCTTCGGTTAACTAACCTCCGGTTAACTAACCTCCAGTTAACTAACCTTCGGTTAACTAACCTCCGCTTAACTAACCTCCGGTTTACTAACCTTCAGTTAACTAACCTCCGGTTAACTAATCTCCAGTAAACCTCCAGTTAACTAACCTCCGGTAAACTGACCTCCTGTCAACTAACCTCCGGTTAACTAAACTCCGCTTAACTAACCTCCGCTTAACTAACTACCGGTTAACTGACATCCGGTTAACTCACCGCCAGTTCAATAACTTTCGGTTAACTAACGTCCGATTAACTAACTTTCGGTTAACTAACCTCCTGTTTCCTTACCTCCTGTTAACTAACCACCAGTTAACTAACATCTGGTTAACTAACCACCAGTGTACTAACCTCCGGTTAAGTAACCTCTGGTTAAGTAACCTCTGGTTAAGTAACCTCTGGTAAACTAACCTTCGGTTAACTAACCTCCAGTTAACTAACCTCCGGTAAACTGACCTCCTGTCAACTAACCTCCGGTTAACTAAACTCCGCTTAACTAACCTCCGCTTAACTAACTACCGGTTAACTGACATCCGGTTAACTCACCGCCAGTTCAATAACTTTCGGTTAACTAACGTCCGATTAACTAACTTTCGGTTAACTAACCTCCTGTTTCCTTACCTCCTGTTAACTAACCACCAGTTAACTAACATCTGGTTAACTAACCACCAGTGTACTAACCTCCGGTTAAGTAACCTCTGGTTAAGTAACCTCTGGTTAAGTAACCTCTGGTTAACTAACCTTCGGTTAAGTAACTTTAGGTCAGCTAATATTTGGTTCACTAACCTCCGGTTTACTAACCTCTGGTAAACTAACCTCCTGTTAACTGACCTCCGGTTAACTAACCTCCAGTTAACTACCAACCAGTTAACTAACCTCTGGTTAACTAACCTCTGGTTAACTAACCTTCGGTTAACTAACCCTCGGTTAACTTACCTCCAATTTACTAACCTCCGGTTAACAAACCTCCTGTTAACTAACCTCTGGTTAACTAACCTCCGCTCAACTAACTACCTTTTAACTAACCTCCGGTAAACTAACCTCCAGTAAACTAACCTCTGGTTAACTGACCACCAGTTAACTAACCTCCGGTTAACTAAGCTCCGGTGAACTAAGCACTAGTTAACTTACCTTCGGTTAACCCACCTCCGGTTAACTAACCACCAGTTAACTAACCTCCGGTTAAGTAACCTCTGGTTAACTAACCTCCTGTTGAGTAACCTCCAGTTAACTAACCTCCGGTTAACTAACCTCCGGTTGACTAACCTCCGGTTAACTAACCTTTTGTTTACTAACCTCAGGTTAACTAACCTCTGTTCAACTAACTTTCGGTTAATTAACCTTCGGTTAAATAACCTCCAGTCAACTAACTTTCGGTTAACTAACCTCCGGTTGACTAACCTCCGGTTAACTAACCTTTTGTTAACTAACCTCAGGTTAACTAACCTCTGTTTAACTAACCTTCGGTTAACTAACCTTCGGTTAACTAACCTCCAGTTAACTAACCTTCGGTTAACTAACCTTCGGTTAATTAACCTCCGGTTGACTTACCTCCAGTTAACTAACTTTTCGTTAACTAACCTCTGTTTAACTAACCTTCGGTCAAGTAACCTCTGGTTAACAAACCTCCAGTTAACTAACTTAGAGTTAACTAACCTTTGGTTAACTAACCTTCGGTTATTTTACCTCCGGTTTACTACGCTCCGGTTAACTAACTTCGTATTAACTGACCATCGGTTTACTAACCTCCGGTAAACTAACCTCCAGTTAAATAATAACCAGTTAACTAACCTTTGGTCAACTAACCTCCAGTCAACTAACCTCCGTTTAACTAACCTTTGGTTAACCAACCCCAGCTTAACTAACCTACGGTTAACCAACCTCTGGTTAACTAACCTCCGGTTAACTAACCTCCGGTTAACTAACCTCAGGTTGACTAACCTCTGTTTAACTAACCTCCGGTTAACTAACCTTCGGTTAACTAACCTTCGGTTAACTAACCTTCGGTTAACTAAACTCCGGTTGACTAACCTCTGGTTAACTTACCTTTTGTTAACTAACCTCAGGTTGACTAACCTCTGTTTAACTAACCTTCGGTTAACTTACCTTCGGTTAACTAACCTCCAGTTAACTAACCTTCGATTAACTAACCTTCGGTTAACTAACCTCCGGTTGACTAACCTCCGGTTAACTAACCTCCGGTTGACTAACCTCCGGTTAACTAACCTTTTGTTAACTAACCTCAGGTTAACTAACCTCTGTTCAACTAACCTTCGGTTAACTAACCTTCGGTTAACTAACCTCCAGTTAACTAACCTCCAGTTAACTAACCTTCGGTTAACTAACCTTCGGTTAATTAACTTCCGGTTGACTTACCTCCGGTTAACTTACCTCTGTTTAACTAACCTTCGGTTAACTTACCTTCGGTTAACTAACCTCCAGTTAACTAACCTTCGATTAACTAACCTTCGGTTAACTAACCTCCGGTTGACAAACCTTCGGTTAACTAACCTCCGGTTGACTAACCTCCGGTTAACTAACCTTTTGTTAACTAACCTCAGGTTAACTAACCTCTGTTCAACTAACCTTCGGTTAACTAACCTTCGGTTAACTAACCTCCAGTTAACTAACCTTCGGTTAACTAACCTTCGGTTAATTAACCTCCGGTTGACTTACCTCCGGTTAACTAACCTTTTGTTAACTAACCTCAGGTTAACTAACCTCTGTTTAACTAACCTTCGTTTAACTAACCTTCGGTTAACTAACCTCCAGTTAACTAACCTCCGGTTAACAAACCTCCGGTAAACTAACTTTTGGTTAAGTTACCTCTGGTTAACTAACCTCATATCGGGAATAACTTGTTTTTCTATCCCGACGTATTGGAACTGACATAAGGGATGACGCGAGCGGGGGGTGATGAGGATATCCTAATTAAAATATATTCCATATTTCTACATGCATTCAGGGTATTCACTTCAATCGGAGAGTTAGGAAAAAAGATCATACGTATTTCATACGAAGGTTTTATATTTACTTATCAAGACCATTAACGATCTTATATAATTCGCGAACCTAATTGCAGCAAAAAATACATTCTTTATTTTATGTTTTGTCGAGACATTTTCCCCATAAGGTTACTTTCAAACTAGCGACTATTTGAAGTTGAAGTTGGCAACAAAGAAGTTAACATCTTATCGTCATCAAATTCATTAAAAATTTAGACACAAACATATTTGTGTGCTTTCTGCGTCTTCGATTTGCGAAAGCTTTGTCCCACCGCAGTTTTTCCCAAATGTTTGTTATATTCGATTGTTTTGGCGAAAAGGGTCTCAAACGATTAGGTTAGACTCACTGACGAAGAATTCGAGGTCAAATCGATTCTGCCCGGCCGGCCGTTGCCACGATAACTCTCGAACGAAAAGATATATGTACTTGAAATTTTCAGGGTTCGTTGCGCATTACTATACGACTGTTAAGTTCGTTAGTAGGCATAATCGTACAAACAGTTTCCGAGTAGAAATATTGTTTGCCCAATAACCCAAACAATACAGTTCCGATTGAACTGAAACTTGGTCCGGGGGTTAATCAACCGAAGGTTAGTTATCCGGAGGTTAGTTAACTGGAGGTTAGTTAACTGGAGGTAAGGTAACTGGAGGTTAGTTAACCGGAGGTTACTTAACCGGAGGTTAGTTAACCAGAGGTAACTTAACCGAAAGTTAGTTTACCGGAGGTTTGTTAACCGGAGGTTAGTTAACTGGAGGTTAGTTAACTGAAGGTTAGTTAAACGAAGGTTAGTTAAACAGAGGTTAGTTAACCTGAGGTTAGTTAACAAAAGGTTAGTTAACCGGAGGTAAGTCAACCGAAGGTTAGTTAACCGAAGGTTAGTTAACTGGAGGTTAGTTAACCGAAGGTTAGTTAACCGAAGGTCAGTTAAACAGAGGTTAGTTAACCCGAGGTTAGTTAACAAAAGGTTAGTTAACCGGAGGTTAGTCAACCGGAGGTTAGTTAACAGAAGGTTTTTCAACTGGAGGTTAGTTAACCGAAGGTTAGTTAAACAGAGGTTAGTCAACCTGAGGTTAGTTAACAAAAGGTTAGTTAACCGGAGGTTAGTCAAACGGAGGTTAGTAATTCGGAGGTTAGTTAACTGGAGGTTACTTAACAGGAGGTTAGTTAACCAGAGGTTACTTAACCGGAGGTTAGTTAACTGGTAGTTAGTTAACCGGAGGTAGGTTAACCGAAGGTAAGTTAACTAGTGCTTAGTTAACCGGAGCTTAGTTAACCGGAGGTTAGTTAACTGGTGGTTAGTTAACCGGAGGTAAGTTTACCGGAGGTTCGTTTACCGGAGGTTAGTTAAAAGGTAGTTAGTTAAGCGGAGGTTAGTTAACCAGAGGTTAGTTAACAGGAGGTTTGTTAACCGTAGGTAGGTAAACTGGAGGTAAGTTAACCGAGGGTTAGTTAACCGAAGGTTAGTTAACCAGAGGTTAGTTAACCAAAGGTTAGTTAACTGGTTGGTAGTTAACTGAGGGTTTGTTAATCGGAGGTTAGTTAACAGGAGGTTAGGAAACCGGCGGTTAGTTAACCGGAGGTTAGTTAATCGGAGGTTAGTTAATCGAAGGTAAGTTACCTGAAGGTTAGTTAACTGGAGGTTAGTTAACCGGAGGTTAGTTAACAGGAGGTTAATTAACCAGAGGTTAGTTAACCAGAGGTTAGTTAACCGGAGATTAGTTAACAGGAGGTTACTTAACCGGAGGTTAGTTAACCAGAGGTTACTTAATCAGAGGTTAGTTAACCGGTGGTTAGTTAACCGGAGGTTAGGAAACCGGAGGTTAGTTAACCAAAGGTTAGTTAATCGGAGGTTAGTTAACCAAAGGTTATTTAACCGGAGGTGAGTTAACCGGAGGTTATTTAACCGAAGGTCTATTACCCGGAGGTTAGTTAACTGGAGGTTAGTTAACCAAAGGTTAGTTAACTGGTTGTTATTTAACCGGAGGTCAGTTAACAGGAAGTTAGTTAACCGGAGCGTAGTAAATTGGAGGTAAGTTAAGAGAAGGTTAGTTAACTGGAGGTTAGTTAACCAAAGGTTAGTTAACTCAAGGTTTTTTAACTGGAGGTTTGTTAACCAGAGGTTTCTTGACCGAAGGTAAGTTAACCGGAGGTTAGTTAACTGGAGGTAAATTAACCGGAGGTTAGTTAACCAAAGGTTACTTAACCGGAGGTTAATTAACCGGAGGTTAGTTAACCGAAGGTTTGTTAACCGAAGGTTAGTTAACCGGAGGTTAGTTAACCGGAGGTTAGTTAACCAGAGGTTAGTTAACCAGATGTTAGTTAACCGGTTGGTAGTCAACTGGAGGTTAGTTAACCGGAGGTTAGTTAACAGGAGGTTATTTTACCGGAGGTTAGTAAACCGGAGGTTTATCAACCGAAGGTTAGTTCACCAGAGGTGAGTTAACCGGTGGTTAGTTAACAGGAGGTTAGTTAACCGGAAGTTAGTTAACCAGAGGTAAGTTAATCAAAGGTTTTTTAACCTAAGGCTACTTAACCGGAGGTTAGTTAACCAGAGGTTACTTAACCGGAGGTTACTTAACCGGAGGTTACTTAACCGGAGGTTACTTAACCGGAGGTTAGTAAACCGCTGGTTAGTTAACCGTATGTTAGTTAACCGGTGGTTAGTTAACAGGAGATTAGGAAACCGGAGATTAGTTAACTGAAGGTTAGTTAATTGGAGGTTAGTTAACCGAAGGTTATTTAACTGGAGGTGAGTTAACCGGAGGTTAGTTAACCGAAGGTTAGTTACCTGAAGGTTAGTTAACTGGAGGTTAGTTAACCAGAGGTTAGTTAACAGGAGGTTAGTTAACCGGAGGTTAGTTAACCAGAGGTTAGTCAGCGTGACCATATTTTAAAATGCGAACCTACTTCGACGATAACAGAAATCTACTAAAATCAACCATATCAACTTTGCAGCCTGCTCAGAGCTCTTTCCACTTTTGTAAGTGAATATACTAAACAACAGGTGACATTTGTGTGCTTGAAATTTGTTTAATCATGTTGTTAGATCACAAATTTTCCAATAAAATATTGTTTACTAAAATAATATAATTACTGAAGTTAGGGAATTCACTGAAGCCCGGGGTTTCACTGAAAACAGTGGCTTCAGGCCTCGGTTATGGACAGAATCCACCTATTTTAACATGATACAGGCATTGTATATAGTATTCTTTATACAATGAAACAGGGTCTACATCACAGACTACACAGCACAATGATCCATCCGATGTCTCTCGTACGCAATCGCTGGCTATTTCTGAGATAACTGAGGATGAGGTGCTCAAGTCCCTCAAAAAATGCAAGGCAAATATGACCTCGGGACCAGACAGGATTCCATCTTTTCTTTTGAAGGACTGCGCTATAATTCTGGCCCGACCCTTGACAATGCTATTCAGGCTGTCTCTTTCAGAACGTTGTTTTCCAACTATCTGGAAGGAGGGTAGAGTCCGCCCGGTTTTCAAAAAAGGCAACAAAAATATGATTGAAAACTATAGACCAATTGTCATTCTGAGCAACTTCAGTAAAGTCTTCGAGAGAGTACTGTATAATATTATTTACGCACACGTGAAATGTCAGATTTCGGATAGTCAACATGGGTTTATTAAAGGTCGGTCTACCGTCACCAACCTAACTTGTGCAACCCAGTACATATCTTCTGCTATAGATGATTCTTCTCAAGTAGATGTGATTTATACAGATTTTTCTAAGGCGTTTGACCGACTAGACCATGGTATCCTTCTCAAAAAACTGTCCTCCTTTGGCTTGACTGTAGATTTCACGCGTTTTTTTGAGTCCTACCTTACGAATAGAAGACTCTGGGTTCAGTGTTCAGGTTTCAAGTCAGCTGAATTCGTGGCATCCTCTGGCGTTCCCCAGGGATCTATATTGGGACCACTGTTATTCATCATTTTCATTAATGATATTGGTTCATATTTGTTTTCCCAAGTTTTGCTTTATGTGGATGATTGTAAGTTGTTCCGCCGGATTCTTTCTTCTGAGGATTGCTGGGATCTCCAGGGTGATATAGTTGCGCTGAATCGTTGGTGTACGGAGAACTTGCTTCCTCTAAACATATCCAAATGTAATGTGGTATCGTTTGGCCGTAAGAAGGACTTGATTGCGTTCCCATATAACGTGGGGGGGCACGTTCTCAATAGGGTGGTAGAATATAAAGATTTGGGCGTTTTGTTTGATCAGAAACTTTGTTTTACAGCCCATGTGCGCTCAGTAGTCTCAAGTGCTTTCAAGACCCTCGGTTTTATCGTGAGGAATTCGGGATGGTTGCGGGATACTGGGACATATTTTGTTTTGTTTAATGCGCTTGTGAGGTCAAAGCTTGAATATGGATGCATAATCTGGAGCCCTGGGTACAATGTACACGTCGGGAGTCTGGAGAATATACAGAGGCGATTCTTGAAGTTTGTTAGTTTCAGACTTGATGGCGTTTATCCGAACCGTGGTATACCACATGGACAGTTGCTAAGCAGATTTCGAGTTGATTCCCTCGAGCGGCGTCGTACCTACTTGGGTATTTTATTTCTCAGAAATATTCTATGCCCGTCAATTGACTGTCCCTACTTGCTAGCTTTAGTTAATCTGCATGTTCCTAGACTGCCTGTACGCAATGCAACAACATTTTACCTGTCTTTTCCACATTCTAACATTCTTCGTTTTTCGCCTCTGTATCGTATATGTCATGACTATATGTCCATCCAGAATGTTGTGGATATTTTCCATTGTAGTCAACATGACATAAGAAGGGCTGTTCTGGGATCGTAACATCTCTGTGGATGTTTGGGTGTGAGCTGTTTTTCTCAATGAGTTTTTTTTTCAGCTCATGCTTGAATGTATTTATTTGTTAATTCTAGGTTTCTTATTTTTAAAATTTCGAATGTATTATTTTTAAGTTTCTTTCTTTGTATATTTTCTTTCCAATTCTGTAATTGGCCTTGGCTGTAGAATGGTGTAATTATTAAATAAAATAAAATAAATAAAATAAAATATGTAGTCTGTGGTCTGCATAAACGCTTGTAAGATCGCAGTTGGCTTTGAATCTCAATCTTTGCCGCTCTTCCGCTCTTCGCTAAGGATCTTGACTATTTATTCTACAGGCCTTTGAAATTGACAGCTGTGATAATTGTCCGAAAATAAATTATCGCGAATGTGAACAGTATATATTATATGAAGCGGCAAAATAAGAATATTTCAAATCAAACTGTCCTGTCATGATACGATCATTTTTGAAAATCTGTATACTGCATATTATGTATTGCCATATTTAGTGTAGAATAGTCGAAAAATTGGATAATTTACGATTGTACAATGATAAATTAACTTGAAATTATAGCATTGCGCCATTTAATGCCTTATTATTGTATATATTCTATATACAATGGCCTTATTATTGTATATAGAAGATTCTTCAAATAAGTATTATGGTCATCAACATCTTCCACCTCCAAACTATCTATTTTTCCCAATATATATATTCTTTTGAACTTGAGCATTACAATTGGTTTTTCATCTAACAATAAAGCATGTGTATGAAAAAAGTGTTAGCAGAGGTTAGTGTAACGGGGTACCATATAATTTGATATATGATACTAGAGCTTAGGGAAAAACCTCAGCAAAAAAACCCTATCTCCCCGTTAGTGTTATGATTTATGAAAATTGAAATTGTTAACAAAATATGCTGAAATATTAAATATTGAAGGGCATCTTTTTCTTCATTATCGCTTCTTCCTTCAACAAGCAGAGAAGTTTCTCCAAGGTACCCGAAATCCAATCTGGAAAAGGAAAAGACAAAGGGAGAAAAGGAACAAATTAAAAATTGGTTCAAGCACTGACGTGAAGTCAGGAGCTTTTGCGCGTATGTTCAATTGTCCATTCTCCTATTGAACACTCTTAATCGAATTTACCATGGTGAATTCGATTAAGAGTGTCCAATACAGGAGAATGGACAATAGAACATACGCGCAAAAGCTCCTGACTTCACGTCAGTGCTTGAACCAATTTTTTATCGCATTTCTGACATCATACATCTAACGATCTAACCCTATACATCACAGAATACAAATATACATATGTGTACTATACATTAATGTCGATCAGAGAATTTAAGCTGTAGAATATTCTGTGTGTACGATTGTAGTGGTGCGTTTTTTTTTTTTTCAATTGAAATAATCGATCGAACGTAAATGAATCGGTCAGTTTTCAACAATTGAAAATCAATGAATTTAATGAAGGAAGGAATTTAAGCGAATAACCGGAACAGATTGGTTAAGACCAATCTCTTGTTATACATAACCGATTGATTTTGATAACCAGAACAGAATTTAATCGATATATTAAAGCCAGCCTTAAGCCGGCCTTACACGGACGGAATTTCTCTACGAATTCATGTTGATTCTTTATTAGGATAGCTTTATTAGCTATAGGTAAAATTGAATCTATTTCCTTAGTTTTCTTAAAAGAGATTCAAAATTAGCCTCATCAATAAGCAAGCAGTTGTAGTTTTAAGAGATTTGGTTTACAATCTATTACTTACTTGCAATGAAATACACTTAACACTAACTATAAATGTTTCTTATTCACTTTTATATAAAGTTATACCACAATATTTTAATAATCTAACACAGGAATTTGAGAATTCCAGAAACAACTGGTTCCTCAAAACCTTCTTTGATTATATTAGCTATTTTTTGTGAACAAGATGCAGTGAAAACATATTTTGTATCTATGATTTGAACCACAGAACACTAATTATACATTATTATAGGCGCGTTCCACTAAGGTCCCACAACGATCGCGCACGACCACAGAACTACTGCCGTAGTAAAGGTAAACAACAAACGTTAAAAGAGATTCAAATTAGCCTCATCAATAAGCAAGCAGTTGTAGTTTTGAGAGATTTGGTTTACAATCTATTACTTACTTGCAATGAAATACACTTAACACTAACTATAAATTTTTCTTATTCACTTTTATAAAGTTATATTATATAGTATGTGAACAAGGTATCTATGATTTGAACCACAGAACACTAATTATACATTATTAGAGGCGCGTTCCACTAAGGTCCCACAACGATCGCGCACGACCACAGAACTACTGCCGTAGTAAAGGTAAACAACAAACGTTAACAGCTTCTGTTTGAAATGAAATCTCAGCATTTAAGTATTGTGAATAACTACTTTGTTTTTTAAATTGAGTTATTTTAAAAGTATCCGTCCAATGATAATTGAGTATAATATTTGGTATCCATCCTTACAATAGAAATGGCAAAATTTTGAGGTTTCCTTGCCGATAGATTGGGATAAATCGATAATAGAAGTCAACCACTCAAGGAAGGTGAAGCAGTTTTCAAGGCAGAACACGTTTTATTATGTGATATGGAGAAAGAATTCACAAATATAAAAAGCTTCTGTATGCAGACATCTAGCCTGACTTCTCCACCACTTGAAATATTCATTCGTCTCAACGAAAATGTTAAAAATTAGAAGTATACCTACCTATTTTATTCTGTAAAGTCTATAATTCAAGAAACATTGTTGAAGTATATTGTTTTTTATTTATAATATCATTTAAATTAATATTGTTGGACGTTACTTTGAAAGTTCTAAGCTATTAGAATTATTAGAATATTAGTTTGTGCCGTCTGGGCTGGCCTAAAATTCCTCTCTACCCATCACAAGATTTAATATCCACAAATGAGCCTCTCACCTTACAAGATCAGAAGCCTTCAGCAAAATTTCAGTGATATCATATTAAAAACAAGCACTGACGTGAAGTCAGAAGCTTTTGCGCGTATGTTCTATTGTCCATTCTACTGTATCGGCCGGTTTCTCAATTGCGAGTTAACTCGAGGTTGCGAGTTGACGCATGTATTTAGCGATATTCATGAATGCGCAACACTCGGGTTACCCGTAACCTCGGGTTAACTCGCAATTGAGAAACCGGCCCTTAATCGAATTAAGTGTCCAATACAGGAGAATGGACAACATAATTTTCCATGGTAAATTCGATTAAGGGTGTCCAATACAGAAGAATGGACAATAGAACATACGCGCAAAAGCTTCTGACTTCACGTCAGTGCTTGAACCAATTTTTTTTTCGTGATTTTTTTTTTAATTTTCTAGGGGTACGGTTCTTAAAATTTTTTTTTTCGTCATTTTTTCAAATTTTCTAGGGGTACGGTTCTTACAAAATCTTAAACACGCCTTTATGTTGATTTTCTACTACTAGTTACCATGCACCAATTCGATCGAATACCTATTTATTATCTGAGTTATTAAGGAAATAATATTCCAGGTGTGCATAACTCGGAAACCGTTAGACCGATTATGCCCAAAAACGAACTCAACTCTCCCTTTCGGATATGCAACCTACCCTGAAAATTGCAAGTCCCTATCTCCTTTCGTTCGAAAGTTATCGAGGCAACGGTCACCCATCTAGTGAACTCACACAAGAATGCTCGAATCTCCAACAATTTTTAACCGATCGTATTAAAACTTGAAACTTGGCAGTAGAGTCAGGTTATGAAGGCTCTTGCAAAATTTCAGCAATTTCAAACGAATAGTTACAGATATATAGAATTTTTTTGCGCGTATGTTCTGGGGAACATACGCGTTATAGTTTTGCCCAAATGTCTGTAACTTTCGAATTTTTTGAAAAAAATGGTCTCAAACGATTAAGTTTGACTCCCCAATGAAGAATTCGAGGTCAAATTTGATTCTGTCCGGCCGGCCGTCCGGCCGTCCGGCCGTTGCCACGATAACTTGAGAACGAAAGAAGCCAGCGACTTGAAATTTTCAGGGTGGGTTGCGCATCCCAATACGACGGACAAGTTCGTTAATGGGCATAATCGGCCCAGTGGTTTCCTAGTAATAATTTTGTTTTCAACCAATATAAATCAAATCGAATTGAAACTTGGTGGGTAGTTGTAGAATATGAACCTAAGCACGTTTGTGAAATTTTGTGCGAATCGTATGGCTAGAAAATTTTAAAAAAATTATTAAAAAATATTTTTGTTGTCACGATAACTTGAGAACGGAATGAGATAGTGGCTTGAAATTTTCAGGTTAGGATGTGCACCAGAACGCGACATTTCAGTTTGTTTATGAGCATAATCGGCCAAACGGTTTTAGAGTTATAGCCATCTGAAATTTTCTGAAATTTGGTGGTTTTTTGTTCCTCATTAACTCGAAAAATACTGAACCGATTGAATTCAAACATGGTTATTAGTTGTAGAATGCCAACGCGAAAATGTTTGCGAAGTTTGGTGAGGATAGCTTCTCTAGAAAATTTTTAATAAATCATAGAAAATAAAAAAAAAAAATTCTATATATCAGTAACTATTCGTTCGAAATTGCTGAAATTTTGCAAGAGCCTACATAACCTAACTCTACTGCCAAGTTTCAAGTTTTAATACGATCGGTTAAATATTGTTGGAGATTCGAGCATTCTTGTGTGAGTTCAGTAGATGGGTGACCGTTGCCTCGATAACTTTCGAACGAAAGGAGATAGGGACTTGCAATTTTCAGGGTAGGTTGCGTATCCGAAAGGGAGAGTTGAGTTCGTTTTTGGGCATAATCGGTCTAACGGTTTCCGAGTTATACCCACCTGGAATATTATTTCCTTAATAACTCAAAACATAAATATTCGATCGAAATGGCGCTTTGTAACTAGTAGTAGAAAATCAACATAAAGACGTGTTTAAAATTTTGTAAGAACCGTACCCCTAGAAAATTCGAAAAAAATTACGAAAAAAAAATTTTAAGAATCGTACCCCTAGAAAATTTTAAAAAAATCACGAAAAAAAAAATTGGTTCAAGCACTGACGTGAAGTCAGAAGCTTTTGCGCGTATGTTCTATTGTCCATTCTTCTGTATTGGACACCCTTAATCGAATTTACCATGGTAAATTATGTTGTCCATTATCCTGGATTGGACGCTCAATTCGAATTTACCATAGTAAATTCGAATTGAGAGTGTCCAATACAGGAGAATGGACAACATAATTTACCATGGTAAATTCGATTAAGGGTGTCCAATACAGAAGAATGGACAATAGAACATACGCGCAAAAGCTTCTGACTTCACGTCAGTGCTTGAACCAATTTTTTTTTTCGTGATTTTTTTAAAATTTTCTAGGGGTACGATTCTTAAAATTTTTTTTTCGTAATTTTTTTCGAATTTTCTAGGGGTACGGTTCTTACAAAATTTTAAACACGTCTTTATGTTGATTTTCTACTACTAGTTACAAAGCGCCATTTCGATCGAATATTTATGTTTTGAGTTATTAAGGAAATAATATTCCAGGTGGGTATAACTCGGAAACCGTTAGACCGATTATTTTTATTTTCAATGATTTATTGAAAATTTTCTACAAATGCTATCCTCACCAAATTTTGCGAACATTTTCGCGTTGGCATTCTACAACTAATAACCATGTTTGAATTCAATCGGTTCAGTATTTTTCGAGTTAATGAGGAACAAAAAACCACCAAATTTCAGAAAATTTCAGATGGCTATAACTCTGAAACCGTTTGACCGATTATGCTCATGAAAAAACTGAAATGTCGCGTTCTGGTACACATCCTAACCTGAAAATTCCAAGCCGCTATCTCATTCCGTTCTCAAGTTATCGTGACAACAAAAATATATTTTAATAATTTTTTTTAAATTTTCTAGCCATACGATTCGCACAAAATTTCACAAACGTGCTTAGGTTCATATTCTACAACTACTCACCAAGTTTCAATTCGATCGGATTCATAGTGGTTGAAAACAAAATTATTACTCGGAAACCGCTGGGCCGATTATGCCCATTAACGAACTCGTCTGTCGTATTGGGATGCGCCACCTACCCTGAAAATTTCAAGTTGCTAGCTCTTTTCGTTCTCAAGTTATCGTGGCAACAGCCGGACGGCCGGCCGGACAGAATCAAATTTGACCTCGAATTCTTCATTGGGGAGTCGAACTTAATCGTTTGAGACCATTTTTTTCAAAAAATTCGAAAGTTACAGACATTTGGGCAAAACTATAACGCGATGTTCCCCAGAACATACGCGCAATAATACATAACCTTTCAAAAGTCCCCTCTCGCAAATATACTCCTCTGAAGGCACATGGATCTCTTGAAGAAGAATCGCCTTCTCTATTTCGCAAAGATATTCACTCTTGTTCATAGAAATCCCTTCAATATTTAGTTGCCTCCTCCTAAGGAGGATCTCTTTCAAAACCAGGTCTGACCACTAATGTAGGGCTATCATCTCCCATAGATTTGTGATGAAATAAGACGATTTTCCCATAATATACGAGCGAAAATATGTCATCATGACATTCATATTTTTATTTTTGAAGGTTCTCGCAAAAATACGACCATAGACTACATATTATCATACGACGATTCCCATCCGCTACACTTGGCTACCACTACGCTACCGAACTCACAAAAGGCTGCCCGGTTCTCCAACAATATAGATCCGATTATGTTCAAACTTGGAATTCTGCAGTAGAGTTAGGTTCTGAAGGCTGTTCCAAAATTTCAGCCATGCCGGACGAATAGTTTATGATATATAGATTTGTTTTCAATAATTTTCAACTATTTTTTTTTTAATTTTCTAGTTATACCATCCTCACGAAATTCTGCAAGAATTTTCGCGTTGGCATTCTTCAACTAATAACAATGTTTGAATTCAATCGGTTTTGTATTCTTCGAGTTAATGAGGAACAAAAAACTACCAAATTTCAGAAAATTTCAGATGGCTATAACTCTAAAACCGTTTGGACGATTATGCTCATAAACAAACTCAAATGTCGCATTCAGGTGCACAACCTAACCTGAAATTTTCAAGCCGCTATCTCCTTCCGTTCTCAAGTTATCGTGACAACAAAAATATTTTTTAATAATTTTCTAGCGATACGATTCTCACAAAATTTCACAAACGTGCTTAGGTCTATATTCTACAACTATTCACCAAGTTTAAATTCGATCGGATCTATTTTGGTTGAAAACAAAATTATTACTCGGAAACCATTGGGCCGATTATACCCATTAACGAACTTGTCCGTCGTATTGGGATGCGCCACCTACCCTGAAAATTTCAAGTCACTAGCTCTTTCCGTTCTCAAGTTATCGTGGCAACGGCCGGACGGCCGTACGGCCGTACGGCACCACAGAATAAATTTCACATTTGGGCAAAACTATAACGCGATGTTCCCCAGAACATACGCGCAAAAATGGAATATTCTATATTTTATTAAATCATTTTCATATGTTTATCTCGGGATTTTCTCCGCTTCAAAGGATTAATCTTGACTGTTTTCAAATGATGTGATACATTTCGATCTAGCATAAAAACTGGGGACATGTCACATCTGCATATCGATGATGGGACGATTAATTTTGGATCTTGTTTCAAGAGATCCTTAACCGATTTGTGCATATTTCTTTTGGAGACTTTTTCCTGTGAAAACATAATTAAATTGATTCCCACTACATCAGAAATAATAATTGACATGTTTCAACTTCTTTGATGAGACATAGATAGTGTTATGAAAAGGCCTGGATGTTGTGGCATTGAAGAAAAAATTTTCAATATTTATTCGTTTATGGAACATAAGAAAACTGATGTCAAAAACTACATCCATAATATTAGTATACATTCACTAGTGGCCAGCAGTCCATATTTTGGGATTCAGATGAGCCAGCAGATCTACCTAGCAATAGATCCACATTTTTCTGGGAGATCTACATTTTTACGGTAGATCTACATTTTTCCGGTAGATCTGCATTTTTCCGTAGATCTACATTTTTTCGGTAGATCTACATTTTTCCAGTAGATCTACATTTTTTCGGTAGATCTACATTTTTCCGGTAGATCTACTTTTTTCCGGTAGATCTGCATTTTTCCATGAGATCTAAATTTTTTCAGTAGATCAATATAATCGGTAGATCAATTGAACCGGTTGTTCAATGACATCTAACAGGTTCTGTTGTGATTCTGAGAATGATTCACACGTTTTTGAGTTACTTAAAACCAAATATAGCGCCACCTACCGAAT
The DNA here is from genome assembly GCA_937662695.2 of Halyzia sedecimguttata. Lineage (NCBI taxonomy): Eukaryota > Metazoa > Arthropoda > Insecta > Coleoptera > Coccinellidae > Halyzia > Halyzia sedecimguttata. The sequence continues at coordinate 27,756,238 of OW569420.2, read as the reverse complement.
CGTATTGTAAACCTAAGGCCTTCCGAAACACAATCACAAAGATTCACCAAAATCGGTATAGCCATTTTTGAGTTCGTGTAAACCGATTGTAGTACCACCTACCGGGGAATATTGTGGATCTGAAACCTACTCAGATACATACACAAAGTTTCATCGAAATCGGTCCTGTCATTCTTGAGTCTTCATAAACCGAATGCAGTGCCACCTAACGGGTTTCTATTGTGACCCTTAGAGCCACTCAAACACGCACACAATGTTTCATCAAAATCGGTCGAGGCACTTCTGAGTTCTTACAGACGGATTGCAGCGCCACCTACCGGGGTGTATTGCGGACCTGACACAACCTCAGATACACACACAAAGTTTCATCGAAATCGGTTCAGCCGTTCTTGAGTTTCTATGAAACGAATACAGCGCCATCTAACGGTTACCTTTTGTGACCCTGAGACACGCCGAAACACACACACACACAAAGTTTCATCAAAATCGGTCAAGTCGTTTCGGAGTTGAAATGTTTTTAGAAACACCCCGTATAGCAGCGGTTATCTTTTCGTAGCAGTTTTACAATGTTGAGAATTCTCTTTACGATAGATCTCTTGTGGTGACATTTTACTTGAAACACCCTGTATAGCAGGGGTTTTTCATTTTGACCGTTAATTTTCAGCTCAATATTTGAATATTTCGAGTAATTTTAATGCAAAAATCCGTCCGATCGAACGGATATTCTTTATAGATTTCGTGACTTAACGAAAAGATCCAAATCCCAAAATACGTTCACCGGAGAACGCTCCTCTGAGTTTTCCATTGGGTGAAAATGAAAAAATTAATAAGTTAGCTATTTCGGACGCACCGAGGATTCGAACCCGCCGCCCTGCGAGGCTCTGGCCTATGAACCCAACGGCTAGTCCGCTCGGCCACCGACGTCTACGTGAATCGACCCCGATTATGTACCACATAAAGATTTTAAGTACTCGGATGATTTCCGTCTTTCGATTTTCAGAATATCGTCAATCCTGTCGAGCGATCGATCGAAATCGGTTACTCGTTCATATTTCTCGCGGTTTTTCTAGACTATTCGAAGGTTTTCGACCGATTCGGTTCGAAATTCAAATTCGATTTGACATTTCTAATCGCTCGTTCGGACCGAAAACGTCGACCGTGAAGCAGCCGCGTTAAAATTCGCCACAGAAATACGTGAAACGTCAGAATTTCGTCGATTCTCGCAAAAAGTCACATTTTCCTATCGTTCTTCCGGGAAAACGAAAGAGTGAATCGAAAAAAGGGCTCAGCTACGGACTAATTTCGAATCTCGTCTTCGCGTTCCCGCAAATACCTTCGTTCCGAACGCCACCCGTCCTCCGATCTCCTTTCCTTCATTTCGTACCTTTCGCCAAAATCGGCGTTTTTTCGCCTTTTCGCGATTTTTTTAAAAATACACCCCCTTCTTTTCGCTCCGAAAACGCGAAACCCTACGAAACTTCCGTCTTTTTCCTCGCGAAACCCCTCGGAAATTTCCCCCCTCCCCCCCTCCTAACGTCCGAAAAATCTTCACGTTCGTAGTAACATTTTCAAAAAAGTTTTTTTGTTCCTTTTCTATAGAACCCATCTTCATTTTAGTAATAGTGATCAGATGAGCCAGCAGATCTACCTAGCCATAGATCCACATTTTTCTGGTAGATCTACATTTTTACGGTAGATCTATATTTTTCCGGTAGATCTACATTTTTCCGGTAGATCTACATTTTTCCAGTAGATCAATATTATCGGTAGATCAATTATTGAACCGGTAGTTCACTCACACGAAAGTCCCATCGAAATATGTCGAGGCGTTTTTGAGTTCCTATAAACCGAATATAGCGCCATCTTCCGGGTTTCTATTGTAACCTCGACACCCACTCACACACTAATAATAATAACAATAATGTTTATTAAGATTCAGATCACAAAAAGTAACTCAAAAGTAAAGTTGCATCAAAATCGGTCGAGCCATTTCAGAGTTCCTATAGACCGATTGCAATGCCACCTACTGGGGTATATTGTGGACCTGACACATACTCAGATACACACACAAAGTTTACTTGAAATCGGTCCAGCCGTTCTTCCTATAAACCGGATACAGCGCCAGCTTCTTCTGGTTTCCTATTGTGACTCATCACTTATCGAAATCAGTCAAGCGTTTTTGGAGTTCCTATAAATCGATTAGGGCGCACCCTACCGGTCCAGCCGTTCTTCCTATAAACCGGATACAGCGCCAGCTTCTGGTTTCCTATTGTGACTCATCACTTATCGAAATCAGTCAAGCGTTTTTGGAGTTCCTATAAATCGATTAATGCTATTGTGAACCAGAAAACCAAAAACACAAAGTTTCATCAAATTTGGTCCAGTCATTTTTGAGTTCCTATAGATCGATTGTAGCGCCACCTACTGGGACCAATTGGGAACCGCCGCAACACACGCACACAAAGTTGCATCAGAATGGGTCAAGCCCTTTTGATGTTCTATTTTTTCGAAAAATGCTATGTATAGCAGTGGTTTTCCTCATTATAGATATCTCGAGATGACATTTTACAAAAAACACCCTGTATAGTGGTTTTTCATTTTCAAAAGTTAATTTTGTTGAATTACAGAAATATATACATTCACTGTTGGGAAGAAAATTAACAGTGCTGTGCTAAATATGGCAGAAGTTTATAGGTATAAGCCAATTACTTAACAGATCCAGCTATTAAATCCATATAACTAACTTAATCACATATCTAACCTACCCACTCGATGAATCAAGAGTTCGAATATGTTCGTGGAATGGAATATTATATATTCACTGTTGGATTAAAATTGAACAGATATGGCATAGGTGGTCACCATTCACTGTTAGGTCAAACATTAACAGTGCTGTGCCTAAGCTGGCATAAGGGCACAGTAACAAAGCCTACACAGAACACAACTGGTTATCCATACTCACTCAAGCTCTTCGAGAGCTTATGAGGGGACTCCTTGGGAAAGATCTAGGAGGATCAGTATAATAATATACAATAGATGGGAAAATAATCTTACCTAATGTAATTTATATTATCAATTCTTATGATAATTATTAATAGGATAGATTTTGGATTGTGTGGGATGAGTAGAAAAATGAAGAACCATCCTGTATGTAATATATTGTTTCAACTTCATCATTTTTACACTTTCATCTTGTTCTAGTTATAACATATCAAATGGTTTCTCTTTTATTCTCCATTCTGGAAAGATGTGTTGTCTAATGCCCGCTCTGAAACAATTATTAACTGTTGAAATTCGTTTACTTACAACAAATAGGTACTGTTAATCAAAAATTATCACTGAATTTTCCAAATCGTGATGAGTAGAGCACTATTACAATGGAATAAAGAGCTATCTGGTAAAAGATGAAAATCATATTAACAACCAAAGTTAATAGTTTAAAAGTTACTTTACCTAAAAATAACACTATTTATTATTATTAAATACCTATCGTTTACGACCAAGGTAAGGATAAACTGATCCAACGTGTGATAGGGATCTTTTGAATTTCCGTTAAAACAGATGACTTAGACAGAGGTTATTATTACATGAATTGTGTTGGGCAGACGAAACCTGCCCCTCCACTGAGACCAATTGTTCTATTGTGGCACACCTCTAATCTCTACGTCACCCACAAGCTCAAGCCTCTCGATAAGGAATATGAGTTTGGTTGGTGAAAACTTGTCCAGTTGTCTCAGTTTGTGGACTATTAGCTCCTCAAATCTGATCCTGTCCCCAGCCGGGCAGTCACACATGATGTGTTCGATAGACTCGTGGTCCTCCAGGCATAGCCTGCACTCGGAGTCCTGAATCAACTGCAGCGTAATTAGCTCATTTCTGAGGTCACAGTGGTCCGTGTACACAGCTGTTAGGATACCCTAGAGAATCTGAGCCATTGTCTGGCTCTTTCAGCTGATGGGCCAGTAATTGTTGAGCGAGCATGTCTGTGTCCAGATTTCCTGGACCTTTTGCCCAACCATCTGTTGTTCTCCCTCCCCGCTTCCTGAGAGAGATACCACAGGCCGGTTCAGGTCCAATGAGCCCCATGTAAGAAGGAGGTCACACAGTCAATCTGGAATCAGTTCAGTCTGACATCCATTTATGATTGATGTCAGAGAAACGGGAAACTGATTGTATTTCAAGCAGCAAGTTTATGGAATTCGAAGAATCCAATGCATTTTCATCGAGAAGCCACCGTGTAATGTGTTTCGTCAGTCCATTAATCTGGAATCAGTATTATCGTAATCAAGATGACAGACTGAACTGATGCCAAACTTGCAGACAATTTATCTCCCTTCACAGATGAAGCAAATCAATAGCACTAATAATAATTAGTACTTACAGTGTAACATAACATTATGCATAAATGCAGATATTTTAAAAGAGTCATGTTTCCAAGTTCACCATTCTTCTTCGGCATTTCTCACATTTTATCGTTCAATAAAACAATACTGTTGCAAATAGAGTTTAATACCTGTTCCCTAAATTTTGCATCTATTGGAGATCTTCAGGAATTGTTCATTTAAAAGTCAGAATCCTATCCTCGATCCAGAAGAAACACTGACATTTATATTACTTGACCACAGGAAGAAAGGATACTAAAGACGAATTCAAGCGAATAACCATAACACAGTTGTTAAGATCAATCCCTTTCTATCATGACCAATCGGTTATATTTTAAATGTACTTGAATGTGGAGATAAAGGCATTATTATTATTATTATTATATTTGGTAGGGGAACCACTGTGTTTTGGTTATTCGCTTAAATTCCACCTATGTTTAAAAAATACTTACGAATAGAAATAGATAATGTAAATATCAACGGAAGTATTCGATATATATATATATATCAGTGTAAACCATTTCCCAGATGTATGTATAGCTATTAATACAGAGGCTGGTTGTTTTTTATCTTTATCACAGATCCTCGGAAATTGATAAAAAAAATCTACAAAAAGAAAAATTTGTTATCGTTATAAAATCCTTATTGATTCATGTTCCTACAGAAGAATACTTACTTTCTATCGTGATATATCCTGGAAAACTTCAAAATTGTAGTACCTATTATTTATGTTAATACACTGGGAGATCATCTGACCTGAAAATCGTCGAAATCTTTATAAATTTAAATAAAGTAGTAATTACCTTATAGTACTTACTTATAGATTTATATTCCAGGTAATTTATAACAGATAATCGTTGATTTCAGGAAAACCCATCCGTTCAGTCCATTTTGAGGTTATTCATTTCCACCGGCGAATACGTACCGATCGTGGTAAATATCAATTTCTGTTGCAAGTATCAAATCGGAACCAAAGGTTTTTATCGATTCTGAATAAATCTCGGCACATTTCTGATCTAAAATCGATCGATTTCGTTAAATTCTCCCAAATTGACATTCACCATTCAGACAGTTTTGACCTTGGAATGTTTCTAACATTTCTAACCCAGGGCTTCCCAAACTGTTCGTCGCGACATTGTCTTAGGGGCGTCGCATGTCCATGCGACCGAGTCTAGTGAGCTGATAACGTATTAACAGGCTAGTACTTAAATTGGTATATATTTTTGGGGGCCGAGTTAAGGGGAGTCGTACAAAAATGGGAATGCCCCAAGGGCGTTACAGTAAAACAGTTTGGGAAGCACCGGTCTAGCCTATTCCTTTCGAAAAATTAGAGATGTGCAAGTGGGATTTTGTCCATTAATTACTTCGTGAGATAAAACAGAACGCCACCTTCATCCCAAAATCTTGGGGTCGGTCGACTTCGGCCTCGCTCGGGTCGTTTTATTTCTATAGTTCCATAAAAACGGTCGATTTTCCGCATTTTGGCGATTTTCAAACGCTCGTAGAAAACGAACGGAAAAAAAATCGGAAAAAGTGTCTCGCTATTCTATCCGTCTATATTCGGTCTTTCGATCGGTACCGTTAGATACGGTCGGGCGAGAGGAACGAAAAAGCCTTTAGGTTTCGGGCGAGGCCGCTTTTCGCCGTTTCGACGATTTCGCGACTTTTCCGGAATTTTTTTAAAATACTCGCGACTTCCCGATCTCGACGAAAATCGCCTTCGGCGATACGTCGGTCCTCGCCCTCGCCGCGGCGATATTCGCCTTTCGCGAGGCTCGCGGCTTCGCCGCTCGCGAAAATTTCTTCGAAACCGCCCGTTTTAGAAAGTTCTCAAAATTTATCTTCTATGGTTCCGACTTTGCTACTTTAATAATATAGCGTTGACTAATTCCAGTATTTACATAGACCCCAGTTACCCTATAATGCAGAAATCTCACGAATCTATTTTGAAGCCGCTCAAGTCTGATTTTATGAACATTATACTGTGGGTTCCATACAACACTCGCAAAGTTCAGTCTGCTATAAATAAAAGCGTAATAAATGGATTTAATGGCAGATTCATCATTAAAGTTTGTGCATATTCTGCATAAAAAACCCAGAAATCTGCTGCAGGAGTCAATTACATAATCCAAATGGATATTGAAAGACATCTTCGTGTCGAAAATTACACCCAGATCTTTTATTCTGTCTACCCGGGTCAGTTTGAGGCCATTCAAAAAATATTCAAAATGCACAGGTGTGTTGTTTCTACAGAAAGATATACAAACGCATTTCTCGATGTTGAGTTCCAATCCATTAAGGTGGCAATATTTTGTGAATTCATTGAGATCTTGCTGAACCCTCAGACAGTCTAGGACTGTCAAAATCCTCAGGAATATCTTTAAATCGTCAGCATATAGTAGTATACGACAATGTTTAAAGCAGGATTTCAGATCGTTAATGAATATTAAAAACAATAATGGACCCAGATGTGAACCCTGCGGCACTCCAGAGGTAACCACAAAAGGTGCAGACCTGTATCCATTTACAGTGACCAACTGACTCCGATTGTAGAGATATGATGCAAACCATCTCAGAAGATCTCCCTGAACACCGACTCCCGCAAGTTTGTATATTAGAAGATTGTGATCAACCTTATCGAAGGCCTTACTGAAATCGGTATACAGGGAATCAACCTGCATTCTTTCATCCAGCGCTCCCGCAACATACTCTGAATATATAACTAAATTTGTTTCAATGCCACGCTTCGAATAGAATCCATGCTGACAATCCATAATTGAGGACTTCACACTATGGAACAAATAGTCGAGTACGATACTCTCGAACAGCTTACTAAAGATTGAAAGCTTACTGACACCACGATAGCTATTGACTGAACTTCTCTTTCCAGTGTTCTTATAGATTGGAACAAGGTGACCAATCTTCCACTCATCTGGAAAGACACCAGACTGAACAGACTTATTGAACAAAACAGAAAGTGGATAACATAATGAAGAACAACAATTTTTTACAAAATATGAAGGATAACCATCAAAACCGGCTCCCTTGGTTACATTAAGAGATTCCATTTTCTGAGAGACAACCTCCGCAGTGAAAGTTATCGAACTCAACACATTGTTATAGCTACATTGATCATAAAAGTGAGAGACTTGCCTATAAGGCTTGTACACACTGCGAAAAAAAGAAGCAAATAAATTACAAATATCTTTCCCAGTGTCCGCAACACCGTTATCATAATATACTTTATTCGGTATATTTCCCTCCCTTCTACTGTCCTTGATATATTTCCAGAACTTTTTTGGACACTCCTTTATATCATCCTGAATATTTTCTATATGATTTCTGAAGTCTTCAACAATACAATATTTACTCTTCCGTCTCAATTCTCGAAATTTGTCATAATAGTATCGATATTGGAATCTCTTCCATTTCTTGTGCAATAAATTTTTCTGTTTTATGATTTGGATGGTAGTTTTTGAGAAATAGTTAGGATATCTTTTATTTTTGATGGTTACTTTGGGAACATGTAATCGCACACCTTCATCTAGTATACTATAGAAATTTGAGACAGTCTTATTAATTGATTGATTATGAAAAACAACATTCCAATCACGAGTAGAGAAAAATTCATTAAGTTTATCGTAATTAGATTTTTTGAAATTGTAGAAAGTAGAAGTACTATCTTGAAGAATACTCTTTTTGGAAAAATTTATATAAAATTCGATCGGAGGGTGGTAAGAATCAGGAGTTACTAAAGCAATATCACTCTCGAATAAATTTGAAATTTCAACGCCTGTACCGAAAACCAAGTCCAACATTCTACCATCCACATTTTTAATGAAATTATATTGAGAGAACTCTGCGAAGGCTAGTAGATCAATCAGAGGCGAAATCGCATTGTCCACATTTGTTGGAACGAAAAATGTACCGCAGTCACTAGAAATCCAGTTAACATAAGGAAAATTAAAGTCACCATATATTAATATTGGTTCCCCCGTGAGACAATCCAGATTTGCCTGAAGTTTAGTGGTGAAGTGTTTCCTGGCGTTGTCATCCCTTGGTGGTAAGTAGACACAGCAGACATGTATTTTACAACCGCTACTGCAGTCGGAGAGAGTGATCCACAAGTCCTCAGCATCGCTCTGGAATTGAGTTTGAAGAACGACCGTAATTTCATTTCGCACAGCAATTAACACACCACCACCAGATCTTTTATCTTGAGCACAACGGGCACTCTCCCGATCCCGACGGAGAACCTTGTATCTGGATAGGTCACAGATCTCTGAATCCCACAGTCCATCATATAGATTACTCTCTGTTACGAGGTAAATATCAGCACCAACGTTTAACGTATTCAGTTTAAATTCGGTAGTTTTGGAGCGCAGGCCATTAACATTCTGCCCATAAATCAATAGTCTATCCACCATGAGAAGAAATGAAGCTTATAAAAACAATATTAAGAAAAAAAAAAATTTTTACATCTTCTCGATTGAGTTCTGGTTTCTGATCAATAGAATCCTGGACGTTTCACTTTTTCTACAAAAAACAGCACCATTTTTTACCCAAACAAACTTGTATTGTTTGTCTGTCGCAGCGAGTCTCACATCTCTGTATAAAACTTTGTTGGCCACTGTTAAGTGTTCATTAATGTAAAATGCTTCCGAAACAGTAGGCAATGAAAATTTCGGTGAACCTCTATTCTCAGTTTTCCTAGCTTTAGCCGCCATCAGAAAACCGTCTCTATCCCTTCGAGATGTGAACCTTACTATTATATTTTTAGCTCGATTGTTCGGTGTATCCTTATTAACCTGGACTCTATTAGTGTGGTCAATGATGGACGGACTCACCTCATAACCGATATGACTGCCTATTCGTTCCACGATAGAGACGAGATTCTCATTCCCTTTTTCAGGGACGCCCTGTATCTCAATGTTATTCAGGCGCGAAACTTGTTCCATATCGTTAAGCCTAGATTGCATCGCTTCCAAATTACTTTTCAACTTCACATTCTCATTAAACAGTTGGTCAGTTTTCTTAATATAATTATTCAATTTCGCAATCTCAGTCTCGAAATCTGAAATCTTGTTACTACAGAAATTGACAGATTCGAGTAGTACCGACTGCTGCTCACGGATCTGCTTGAGCTCGGCGCGGATTTCCTCAAGAGTACATACAGATGAGTCACCAGACGGTGAATCCTTGGTGATATGAGATTGTAACGTTCCGACAGATGTTCGGGGACGACCTCTACAAGCAGGGCATGTCCAAGAAACTCCCTCAGTTCGAAGACCTTCTAAACGATTACCGACAATATCAACACATTCTCCATGATAATAGCGGGCGCAAAAACTGCCACACTGTAAACCGGGTTTTTGTCGGTTCACCGATTTATTGCAGGATCCACAAAATTTACCGACCATATTCGCTTCGAATCACTATCAAACTTCACTGGTGAAAACGGCGAAATTACAACCAACACCTGGGATGCAACTTGAAAATTTAACGTTGATTTTTAATTAGAAAATTCGAGAAATTACGGAGCTCACATATAGCATGTACACATTCGAAAACACCATACGTTACGAATTATGCTGTATATAAAGGTTTTACAGCACTGGGATGATTTCCGTCCTTCGATTTCCAGAATATCGTCAATTCTGTCAAGCGAACGCTCGAAATTGGCGACTTGTTCATATTTCTCGCAATTTTTCTTGACGATTTCGAGATTTTCGACTAATTCCGTTGGAAGCTTGAATTCTATTTGACAATTCGACCCTCATTCGGACTGAACACTATGACGTTGAAGGAATCGCGAAAAGATTTCGCACAGAATTACGATACGATTTCTACAACGATATCATTTAAAAATACTCACGTTTCGTAAAAGATTCCAAAATTCGACGGAAAGATTAAATTCAGGCGATATCCCATCATACTTCATACACCTGTCAACAACTAAAAAATGTTTCCTTACGATACATTCGATTGAATTTTGAATTCGTATATAAATGTCTACAATATCGTCAAAAGTGTAGATAGATAATTACCTTATTTTACGTTCTCCACTTTCGGACCGTTTCATCAAAATTCTTTCCTCGAAGATACCTACCAGTCATTTCAACTTAGAATTTGATAGAACACAGTATTTCTCAAATATCGAAAATTCTGCCATGCGATCGCTCCAAATCGGCGACTCTATCATATTTCTTCTTATTTCTAGCAATGTTTCTTCACGATTCGAGATTTTCGACAAATTCCGTTCGAAATTCTAATTCTATTTGACGTTTATCGCAACTCATTCGCGATAAATTCAAACTGACAGAAGTTTCTTTCATCTGTGATCGAAGTAAAACATCCACGTTTCATCTTCTATAGCAGGACCCGAAGTCGGTCGAGCGAAGCCGAACCGGTCTAAACGTCACATTTCACCGAGGTTTTCAAAATATGTCAAAGTTTGCGATCTTTTTACGGAAAAAGAGAACGTTTTATCAAAAATCGAGATCCGTTACGGACTACCTACGAATCTCGTCTTTCGGACCCCGACGAAATAGCTTTTCGAGCGTCGCATCCTCGCCATATCTCTCCCATACCGATTCGCACATTTAGCCGAAAAGGGCGTTTTCGCCCGAATTTACGATTTATTTAAAAATACTCCCCACGTTTTCTCTCGTCAAAGACGGATACCCGGAGAAAATTTCGTCTTTTCTCGTTCCCTTTTCCGCCTCGAATCCCCCCTCGCCCCTCGAATAACCGACGAAAAAATCGAAAATATCGACCTCCTCGAGGAAAAAATCTTTTTTGACCTCTCTCTGTGATCCCGAGATCTTGGCGTTAGTAATATATGTAAACTAGTGCCAGCAGATCTACCTAGCCAGTAGATCTACATTTTTCTGTAGATCTACATTTTTCTGGTAGATCTACATTTTTCCAGTAGATCTACATTTTTCTGGTAGATCTACATTTTTCCGGTAGATCTGCATTTTCCAGTAGATCTACATTTTTTTAGTAGATCAATATATAATCGGTAGATACATTGTAGCGGTAGATCAATTGAACCGGTAGTTCAATGCCATCTAACGGGTCCTGTTGTGATTCTGAGAATCATTCACACACGAAGGTCCCATCGCAATATGTTAGAAGTTTTTGAGTTACTAAAAACCGAATATAGCGTCACGTAGCGAATCGTATTGTGAACCAAAGGCCCTCCGAAACACAATCACAAAGATTCATCAAAATCGGTATGGCCATTTTTGGGTTCCTGTGAACCGATTATAGTGCCACCTACCAGGGAATATTGTGGATCTGAAACCTACTCTCAGATACACACACAAAGTTTCATCGAAATCGTTCGAGTCGTTTTTGAGTTGTTGTAAACCGAATTCAGCGCCACCTAACGGGTGCACACAAAGTTTCATCAAAATGGGTAAAGCCGTTTCGGAGTTGACATTTATTTAAAAACACCCTGTATAACAGCGGTTATCTTTTCGTAACGGTTTTACAATGATGAGAATTGTCTTCACGATAAATCTCTTGCGGTGATATCTCACTTAAGACCCTGTGTAGCAATGGTTTTTCATTTTCGACCGTTAATTTTCTACTTAAATGGTTGAATATTTTGTGTTATTTCAATGCAAAACATTCAAAATTATACGTTCATTTTTGGATCAAAAATAATCAAGGCTGTGTCCTTGGTTGCGTAAGGTACCTATTCATATACATACATTCACGGTTGGATAAAAAATAAACAATGCATTGAACGCGGTGGCGTAGGTTCATATTCAAATACATACCTTCACAATTGGATCAAAAATATTCAATGCTGTGTCTTTGGTTAAGTAAGGTCCTTGTTCAAATACATACAGACACTCACAGTTGGATAAAAAATAAACAATGCAATGAACGCGGTGGCGTAGGTTCCTATTCAAAAACATACAAAAATCCGTCTGATTGAATCATTGATTATAGATATCGTAACTTGACGTATAGATCAATATACATTTCGTAATTTGACGAAAAGATCAATAGCCCATGATGAGTTTACACGGGAATAACACACTCAGAAGTTTTCATTCTATAAAAATGAAGAAAAGTTCTAACGTCAACGATTGCCGGCCACTCCGAGATTCGATCCGGCTGCCCCGCGATGGTGACCGTTGCGTCCTAGGACGCGTGAGGGAAGCGTCCTAGGACGCTTCCCTCCCGGCCACTTTCGCTATAGATAAAAGTAGGAATTATGCGCTATATAAAGGTTTTATAGCACTGGGATGATTTCCGTCCTTCGATTTCCAGAATATCGTCAATTCTGTCAAGCGATCGCTCGAAATTGGCGAATTGTTCATATTTCTCGCAATTTTTCTTGACGATTTCGAGATTTTCGACTTATTCCGTTGGAAGCTTGAATTCTATTTGACAATTCGACCCTCATTCGGACTGAAAACTATGACGTTGAAGGAATCGCGAAAAGATTTCGCACAGAATTACGATACGATTTCTACAACGATATCATTCGAAAATACTCACGTTTCGTAAAAGAATCCAAAATTCGACGGAAAGATTAAATTCAGGCGATATCCCATCATACTTCATACACCTGTCAACAACTAAAAAATGTTTCCTTAGGATACATTCGGTTGAATTTTGAATTCGTATATAAATGCCTGCAAGTATAAATCGGTAATATCTTCAAAATTGTAGATCGATATTTACCTTATTTTACGTTCTCCACTTTCGGACCGTTTCATCAAAATTCTTTCCTCGAAGATACCTATCAGTCATTTCAACTTAGAATTTGATAGAACACATTATTTCTCAAATATCGAAAATTCTGCCATGCGATCGCTCCAAATCGGCGACTCTATCATATTTCTTCTTATTTCTAGCAATGTATCTTCACGATTCGAGATTTTCGACAAATTCCGTTCGAAATTTTAATTCTATTTGACACTTATCGCAACTCATTCACGATAAATTCAAACTGACAGAAGTTTCTTTCATCTGTGATCGAAGTAAAACATCCACGTTTCATCTTCTATAGCAGGACCCGAAGTCGGTCGAGCGAAGCCGAACCGGTCTAAACGTCACATTTCACCGAGGTTTTCAAAATATGTCAAAGTTTGCGATCTTTTCACGGAAAAAGAGAAGGTTTCATCGAAAATCGAGATCCGTTACGGACTACCAACGAATCTCGTCTTTCGGACCCCGTCGAAATACCTTTTCGAGCGTCGCGTCCTCGCCAGATCTCTCCCATACCGATTCGCACATTTAGCCGAGAAGGCCGTTTTCGCCCGAATTTACGATTTATTTAAAAATACTCCCCACGTTTTCTCTCGTCGAAGACGGATACCCGGAGAAAATTTCGTCTTTTCTCGTTCCCTTTTCCACCTCGAATCCCCCCTCGCCCCTCGAATAACCTACGAAAAAATCGAAAATATCGACCTCCTCGAGAAAAAAATCTTTTTTGACCTCTCTCTGTGATCCCGAGATCTTGGCGTTAGTAATATAATGTAACCAAGTTTCATCGAAATCGGTGCAGCCGTTCTTGAGTTTCTATAAACCGAATACAGCACCACCTACCGGTCACCTATTGTGACCCTGAGACACACTCAAACACGCACACAATGTTTCATTAAAATCGGCCAAGACATTTCTGAGTTTCTATAGACCGATTGCAGCGCCACCTGCCGGGGTATATAGCAGACCTGACACACCTACTCAGATACACACACAAACTTTCATCAAAATCGGTCGAGCCATTTCACCTACCGGATGCTATTGTGAAGCCGTTTCGGAAAACAGCCTGTATAACAGCGGTTATCCTTTCGCAACAATTTTACAATGTTGAAAATACAGTTCATGTTAAATTGTTATATTGAGGTGGCAACTGGGCCAATTTGCCTATCAGAGAATTATGGAACTCTCCCCACGCTTCCGTTGGAAGCTCGAATTCTATTTGACAATTCGACCCTCATTCGGACTGAAAACCATGACGTTGAAGGAATCGCGAAAAGATTTCGTACAGAAATATGATACGATTTCTACAACGATAACATTCGAAAATACTCACGTTTCGTAAAAGATTCCAAAATTCGACAGAAAGATTAAATTCAGTCGATATCCCATCATACTTCATACAACCAACTGTCAACAACTAAAAAATATTTCCTTAGAATACATTCGATAGGATTTCGAATTCGTATATAAATGCCTGCAAGTGAAAATCGGTAATATCGTCGATAGTATAGATCGATAATTACCTTATTTTACTTTTCCACCTCCGGCCCGTTTCATCAAAATTCTTTCCTCGAAGATAGGTATCTTACAGTCATTTCAACTTAGAATTTGATAGAACACATTATTTCTCAAATATCAAAAATTCTGCCATGCGATCGGTCGAAATCGGAGACTCTATCATATTTCTTCTTATTTCTAGCAATGTATCTTCACGATTCAAGATTTTCGACAAATTCCAGCCGAAATTCTAATTTTATTTGACATTTATCGCCACTCATTCGCAAAGAAAACGTCGATAAATTCAAACTGACAGAAGTTTCTATCATCTGTGATCGAAGTAAATCATCCACGTATTATCTTCTATAGCAGGACCCGAAGTCGGTCGAGCGAAGCCGAACCGGTCTAAACGTCACATTTCACCGAGGTTTTCAAAATATGTCAAAGTTTGCGATCTTTTTCCGGAAAAAGAGTAGGTTTTATCGAAAATCGGGCTGCGTTACAAACTACCTACGAATCTCGTCTTCCGGCCCCCGACGAAATAAATTTCCGAGCGTCGCCTCCTCGCGAGATTTCTATCGCCTCCGATTTGCGCCTTTAGCGAAAAACGGAGTTTTCAACCGATTTCACGATTTTTTTTTAAATACTCCCCACGTTTTTTCTCGTCAAAGACGGATACCCGGAGAAAATTTCGTCTTTTCTCTTTCCCGTTTACACCTCGAATCCCCCCTCGCCCCTCGAATAACCGACGAAAAAATCGAAAATATCGACCTCCTAGAGGAAAAATCTTTTTTGACATCTCTCTGTGATCCCGAGATCTTTACATTAGTAGAATAAACCAAGTTTCATCGAAATCGGTGCAGCCATTCTGGAGTTTCTATAAACCGAATGCAGCACCACCTACCGGTCACCTATTGTGACCCTGAGACACACTCAAACACGCACACAATGTTTCATTAAAATCGGCCAAGACATTTCTGAGTTTCTATAGACCGATTGCAGCGCCACCTGCCGGGGTATATAGCAGACCTGACACACCTACTCAGATACACACACAAACTTTCATCAAAATCGGTCGAGCCATTTCACCTACCGGATGCTATTGTGAAGCCGTTTCGGAAAACAGCCTGTATAACAGCGGTTATCCTTTCGCAACAATTTTACAATGTTGAAAATACAGTTCATGTTAAATTGTTATATTGAGGTGGCAACTGGGCCAATTTGCCTATCAGAGAATTATGGAACTCTCCCCACGCTTCCGTTGGAAGCTCGAATTCTATTTGACAATTCGACCCTCATTCGGACTGAAAACCATGACGTTGAAGGAATCGCGAAAAGATTTCGTACAGAAATATGATACGATTTCTACAACGATAACATTCGAAAATACTCACGTTTCGTAAAAGATTCCAAAATTCGACAGAAAGATTAAATTCAGTCGATATCCCATCATACTTCATACAACCAACTGTCAACAACTAAAAAATATTTCCTTAGAATACATTCGATAGGATTTCGAATTCGTATATAAATGCCTGCAAGTGAAAATCGGTAATATCGTCGATAGTATAGATCGATAATTACCTTATTTTACTTTTCCACCTCCGGCCCGTTTCATCAAAATTCTTTCCTCGAAGATAGGTATCTTACAGTCATTTCAACTTAGAATTTGATAGAACACATTATTTCTCAAATATCAAAAATTCTGCCATGCGATCGGTCGAAATCGGAGACTCTATCATATTTCTTCTTATTTCTAGCAATGTATCTTCACGATTCAAGATTTTCGACAAATTCCAGCCGAAATTCTAATTTTATTTGACATTTATCGCCACTCATTCGCAAAGAAAACGTCGATAAATTCAAACTGACAGAAGTTTCTATCATCTGTGATCGAAGTAAATCATCCACGTATTATCTTCTATAGCAGGACCCGAAGTCGGTCGAGCGAAGCCGAACCGGTCTAAACGTCACATTTCACCGAGGTTTTCAAAATATGTCAAAGTTTGCGATCTTTTTCCGGAAAAAGAGTAGGTTTTATCGAAAATCGGGCTGCGTTACAAACTACCTACGAATCTCGTCTTCCGGCCCCCGACGAAATAAATTTCCGAGCGTCGCCTCCTCGCGAGATTTCTATCGCCTCCGATTTGCGCCTTTAGCGAAAAACGGAGTTTTCAACCGATTTCACGATTTTTTTTTAAATACTCCCCACGTTTTTTCTCGTCAAAGACGGATACCCGGAGAAAATTTCGTCTTTTCTCTTTCCCGTTTACACCTCGAATCCCCCCTCGCCCCTCGAATAACCGACGAAAAAATCGAAAATATCGACCTCCTAGAGGAAAAAACTTTTTTGACCTCTCTCTGTGATCCCGAGATCTTTACATTAGTAGAATAAACGAACAGAATAAAAATCTGAACTCCGCAGAACACGCATGACAAAAGAAAGACGATAGGCAATGAGTACCAGGTGAGTATAGGAGAATTTGGATAACCAACCGAATTAAAGCAAGTAAATAACTGCTTCCCTCCATGTTGCTCGAGATCCCAAAAGCCAATCAACATAATAAAGGGTCCGCCATCTAACGTTGTTTTTTTCAACTAGTGCTTATTTAGTGAATGGTAACACTTAGGTCATGTCTCATCTAGTGATTGAGAGGTTAGCCCATGAGGCCATCCTCAGAATATCTTAGGAAGGTACAGGAACCTAGAGGATTAAATGTCAGAGAGTCTGGACCTCTTTGACTAATTACATCCCATCAGTGAACCTTCCTAGTGATGCAATGGTCAAAAAAGTAAGCATTGAGAAGAACTTCACCACGATGCTAAGTAGAAAGGAAGAATGGGAAAGGGAGTTCACCACCCAGACTTTCAAAGAAAACACCATAAAATGGTACACAGATGGCTCAAAAACCACGACGGGAGCTCGCGCTGGGGTATATGGGACAGGCACCAAGTGCGCACTGTCGGTAGGCTCCCGTTTGAGTATCTTTCTGGCAGTATTACTCGCAATCGAAAGATGTGCAGATATTAACCTGGAAAGAAGATATCAGAGGTGCGACATAGCAATCCATTCGGATAGTCAATCTGCTATCAGGGCACTGAGCTCCCATGCCATCGATTCAAAGTTGATATGGAAGTGCCGAAGAAAACTAAATGAAATTGGCAAGAATAATAAGGTCTTTTTAGTCTGGGTCCCCGGTCACTCGGGAATCAAGGGGAACGAAGAGGCCGATACACTTGCCAGAAAGGCAGCACGAACTCCTTTTATTGGCCCAGAACCTTTCTGCGGTATAGGAAAATGCACCTACAAGAAAGAGTTTCTGGAGAAGGAGGAAACCAAAAGAGAAACACTCTGGCGGAATCTTCCAGGTTTGGTTCATTCCAAAAAGTTCCTTAGGAACTTTAAAGAAGTGAGATCCAAAAGGTATCTGAATCTCTGTAAGAATAAGTTACACCTGGTCACTGGCTTCCTCACAGGACACTGTCGCCTCAGGAAGCATTTGATGAGAATAGGTTTATCAGATACTGACGAGTGCAGATTCTGTGGGGAGGAGGAAGAAACTCCTCTTCACCTTGTTACAGAATGCCTCGCCATTGCAAGTCAGCGAAAGGAATGCTTTGGACAGGAAACTTGTAAGAGTGAAGACGTAATATCCTTGAAGCCTTCCCAGATATTGAGGTTCATTTATACTCTGGAACTGGAGGGCGAGCTGTAGATGGCGTAATGGTGAGAACAGCTCTGATGGGGGGCACAATAGATCTCAAGGTCGCGGTGCAACGTAACCCCTTATCAATAATAATAATAATAATAATAATAGGTCATGTCTGATTTGACAGATAATTAGTTTTATCCTTCCGCTGAACGAATATCGTTGTGTATACGCTTGAACAACGCTTGGAAATATTGCGACATTACTTTGAAAATCATGGTAATGTTGCAGAATGTGTGCGAAAATTGCGTACGGATTTTGGAAGAAGAGAAGCACCGTCAGCTCCGTATGTTCGTTATCTTGTGAAAAAAGTGAAATAAACTGGCATCCTCATCGATAAACCAAAGCGTGAAAAGCCAAAAACAGTGCGTACACCCGAGAATATTGCTGCTGTGGCGGAACGTGTGCGTGAAGCGCCATCAACATCAATTCACCGTCGTTCTGAAGGATTGAACATTTCGGAGACATCATTGAGACGAATTTTGCATAAAGACCTTGGTATGACGCCATACAAAGTCCAATTGGTTCAGAAGTTGCCCTGTTTTTGAAGATTGCATTATCAGCCGCAGAGCTGATGTCGTATGTCCACCTCGGAGCTGCGATTTGACACCGTTAGACTATTATTTGTGGGGTGCCGTCAAAGATAAGTGTTACGCCAACAAGCCAGAGACAATTGACGCTTTAAAGGACAATATTCGTGAAGCCATTGGTGAAATACAGCTGCACACAATCTATATAATGTGCTTAAAGGCGTATTTTGGCGCTGTAACCACAGGTAACTACAGCTCGTAGTTACATGCTTACTACGTTTTTGCGGAGTTAACCATGTAACTATGACGTATCAATGACGTCAAGCATACCATACCACGTTACCTTCCTCAGGAGCAAGGTTACTCGCGTGGTATGTATATCTATCTCATTTCGAATGAGTGAAATGGAATGAATTTAGGATCATAGAACGTGTTAACGGTTTTCACCGAATTTATCTGAATCTGAATAATTACCTGTTATATCAAAATGTAATGCAATACCGTATACAAAAAACAAATCAGAAACGAGACACGACTGGGACTGGGCACAGGCAGAAGAGACAGTCTCTGGCACAGGGCGGCAAAACAATAAATGAGAGCACATATAACAGAAAACTCTCATAAAGGAGTAGAAGGTCTTCTTCTCCAATTGAAACAGTAGGAAGAAGTCATACTCAAGATATTTTGATATATAACTCACATTTATGATGGACGTAATCTATTAATGAACTCGTCCATTTCAATTCATTGGAAGATTTGTTTTTGTTTTGATTCGATCAGCTGTTTCGTGTCATCAGTAACTATAAGTAACTATGACGTCATAGTTACATGTAACTATGGTAAGCTGTGGTTACAGCGCCAAAATTCGCCTTAAAAATTGGACCGATAGTGTAGGCTACTGCATGGCCAGCCGAGGCAGCCATTTGAATGAAATTATTTTCCATTATTAACAGGAAGGATTGTACTTTCAAATGAAAAAAGAAATCTGAGAAAATATTCAGTAGCTTTTTTTTATTGCATTTAAAAAAAAAACAAGTTATTTGGCGGACCCGTTATAAGGTGAAGCGGCAGTTGAGCCTAATAGACCAAGAGCCGGCGACGATAAGATCTTCGTTATTTTATAAAAGCTGAAAGCTTCTCTGAGTATCCCCAGCTCTGAGTATCCCCATTAACGAAAAACAAAAATCAAAAACCTCTGTATATAATATTCCTTGTATTTGTGATAAATCATACACAGGAGAAACATCAAGACCACTAGAAGTAAGAAAGTCAGAGCATAGGAATAACTTGAGAAATAGAGACGTAGGTACAGAAATCAAAAATAGCAGAACATGTATTTACAATCCAAGGAGATCACATGATGGATTGGAGTAATACAAAGATTCTAATGACAGAAACTGAATATATTAAAAGGGAACTTAAGGAGTCAACTTGTATTTTATTGAACAGAGAATGCAATTTTGCAAATTACTCAATTGGTATTAACCATATTTCGCTGAACTTAGTGAAAAAGCAATGATTTTCAAATACTGTCAATGTGACAATTCTCGAATCTCAGAATAACAATGAACAAAATAATTCTGAAGTTTTTTTCGTTAAGCGTCTGACGAAGCAGTCTGATATAGACTCCGAAACGTTACGATTTAGTTGTTTCTTCGTTGATGTTGTTTCGTTGTTATTTGTTAGGCAACATTGTTCGATTGATTGCTTCTGACAAATATCTTATTATTCATTATTAAATATCTTGGGTTTCTTACGCAGAAACAAATCACAAAATAATTAATTTTTTATTTTATAGATATTTTTCAGAGTTTGGGAGAGAAAACCCAGAAAGAAACCATTCAAAGATGAATATACCTCTCACAGTATCCTTTAATGATTACTTATTAATGGATTTATTTCCTCTCCTTTCAAGAATAGGAAAAAATGGTTTGAAAAGTCGAATTAGTTATTTTTTTGAAGGATCATTTTCCCGTAGTTTTTATTGTCCTTCCATTTCCCGATACCAAGCAGTGACGTCATCGATATTTTTTATGGAAGCCCCCTTTTTTTCTCTTACCATGGATAGATCATGAAATTCTGAATTCATTGACGCATATGTAACGCCATTTGGGTCAATAAGTCTTGAGATATTGATTTTTAAATTTGAAAAATGTTAAAAAAAAGTCTTCACCAAATAAATACATTTTTATTACACAAACGGTACCTGAAAGTATCTAAAAAAAAATAGTTCAAGCCCTGTGGACAGAAGCTTTGGCGCTCTTGTTCAAACTTTGACACATCATATCTCTGAAAGTATTGGTTTCTCAGAGTTGGGAATGTTATCAATGTATTCTCATGATAGAACTGCATCATAAAGGAAATTCAATTCAAATAATAGTTCATTTATCGAGATTAAATGAGCAATCTGAGAATGAGGACCATGGAAGAAATCAAATGAAAATAGCTGAAATGAATTTGACTCTTTCTTATATATAAGAGTTCTATAGAACAGGCTATCATGTACGAGTATGACACAGATCATATAATAATAATAATAATAATAGTTTATTTTACCCAACAGGAAATTTCCCAATAACAGGGTAACATATTGACAATGAATAATATAAACAATTATTCAAACAAAATTACACATTCAGTGATACAACAATAACCGCCCCGAACTAGAAAAACAAATTAAACTTAAGTTCATCAGCAGCCCTGCACAATCGATAGACCGGAGCTTGCTCAAGTATGTTAGTCCGAGGTTTGGGGAGTCGAAAAGTTGATGTGGTCCTCGTTTCAATTCATATAATAATTCATAGATAGAATAATTATAGTATTCTGTGAAAACATAGAAGTATGATTCATTATTGAAATTTCGAAAAATCATATCTGTGTTAACGGCCGGACGTACAAAATTAAATTTGATCAAAGATTCTCCACCATCGAGTCAAATATCGTTCGAGGACGTTTTATGATCGAAAATTACAAGCATTTGGGCAAAATTATAGCGCCCTACTACGAACGTACAAAAGTGACGGCCACATAACATTTGACTGCATGTTCCATTCCCTGTCAATCCCCGAAATATTATCCCCCTCTAATATTTAGTAAAGAGCAAAGAGTTAACAAACACAAGTAACAATATGTTTTAAATTATTTTATTTATGTTGAATATACATATAAAATAGTATGTTTTATAGTTTCATAACAAAAAAGGCAAGAATTTAAAATGTCATCAAGACTAACTCAGCAACATATAACATATAATTAAACAAAGCAATATCTACAATATTATATATAATTTACAAGAAGAAAACGAATGACATCAAATGGAATTATGTCTATCGACATATTCCATAATGTAAATATTAAGCGGGGTATTCATGAATTATGCAATACTTGAAGTAGATATTTTCTGAAATGTTTTGAAGGCGAAAAGCCCATGTCACCATAGATATCGTTTTTTCGTATTTTACTAGATAACTCTTCTCTTGAGTCTACTAGGTGACCTTCACCTTTCGAGAGTTTGCAGCCGTATGGTTAAATGTGAATAAATAACTTTCATACGTTAAAACGAAACAAGTTTTTGGGCGTATGTTCTAGGGGAACATCGTCCTATCATTTCGTCCAAATGTCTGTAATTTTCGAATTTCGAGCTGAAAATTGGCTAATAGACTAATTCGGACTCCCTGATCACGAATCCGGTGTCAGATCTTAGGGTGCCGTCCGGCCGGCCGGCCGGCCGGCAGGCCGGCCGGTTGTCCGGCCGTGTGCACGATAACAGGAGCACCGAAGGTCCTATCGACTTCAAACTTTCAGGGTAGGTTTCTGATCAAAATGCGACGGTTAAGTTCGTTAACGGGCAAAATCGGCCGGACGGTTTAGGAGTTATAGACATTTAAAATTTTGAGGTTATTTCCCTGATATTTCAGGAACTAAAGAAGATGTTGAATCGAAACTTTGTAGTCAGTTCGAGGATATAAACGCGCAACTTTTGGCAAAATTCTGTTATGATCGAAATGTTGGTAATTTTTAAAAAAATATTTCTTTTAATTTTTTCGAAAAAAAAATATTTTTTTCGTGAACTATTCATCAGATTGCAACAAAAACTTGTACTAACGTCAATTGTAGTATTTTGCAACATTGTGCAAAATTTTGGCTCTATAAGATTTCAATTTCTGGAGATATAAGACAAAATGTGTCAAATTTCCTGGGTCTCTCTCAGTATTTTCATCGATTATTCTATGAACTCTTTGAATTCCACCGAAAACAAATTCAAAGACATAAACATAAAGAATCAAGTCATAGTTTAGACGTCGAAAGAAGGACGATGTTGATCGACTTGAAAAGGTACCTATTTCAAGAAATGCAATAATGAAATGCTTAATTTTTTTTATGGTCACAGAAAATCGTCACAAAAATCTATTTACCTCATTTGACGGCTGTTTGTCAAATCAATTAATTCCAATGATTGATGTCAGATTTCCTACATACCAAGTTCAAACACATTTTATTATATGGAAAACACTTATTATGATCACGTTCTACAGGAATTGATACTAAATAGAAGCTAGATGAAGATTATTGTAATGGAAAATTTGTGTTCCAGAATAATATTAAGGTATTCAACATGATACTGCTTTTTTTCTTTTTTTTTATTGGGTTTAACCTTTGAAAATGGACCCCGAACATTTTTTTCACTTCAAAGATCTTTATTCACATGTAACCAGGCTGCTGTAAACTCTTGATATGAAAAGGTTACCTAGTAGAAGCAAAAGAACAGTTATCTAGTAGAATACAAAATGGTAAAAATAATAAGAAACATTAGCTTTCTATGGTGACATGAGCTCTTCTCCCTAAAACTACTTGAGAAAATATCAACCTCAAACATTGTATAAATTATGAAAATCCTACTGAATATTTACATTACAGAATAAGTGGATAAAAATAATTCTCTATGATTCTATTTGTTGGAACTGAGAATCTTAAAATCATTTGAATAAGAGTATTTGATTCAATATGATTGAAGTAGTCCATGGACTAAATTTAAAATTGGTATTTTGGATATAATTCAATTATTTACTTGGTGTCACAAATAACTTGTTTCGACTTGATGCTTTCTTGACCTCTTTAACTTTGGCAGCAAATCTCAAGGCATTGATTGATTCATTGTAAGAATCATTAAGTGGAGAAATATTTACAATCATTAAACATTTACAATTACCTCCCAAAGAGGACTGTAATAAAAATGTCAACTTGGAATTTCTATAGGGAATATGAGATTCTTTCTTGTACAGCGCCATCATCACATTCCCTAAGCTGGACAGACTATTATTGATATTTTTTGTTTCGGCTAGGCGTGCATTCGATACTGATTTGGCACTTTCTGAACCAGCTAGATCAACCAAACTGATGGATCCTGCATATACCTCATCTGAATCTTGGTACCGAGCTTCTATATAGATTTTTGTTACAGCATGAGACCTCGAACTGTGCTCATTGTAATTTGTGACTGCTGTCGACCTGCAAAAAAAATTATACTTTCATCTAAATGATTATTCTGAAATTGCTTCTGTTTTATAAACAGTAGAACAATATAACTTTACTTTAGTGTCCTCCAAAAATAAAAGAAAACAGAAAAATATTGCGGGATTAGGACAGTATCAACCAATATGAATCTTCTAAATCATATATTTGACGACGTTTCGTAGATTATTTCGTCTGCTTCTTCAGGCCTCTATATAAGCTAGAATAATATGGTCTTAAATATCACAGTAATAGCGGAGGAAACGGACAGTAAGAAACTAACACTAATTCAATTTTTTTCCGTAGAACAATGTTGCCTAATTAACAGTAACAAAACAACATCAACTATAGAACAACTATTCTGTAATGTCTCGGAGACTGAATCAGGCTCCTTCATCAGACACCAAGCGAAAATCTTCAAAATTATTTTTTGTTGACAGTTATTCTGAAATTTGTCACACTTTCATTTCTTCCTTAGTGAAGTCAACCTGCTTTGTCGCGCTTACTAATGACATGATTATAATTATACTGAGCCTCCTAGGTCTTCCACAAGAAGACCCCTTCAGAAGCTCCTAGGAGCTTGTGTGAGTTAGAAGAGACAGTTGTGTTATGTGTAGGCTTTGTTATTGTATCCTTACGCCAGCTTAGGCACATCACTGTTAATATTTGACCCAACAGTGAATGGTGGCTACTACCGTCTGACTAAATATCCGGTTCGCTCTATCCACTGAGCTTCAAACACTCATCATTCAATTCAAATTGATCAACTTGAACAAGAGCGCCAAAGAGCACGGACTTCACGTCAGTGCTATTTTATATTTTTCAACTAACTACCTAGTTTCGATTCGATCAGATTAGTAGTTTCCGAGTAATTGGGAAAACAAAATTTTCAATTTTTTTTTCTGTTACTGGTTACACGATCAATATAAAACTTTGCATAATTATTCAGGTCTCTACAACTTAGTGTGTATTTCAGTTAGATCGACTTGGTAGTTTCGTAAGCATTCGCAAAAACCGCTTGAATTTAAAACATAAATCCGAAACCAAACGGTGGATTTTGCCCGTTAGCGAACTCAACCGGGATATTCATGTCCCAAATCTACCCTGCAAATTTCAACTCTCTAACTCTAATTTTGAGTTTCAATTTCACCTAGGATTCAAACAACTTGCATTTCAGGTTATTTATCTTTTGGGAAATTGATGAATAGGAAGGTCCTGATCTGTATTATTCTAAGAATTGTTCTCGCTATTTACCACCAATAGTGAATACAAGTTATAAATAATATGTTATCCATATCATCAAAAAATTTATTTTTAGACTGCACAGAAAAAGAACATTTCTTCTTATAACACATCATTCAATTAATAATTCTCTAATTATTTTATTCCGAACTATTTGAATCATAAGTTTGATGTATGTGTAAAATAAGATATTTTAAACAATGAAGTATGAACTATTCATTGTTTTATTATCTGTGACGAGTGAACGACGCCTACGCATAAGTAAGCTGGCTGTTTTGTGCTTTGTGCCTTGTGTTTTGTGTTTTGTGCTAGGATGCAAGTGAATTCCGTGGAGTGTCATAAGTCGCTATCTCTTTCCGTTCGAAAGTTATCGTGGTACCAGTCACCCATACAGGTAATGAACTCGCCTAACGCTGCTCGGTTTCCAGTATTTCTTCGATAACTCCAACAATTTAGATCTGATCATGTTCAAATTTGGAACTTGTCCGTAGAATTAGGTTTTGAAGCAAAATTTCACCGATATCGCACGGATAGTTTCTAAGGTACAGTAAAGTTTTAGTAATTTTTTCTATTTTCTAGTAATACTATCTACATTCTACAACTAGTTACCAAGTTTCAGTTCAATCGGAACTGTATTGTTTGAGTTATTGGGCAAACAATATTTCTACTCGGAAACTGTTTGTACGATTATGCCTACTAACGAACTTAACAGTCGTATAGTAATGCGCAACGAACCCTGAAAATTTCAAGTACATATATCTTTTCGTTCGAGAGTTATCGTGGCAACGGCCGGCCGGGCAGAATCGATTTGACCTCGAATTCTTCGTCAGTGAGTCTAACCTAATCGTTTGAGACCCTTTTCGCCAAAACAATCGAATATTACAAACATTTGGGAAAAACTGCGGTGGGACAAAGCTTTCGCAAATCGAAGACGCAGAAAGCACACAAATATGTTTGTGTCTAAATTTTTAATGAATTTGATGACGATAAGATGTTAACTTCTTTGTTGCCAACTTCAACTTCAAATAGTCGCTAGTTTGAAAGTAACCTTATGGGGAAAATGTCTCGACAAAACATAAAATAAAGAATGTATTTTTTGCTGCAATTAGGTTCGCGAATTATATAAGATCGTTAATGGTCTTGATGAGTAAATATAAAACCTTCGTATGAAATACGTATGATCTTTTTTCCTAACTCTCCGATTGAAGTGAATACCCTGAATGCATGTAGAAATATGGAATATATTTTAATTAGGATATCCTCATCACCCCCCGCTCGCGTCATCCCTTATGTCAGTTCCAATACGTCGGGATAGAAAAACAAGTTATTCCCGATATATTGATAAAAACATAGTAATGGCGGGATTAATCTCGAAATACAGTAGGTATCATGAAGTATGCTTGAATAGGTAATATGTTTCAATCCTACGGCGAAGAAATGTATTCAGCCTCATAATTATAGCGATACGAGTATACGTATACGAGAAAGACTAATAGTTGGCGATTTTTGTCAGTAGTGCAATTGATCATTGTGTTGCGAATAAATTAGAGTTATTCACATATACAATGATATTTAGACTTCGTACATCCATTGCCGGATTTCATACACAAATATCTAAAAATAAAAAAATGGTTCAAGCACGGGTTTTTCCGCGTATGTTCTATTAATCGAATTTACCATGGTAAATTCGATTAAGAGTGTCCAATACCGTAGAAAGGACAATAGAACATTATGCCGATTATGCCCAAAAACGAATGAAACTCTTCCATTCGGATGCGCAACGTACCCTGAAAATCGCAAGTGCCCACCTCCTTTCATTCGAAAGTTATCGAGGCCAACGGTCACCCACCCAGCTGCTTAACTCACACAAGGATCTCCGACAATCCTTGTGTTCCGAAATTACTGGCACTACTGGCCGCAGTAAGTAATTTCGGAACGCTCTTAAGTAACAGTAAGCATCGCCAGTGAATTTCAGTAATATCTGACGTTTCAATTTACTGCTCAGTACTGTTCAGGAATATCGGAACATGGCAAATATATATCCAATCGTGTTCAAACTTGGAACTTGGCAGTAGAGTTATCGTTCAGGGCCCCTATTCACGAAATGTTGATAGAGATCTCTCCTACGAGATTTATCACGTGATTCACGTGTCAATGACTCTGCGCAAACTCCGTATGTGAATTGTCGGTTGAAAGTTGAAATGTGTTTCTCTATTTCAGTATCGTAATGAGTTCATTACAGCACTAAAAACAGTGCTGGAATGAACTCATTCCCGCATTGTTTCTAGATATATTTTTCGTTTTGTGGTAGTCAGCACTGACATTCGATCCTATCAAATTTCAACACACGTCAATTGTCAATATAATTTAATCTGAATATAGTGAAATAATTGTTGAGAGGAAAAGTTTCAAATTTCATTGAAAAATCAGCAAGAAGGAAATCTCTAACCTTCTTGCTGATTTTGAATCATTCATGCTATAAGGAAATTGTTTTAAATCTGCTCTCTATGCCATACGTACAATTCAAATTCAATTTCCGTAATCTGTCAACTTTCGTAACAGTCATACCAACGGCCAAGAAACAATATAAAAGTCACTAGGATGTATAATCCGAATTTTCAATTACATTTTAACAGTATTTTACAAAACTTGACTGAAATAGAAAAAAATATCGTCTAATACTAGTTGCAGAAGGCAATTCCAACACTCATACGTTCGAGAACTCGCTCCTTCCTCGCTCTTTTTCTAATTTCGCATTCGTGTTTGAATCTGAGCCGTTTCTGCAACTTGTTTTAGAATATACTATTCTCTACCACTAAATAGTGAGGTAGAAGTGAGATGAGATTTCTTGTAGGAGTTCTCTCATGAGAACACTCATCTCTACGAACGTCGAGTATACGGGGCCTGCAAGCCCTCGCAAAATTTCCGCGATGTCAGACGAATAGTTTCTGATATATATAATTTTTTTCAATGATTTTTTATCATTTTCTAGTGATTCGATAGTAACAAAATTTTGCATGAATTTTTGCGTCGGCATTTTAAAACTAACTACCACGTTTGAATTGAATTGGTTTCGTATTTGTCGAGTTATTGAGGAAATAACAACCGAATTTCCGATGGGTATAACTCCAAAACTGTTTGGCCGATTTTACCAACTAACAAACTCAAATGTCGCATTCAAATGCACAATCGAACCTAAAAATTGCAAGTCGCTATCTCTTTCGTTTCTCAGGTTATCGTGACACAAATAATATTTTTTAATAGACAAATAATATTTTTTAATAATTTTTTTTTATTTTCTTAAGATACGATTTTCACAAAATTTCTCAAATATTTTGAGGTTCGTATTCTACAACTACTCACCAAGTACAATTTATCGGATTTGTATTGGCTGAAAACAAATTTATTACTCGGAAACCATTGGGCCGATTATGCCCATTAACGAACCTGTCCGTCGTATTGGGATGCACCACCTACCCGGAAAATTTCAAGTCGCTATCTCTTTGCGCCAAATTTGTCCTCGGATTCTTCATCAGGGAGTCGAACCCAATCGTTTGAGACCATTTTCGGCAAAAAATTCCAAAATTACAAACATTAGGGCAAAATGATAACTCGATGTTCCCCAGAACATATGCGCAAAACAAATATTCTGATACAGAAACAAATATTATGGACTGAATCTGAAACCAGAAATATTGATGAGAATTAAAATGGTCAAATATGAAGACCGTGCAGTAAACAACATTTATTATTTTATTAATATTATTTTAATTGTGGAACAATTTATATCACAGAAATCACGTTAATATTTTACCATTTTGAATCTCTTCAATATTTATAGTTTCAGATTCCATTCATAATAGTTTTTTCTATACCAGAATATTTTTTTACATTTTTTGCGCGCATGTTCTGGGGAACATCACGTTATCTGTAATTTTCGAATTGTATACCGAAAATGGTCTCAAACGATTGGGTTCGACTCCCTGAAGAAGAATTCGAGGTCAAATTTGATTATGTCCGTCCAGCCGTTGCCACGATAACTTGAGAACGGAAAGAGCTGGAGACTTGAAATTTTCAGGGTAAGTGGCGCGTTCCCATAAGACGGACAGGTTCGTTAATGCAACAATTATAATTTGAGAAATAAAACAAATTTTCAGTTGAACATTGCTTCAAGTTGTGTCTTCCTTTGTCTGAATAGTTTTAGGATATAAAGATTGGTATATCATATATGATGAAATATCATTAAATGGTTTGTTTCTGGGTTTTCTCTCCAAAATCCTGAAAAATATCTATAAAATAAAAACTTAATTATTTTGTGATTTGCTTCTGCGTAAGAAACATAAGATATTTGTCGGAAGCAATCAATCGAACAATGTTGCCTCACAAATAACAACGAAACAACATCAACGAAGAAACAACTATATCGTAACGTTTCGGAGTCTATATCAGACCCCTTCGTCAGACGCTTAACGAAAAATCTTCAGAATTATTTTGTTGATCGTTATTCTGAGATTCGAGAATTGTCACATTGACAGTATTTGAAAATCATAGCAAGTTCCACCTCCTTTTTCAATAAATTCAGCCAAATATGGTCAATACCAATTGAGCAATTTGCAAAATTGCAATTGACTCCTTAAGTTTCCTTTTAATATAATCAGGTTCTGTCATTAGAATATTTGTATTACTCCAATCCATCATGTGATCTCCTTGGATTGTACATACATCTTCTGCTATTTTTGATTTCTGTATGTCTCTATTTCTCAAGTTATTCTTATGCTCTGACTTTCTTACTTCTAGTGGTCTTGATTTTTCTCCTGTGTATGATTTACCACAAATACAAGGAATATTATATACACAGTTTTCTGATTTTTGTTTTTCATTAATGGGAGCAAATCACAAAATAATAAATTTTATATTTTATAGATATTGGGAGAGAAAACTTAATTCGAATTTACCATGGTAAATTCGAATTAAGAGTGTCCAATACAGGAGAATGGACAACATAATTTACCATGGTAAATTCGATTAAGGGTGTCCAATACAGAAGAATGAACAATAGAACATACGCGCAAAAGCTTCTGACTTCACGTCAGTGCTTGAACCAATTTTTATAAGATAATTTTTGAAGCATTTTCTTTAAATGACACTTTTTGCGCGTATGTTCTGGGGAACATCGCGTTATAGTTTTGCCCAAATCTCTGTAACTTTCGAATTTTTTGACGAAAATGGTCTCAAACGATTTAGTTCGACTCCCCAATGAAGAATTCGAGGTCAAATTTGATTCTGTCCGTCCGGCCGTTGCCACGATAACTTGAGAACGAAAAGAGCTAGCGACTTGAAATTTTCAGGGTGGGTGGCGCATCCCAATACGACGGACAAGTTCGTTAATGGGCATAATCGGACCAGTGGTTTCCGAGTAATAATTTTGTTTTCAACCAATATAAATCCGATCGAATTGAAACTTGGTGAGTAGTAGAATATGAACGTAAGCACGTTTGTGAAATTTTTTGCGAATCGTATGGCTAGAAAATTAAAAAAAAATTATTAAAAAATATTTTTGTTGTCACTATAACTTGAGAACGGAAAGAGATAGCGGCTTGAAGTTTTCAGGTTAGGATGTGCACCAGAACGCGACATTTCAGTTCGTTTATGAGCATAATCGGCCAAACGGTTTTAGAGTTATATAGCCATCTGGAATTTCGTTGTTTTTTGTTCCTCATTAACTCGAAAAATACTAAACCGATTGAATTCAAACATGGTAATTAGTTGTAAAATGCCAACAAGAAAATTCTTGCTAAATTTCGTGAGGATAGTATATGTAAAAAATTTTAAAAAAATCATTGAAATTTGAAAAAAAAAATTTATATATCAGTAACTATTCGTTAGAAATTGCTGAAATTTTACAAGAGCCTTCATAACCTAACTCTACTGCCAAGTTTCAAGTTTTAACACGATCGGTTGAATATTGTTGGAGATTCGAGCATTCTTGTGTGAGTTCAGTAGATGGGTGACCGTTACCTCGATAACTTTCGAACGAAAGGATATGAGGACTTGCAATTTCCAGGGTAGGTTGCGTATCCGAAAGGGAGAGTTGGGTTCGTTTTTGGGCATAATCGGTCAAACGGTTTTCGAGTTATACCCACCTGGAATATTATTTCCTTGATAACTCAAAAAATAAATATTCGATCGAATTGAAGCTTGGTAACTAGTAGTAGAAAATCATCATAAAGACGTGTTTAAAATTTTGTAAGAACCATACCCCTAGAAAATTTGAAAAAAATTACGAAAAAAAAATTTTAAGAACCGCACCCCTAGAAAATTTCAAAAAAATCACGAAAAAAAAAATTCGAAAATTCGAATTTACCATGGTAAATTCGAATTAAGAGTGTCCAATACAGGAGAATGGACAACATAATTTACCATGGTAAATTCGATTAAGGGTGTCGAATACAGAATGGACAATAGAACGCACAAAAGCTTCTGACTTCACGTCAGTGCTTGAAGCAATTTTTCAAATTTAATTTCTTTCATGATGCATTTCTATCATAGGAATCCATTGATATAATTCCCAACTCTGAGAAACCAATACTATCGGAGATATAATTTGTCTGTTTGAACAAGAGCGCCAAAAAGCTCCTGTCCACAGGGCTTGAACCATTTTTTTTAAATTCTAGTTGTATTGTAAGTCTCGAACCATCCACAAGTAAGTATTTTGCATTGATAATGACTATTAACACTGCTTTTATGTTTGTTTACCAGATCTTTATACTGCCTTCAATAAAATCAGACCTATTCTGTTCGCGCATAGCAATATTGCTAAGAAAAAGATATTGCTTCCACAGCAAGATCCGAAATAATGCTATTCTGATCATTGATTTTGAGCAATATGATCTGTCATTTTTATAAACATATTGTTATCCACATTGCTATCTCAGCAACCTCAAAATAGTACTTGCTAAGAGCATAACAAGATTTGGAATATGGCTGAGAACCACTTTTTTGTTCCAAGAAATCGGAAATATTGAAAATAGGTAGGTACTTTGATAAATATAGGTATACATAATCGTATATATTTATTAAAGGTACTTGATTTCAAGGGAATTGCTAAGACATAGGTCTGACACTAACAATCCCTTCTATTTGTAAACAGAAAAGTTCATAAACTATTCAACCTCAAAAATAAAAGGCTGAGAGAATTTTATTCATATATCTATTAGTTCATGAGCAAACTAGGATAGATACTCTTTCTTTTAAGTTAGAGATATGCATTCGAAGACTGACCGCCTGGATGAAATAAATTAAGTAAACTATTAATTCAGCCTTAGTAAAAAGATGACTGCCTTTGATTTCATTGAAGAGCCGAGGGTATTTATTCATTTATTTATTTGTTCATGAGCAAACTATGAGATATACTGCTTCTTTTGAGTTAGATACGCAATCGAAGACTGACCGACTGGATGAAATAAATTAAGTAAACTATTAATTCAGCCTTAGTAAAAAGATGACTGCCTTTGATTTCATTGAAGAGCCGAGAGAATTTTATTATTTTTATTTACTTTATTTATTTGTTCATGAGCAAACTATGAGATATACTGCTTCTTTTGAGTTAGATATGCATTCGAAGAGTGACTGACTGGATGAAAAAAATTAAATAAACTATTAATTCATCCTTACTACGAAGATGACTTCTTTTGATTCACTTGAAGAACTGAGAGAAATAGTTCAGGAGAAAACTAGGAGACATACTGTTGCGTTTAACTTGTGCATTCGAAGTCTGACTGAAGACAGGAAAAAATAGAATTTAATATTTGGTTGGGTGTTTGCAAGTCTTCAATGTTCATGGTAGCGGTTACCAATATTCGATGTGTTCCTGAAAATTGATCAATAACTCCATCTTGTTAGTTTCATAAATAAAATAGTTCGTTTTTCGCTTTCGTGATATTTAAATATTTGGTTAGGAATTACGGATAACCACCGAAAAACGGACGAAAGGTTTATCAATTAAGGTTAAATTCTTCTTCTAATTCACATAAAAGTCAAGAAATACAGTGTTGTCAGCTCTAAAATCAATAAATTTTGACCTACTAGATAGCAATATTGCTGGAAGAAAATTGACAACCAACATTGCTATAACAGTCCGAACAGAATACGTAATACCATAGTCATATTGTTAAAAATTAGGAGGATAGCAATATGACTTGAATAGCAATGTTTATAGCAATACGCAAACAGAATAGGTCTGAATATGGTACTCCTTAACAATTTCATGGAGCTTATATTACTTTTCTTTCAGTGTGCAATCTTGGTCGTAAATCAGAGTTTACCTATTACAAGAACTGAATAATTATACTATTTGTTTG
This sequence comes from Halyzia sedecimguttata, assembly GCA_937662695.2. Lineage (NCBI taxonomy): Eukaryota > Metazoa > Arthropoda > Insecta > Coleoptera > Coccinellidae > Halyzia > Halyzia sedecimguttata. The sequence goes on along the minus strand of OW569420.2, from coordinate 27,722,276 downwards.
ATATTACTGATATACATTATGCATTTACCTAGTGGGGCCAGTGCAATTCCGGTGTTTGCTCTAAATATTGAATGTTAAGCGTGTTCATCGGTTTCTTTATTAGACTAAAGGTATTCGATCCACATCTGGTGTGTATGAGTGTCAGTATATGTGTCCTAGGGCAACATTCTCCCCGGAGAAATCAAAGGTTCGGGATCGGGATTATCGTATTGTTCTATTCGTGTCGTTCCGTAATGATTCACATGTTTATATTACCATTATTCTTAAATACCACTACTGCACTTGATATTACTATGGCCTTTGATGGATACCGAAGAACATGTCTGAAAAATGACCTTAGGGTATCTGGAGTTGTATAACTCGGCACTCGTATCCACACCGTTAGCTACCTTAGTGTGAGTGTCGAAATAAAAGGCAGATGTGGGACGTTACACCTAAGCTACCGGAATTCTATGAACACCTTTGCAAGCTACTTGTGTGTGTAATTTGGATGATATCCATACATCTGAATGTTATTGCTTCCACTATGTACCTGTTGTTATGTACCATATAACTATTTTGCTCTACTATGTTACTCTGTATCTATTGCTATTGACCATGCACTTATTGGTCTTCACGATATATCTATGGATACTGACGATGCGCCTATAGCTGTTTACTATGTATCTATTGCAATTGACCATATACCTGTGTCTATGCATTATTACCTATTTTGATCCAATATACGTCTATATACTGTTGAATTAACCATTTTACATGTACCAGTGAATATCTATTTGAAATGATCTAATATGTCTAAAGAGAGGGGTTTTTCTTTTACGTTCTTTTCCCCGATCTCAGGTAATTTGCGCCGAACGTACATTAAACTCTTCGAGTTTATATTATGATATTTTATTTAATTTCTTTCTGACCTTCCTAACAATCTCTCTTATTCTGGGTATCTGAAAGTATTTTGGTTGCATACACATCGTAGAGTCCATCTCTATTCACTGGACGATCAAAATCACACAGCCAAGGGTAAGAATCACGCCATAGAGTTCAATAACTTCAATAACAGAATAGCTTCAGTTGAGTCACATTTAAAGTAGCATTTTTGGGAGGGTTCAGTACTATGTCTCAAAGGATTTGTAGGAGGCCATCTTAACCTCCTATCAGATGAACTGCCCCCTAACCAGTCGACCCGCTACCAAGAACAGGTGGTGGACTCGGGAACTGGACAAAATGCGAAAAAGACTCGCCGCCTCTTCAATGCCGCGAAGAGGACAGATGACTGGGACAGCTATATACCCGGGCTTTGACGAAGTTTACCAAGGCTGTAAGGAAGATTAAGAGAGAGGATTGGAGGAAGCGCTGTGAGGAGACCGTGAAGGCTCCGGCAGCTGCAATAATCCAAAATGTACTTTCCAAACAGCCAACCAATTCACTTGGGGACCCTCAGGACACATGGGGGTGGATTCACAGCAGATAGACATTGGAACTTATGCTCCAAACCCACCTACCAGACTCGGTGATAGCCTCCGAACTGTTTGACCGACTGGGTAGGGAAGGACTGTCAAGCAGGACCTCTAGATCCGGTTGGGAAACTGTGAAGAGAGCTGTCACGTATGGCATGGTAAAATGGGCCATTAAGTCCTTCTTACCCTATAAAGCACCTGGACCAGACGAGATTCTTCCTGTATTACTACAGCAGGGTTAGGACGTTATAGGACCGCTTTTGTGCAGACTTTTTCGGTCTAGCGGGGCATTTGGATATGCCCCGCGAGAATGGAAGTGGAGTGGTTTTTATACCGAAACCGAGGAAAAATCCCCGAAGGCGTATAGACCCATTAACCTCTCGTCCTTTACTTTAAAGGCTCTGGAGAGCATGGGGATGTATTTGCAGCAAACATTTCTGTAAAAGAGGCCACTGCACTGCAACCAACATGTTTACCGTCTGGGTATATCGTGTGACTCGGCCTTACACCATCTAGTGATTAGGATAGAAGAGACGAGTGAGCACAAGGAAGTGGCGCTTGGAACCTTCCTCGACATAGGGGGGGTTTAACAAAACCACTTATCATGCCATGATTAAGGCGGCAGGTGGATCAGCTCCAGACTGCATGGCTGACAGCTACAGGCGTCGTTGTGCGGGGAAACCTAAAGAGTTACTGCGACTAGGGGCACGGCTCAGGGGAGAATAATCTCCCTGTTACTATGGAACCTGGTGGTGGACGGGCTCTTGGTGGAACTGAATAACAGCGGATTCTATACCCAGGGCTATGCGGATGATATCTGCATATTAATCCGGGGAAAGATTCCAAGGGTAGTCTCGGGGTTCACTCTACAGGCTATAAAAGTGGTAGAAAGCTGGTGCGAGAGGGTCAGCCTCAGTGTTAACCCCTCAAAAACAGTTATTTATATGCCACCAAATGGAATTTGGTGGCAATTAAAGCCCCCAAACTCATGGGTGTGCAACCAAAACTGACTGGTACGCTACCTGGGCGTTATGCTTGATACCAAGCTAACCTAAAACGCACAACTGTCAGCAACAGTTGCCAAAGGAAAAAAAACCCTCATGATTGCTCGCAAGGCAATTGGAAAAATATGGGGCTTGAGTCCGGGAATCACTAGGTGGATTTATACTGCTATAGTGAGGTCCTCCCTCAGATATGCTAGTGCTGTGTGGTGGACGAATTTGAACAATTGAACGAGGCCTTCAACGAGCTGGAGTAAGTTCAGAGACTGGCCTTGCTTTGTGTTACTGGAGCAATGAAAACTACTCCGACTGCGGCTATGGAGGTTCTCGTGGGACTCCCTCCCCTTCACCTTCTAGTGAAGGCTGAGGCGAGGCTGGGGGGTGTACAGGCTACAGCTAAAAGTTGTCTGCAGACAACGGTCATACGGACACGCTGGGATTGGGGGACTTATTAGTCACCCGATCCTGAATATGGTGAGTGATATGTGTCGTAGAGAATATTCGTAAGGGCTATTCCAATAGGAACATACGAATTCTCTCGATCCTGAATATGGTGAGTGACTGGAGTCCAGTAACCCATAAATTTCCTTCCTTCAAGCTGAGGCTAAGGCCCCCCGCGGAGGGGGAAAAAAGACCGCACAGTAAACTAACATTGTTCACGGCAGGTTCAATTATGGGGCGACGCTCTGGACCTGGAGTATATGGAGCTGCATATTTGTGTTCTGTGGGCTGCACTCCACGTGAGCATTTCGATGTCGCTTGGGCAACGCACCAGTATATTCTAGGCGGAAGTGTTAGCCATCACGACATGTGTCGTTGAGAATATTCGTATGGTCTATTCCAATAGGAACATATGAATTCTCTCGTACAGTCAGGCAGCACTTAAGGAAACAGCCAGCTGGAGAATTAACTCCAGGCTTATGCTGGAGTGCCGACAGCACCTGGAAACCTTGGCTGCCAGAAACCGAGTTGAGCTCGGGTGGGTGCGCCGGGGCACACAGGGGTGGAATGAAAGAGCTGACGCACTCACTACAGAGGGCTCGGCTATCCCCCTCTTCGGGCTGGAGCCGGGAATAGGGGTGAACAAATCGGTACAGTAAGAAAACTTCCGTCCAGCGACATAGAAAGTTAATGATGAGGCAGCCCTGTCCCTCCCTAACTAAAGAAGTCTCACTACTAAATAGCAGTGATTTCATGGCAGTAACTGGCCTACTACCTGGACTATTTACTCTGAGAAAGCACCTGAACAACATGGGGATTGTCTAGAAAACCCTGTTTGTAGGAAATGTGGAGGGCAGACGAAATTGCCTCACATGTCATATTTGTGTAGTCAGTAGCGTCAAAACATCACAATTTTAAATATTTTTTTTTTGCCAGTAAATTATTTTATTTTATAAAAGTAAAAATATGGTATCATCAAATAAGGTTTCGACTTGATTTGACAGAAATTTCAGAAAAAAATATTTATAATTTTGAAAGTAATGGCTGTTTGTGTTGATCCAGTTCTGACCGAAGCGCCTTGCGGTGACCATCACTTATCCTTGGAGATTCATCAAAAAGCAATTGGACAAAAATAAATAGTTTTATTGAAAGATAATCTTGTGCCTGATCGAATTTTTTTTTTGTTTATTTTGAATTAACTAAATGGGAGCCTCAGGAAAATTTTTTCCATATTTTCGGGAAAAAACCAACAGTTAATTGTTTATAAAAATTCGAAATTAAAAGCAAAAAGAAAATCCTTCGATCAGGCACGAGTCTCTCATGTTTTCGGAAAGCTGTATAAATTTCATTAGAATCTATAAAGCGGTTTTCGAGCTACAGTGGTCACCAGTTCAAAGAACGTAGTTTTGAGAAAAACGCATTTGAAGTTTTACACTCAATTTACGTATTATTCAATTACTTACAGAGTCATCTATTCCTGAGCCATATACTAGTTCTCCAGCCGTTGTGGCAGCCTCCAAAATATATCAATTTGATGTTGTCTACGTATCATTCTACCTTCTGGAGTGTTGTCGTTAGCACATTAGCTGCTAACTACCTGCTATCGCCCAAAGCGCCCGAGAGACCGTTGCTAATTATCGAATTACTCGAAAAGTATTTGTCCGATTTACTTCAAATTTTCAGAGAATATTTCTGAGATATTATGCTTTAAGAAAATGCAAAAAAAGGAAAAAAGATTTTTTGAAAAAGCTGACTACACCACCTAACCCCTTAAGTAAACCTGAGCTGCAGGGGATCGACTAAGAGACCCTATGGAGGCTAGCAACCCGAGCTGTGCAGGATCAACCATGAGACCCTGTCAGCTAATAGAAGACCGGCCTAGGTGCAATAAGCCTCTTTAGGCTGCAGCACAGGTAACTCGAGCGATCGGAATCGGTCTAACACGAACAAACCAAAGATAGAAAAATATACTCACCTATTTTGTTGAGCTTTACACATGTACTGCATAAGTTCATCTGCTGAAGAAACAGGCATCACTGTCAAATTGGAAACTGTTGTTCCTTTTCCTTCATTGAATCGAATTTCCAATTTTTTTTCACTTTTCATGTTTAACAGATCTCTTATAGTCTCATTGTATATTTCAAGGAAACTTGCTTGGATTTTATAAGACCAACCCATTTTCTGCATCTTCTGTATTCTCTCAAATATTAATTGTGCTGATCTGGGTATCATTCCTGAAACCATCCAGAAATAAACAGATGAGTCATTGCAATATCCAAAATATTGGTAATACGGCATCGATACATTAATGAAAACAAGCTCTTAGCAGGTTATGAGTGGTCTCCAAAGGAATCCTAGGAGTTTCTGTATAATCATATCGTATTGTTATCCCTTGTCTGAATCTGCCAGCAAATTTTACTGTTCAAAATTATTCTATCCACAACATCTGTCACAGAATTAATGAAACAAAATAAAAAAAAGCACTGACGTGAAGTCAGTACTCTTTGGCGCGCGTGTTCACGGTGGCTAATTTGAATTGAATGATGAGTACTTAAAGCTCAGTGGATAGAGCGAGCCGAAGATCTACCCAAAGGATAGTGGACACCATTCACTGTCGTTTCAATAATTAACAGTGCTGTATCTAAGCTGCCATCAGGATAGAGTAATAAAGTTGGAAGAGAACACAACTGACTCTCCTTAGTCGCACAAGCTGCTGGAAGATTTGGGAGGGTCAGTATAATCCTAATCATGTTTATAGCACGCGCGCCAAAGCAGATTGACTTTTTACACTTTTTCTTTCATTTTTAAGTCAATTTGCTTTTGCGCGCGTGCTATAAACATGATTAGGATTATACTGACCCTCCCAAATCTTCTAGCAGCTTGTGCGACTAAGGAGAGTCAGTTGTGTTCTCTTCCAACTTTATTACTCTATCCTGATGGCAGCTTAGATACAGCACTGTTAATTATTGAAACGACAGTGAATGGTGTCCACTATCCTTTGGGTAGATCTTCGGCTCGCTCTATCCACTGAGCTTGAAGTACTCATCATTCAATTCAAATTAGCCACCGTGAACACGCGCGCCAAAGAGTACTGACTTCACGTCAGTGCTTTTTTTTATTTTTTCAAGTTCCTTTAACAAATATAGCTATCAATACAGTTTGACTGTTAGCTTTACCGTAGATCGAAAAAAATTGCGGTTGTGGGACCTCTGTTAGGAACGCAATTGCCTCTTCTCCGAATCCGAACGTATTTTAATATAGATCTACCGAATACAGTTATACATAAATTCGCCTCAGGCAGACATTTCAACTCGGAAACAACGCTATTTACCCCAAACTGCCTTGTGTCCGTGCACTGAATAGACATGAATATTCTTTTAAAACCTCACAATATCGGCTCATTACTCCCAACATAACCCAAACAACCCAAAACCATACACTTCTCGTCTGCGCAAGCGCAATATACTCGTGGCTGCAAGTCCTCCCAAAATTACACACCTCAGGAGATATCGCTTCTTGAATCCACGCATGCGCAGACCCTCACCAGGGGATTCTATAGAGGAATAGCATCCGCCACCCCAAAACCCCAATTCTCTCTGACGAAAGCACCAGCAGTTAAATCACTGATGGTCTGCTCATGCGCATAACGAAAACTGCCCGTAAGGGGTAACATCAATTTCGAAATTAGCCCCAGGGCCACGGTACGGACACTTAAACTCGGAAACAACGCTACATCCCCCAAACTGACTTGTCCTTGCACTGAATTGCCATGAATATTCTTTTAAAACCTCACAATATCGGCTCAGCACTCCCAACATAACCCATACAACCCAAAAACAGGCACTTCTCTTCTGCGCATGCGCAATCTACTAGCGGCTGCAAGTTCTCCTAAAATCACACACCTTACAAAAAACTCCGATTCTCCAACACTAGAGGTTCAGGAGATATTGCATCTTGAATCCACGTATGCGCAGACCCTCTCCAGTGGATTCTATGGAAGAATAGCATCCGCCACCCCAAAATCCCAATCCTCTCCGACGAAAATACCAGCAGTTAAATCACTGATGGTCTGCTCATGCGCATAACGAACATGCCCGTGAGGGGTAATATCGATTTCAAAACTAGCCCCAGGGCCACGGTACGAACACTTCAATTCGGAAACAACGCTACATCCCCCAAACTGACTTGCCGTGCACTGAATTGCCATGAATATTCTTTTAAAACCTCACAATATCGGCTCAGCACTCCCAACATAACCCATACAACCCAAAAACAGGCACTTCTCTTCTGCGCATGCGCAATCTACTAGCGGCTGCAAGTCCTCCTAAAATCACACACCTTACAAAAAACTCCGATTCTCCAACACTAGAGGTTCAGGAGATATTGCATCTTGAATCCACGTATGCGCAGACCCTCTCCAGTGGATTCTATGGAAGAAAAGCATCCACCACCCCAAAATCCCAATCCTCTCCGACGAAAGCACCAGCAGTTAAATCACTGATGGTCTGCTCATGCGCATAACGAAAACTGCCCGTAAGGGGTAACATCAATTTCGAAATTAGCCCCAGGGCCACGGTACGGACACTTAAACTCGGAAACAACGCTACATCCCCCAAACTGACTTGTCCCTGCACTGAATTGCCATGAATATTCTTTTAAAACCTCACAATATCGGCTCAGCACTCCCAACATAACCCATACAACCAAAAAACAGGCACTTCTCTTCTGCGCATGCGCAATCTACTTGCGGCTGAAAGTCCTTCCAAAATCACACGCCTTACAAAAAACTCCGATTCTCCAACACTAGTGGTTCGGGAGATATCACATCTTTAATCCGCGCATGCGCAGACCCTCAACAGGCGATTCTATGGAGGAATAGCATCCGCAACCCCGAAACCCCAATCATCTCTGACGAAAACACCACCAGTTGAATCACTGATGGTCTGCTCATGCGCATAACGAAAAATGCCTGTAAGGGGTAACATCAATTTCAAAATCAGCCCCAGGGCCACGGTACGGACACTTTATCTCGGAAACAACGCTACATCCCCTAAACTGACTTGTCCTTGCACTGAATTGCTATGAATATTCTTTTAAAACCTCACAATATCGACTCAGCACTCCCAACATAACCCATCCAACCCAAAAACAGTCACTTCTCTTCTGCGCATGCGCAATCTACTCGCGGCTAAAAGTCCTCTCAAAATAACACACCTTACAAAAAACTCCGATTCTCCAACACTAGTGGTTCGGAAGATATCGCTTCTTTAATCTACGCATGCGCAGACCCTCATCAGGGATCTGGATTCTATGGAGGAATAGCATCCGCCACCCCAAAACCCCAATCCTCTCTGACGAAAACTACAGCAGTTAAATGACTTCTCATCTGCGCATGCGCAAAACGAAAAATGCCCGGATAGGGCAGCATGAACCTCAGAAAAATAGGTTTCGGCATTTTAAGCAAATAACAAATAGTAGTAATTTTTTGATTTTTTTCATGTCACGTGATCTTCACGAAATTTTGCAAAAGTGTTTGCATTGGTCTTTTGCATCTAACTACTGAGTTTCAATTTAATCAGATCAGTATTTTTCGAGTTATCGTGAAAACAAAATTTTGAAGTTTTTGAAAAATTTTTTTGCCACTTTAGGGCCGTCCGGTCGAAACAGAACTTCGCAGGCAGATGAAGGTCATGATTCTACAATTTGATGCCAAATTTCAGAAAGATCGAGTGATCAGTTCCGGAAATATTCATAAAAAACGTTTTGACTAAAAACGGCCTTAACTCCGAAACCGCTCGGTGGATCTCGCCCGTTAACGAACTTGTCCGAGATATTTACGCTACAAAACTACCCTGCAAATTTCAACGCTCTAAGTCGTTCCGTTCGAGAGTTATCGTGCTAACGGCCGGCCGGACCGGCCTGCCAGCCGGCCGGACGGACAGAATTGAATTTGACCTCGAATTCTTCATCAGGGAATCGAACCCAATCGTTTGAGGCCATTTTCGAAAAATACAGACATTGTGACGAAATGATAGCACGCTGTTCCTTGCGGAACACGCGCGCAAAAACTGGTTCAAGCCCTGTGGACAGGGGCTTTCTGGCGCTCTAGTTCAAACAGACAAATTATATCTCCCAAAGTATTGGTTTCTCAGAGTTGAGAATTATATCAATGTATTCTTATGATTGAACTGCATCATAAGGGAAATTCAATTCAAATAATAGTTTATTTATCAAGATTAAATGAGCAATCTGAGAATGAGAACTGCACCATGGAAGAAATCAAATTATTAAAATAGCAAATGTATTTGACTCTCTCTTATAGAACAGGATGACATGTACGCAGTGGCGTAACGTTCCTCAGCCAGGATTTCGTTTATGAATCTTATATACAGGGTGTCCAAAGTTCGAGTGCCTATTAGACGTTTCTGGAGAACTGGACATATTTGAAATCTGAAAATTGGGATTATGATATTGCTTGAAATTCTCTATAGAGCTAAAATATGTTCCAAGCACAAGCACCCGGTTATACAGAGAGTAAAAATAAATCTAATGACAATTTTTTTTTTCAAGTTTTGTTTTCTTTGTATGATCAAGTATTCAATGCTGAATACATTTCTGATGAAATCATTGTATTCATTCGAATTGTTTTCAAAATATCGAAAGAAATCCGGAAAAAAGTCAAATACACTGCTCAACAATTGATAGGGATCACTTACTTTTTCTAAATTTATTTCTGAATTATTCGCTCCAAGATTATAAATTTAGTCAGATATCAGAGTATTTTCAGTTGATAATATGGTTCACTTGAGAAAAGAATGAAAAAATAGAAAGTTGGAGAGAAAAAAAGACTTTATTAGGAACACTCAAAATTATGTGTTTGAATAACATAAACATTTTATGATGACACCACAAGAAGGCTGCAGTTTCGGTTAAGCTAGTACCTAGTTGGCCCCCCACGAGATCGTCTCAAGCATTCTACCCTACGAGGCATACTTTCAATCAAACGATTTATAAAATTTTGGGGCAAATTCGTCAAAATATCCCGTAAAGCGTTAGAAAGGTCCTCCAGGTTATTGATCGGTTGTTCTAAGGTTGACAATTGTCTAGACATCTCAGACCAGACATGTTCGATGCAATTCATGTCTGGAGAGCGAGCTGGCCAGTCCATCCTATCAATAGCATGAGTTTCTAGCGCTTCATTAACCAGACGACTACGGTGTGGACGGGCATTATCGTCAATTAAAATGAAATTCTCGCCCAAGGCAGCCGCAAACGGAACAATTATGGGTTCAATAATCATATCGTGATATCTCTGGCTGGTCATTGTGGTGTTCTGCAGAACAACCAACTCTGTGCGTTGGTTCAAACAAATGCCTCCCCATACACATATAGAACCTCCGCCAAAAGCTGTTGTGGGTACCATAAACTGTTCTGCATACCTGCGACCTCTTTCCCTCCAAGCAAGAATACGTCCATCGGAGTTGACCAAACGAAATCTAGACTCATCCGTAAATAAACATCGGCTCCAATCTTCAACTGTCCAATTGCGGTGCTCCTCAGCCCATTGCCGTCGATGAACCCGGTGTTCCCTATTCAAACGGGGATGTTGTACCCTCCTACGTGCTCTCAAACCACGAACATGTAGTCGTCGTCTTACAGTCTGGTTCGAAATTAGAACTCCTGTTGCAACTCTCAGTGATCTATTGAGCCGCGACGCCGGGTAAGTGGGATTTCTCCTAGCATTGAGGACCAAAAGACGATCTTGGGCAGCTGTTGTACTGCGCTGCCGACCTCCCCCATGAACATAAGCTACTGAGTCGTTTTGGATGAACCTATTCCAAGCCCGACTCACGACACTTTGCGAAACATTCAACCGCCGGGACACTTCTCGCTGGGACAAACCTTCCTGTATCCACCGTATGATTTGGTCCAGTTGCACAGGAGCCAAACGTCTTCTCGGCATGACTGATAAGCTAATATTGTTCTCATTTCTTCAATTATTGTCACCTTATGTGTTTGGACGAGAGAAAAAAACAGATTTAATAACAAATACCACATTGCTTTTCACTCCACATGTAACAGCCTACAGATAATAATCGATTTTGTGAACAAGAGCCGATGAAGTGAGGAAAAATTTGATATAATCAACTCAAAACATCTTAATTTTTCCTTAGAGAACATATAATGTACAGATATTCACGAGATAACTTGAAAAAAATACAAATGAAGAGAAGTTCATAAGTGATCCCTAGCAATTGTTGATCAGTGTATGTTTAGTCAGTATTATGTTCATTATTCTTATTTTACACATCCTGAGCGTGGAACGTTTTTACAACATCGACGAGGAATAATGTGGAAAGGTCATGCATCTTCTGAATTTCAGAAATATCATCACTGGATGTTTCAAATTTCGTGTCGAAAATAGCGATCAAAAATTGGCCATAACTTCTGTTTTTCTAATTAGAACCCTTTTTTATATGATTGCGTTGGATTCTGCGGTGAAAAATAATGATAGTTTTCTAACATGATTATCATCCTGAATTCAATAATTTCCGATTTTTTTTTTTTTTAATTCAGGAGCATAAGTTAGAAAATTATCATTATTTTTTACCGCAGAATCTAATGCAAACATAAAAAAATTGGTTCAAGCACTGACGTGAAGTCAGAAGCTTTTGCGCGTATGTTCTATTGTCCATTCTTCTGTATTGGACACCCTTAATCGAATTTACCATGGTAAATTATGTTGTCCTTTCTCCTGTATCGGACACTCTTAATTCAAATTTACCATGGTAAATTTGAATTTTCGAATTTTTTTTTCGTGATTTTTTTGAAATTTTCTAGGGGTGCGGTTCTTAAAATTTTTTTTTCGTAATTTTTTTCAAATTTTCTAGGGGTGCGGTTCTTACAAAATTTTAAACACGTCTTTATGATGATTTTCTACTACTAGTTACCAAGCTTCAATTCGATCGAATATTTATTTTTTGAGTTATCAAGGAAATAATATTCCAGGTGGGTATAACTCGGAAACCGTTTGACCGATTATGCCCAAAAACGAACCCAACTCTCCCTTTCGGATACGCAACCCATCCTGGAAATTGCAAGTCCTTATCTCTTTTCGTTCGAAAGTTATCGAGGTATCGGTCACCCATCTACTGAACTCACACAAGAATGCTCGAATCTCCAACAATATTCAATCGATCGTGTTAAAACTTGAAACTTGGCAGTAGAGTTAGGTTATGAAGGCTCTTGCAAAATTTCAGCAATTTGAAACGAATAGTTACTGATATTTAGATTCTTTTTTTCCAATTTTCAATGATTTTTTTGAAATTTTTTACAGATACTATCCCCACGAAATTTCGCAAGAATTTTCGCGTTGGCATTCTACAACTAATTACCATGTTTGAATTTAATCGGTTTAGTATTTTTCGAGTTAATGAGGAACAAAAAACAACGAAATTTCAGATGGCTATAACTCTAAAACCGTTTGGCAGATTATGCTCATAAACGAACTGAAATGTCGCGTTCTGGTGCACATCCTAACCTGAAAACTTCAAGCCGCTATCTCTTTCCGTTCTCAAGTTATCGTGACAACAACAATATTTTTTAATAATTTTTTTAAAATTTTCTAGCCATACGATTCACACAAACGTGCTTAAGTTCATATTCTACAACTACTGACCAAGTTTCAATTCGATCGGATGTATATTGAATGAAAACAAAATTATTACTCGGAAACCACTGGGCCGATTATGCCCATTAACGAACTTGTCCGTCGTATTGGGATACGCCAGCCACCCTGAGAATTTCAAGTCGCTAGCTCTTTTCGTTCTCAAGTTATCATGGCAACGGCCGGACGGACAGAATCAAATTTGACCTCGAATTCTTCATTGGGGAGTCGAACTAAATCGTTTGAGACCATTTTCGTCAAAAAATTCGAAAGTTACAGACATTTGGGCAAAACTATAACGCGATGTTCCCCAGAACATACGCGCAAAAATAGGGTTCTAATTTGAAAAACAGAAGTTATGGCCAATTTTTGGCGCTCTAGTTCCTCGGAACTGAGTGCTTATCAATTTGCCCAAATGTCTGTAATTTTCGAATTTTTCGATGAAAATGGTCTTAAACGATTTGGTTCGACTCACTGATCAAGAATCCGTGGTCGAAATTCATTCTGTCCGGCCGGTCCGGCCGTAGGCACGATAACTCTCGAACGGAATGAGCTAGACAGTTGAAATTTTCAGAGTATGTTTGGGGGATAAATATCTCGGCTAAGTTCGTTATTAGGCAAAATCGGACAGATGGTTTCGGAGTAACAAAAAAAAATTTTTTTTTTACAGAACAAATTCCAAATTAAAATTTTTTTCAATAAGCAGTTTTACCATAAGAATCCATTCATATAATTTTTAACTCTAACAAACTAATATTTTCGGAGATATGATTTTTCAAAATTTCAATGATAGAATTTTTCTGTGGCTATTCTATGAATTGTTATAATGTCAACTTTGACGTTGTCTCATTGTAATTCATTCCAGTAATGGTATCAATATGAGAATTAGAATATTATCATACTTTTGTTGGTTGATATTTTCATGCCGATGGTCAATCCATATGATGATGGGAATGGTAATGGTAAGTTAATAATATTGAGTTCAGAATATCTCCACTAAAAACAAAACTGGAATTGAGGAATAAATATCTCGGATGAGTTCGTTGTTGGGTAGAATTCGTCTATTGGTTTTGGATTGATAATTTTTGGCACTCTTGTTGAATTTAAATTCTTCTATGATGTTTGAATTCAATTTCTGCTAAGATGAAGTTCTAAATTTCAATAATGAATCGTACTTCTGTTTTCACAGAATGCTATAATTATTCTATCTAAGCTTTATTATATGATCTGTGTTCATACTCGTACATTTCATCCTGTTCTATAAGAGAGAGTCAAATTCATTTCAGCTATTTTAATTTGGTTTCTTCCATGGTGCAGTTCTCAGATTGCTCATTTAATCTTGATAAATAAACTATTATTTGAAATGAATTTCCTTTATGATGCAGTTCTATCATAAGAATACATTGATATAATTCTCAACTCTGAGAAACCAATACTTTCGGAGATATAATTTGTCTGTTTGAACTAGAGCGCCAGAAAGCTCCTGTCCACAGGGCTTGAACCCATTTTTGATCACAATGTTCGACACAAAATTTGAAACACCCTGTGAAGATATTTCTGAAATTCAAAAGATGCATGACCTTTCCACATTCTGCCTCTTCGATGTTGTAAAAACATTTCACGCTCAGGATGTTTAAAATGCGAATAATGAAAATAATACTGACTAAACATATTTAATTTTTTTCCGTTTTTTTTTTCGATATTTTGAAAACTATTCGAATGAATACAATGGTTACGCCACTGACGAGTATGAACACAGATCATATAATAAAGCTTAGATAGAATAATTATAGCATTCTGTGAAAACATAGGAGTACGATTCATTATTGAAATTTAGAAAAATGATATCTCCGAAAGTATTAGCTTGTTGGAGTTGAAAATGATATCAATGGATTTTTATGGTGAAACTGCATCTTAAATAAAAATTGAATTTGGAATTTGTTATTTAAAAAAAAATTTTTTTCGTTACTCCGAAACCATTTGGCCTATTTTGCCCAATAACGAACTAAACCAAGATATTCATCTCCCTAACCTACTCTGACAATTTCAACTGCCTAGCTCATTCCGTTCGAGAGTTATTGTAGAAATTTTTTTTTTTAATTTTCAAATTTTTTTTTTTTGACACTTTATGGTTCGATACAAAACTTCACATGCGTATGAAGGTCATGATTCTACAATTTGATGCTAAATTTCAGATAGATCGAGTGATCTATCTATCTAGCTGGCCCGGCGATCTTCGTCCCAGGTCCGTCAAGATGGTGACCCACTTGGAAAATTGAAAATATCTCGGAAAATAGCAGGGCACAAAATTTTTTTTATACGGCAAAAATTGGCACAAAATGAGCACAAAATTACTATTTCGCTCAATTTCCATTCCCGCATATGCGGGTCACCAACTTGACGGACCTCTTCGTACCGCCTAACTTAATAAAAAAAATGCTCGGTATCAATGAGGTTTCATTATTATTTTCGATTAATTGCACATGATGTTGCTTACTTACAAAACAGAGTTCTTCCTGAAATACTGGATATTTATGAGGTTTCAATTTGATATTGACAGACAAACACAGTTATGATGAAGTCTCTTAATCAATTTAAAGCTTTATGATAAAGAAAATTGTAACATTATGAGAATCCATCCAAGGTACCTATTTAGTTAATGCTTTGTTTGTGGCACAAATCACTTCAATGGCGTACAATTGTGCCGTGAGAAAAAGAACATCCTGTATAGTAATGGTTTATTTTCAATTATGTATGCCTCGAAACTATATTTTTTAACTCAATTGAATGAAATTGTACGATTAGCGTGAAAAACAGCAAGTTGCCATTTACGTTATAAGAAAAACACCCTGTATGAAAATTTCGGACAAATGCATGAGAATCCATCCAAGGTACCTATTTAGTTAATGCTTTGTTTGTGGCACAAATCACTTCAATGGCGTACAATAATTGTGCCGTGGGAAAAAGAACATCCTGTATAGTAATGGTTTATTTTCAATTATGTATGCCTTGAAACTATATTTTTTAACTCAATTGAATGAAATTGAACGATTGGCGTGAAGAACAGCAAGTTGCAAATGACGTCAAAAGAAAAACACCCTGTATGAAAATTTCGGACAAATACATTATGAGAATCCATCCAAGGTACCTATTTAGTTAATGCTTTGTTTGTGGCACAAATCACTTCAATTGTGCCGTGATATAAAGAACACCCTGTAAAGTAATGGTTCATTTTTAATGATATATGCCTCGAAAGTATATTTGGCTGATCTCCACTATTTATATAAGATTTTGAATTCTGTGGTTGATTGTCCAGCTTTGTTGTCGTTGATACCATTTAATGTGCCTGGAAGACTCACACGTAATACTCCACTCTTTCGTCCAATAACACACAAGACGAATTATGCATCAAACATCTATCCTGGGAGATGTTTAGCAGTTTCAAATTGCTTGGATGCAAACTTGGATTTTTTTTCCGTAAGTTTCCCTACTTTCAAATGCAATGTGAGAAAGATGTATAGAAATACATGAAAGTTGTTCTCTCTAACTCATATTGGAGCTTGCTTACATTATTTTGAAGAAAATTATAATTTTGTTTTGGTTTCTTTAGATGTTCATATTTTGTTTTAAGTTTGTTGATTTCAACATATTGATACTGTAAAATGGGGGATATCCCGTTTATTCGATATATATTGTTGTAATATAATGTCGAAATAAATAAATAAATAAATAAATAAATTGTACGACTATGGCGTGAAGAAGAGCGAGTTGCCATTGACGTTAAAAGAAAAACTCCCTATAGAAATTTTTATATTTATTCACCTTTTAAACCTTCCCTGGACTTCCACAAATAATTCAAGACCAAAATTAGCCAAATCGGTCCAGCCGTCCTCGAGTTTTAGCGAGACGAACGAACAGCAATTCATTTTTATACAGGGTGAGTCTTTGATCACTGCATTAATTTTAACCAAAGATTCCTCTCATCGAATGAAACACTTTTTTCCTTTGTCATTTTTCCAGATTCGGCACAGGTAAAAAGTTACAAGCGTTTAAAGATTTCACAATGTGCTAATATACTCCTGCACATAAATTATCTATGACATTGTTGGCGGACGAGAATAAGGCATGGTAACGTGGTTTTTAGCTTGATTCGGGATTCCAACGCTCAGGGACGGATCCATAAAAGTAGTGAAATTTCTGGAGTTTTCCATTTTAAAACATACAATGAAGAATATCTCGAAAACGGTGCGTTTAAGGAGAAATGATGAGGAATAATATAATGTTCTAAAAGGATGGAATATTCTTGAAATGACTCAAGAAAAACTTTATGTGCTTTCTTTATGCTAATTTCGTTTAGTTTTATGAATCCACGAGTCCATAACTAGAAAACCAGTGAAGTAGAGAATAACTAATATTTGGAAAATATGTATCATTGTTATAGGAAACTTTACGCCAACATTCATTTTATTCGAAAAAAGGATGTCAAAGCTACAAAATAAAAACTGATATTTTTCAAAATTTCAACAGCCTGTATCTTTTTACCTGAGCTGAATTTGGAAAAATGTTAAATGAAAAAAGTGTTTCATTTGATGAAAGGAATCTTTGGTTAAAATTAATGCAGTGGTCAAAGACTCACCCTGTACCTATATACAGGGTCTTTCACGAGGAACCTCACCCATATTTATACGGGAAACTACTGAACGTATTTTCATGAAATTCAGCACTTATAAGTACTTCACGATGCTGATGAAATCTAAAATATTTTCAAGGCATGAGCACCTCCGGTTTTTCCGGAAATGACGTCAACTTCCGTTTTTCAAATTAGAACACCATTTTTTCATTGCAGAAATAGATTCCTTAGAAAATTTCAAGTTATTTTGATGTAACATTTTTCAGTTTTGGTTGGAAAATTCTCTCTGAGCGGGAAAATTCGAAAAAAAAAATCGAAAATAGAGCTCCGCTGAAACAAGAATAACTTCGAGGTTTTTGGATGGAAAGTTTTCATTTTTGGGATTTTTCAAGATGTAAAATTGATGTATCCACTTTAAAGATCGAAATCGCGATTCATGATACAGGGGGTGAAAAAATCGCTTTCAAAGTTAGGGATGACAAAATCGTGAAAAATCAATTTTTTCAAATTATAACCCCATTTTTTTATGGCAGATATTGAATCTACGTTAAAAAATAATGTGAGTGTATGCATCACACCCTTGCCCTAAAGTGGATATTTTCTGAGTTATTCACAAAAAACTGTTTTTCGTCTTGAATTTTCAGCTATTTCTTTTCCCTTCGCGCCAAAAAGATGAAATTTTCAGGAACTGTTACTTAAACCATGTTTTAGATTTTACAACCCTAATATGCAAGAGAAAAAAGTTACAGGTTGTTCCTAAATAGATGGCGAATTTTGATTCGAATTTGTATCGGAAACCTCTTTATTTCAACTAATCGGCCATCGGTTTTCTCTCCAGTGATAAATAAATAATTCCTTATGAACCATATGCAAAAACTTACCATGTTTTACATCCTTTTTTTTTAATGATAGATATCATTAATTACATCTGCCAAATTCCTCTTTATTCAGTAGCATTTTGTGTTTACTATTAATTTGGTGATAATTCGTATTAAGTTATAAAATCGATCACTATGCCTAATTTTACCAATGAAGATTATTTAAATCTCATTCTACTTCATGGAGAATGTAATAAAGTTGTAGATAGAACGATTCGACTGTTCATTGATAGGTTTCCTGACCGACCCAGACCAACGAGAGATACCATTAACAGAACCATGACAAACTTGAGAAATGTCGGATCTTTCGTTAAGAAAACTATACACAGAGAAAATAGCTGAAAATTCAAGACGTAAAACAAATTTTTGTGAATAACTCAGAAAATATCCATTTTAGGGCAAGGGTGTGATGCATACACTCACATTATTTTTTAACGTAGATTCAATATCTGCCTTAAAAAAATGGGGTTCTAATTTGAAAAAATTGATTTTCACGATTTTGTCATCCCTAATTTTGAAAGCGATTTTTTCACCCCCTGTATCATGAATCGCGATTTCGATTTTTAAAGTGGATACATCAATCTTACATCTTGAAAAATCCACAAAAATGAAAATTTTCCATCCAAAAACCTCGGAGTTATTCTTGTTTCAGCGGAGCTCTATTTTCGATTTTTTTTTCGAATTTTCCCGCTCAGTGAGAATTTTTCAACCAAAACTGAAAAATGTTACATCAAAATAACTTGAAATTTTCTAAGGAATCTATTTCTGCAATAAAAAAATGGTGTTCTAATTTGAAAAACGGAAGTTGACGTCATTTCCGGAAAAACCGGAGGTGCTCATGCCTTGAAAATATTTTAGATTTCATCAGCATCGTGAAATACTTATAAGTGCTGAATTTCATGAAAATACGTTCAGTAGTTTCGCGTATAAATATGGGTGAGGTTCCTCGTGAAAGACCCTGTATAGAAGATGAATACATTTAATACCATTTTACTGACCTACTTCAGTAACGAGTGAATCATCTATGATCACAGAATTTTTAATTCTGACATATGTATTCTATATTCTCAAGAATGTCGATATTCTACGACTAGATACCAAGTTACAATTCGATCGGGTCTGTATTTTTTTGAGTTATCAAGAATGTTTTCATTTCTGGTAGCCCTCATAGTAGATATTTGTAGCATTAAAAAAATTAGTCAAGCACTAACGTGGAAGTCAGGAGCTTTTGCACGTATGTTCTATTGTTCATTCACCTCTATTAGACCCTCTTAAACTCTTAATGGAATTTAGCATCGATATAAATACCGTTTTCTCCGCTTTTATAAGATATGAATACATTTCATACCATTTTAATGACAGACTTCAGTAAAGAGAGACTCGTCTATGATCACAGAATTTTAATTCTGAAATATGTATTCGATTGGAATTGAAATTCGTTGAATATCTAATAATATACGAAAAAATTTACGACTACAGGATACGATATTCACGAAATTCCACGAAAAATAATGGGTCGGTATTCTACAAGTAATTACCGAATTTTAATTAGATCAGATTTGTATATTTTGAGTTATAGAGGAAATAACAACAAAATTTCAGATGATTATAACTCCAAAACCTTTTGGTCGATTATGCCAAATAACTTAAATGTCGCATTCGGATGCGCAACCTAACCTGAAAATTGCAAGTCGCTATCTCTATTCTATCTCAGGTTACCTCAGTCGCTATTTTTTCCGTTCTGAAGTTATCGTGGCAACGGCCGGCCGGCCGGACAGAATCAAATTTGACCTCGAATTCTTCATCAGCCTAGTGAGTTGAACCTAATCTTTTCAGGAAATAAGTTCTTCGAAAAAATATTGGTATTACGAGAAGATTAAATTAAGTGTATAGTGCGGTTGGCTCAGTGGTAGAGCGTTTGACTTGGTAGCGGAAACCCCAAGTTCAATCTCGAGGCTAGGAAAGAAATTTTCTAGTCATGGTAATCGCCACCATTCCCTGTTTGGTCAAAAATTAACAGTGATGTGTCTAAGTTGGCGTAAGGACACAGTAAATACGTCTAAACAGAATACAACGTATTCTCCTTACTCACTCAAGCTCCCAAGGGCTTATGAGGGGTGCCTCCTTGGGAAAGACCTAGGACGATCAGTATAATAATAATAATAAATAATAATGACCGACTTTTCGAATACATCCGGATTGTACATCTATATTGTACTTACCAAGAGATTCTATGGGATCTGATTCTCCTTGCATGGTGTAAGTTTTACCAGATCCTGTCTGTCCATAGGCAACAACACAAACATGATATCCATCCATCGCGGATTGTAACAACTGTGATATTTCTTCAAATATAGCTTCTTGAGTTGCCTCTTGATTGAACACCTTATCGAAAGTAAATTCTTGGGGTTCACTACCTTTACTGCTACCTGCAGACGCTATACTTTGACTGATTTTAGAAATTTCTATGCAGTTGTCCTCTGGAAAATTGAAATTACACATACTTATTTCTTCAAGCTCGTTCAAAGGCGGTCTCAAGCGACAAAATACTCTTATGTTACCTGCGAAAAATTTGTATTAGAGGAATTCGAATTTCATATTTTCAATATTATTATAAGAGATGGACGTCTGAAAATTCGTAATGTCGAATGTGTCTAAATACATGAATATCTAAATAAATAAATGATTTTATTTAGCCTTCTCATCCGTTCAGTTCATTTCCTCATCATGCAAGCTGCATTAGAACGATATGCCTAATGCATATTTCAACAACTTTGAAGTATAAATATGCAGAGAAGTAACATGTTTAAAATCCTTTAATTTTTTTTAAATTTTTTTTTGTTAGAAAAGCATTTTGTATTTTATTTGATATACCTTATAGAACATATCTTGTATATACAAAACGCAAAATACTTTCTGATGAACACAAAATCGTATAGCAATGCACCATGTTAGTACTATAACGTTTGACAATAATCTTGGATTACAAATGCTCATGCATAAAAATATAAAAAACCACTGACGTAAAGTCAGTACTCCTTGGCGCGCTTGTCCACGTTGAACAATTTCAATTTAATGATGGGTGCTTTAAGCTCAATGGATAGCACGCACCGAAGACCTAGTCAGTTTATAGTGACCACCATGCACCGTTGGGTCAAATATTAAGAGTGCTGTGCCTAAGCTGGAGTAAGGACACAGTAACAAACTCGCACAAGCTCCTATGAGCTTCTGAAGGGTCTCCTTGGGGAAGACCTAGGCGGGAGAGTATAATCATAATCATGTCATTAGCAAACTCGCCAAAGTAGATTGACCTCATGTTTAACCTTAAAACGATTAGAAATCAACGGATGCCTTTGATGTATTCATGGGCAGGCTATGTAGACTTATCTGATGTGCAGATGTACCGGTTATGTAAATCTGCTGCCTATGTGGATCTTCCAGCTACGTAGATCTACCAGTTCATTGTTCAGCTGACTATGTAGAGCTACCAGTTACATATATGTGCTGGCTAAGCAGATCTACAAGTTAATTGATCTGCTGGCAACATAGATGTACCAGTATGTAGGTATGGTGGCTATGTAGATCTACCAGCTACATAGATATGCTAGCTATGTAGATCCACCAGTTAATTGATCTCCTGGCTATATAGATTTACCAGTTCACTAATTTAATACATAATGTGGATTTAAGATCCAGTTAACCTTCGAAAAATAGAATAAAGCCGTCATCAAGTCAACATCTTTGAAGGAATATAACTGAGGATCAACTTTTCAAAACGCATTAAGTCCAAAAACCATTTTATTGGAAATCAACGAAAAACAATTTTTTTTCCACCCTGGCTTATAATTTGAGTACGTCGACTTTGTTTGATAGAAATTTACATCTTAAGGTAATAACAAATCTCATTTAAATCAATATTGATCAGATATATACACAGAAAATGTAAAAAACGTTTTGACTTAATGCGTTTTGATGTGGTTAAAATTGAAAATAATGATGTTTGTTGCGATTTTTTATACATTTAGAGAAAACAGTCTGCACAGTCAGTGTTGGCCTGTAACCTAATTAACATGAGAAAATCGATAAAAAATGTTTTTGGTTATATTTTATCTGTTTTGAAAATGCAAACGTAAACATAATTCATTGCGATGCGGCCTACATACTTTGGATTTGAATTACAGAGGGACATAATGCCATTTGGAAGATTTTGTTTACATAGGGCTATAGAGCAATATAAATCATTTCCGAATTCGCTTCAAACTCAATTTCGCCCAAATTGGACATAATGCGTTTTGAAAAGTTACTCCTCAATTCTTCGACAATGCGTTCCCGGACATTCCTCCATAGGAACAATTCGTCTTATTTTCAGGTTCTGAACCTACATCCAAATGTATTCCCTAATAATCTTGGGATATCCTGTAAATACTACTTCAGCAAAATAGTCAAAGTTATCGTCACTTTACGGCTAAAGAATTCAGAAGAAAAAAATTTTCCGATTTGGTGCATCAAACTGTAATTTCCAAAGCAGAGGGGAGAAGTTATTCACCTGTGGAACCAAACCCATTGTTTCTCCACAGATCAGACTGGTAGATTCACACCCGGTTGGTCACACCCGGCTGGTCAAAGTTAACAGAACTGTTTATGTCAAATCAGTCCGAGTTTTTGCGCTTTGCGCAACTCAGATGAGGGTTAACAAGAGATTGATCACTGATTAGTTAACATTTGTGTTGATCAGCCTTTCAGAAACCGGGGGTCAATCCACCAACCTGAAAGAAGCACAAGGAGATGAAAGTTATGTTCATACATGATGGTACATGTGGTGTACCACCAATTTTTTCACTTCTTTTCAATAATTTTTTTATTTCTTTTGAATGTTTTTCATTTCTGGTAAAAAAATTGGTTCTAGCACTGAAGTGAAGTCAGGGGCTTTTGCTTGCATGTTCTATTGTCCATTCACCTCTATTGGACCCTCTTAAGCTGTTACAAATTTTTGGACTTCCATCTCATATATTTGCAGAGATTACCATGGGTTCATTAAGAGTAATCCTGCATGTTCCAATAATTTGGTAATTGAATAACATGCCAGACAGAAAATATAGAGAACAACAAATATAAATAAAGAATTTTCTCACCCTTTAGGTCCTGGATGGTATTGTGTAATTTGCGCCTTAATTTTTCACCATTGAAAACTTCATTTAATAGATGTTCTTTTTCATTCAGGTTACTCTGTATGTCTCGAAAGTAATGATCATATTTAGATTGCAATTCCTTTTTTAATGAGGATATTTGGTATTCTATCTGATGACGTTTATTTGTCAGATCACTGTTAATTGGTAGTGATTCTATTGCCTTTTCTTCCCAAACTTCGTTGTATATTTTTAATGCGGTAATTTTATCTTCAAACGATTCTTTTGCAGCTGAAATAAAATGCGACATCGATGAGTCAAAGATAAATGTGAATTCAATCATCGGACATAGTGGGCAGACATATTCTGCTTAATACAAGGTGGTTGCTTCTTCCACATTTTTGTATCCAAGAATCAGCATGGCTACCTGAAGGAAAAATCTATACAGCAGTATACCGGTTCATCAAAAAAATATTAGATGCTTTTGAAGATGATGAATTGTCCTTGGGTTTGTTCTTGGACCTATCCAAGGCCTATGACTGCATTAAAGTCGAGAAACTTGATGAAAAATTGAAAAGAATCGGAATAAGAGGACAAACTCTGAAATAGGTTGAATCATGCTTCAAGAATAGGTACAACACAAATGCTTGAGATACAATGAAAGGAGAAACATTTAGATCAAGACAGCAGAACATTAAGCTGGGAGTTGCACAAGGCAGTATTACAGGGTCAATTTTCTTCATCCTGTATATCAATGGTCGCATTCTGCGGACGAAGCGCTCAGCCACTTTACGCTACCGCTACCTAGCACAAATCAAATGTGCTCCATAAAATAGCCTCCGCTCCACAACGTGTTGAGTTCGTAGGGCATGTGCCACCGAACGTTTTGTTAACGGTTGCGCAACTGTTTCGTCCGCTGAATGCGACCATTGACTTTGGAGTAACAAAATCGGTGAAGTGAACAACAAATGGACAACAATAAATTATGCTGATGATAACAACATCTTAACCATTAAAAATCAATGGCCAGAATTAAAAAAGACAGCTTCAGAAGTACTGGCTAGTTCCTGGCTCAGCAGTAATGATCTAATGTTGAATAGTGAAAAGACAAATGTGATCATGTTTCATCACATCAAGTGAAGAATAGAGAATCCCAAGTAACATCAAATTGAATGATCAAACATGGTTAATAATGTCAAATTTCTTGGAATCTACATCGACAGTGAATTGAATTGGAAATGCCAAATTATGTCTCAAGACAGATTTCATCTTCGGTTTATAGCTTGAGGGTTGTTTCAAGATATTTGAAATGTAGCACCTTGAAGAATTATGCTACAATAGAATCCAGATTAAGATTTGGAATATTGTTTCGATCAGAGTATACATACTCTCTTTTTACTCTACAAAAAAAGGCAGTAAGAATAGTTTTCAATTTAGGTAGTATTACATCCTGTCGTAGGATCTTCAAAACAAATCACATTTTGACATTGTCTGCAGTATATATACAAGAATGCCGCATGTTTCTACACAAAAACAAGGAACAGTCCCCAAGTGGCTCTACATCTAAGTCTTTTTGCGGTCATAAGGGACCGCTGTGACATTTAACATGTTAGGACATTCTTTACACTACTCACAGGAATCAAAGTATCTCACCTTTATAACCATTCAGGCTGGTTTTATGATCCTCCAGTATAATATTAAATTTTTCTTGTAATATGCACAACCTCGTCTTGTAATCCCACTCTGGCACTTTGGAATTTTTCAAAATTTTATTTTCAATTTCTGATTGACAATATGTACAGGCTGTTATATTATTCAAATTCAGATTCCTGGTCTTGTTAGGAGGAACCAATATATCACTCAAAGATTTTCTTCGCATTTGATTAATTTTCAACCTTGACGGTAAGCATTCTGTAGATAATGATCGCTTGACCTGGTTCATTTCAACTGCTTATTCTTGTGCTTCAATTTATTTATTTAGAAATTTTTGATATTTTCTGTAAATAAAAGGATAAGCCATATAAAGATACGATTATGGATATGAAATTTGCTTCAAACAAAGTTGAGTCCACTTCTTATTATCAGCTAATAATACTCAGAAAACAAGAAACGAAAAACGCAGAGTTTACCAACTTTTTTAGGTTGTGAAAAACTGTTGGCTAATAATAATGAAAAATGGCGATACCGTTGTTAAAAAATCAACAATTCCAGAGCGCTCTGGAATTGTTGATTTTTTAACAACGGTATCGCCATTTTTCATTATTATTTTTGAAAACGCTAAACAGCGTTCATGGCCATTGAGAATATACTGTCTGAGCTCTGTGGGACTCGTTCTCGATTAATGTCGAGTGAATGGTGGCATATGATTTCGCGCTTCAAATATTCACTGGTGGGGAGAGGCTGATTTCCATGTTTCGTCTCATAGGTGACGTGGGCGATTATAATGATCGACCAAGTCGGCTCTGAGAGGCTTAACCTGGGTCAGTTTAGTTGAATTTGTTGAGGAAGCTACAGAGTACTGATGAAGGCCAAGAAGCCAGAAACGCGTCTGCTCTTGCTTTCTCGGCAGATCAATGAACCCCCTGGGGTCTATTTGATTTGTGAAATATATGCATAAGTATATTTATTATACGAAGCCATTCATGAAGGACCCGATTAGCAGGAACGCTCTGGAATTGTTGACTGTTGGCTAAGTTGGCTTCTAACACAGATTACAGAAACAAGTTTAGTAGATGCGGCGATCTCCCACAGTCCCACCAAATCGTAAAACTGAAATGTTACGAGGATACATTAAAAGTAAAGAATGCCTACCCAATCAGAATCGACCGCATCTGGACGGTTGTCGACTGTCAAGTCTAAATTTCGCGCGTAAATTGCATATTAAACTTAAATCTACTACGTATATATGGTAAATTGTCCGTTTTCTTATTTCTTGTTTATCAGGTAACAATTATAGCGTCAGCGTGTAAAATAGGAATTTATCTTGATAGTTGTACCAGTTATTATATTATTGGTGTTCTGGTAAGAACTACAAGTGAGTATAGTCAAAATTCGAAAAATAATTATTATTTCTTGAACTTTATAATTATTATAATAACAATTATTTTCCTATTAATTCTAGCAATAGTTGGGGTAACCATAGTTGGAATTAATTATCAGAAATAAATGTTCTCAAAATCCCAACCACTTATGGAAGATCAGAGGTAAGTGTAATATTCTTCTCTAACGTGCCTGTGGTCTTCTGCATTCAAAACTTTTCAGGGAGAACAAACTTATTTGCCAAACTTTTGGGAAAAATTTTTCATCTACATCAGTTAGGAACAGGCACATTAAAATGATCCATCCTGAAATTGAACTGGCACCTCCACGAAAGAAGCGAATTATTTGCCCTTTATGTAGAAATGAAGAATTCTCATTTCATAGATGTCTTGTTCAACATTTAACTGATCATCATGGAGTGAAAATAAATAAGTCTCTTCTGAATTTTCCGAACTTTGAAGAATTCACAGCATGGAAGGCAATGGAGGATAGGGAAGTAGATTATGCATGTCAGAATACCTCAGGAGCAAAAAAAGGCACCAAATATTTTGTATACTGTAATTGCAATAGAAGTGATAAAAAAGGTTGTATAATATATTGCATTTCGGAAGTTGATATTCACTGATATAGTTTATAGGATTTGTTTCGAACTGTAAAAAACGTAGGATGAAAGAAGGTGGCACTATCAAAATAAATGGAGTATGCCCATCAAGAATTGAAGCAAAAGTTTTAAAAAATGGTGTTTACTAACTGCCCATTTATTAATTGTATATCATTAACTTTTTGCGCGTATGTTCTGGGGAACATCGCGTTATAGTTTTGCCCAAATGTCTGTAACTTTCGAATTTTTTGACGAAAATGGTCTCAAACGATTAAGTTCGACTCCCCAATGAAGAATTCTAGGTCAAATTTGATTCTGTCCGTCCGGCCGTTGCCACGATAACTTGAGAACGAGAAGAGCTAGCAACTTGAAATTTTCAGGGTAGGTGGCGCATCTCAATACGACGGACAAGTTCGTTAATGGGCATAATCGGCCCAGTGGTTTCCGAGTAATAATTTTGTTTTCAACCAATATAAATCCGATCGAATTGAAACTTGTTGGGTAGTTGTAGAATATGATCTTAAGCACGTTTGTGGAATTTTGTGCGAATCGTATGGCTAGAAAATTTTTAAAAAATTATTAAAAAATATTTTTGCTGTCAGGATAACTTGAGAACGGAATGAGATAGCGGCTTGAAATTTTCAGGTTAGGATGAACACCAGAACGCGACATTTCAGTTTGTTAATGAGCATAATCGGCCAAACGGTTTCAGAGTTATAGCTATCTGAAATTTTCTGAAATTTCGTGGTTTTTGTTCCTCATTAACTCAAAAAGTACTGAACCGATTGAATTCAAACATGGTTATTAGTTGTAGAATGCCAACGCGGAAATGTTTGCAAAATTTGGTGAGGATAGCATTTGTAGAAAATTTTCAATAAATCATTGAAAATAAAAAAAAAAATTCTATATATCAGTAACTATTCGTTTGAAATTGCTGAAATTTTGCAAGAGCCTTCATAACCTAACTCTACTGCCAAGTTTCAAGTTTTAATACGATCGGTTAAATATTGTTGGAGATTCGAGCATTCTTGTGCGAGTTCAGTAGATGGGTGACCGTTGCCTCGATAACTTTCGAACGAAAGGAGATAGGGACTTGCAATTTTCAGGGTAGGTTGTGTATCCGAAAGAGAGTGTTGTGTTCGTTTTTGGGCATAATCGGTCTAACGGTTTCCGAGTTATACCCACCTGGAATATTATTTCCTTGATAACTCAAAAAATAAATATTCGATCGAATTGGTGCTTGGTAACTAGTAGTAGAAAATCAACATAAAGACGTGTTTAAAATTTTGTAAGAATCGTATCCCTAGAAAATTTGAAAAAAATGGCGAAAAAAAAAATTTCAAGAACCGTACCCCTAGAAAATTTTTAAAAAGTCACGAAAAAAAAATTGGTTCAAGCACTGACGTGAAGTCAGAAGCTTTTGCGCGTATGTTCTATTGTCCATAGAACATACGCGCAAAAGCTTCTGACTTCACGTCAGTGCTTTTATTTTATTAATTTTATAGGTGAAGTAGTGGTAAATTTCACACAAACACATGTGGGGCATGAAAATGAGCTTCGTAGTTGTTCAAAAATCTAGTTGGTGAGATAATTGGCAATTACTTTTTAGTGGACTGTTACCAAATTATTGAGTTGAAGATGTTTAATAAAATGTTTATTGTATTAGTTCACATTCACATTATAAACAGGTACTCGCATGGAGTTAAAATTATATACAAAATTTAACAACATCTAAACAGAGTTGACCTATTTACATTTATTGAGAGACAATTGAGTGTAATATTTCACAATAGAGAAAGTCTGAACGTTGTGCTTGAATTGAGAGAATGCTTTGAGATCGATAATTGAGATGTATTGAGTATTATGTGTTGCCTGTAACAATTCTAAATCACTAACGTTGATCTGAGAAGCATTATTTGTCAATAGAAATGCAACGTTTACAGGAATAGAGCTGGCATGTATTAAAATGTCCCCTATTAGAAAAACAGAAGGTTCATTGACAAACAGAGATGGTTGAGGGTAAGTGTAATTGACAGGAGATGAGAGAAATGTATAATCAATAATTATGGTTAACGACGTTTACAGTGATAAGCCTGTCCTTATCAGAAAAACAGAAGTAATACAACATAACTATGGTAATGGAGGTGATAATTGAGAGTCATATGAGGTGTATATAAAGGCAGAGCAGTTAAATTTTAGTTAGCGAAATGAATCAATTGACAACACATTTACTTGAGAGGATAGTTGGTCATAGGTTGAGGAGAGTATAGAGTTGCAAGTTATGATAAAGTATAAGAAAATACAAATACAAATTATACTTATGTGAGGTGACATGGGTCTGGAACCATCAAGCGATACATCCAACCAGGTCCTTTAGAGTTTTGAAAGCATTTGCATGAGTAGAACAATTCTGAATACTTATCAGTTGAGACCAGGCCTGGTTGTACGATCCATGTGATGACTCCAGCTGGAACGGAGAGGTACCTGAAACTTACAAAAGCCTGAGAAGTCTAATCGTAGAGGTGTTTTTGAGTATGAGAGATTGTGAAATACTATGAGTGAAAATAATGAGAAGTAAGTGCCTGAGATGTAGGTGAAATGTGAACCTGGTGCTCGAGAGAATACGAGGAGTAACTAGGTACGAAGAGTTTACGAGGGGGGGTCGTTTGGAGATTATAAAATTGGAGAGTTAGTACAAAGGGTTAGGTACAGTACACACGTGGTTCGAGGAATAAATATGAAAATACTAAAAATATACCTTACTGAGGGAGGTACAGGTGACGAGGAGGCTATATAAAATACACTTCAACGATATATACTCAAGATGCATGAGATATTTCGTGGAACCGTGAGAGTGCATGATATTTTATAGGAAGCATGTTAGGAACAATTCATATAGTTAAGAAAAATGTACTGTACCTGTATTTGAGGAGATCTAAATAATCACTTAAAGCAATATAATTGTCTTTTAAGGTTTGTTTGGTAAGCACCAAGTTCACAATTCGTAGAGCACAAATTAATCGACTAGCGAGAAAATGGCGTAGGAGAAGCAAAAAAGGCACAAGAGCGTAGAAAATTTGTAACACGAGCGGAAAAGCGAAGTGACAAGAAAAGTGGTAAAAGAGAAAGAGAGGTTAGGCTGCCTTGTAAACTGTGTGCAACAGTAGTGACATTTACATACCATAGATTAGAGAGAGATGGGGCGAAAAAGGTGGGGATATTCCATTATGGTTCTAGGGGGTGTCCGCTTGTTGAAGTATATTTCACACTAAAATGACATATACAAGGGGACACCCCTAGAACCATAATGGAATATCCCCACCTTTTTTTCATTATTGTATTCGAAATTTGAAATGATTCGAAAGGAAAGATGCTTCAAAATGAAACAAAGCTTTATAAACAATAATTTCTTTATCAACATTATTTTTACAATTATACATCTATTATAGAATCAAACAAGTAAATGATATTTGTCGAATTTTTCGAATGTGATTATAATTTAGTTAGCAGTTTTCTAAAACAAATAAGTTCAATTTGCTTCTGGAGCAAGGTTTCTCAAACTTTTGGCTCCACGAATACCTTTTCAAGTTTCCAAATGACAGCGAACCGCTTAACTAACACATGGTGGTGAGCCCATGCCACCGTCGAATGGCAAACCCCTAGGGGTTCACGTACCCCACTTTGAGAAACCCTGTTCTAGAGAAACTAAAAACCATGACACAATTCAATGAAACAAACAAAAATTTTTGACCAACCATATGTCTTTTTGGAATTTGCTGAGTTATTACAAGTTCTTAGGGGTACCTATAACTACCAAATTCCAGTACAAATATCTGAATAAAATGTCAAAATAACACTTGTATATAGAGTTAGGGATAAATTATTCGTGGGTCAACACTCATTCACAACGGTCTTTCAGTCTCATTATGATCAGAATTGTCACTTCACTAAATCACAATAACACTGATTCATCTAGGAAGGAGAAGAAACTACCACCAGTCACAATTGACAGTCAAAATCCGGTAGAATCCATCAATCTAGGTAATGACGGTCACCATCACCATTTTCTGAAAAAAGAAATAAGTATTTTTACATATTAAGTGATAGAAGATGAATATTCAAATATATTTTAAATATAAATATTCGTGATCAAGATGTCAGGATAGATCTAAATGGGTTGGTTCTATCAGAATTAAGTTTAATAAGGTATATCAATTGTCGTTCCCAAAAAATGCTTCTCAGTAAAATATTAACGTTAATCACACTATAACTAATATCTCAGTTAATAGACTACTACTATAATAATAAAAATAATAAAATATTCAACAGTTAATACAATCATATTGTTCAGTGAGTGCAAGTATTAGGTACAAATGTCTGAAACCAGGTACATTCAGGCAGTCAGTCAGAAAATTAGAAATATTTTTGCTAGGACTTATTTTACAAATATCATTCCAAATTTTCAAGGTGGAAGGATCTTTAGGGAAACGAAAAAAACTTCTGTTTCTGCAAACAAGTGATGAATGGCTGATATGAATTTTGGCAAGAATACTTAACATCTTTCGCAACAATGAAGTTGCAGAACCTGAAGCCATTTTCTTAATACAATATGATATTAAACACAATCAGATTTGGAGAATTGAACCTCGTATAAATATAAACTTATCAGATCTCACCAAGTGGCCAAATTACCAACAAATATCTTCAACATCACCTGAAACGGAAATTTTTTCATTGAATTACGAAAAAAACAAACTTATCTTCACACGGGTAATATAATAACACTGTTTTTTTTTAGTATAACAATTATTATTGCTATTTGCCACAATCTATTAGAAATATCAGGAGTATATTTATCAGTCTTGTCAAATTTACGAAGTCAATGAAGTCCTGACACTCATGTCATTGTCATTTATCCATTTGAACATATCTACCACATATAACTAAGTGCATATCTACGACAAGCGAACAAAAAAGGTGGGGACGTATGTCCATGTTTCCACTTTTTGTACTCTCGCCAGAGACAAGAAGAGACGGGTAACTTCCTACTAAATTCTTTCCGATATTTCATCCTTGTTTGGTCTTGTCTCAGTCTAACCTGGTGGCAGGCAAGGGAGATGTCGCCACCGTCGAACATTTACGTAGCAGCGCGGGAATTTCAAATAATACGTATTTTAATCCTCGTATTTATAGTCACCGCTTGAACAATCTCTCAACCTCGAGGAATTCTCATCCATTGTTATAGGCAATGGAAAAGAATCCTTCTAGGTAGAGGAACTGTTCAAGGGATGGCTATAATAATAATCATTATTTGAAGTTTTCGATTCATGAAAATGCTCCGGCAAAAAAAAAACACGTTTTTAATGAAGATGATATGATTTATTCATAACTAGTACAGTTTCAATAAATAAGAATATAATAAATATTGAATGATTAAATAAAGGTATAATAAAAATGAAAAAAAATATATGAATGTATACAAAATAATAAATAATAAAAGTGTCCTCTACATATTTCTAATTTTTTTTAATTTTTTGGATTTTATCAATTGATTTTTAATTTCCTTGAATTTCTCATTTTCCCTCTTAACCCACCAGCCAATACCAATATTGAATATTGACATGACTGTAATTGCTTTCGCTTCCTTGGAATGCAGTTCACAATTCAGCCATGATAAATCAATATTCCTTCTGATGGATTCAGAGGCATGAACAGGAATGTTTTGAACATTTGCATTTTCTTGCAAAAAATTCTCTAGTGCGGTTATTCCATGTCCAACACATATAGTGAATTGGATACTTGGATAAATTAATTTATTTTTATCAAGTACCCATTCTCTATTCGAAATATATATATTATGTAGCTCTAAATCATCGGAAGATAAAAATGAAACACATATATCACAAGTCAATCTCTTATAAAGACCTTTCAATATATAACCAGCAACATAGGCTACAGAAAATGTTCCTGTATTTCCATGAATCACATCTGCCTCTATATTGTCTATTGTGGAGACTTCTGATATGATATTGAAAGGACCTTCATATCTCTGGGAAATCGATTTTTCTACTGAATCACTTTCCAAGAAGGATCGCAAATTGCTGAGAACATCAATTTCATCTGCCTCACAATTTGTAGAATGAGCGGTGTGAAATAAATTATTGAGAATCTGTGCTTTCAAACTCCCAATAAAATGAAAAGCAGAAGGATTATCATTACATCCACAACCAGATCTGATAGATCCAAAAAGATTTTCTAATGGATCTTGATTCAGCGATCGTGGACGTAAAACTTCACATCCCTTGCTTCTCATATAAGCCCATATTCCTCTTATGGCATTCAAGGAAATCAGCCAGCCAAGTTGAGACGGTGGTTTGGATTCCTTTACCTGCCCATTTTTCAAGAGCCTGTTGAATTTCCAATTTCTCACCATCTGGAATGCCTTTGACCAATACTCAAGGTGAGGAGAGTTTTCCTGAATATTACTTCTGAGCTCCTTTCCAGAATGGTCTGATTTTCCATTAAAACTGTCAAACAGCATATCGACATCATTCAAAAATGCTGCAGTGCCAATAGCATCTTGTTCCAGGACTCCTGAAAACAAACATTCATGAAATTATTTGTAGAAAATATATCTGTTCATCGTTTGTAATGAAATGTCTATTTTAGACATCTTATTAATCAAATAATTAACACTAGCTAAGCATCACTAATATTAGGGAATAATATCAACATTAATCTGATTGAGGTTCAGGTCGATGGTTATAGACATAAATTAGGAGAAAATAATTTGATATCAATCAAGGTGATCAAAGCTTTGTGAATCATTTTTGGTTTATATAATTAAATAAATCTCACCTGCTCTGACCAAGGAATATAAATAGGCTGATACTGTGCGACTCATGACTTGGGCAGGAATGTGGACCTTCATGGCATATTTCATGATGGGGTTAAAAAAATGATCTTTTAGTTTAGGCAGCGATCTGAAAACATATGGCGTTGCCTTGTCATGTTCATAAGCCGTTCGGACATGTGAAAATTTGGCTTCCATGGGTGTTCCGGTTTCACCTATTGCAACATTTATAAAAACATTATATTTCCTGAAGAGAGAGTATGTACGCTTCAATAAGTGAGGTGGATCATACATGGTGAAGATTTTTTTGTCCCCGTGTGTAAAATATGGTTTCTCAGTCGTAACTCCTAATTCTTTCAAACACTTCACATTGTTCACCCCCATATCACACACTGTTCCAACAATGTCCACTTTTGCAATGTTTGAAGCAGCTTCTATCACTTCAAACAAGCAGTTCCTTAAAATCTCTGAACTGC
This sequence comes from Halyzia sedecimguttata, assembly GCA_937662695.2. Taxonomy (NCBI): domain Eukaryota; kingdom Metazoa; phylum Arthropoda; class Insecta; order Coleoptera; family Coccinellidae; genus Halyzia; species Halyzia sedecimguttata. Next base: position 27,688,110 of record OW569420.2, on the reverse strand, counting down.
AACTATTGTGGGAGAAATAATATGCAATAGGTTGTTTCCATTTACGTTTCAATCCAACCAGCATGAAAACCAAAGCTTTTCTACTGGACTTTTTTTCATGCTGCTCTTGCCCAAAATCTTCATATCCAATAATTCTTTTCCTGCCCTTGTCATAATATAAGTTCTCCTTTATGTCCATCTCATCAAACAACAAAATGCAGCAACGATCAAGATCCCCTGTTATATTATCATTTATGTTTTTAAATAAACTGATATTTATGCCAGCGTTAAATGGTACTTTCTGTAACTGGTTCAAAATTGTTTTTTTTGAGGGGAGGGCTATAAAGGAACTCAATAACTTATAACACCTAGGACTCTTCTTAAATAAGAGCAAAGACATTATCTTATCATCTAAGGTCCACCTTCTACCTCTTGTATTCTTAACTCTAGAACATCTTAATTGAGACATCATAAAATTCCAAGCTGTTTTCGTCAAGTTTTTGGTAAGATTTTGGGCTAGAGGTGTATCAGCCATATTTAAAAGATCTTTCACAGTTCTTGATTTCTGCCTACACTGCAGTTTAATTTTCCGTAATTGGTCTTCTTTTTGACGAATAATGTTTACTAAACGTTTTTTTCTGGGAGAAGAGTCAATTAGGGAGAAATTTTCTATATTTCTAAATATTCTCCTTTTTGGCGCTCTAGTTCCTCGGAACTGAGTGCTTATCAATTTGCCCAAATGTCTGTAATTTTCGAATATTTCGATGAAAATGGTCTTAAACGATTTGGTTCGACTCACTGATCAAGAATCCGTGGTCGGAATTCATTCTGTCCGGCCGTCCGGCCGGCCGGTCCGGCCGGCCGGTCCGGCCGGCCGGTCCGGCCGTAGGCACGATAACTCTCGAACGGAATGAGCTAGACAGTTGAAATTTTCAGAGTAGGTTTGGGGGATAAATATCTCGGCTAAGTTCGTTATTGGGCAAAATCGGACAGATGGTTTCGGAGTAACAAAAAAAAATTTTTTTTTTTACGAAACAAATTCCAAATTAAATTTTTTTTAATAAGAGGTTTCATCATAAGAATCCATTCATATCATTTTTAACTCTAACAAGCTAATACTTTCGGAGATATGATTTTTCAAAATTTCAATAATAAATCGTATTTCAACGTTGTCACAGAATGATATTATTCTATGTATGAATATGAATTGTCATAATGTCAAATGATGTTCCTGACAGATTATCTAATCAATCGAAGAATTGTGAGCGAAGTGAGAAAAATCTCAGTTGTTTGCTCCGAAATTAGTTTTTCTCAGAAAATTCTACATTTCGGAACTGAACATGAAGTAAGAGATCTGAGAGTAGTGAGACTGCTTTTCATCCATAGACATAGATATAACTCTCGAACGGAATGAGGTAGGTAGTTGAAATTTTCAGAGTAGTTTAGGGAGATGAATATCTCGGTTAAGTTCGTTATTGGGCAAAATTGGCCAGATTTAAATTGATTTCTTCCATGGTGCTTTTCTCATTCTCATGATTGCTCATTTAATCTTGATAAATAAACTATTATTTGAATTGAATTTCCTTTAGGATGCAGTTCTATCATATGAATACATTGATATAATTCCCAACTCTGAGAAACCGATACTTTCGGAGATATAATTTGTCTGTTTGAACTAGAGCGCCAGAAAGCTCCTGTCCACAGGGCTTGAACCCATTTTGAATTGAATTTCTTTTAGGATGCAGTTCTATTATATGAATACATTGATATAATTCCCAACTCTGAGAAACCAATATTTTCGGAGATATAATTTGTCTGTTTGAACTAGAGCGCCAGAAAGCTCCTGTCCACAGGGCTTGAACCCATTTTTTGTTTCGGAGTTTGACACCGCTCCAACACTACATTTGTGTTTTGTATTTCAGCATCTGAAAAAGTAGTCACTTTAAATTTCAATGTAATCATAATACAAAGTATTACGCTTAATTAGTATCCCAAAACTATCAATATTTTAGGATGTTGAAAGCTTATCAAGTGAATAGAAACATCTTAAATGGAATGTAACCCAAAACTCTACTATAACAAAATACCTGCAATATTATGTGGGCTTTCAAGGTTGACAGGAACTGCATTATTTTCTTCATCTTCCTCATGCATCACAGAAGTCGAAGGGAGTGAGGTGTCTAAGAATGCATCTGAAAAGTTATCAATTTTAATTTGTATGTAATCACAGATAGAACTATTGCACTTAATCAATATACCAAAACTCTCAATATATTAGGATGTATAAAGCTGTTTTAGTGTATGTTTCCAAGTAAAATATAAAAAATGGGTTCAAGCCCTGTGGACAGGAGCTTTTGGGCGCATGTTCCTTGTGGCCCGTACTGACCAGTAAAGAAAAAAAGCAGTATCATGTTGAATACCTTAATATTATTCTGGAACACAAATTTTCCATTACAATAATCTTCATCTAGCTTCTATTTAGTATCAATTCCTGTAGAACGTGATCATAATAAGTGTTTTCCATATAATAAAATGTGTTTGAACTTGGTATGTAGGAAATCTGACATCAATCATTGGAATTAATTGATTTGACAAACAGCCGTCAAATGAGGTAAATAGATTTTTGTGACGATTTTCTGTGACCATAAAAAAAATTAAGCATTTCATTATTGCATTTCTTGAAATAGGTACCTTTTCAAGTCGATCAACATCGTCCTTCTTTCGACGTCTAAACTATGACTTGATTCTTTATGTTTATGTCTTTGAATTTGTTTTCGGTGGAATTCAAAGAGTTCATAGAATAATCGATGAAAATACTGAGAGAGACCCAGGAAATTTGACACATTTTGTCTTATATCTCCAGAAATTGAAATCGTATAGAGCCAAAATTTTGCACAATGTTGCAAAATACTACAATTGACGTTAGTACAAGTTTTTGTTGCAATCTGATGAATAGTTCACGAAAAAAAAATTTTTTTTTCGAAAAAATTAAAAGAAATATTTTTTTAAAAATTACCAACATTTTGATCATAACAGAATTTTGCCAAAAGTTGCGCGTTTATATCCTCGAACTGACTACCAAGTTTCGATTCAACATCTTCTTTAGTTCCTGAAATATCAGGGAAATAACCTCAAAATTTTAAATGTCTATAACTCCTAAACCGTCCGGCCGATTTTGCCCGTTAACGAACTTAACCGTCGCATTTTGATCAGAAACCTACCCTGAAAGTTTGAAGTCGATAGGACCTTCGGTGCTCCTGTTATCGTGCTTACGGCCGGCCGGCCGGCCGGCCGGACGGCACCCTAAAATCTGACACCGGATTCGTGATCAGGGAGTCCGAATTAGTCTATTAGCCAATTTTCAGCTCGAAATTCGAAAATTACAGACATTTGGACGAAATGATAGGACGATGTTCCCCTAGAACATACGCCCAAAAACTCAAACTGAACGTAAACTAGGATCACTAAATCAAATATACCTGCAATAACATGTGGGCTTTCCAGGTTAACAGGAACTGCATTACTTTCTTCATACATCGCAGAAGTTGAAGGAAGTGAGGAATCGAAGAATCGCATCGGCACTGCATCATTTAGCAACTTGTAGTTCACTGAATCAGAATACGATTCCATTGTAAAATGGTTGGAACATATTCTGAAATTTCGAAGCGACCTCTCGGTGATTTTCATACCTAGTTTATTTTGCCAAATAGTTGATCTGCAGAAATAATAATAATTAGTCATTTGATGCCTATCATTACTATGATTATTACAACAAACCTGTTTTTATTACGAGGGAAATAATGCATTTTCGCAACTTCGTTCTCTGCAGCACCACAAATTAAACACTTATTAGTCCCCATATTTGAGAATTGGGAAAAATAAAAATTCAAAAAACAACGTAAAGGACGAATAAACAAATGCACGTGTACTTCTGCTTATGTTGCCAAAATTATTTTAAAATTCAAAGAACGTGGATTAGAGAGAGATAACAATTTCAGACTTTCCCCATAGAAAAAAGAGACAGAGATATTTCTTTTTCTTCAAAACGTGATAATCTTCACAAAATTTGGCAACGCCAACAATATTGTAAACAGAGGGTACGCAGCGCCCTCTTCATGCCTGCCGGGATGCCATACAAGGACAGCCTTATATGATATTATGTGGTATAGAAAAGGATGAAAGATGTTGTTAAAATCGGACAAATTTAGTGAAGGAGTTCCCCGTCTCTTCTTGTCTCTGCTCTCGCTTCACCCCCCAGTTAGGTTAGGGGTTAGGGTTAGGTAGGACTTAGGAGAGTTCTTGCCGGTGTTTTATGTTAGAGATCACAGATGAACGCGCATGTCAGATCTCGAGTATGTCAGAAATCACAATACTCTGTGACCAAATAGCGTTGGGCGAGGAGGGCAACCAGGAGCGTAGAGTAGACTGCATCACAGGGTTAAAAACTCATTTAATTTTTAACAGTAGTAAAAGGCTGTCGAAGACTGAAGAAAAACATGTTGTTGATCAACTGATAGCAGGTGTTTCAACAAATAGGATTCTTCAAGATGCCAGAATAATTCATAATAATGAATTAAAGAGAAGAAATTTGATGACTGATGCAGACCTGTCTTATTTGAAGAGAAAGTTCAATATTGATAAACAGAGACATGAAGATGATAGTTGAGGAGTGGAATCGACAAGGAAAAAATTATGGTTTTTTGTTCAAAAAGATTGGTAAGGAATATTATTTATTTTGAATGTGTAGATTTTGTATTCAAGAATTATAACAACATGAAGAAGTTGCTATGCAGAATTTCATGCTTCTAGACCTACGGATTCAGACTGTGCATTGTCTGTTAATTTGTCAATCTTAAAAAATTTTTAAGTACTTTTAGAAGGTGGTGGTGGTAGAAGTAGAGTTTTTTATTGTAGGTGATAGTTACCCAGATTTACGAAATGAAGACTTTGCAGTAGGATTTATTAATGGTATTATGGAAAAGAAGCTTATTGAAAATTCTAAAACTATTTGCATTGATGGCACACATGGTACGAATCAGAGGAACTGGGATTTGAAAAAATTGGAGCCTGTATGCTCCAATTCTTTACAACGTGCCAGGTACATAAAAGTCTGCTGAATTTTTTTTGTGGGTCCATTACTTTAACCCATGCATTGTAATATTTTGGATCATCATCGCTCATTATACAGGGTGTCCCAGAAATCAACGATAAGCCGGTGTTACTTTCTCTGGAATTACTAATAGTGTTCTCTCTAAGTGGTCCCCTAAGTGGTCTCCCTAAGTGGTCCCGTCAATCGAATTTACCATGGTTAATTATGTCGTCCATTCTCCTGTATTGGACACTCTTAATTCAAATTTACCATGGTTTATTCGAATTAAGTGTCCAATACAGGAGAATGGACGACATAATTAACCATGGTAAATTCGATTGAGGGTGTCCAATACAGAAGAATGGACAATAGAACATACGCGCAAAAGCTTCTGACTTCACGTCAGTGCTTGAACCAATTTTTTTTTTCGTGATTTTTTTTTAAATTTTCTAGGGGTACGGTTCTTAAAATTTTTTTTTTCGTCATTTTTTTCAAATTTTCTAGGGGTACGGTTCTTACAAAATTTTAAACACGCCTTTATGTTGATTTTCTACTACTAGTTACCATGCACCAATTCGATCGAATACCTATTTATTATCTGAGTTATTAAGGAAATAATATTCCAGGTGGGCATAACTCGGAAACCGTTAGACCGATTATGCCCAAAAACGAACTCAACTCTCCCTTTCGGATATGCAACCTACCCTGAAAATTGCAAGTCCCTATCTCCTTTCGTTCGAAAGTTATCGAGGCAACGGTCACCCATCTAGTGAACTCACACAAGAATGCTCGAATCTCCAACAATTTTTAACCGATCGTATTAAAACTTGAAACTTGGCAGTAGAGTCAGGTTATGAAGGCTCTTGCAAAATTTCAGCAATTTCAAACGAATAGTTACAGATATATAGAATTTTTTTTTTATTTTTAATGATTTATTGAAAATTTTCTACAAATGCTATCCTCACCAAATTTTGCGAACATTTTCGCGTTGGCATTCTACAACTAATAACCATGTTTGAATTCAATCGGTTCAGTATTTTTCGAGTTAATGAGGATAAAAAAACCACCAAATTTCAGAAAATTTCAGATGGCTATAACTCTGAAACCGTTTGACCGATTATGCTCATGAAAAAACTGAAATGTCGCGTTCTGGTACACATCCTAACCTGAAAATTCCAAGCCGCTATCTCATTCCGTTCTCAAGTTATCGTGACAACAAAAATATATTTTAATAATTTTTTCAAAATTTTCTAGCCATACGATTCGCACAAAATTTCACAAACGTGCTTAGGTTCATATTCTACAACTACTCACCAAGTTTCAATTCGATCGGATTCATAGTAGTTGAAAACAAAATTATTACTCGGAAACCGCTGGGCCGATTATGCCCATTAACGAACTTGTCCGTCGTATTGGGATGCGCCACCTACCCTGAAAATTTCAAGTTGCTAGCTCTTTTCGTTCTCAAGTTATCGTGGCAACGGCCGGACGGCCGGCCGGACAGAATCAAATTTGACCTCGAATTCTTCATTGGGGAGTCGAACTTAATCGTTTGAGACCATTTTTTTCAAAAAATTCGAAAGTTACAGACATTTGGGCAAAACTATAACGCGATGTTCCCCAGAACATACGCGCAATAATACATAACCTTTCAAAAGTCCCCTCTCGCAAATATACTCCTCTGAAGGCACATGGATCTCTTGAAGAAGAATCGCCTTCTCTATTTCGCAAAGATATTCACTCTTGTTCATAGAAATCCCTTCAATATTTAGTTGCCTCCTCCTAAGGAGGATCTCTTTCAAAACCAGGTCTGACCACTAATGTAGGGCTATCATCTCCCATAGATTTGTGATGAAATAAGACGATTTTCCCATAATATACGAGCGAAAATATGTCATCATGACATTCATATTTTTATTTTTGAAGGTTCTCGCAAAAATACGACCATAGACTACATATTATCATACGACGATTCCCATCCGCTACACTTGGCTACCACTACGCTACCGAACTCACAAAAGGCTGCCCGGTTCTCCAACAATATAGATCCGATCATGTTCAAACTTGGAATTCTGCAGTAGAGTTAGGTTCTGAAGGCTGTTCCAAAATTTCAGCCATGCCGGACGAATAGTTTATGATATATAGATTTGTTTTCAATAATTTTCAACTATTTTTTTTTTAATTTTCTAGTTATACCATCCTCACGAAATTCTGCAAGAATTTTCGCGTTGGCATTCTTCAACTAATAACAATGTTTGAATTCAATCGGTTTTGTATTCTTCGAGTTAATGAGGAACAAAAAACTACCAAATTTCAGAAAATTTCAGATGGCTATAACTCTAAAACCGTTTGGACGATTATGCTCATAAACAAACTCAAATGTCGCATTCAGGTGCACAACCTAACCTGAAATTTTCAAGCCGCTATCTCCTTCCGTTCTCAAGTTATCGTGACAACAAAAATATTTTTTAATAATTTTCTAGCGATACGATTCTCACAAAATTTCACAAACGTACTTAGGTCTATATTCTACAACTATTCACCAAGTTTAAATTCGATCGGATTTATTTTGGTTGAAAACAAAATTATCACTCGGAAACCATTGGGCCGATTATACCCATTAACGAACTTGTCCGTCGTATTGGGATGCGCCACCTACCCTGAAAATTTCAAGTCGCTAGCTCTTTCCGTTCTCAAGTTATCGTGGCAACGGCCGGACGGCCGTACGGCCGTACGGCACCACAGAATAAATTTCACATTTGGGCAAAACTATAACGCGATGTTCCCCAGAACATACGCGCAAAAATGGAATATTCTATATTTTATTAAATCATTTTCATATGTTTATCTCGGGATTTTCTCCGCTTCAAAGGATTAATCTTGACTGTTTTCAAATGATGTGATACATTTCGATCTAGCATAAAAACTGGGGACATGTCACATCTGCATATCGATGATGGGACGATTAATTTTGGATCTTGTTTCAAGAGATCCTTAACCGATTTGTGCATATTTCTTTTGGAGACTTTTTCCTGTGAAAACATAATTAAATTGATTCCCACTACATCAGAAATAATAATTGACATGTTTCAACTTCTTTGATGAGACATAGATAGTGTTATGAAAAGGCCTGGATGTTGTGGCATTGAAGAAAAAATTTTCAATATTTATTCGTTTATGGAACATAAGAAAACTGATGTCAAAAACTACATCCATAATATTAGTATACATTCACGAACAGAATAAAAATCTGAACTCCGCAGAACACGCATGACAAAAGAAAGACGAAAGGCAATGAGTACCAGGTGAGTATAGGAGAATTTGGATAACCAACCGAATTAAAGCAAGTAAATAACTGCTTCCCTCCATGTTGCTCGAGATCCCAAAAGCCAATCAACATAATAAAGGGTCCGCCATCTAACGTTGTTTTTTTCAACTAGTGCTTATTTAGTGAATGGTAACACTTAGGTCATGTCTCATCTAGTGATTGAGAGGTTAGCCCATGAGGCCATCCTCAGAATATCTAAGGAAGGTACAGGAACCTAGAGGATTAAATGTCAGAGAGTCTGGACCTCTTTGACTAATTACATCCCATCAGTGAACCTTCCTAGTGATGCAATGGTCAAAAAAGTAAGCATTGAGAAGAACTTCACCACGATGCTAAGTAGAAAGGAAGAATGGGAAAGGGAGTTCACCACCCAGACTTTCAAAGAAAACACCATAAAATGGTACACAGATGGCTCAAAAACCACGACGGGAGCTCGCGCTGGGGTATATGGGACAGGCACCAAGTGCGCACTGTCGGTAGGCTCCCGTTTGAGTATCTTTCTGGCAGTATTACTCGCAATCGAAAGATGTGCAGATATTAACCTGGAAAGAAGATATCAGAGGTGCGACATAGCAATCCATTCGGATAGTCAATCTGCTATCAGGGCACTGAGCTCCCATGCCATCGATTCAAAGTTGATATGGAAGTGCCGAAGAAAACTAAATGAAATTGGCAAGAATAATAAGGTCTTTTTAGTCTGGGTCCCCGGTCACTCGGGAATCAAGGGGAACGAAGAGGCCGATACACTTGCCAGAAAGGCAGCACGAACTCCTTTTATTGGCCCAGAACCTTTCTGCGGTATAGGAAAATGCACCTACAAGAAAGAGTTTCTGGAGAAGGAGGAAACCAAAAGAGAAACACTCTGGCGGAATCTTCCAGGTTTGGTTCATTCCAAAAAGTTCCTTAGGAACTTTAAAGAAGTGAGATCCAAAAGGTATCTGAATCTCTGTAAGAATAAGTTACACCTGGTCACTGGCTTCCTCACAGGACACTGTCGCCTCAGGAAGCATTTGATGAGAATAGGTTTATCAGATACTGACGAGTGCAGATTCTGTGGGGAGGAGGAAGAAACTCCTCTTCACCTTGTTACAGAATGCCTCGCCATTGCAAGTCAGCGAAAGGAATGCTTTGGACAGGAAACTTGTAAGAGTGAAGACGTAATATCCTTGAAGCCTTCCCAGATATTGAGGTTCATTTATACTCTGGAACTGGAGGGCGAGCTGTAGATGGCGTAATGGTGAGAACAGCTCTGATGGGGGGCACAATAGATCTCAAGGTCGCGGTGCAACGTAACCCCTTATCAATAATAATAATAATAATAATAATAATAGGTCATGTCTGATTTGACAGATAATTAGTTTTATCCTTCCGCTGAACGAATATCGTTGTGTATACGCTTGAACAACGCTTGGAAATATTGCGACATTACTTTGAAAATCATGGTAATGTTGCAGAATGTGTGCGAAAATTGCGTACGGATTTTGGAAGAAGAGAAGCACCGTCAGCTCCGTATGTTCGTTATCTTGTGAAAAAAGTGAAATAAACTGGCATCCTCATCGATAAACCAAAGCGTGAAAAGCCAAAAACAGTGCGTACACCCGAGAATATTGCTGCTGTGGCAGAACGTGTGCGTGAAGCGCCATCAACATCAATTCACCGTCGTTCTGAAGGATTGAACATTTCGGAGACATCATTGAGACGAATTTTGCATAAAGACCTTGGTATGACGCCATACAAAGTCCAATTGGTTCAGAAGTTGCCCTGTTTTTGAAGATTGCATTATCAGCCGCAGAGCTGATGTCGTATGTCCACCTCGGAGCTGCGATTTGACACCGTTAGACTATTATTTGTGGGGTGCCGTCAAAGATAAGTGTTACGCCAACAAGCCAGAGACAATTGACGCTTTAAAGGACAATATTCGTGAAGCCATTGGTGAAATACAGCTGCACACAATCTATATAATGTGCTTAAAAATTGGACCGATAGTGTAGGCTACTGCATGGCCAGCCGAGGCAGCCATTTGAATGAAATTATTTTCCATTATTAACAGGAAGGATTGTACTTTCAAATGAAAAAAGAAATCTGAGAAAATATTCAGTAGCTTTTTTTTATTGCATTTAAAAAAAAAACAAGTTATTTGGCGGACCCGTTATAAGGTGAAGCGGCAGTTGAGCCTAATAGACCAAGAGCCGGCGACGATAAGATCTTCGTTATTTTATAAAAGCTGAAAGCTTCTCTGAGTATCCCCAGCTCTGAGTATCCCCATTAACGAAAAACAAAAATCAAAAACCTCTTTATATAATATTCCTTGTATTTGTGATAAATCATATACTACGTTTACATGCATCCTCTCGAACCGTTTTAAGCCAATGCGTATTCCGTAATGCGCATTGAAAACGCATGTAAACGTTTTTTCAATTCGAATTGACTACTCAAATGCGAATTAGTAAATGCGATTTGAAAAGGTGGATTGAGTTTTCCCAAACCGATTTAATGTGCATGTATACACCAAATACGCATTGAGAGTAGTTTTAAGAGAAACAAATTTCAGAATTACCAACACCAAATTTATTAGTTTGACAAATCTGATAATCTAACGAACCTGCTTTGGGGTTACGTTAATCGTAATTCCTAAGCTGGAAGATCGAAATAAATCTCTTGAGATAAAAATGATATAATATATTGTTCGAGGTAACTTTTTCTATTATCTTTAATCATTTTCTGCCAATTTTCTGGATTCATTTTCACGATTTGCTTTTTCAATCACTTGTAACCACCCAGAAAAGGTTAATACCTTGCGAAATTATAGTGTTCTTCATCATTTTTTAAGATATTTAGAATGATTTTCTTTTCTTAATTTCCATTTTTAATTTTTTTCAATCTTCCCATGTTGGCTACGCGAGCTTAGAATAAAGCCGAATTACAGAAAACTAGTTTCAGATAAGGCATGTAAACTCTCAAACCATATTTCATCTAATTCGCATCAAAACATGCGCATTGGTTCAAAACGGATCGAGAAGGTGCATGTAAACGTAGTAATACACAGGAGAAACATCAAGACCACTAGAAGTAAGAAAGTCAGAGCATAGGAATAACTTGAGAAATAGAGACGTAGGTACAGAAATCAAAAATAGCAGAACATGTATTTACAATCCAAGGAGATCACATGATGGATTGGAGTAATACAAAGATTCTAATGACAGAAACTGAATATATTAAAAGGGAACTTAAGGAGTCAACTTGTATTTTATTGAACAGAGAATGCAATTTTGCAAATTACTCAATTGGTATTAACCATATTTCGCTGAACTTAGTGAAAAAGCAATGATTTTCAAATACTGTCAATGTGACAATTCTCGAATCTCAGAATAACAATGAACAAAATAATTCTGAAGTTTTTTTCGTTAAGCGTCTGACGAAGCAGTCTGATATAGACTCCGAAACGTTACGATTTAGTTGTTTCTTCGTTGATGTTGTTTCGTTGTTATTTGTTAGGCAACATTGTTCGATTGATTGCTTCTGACAAATATCTTATTATTCATTATTAAATATCTTGGGTTTCTTACGCAGAAACAAATCACAAAATAATTAATTTTTTATTTTATAGATATTTTTCAGAGTTTGGGAGAGAAAACCCAGAAAGAAACCATTCAAAGATGAATATACCTCTCACAGTATCCTTTAATGATTACTTATTAATGGATTTATTTCCTCTCCTTTCAAGAATAGGAAAAAATGGTTTGAAAAGTCGAATTAGTTATTTTTTTGAAGGATCATTTTCCCGTAGTTTTTATTGTCCTTCCATTTCCCGATACCAAGCAGTGACGTCATCGATATTTTTTATGGAAGCCCCCTTTTTTTCTCTTACCATGGATAGATCATGAAATTCTGAATTCATTGACGCATATGTAACGCCATTTGGTTCAATAAGTCTTGAGATATTGATTTTTAAATTTGAAAAATGTTAAAAAAAAGTCTTCACCAAATAAATACATTTTTATTACACAAACGGTACCTGAAAGTATCTAAAAAAAAATAGTTCAAGCCCTGTGGACAGAAGCTTTGGCGCTCTTGTTCAAACTTTGACACATCATATCTCTGAAAGTATTGGTTTCTCAGAGTTGGGAATGTTATCAATGTATTCTCATGATAGAACTGCATCATAAAGGAAATTCAATTCAAATAATAGTTCATTTATCGAGATTAAATGAGCAATCTGAGAATGAGGACCATGGAAGAAATCAAATGAAAATAGCTGAAATGAATTTGACTCTTTCTTATATATAAGAGTTCTATAGAACAGGCTATCATGTACGAGTATGACACAGATCATATAATAATAATAATAATAATAATAATAGTTTATTTTACCCAACAGGAAATTTCCCAATAACAGGGTAACATATTGACAATGAATAATATAAACAATTATTCAAACAAAATTACACATTCAGTGATACAACAATAACCGCCCCGAACTAGAAAAACAAATTAAACTTAAGTTCATCAGCAGCCCTGCACAATCGATAGACCGGAGCTTGCTCAAGTATGTTAGTCCGAGGTTTGGGGAGTCGAAAAGTTGATGTGGTCCTCGTTTCAATTCATATAATAATTCATAGATAGAATAATTATAGTATTCTGTGAAAACATAGAAGTATGATTCATTATTGAAATTTCGAAAAATCATATCTGTGTTAACGGCCGGACGTACAAAATTAAATTTGATCAAAGATTCTCCACCATCGAGTCAAATATCGTTCGAGGACGTTTTATGATCGAAAATTACAAGTATTTGGGCAAAATTATAGCGCCCTACTACGAACGTACAAAAGTGACGGCCACATAACATTTGACTGCATGTTCCATTCCCTGTCAATCCCCGAAATATTATCCCCCTCTAATATTTAGTAAAGAGCAAAGAGTTAACAAACACAAGTAACAATATGTTTTAAATTATTTTATTTATGTTGAATATACATATAAAATAGAATGTTTTATAGTTTCATAACAAAAAAGGCAAGAATTTAAAATGTCATCAAGACTAACTCAGCAACATATAACATATAATTAAACAAAGCAATATCTATAATATTATATATAATTTACAAGAAGAAAACGAATGACATCAAATGGAATTATGTCTATCGACATATTCCATAATGTAAATATTAAGCGGGGTATTCATGAATTATGCAATACTTGAAGTAGATATTTTCTGAAATGTTTTGAAGGCGAAAAGCCCATGTCACCATAGATATCGTTTTTTCGTATTTTACTAGATAACTCTTCTCTTGAGTCTACTAGGTGACCTTCACCTTTCGAGAGTTTGCAGCCGTATGGTTAAATGTGAATAAATAACTCTCATACGTTAAAACGAAACAAGTTTTTTTTTATTGGGTTTAACCTTTGAAAATGGACCCCGAACATTTTTTTCACTTCAAAGATCTTTATTCACATGTAACCAGGCTGCTGTAAACTCTTGATATGAAAAGGTTACCTAGTAGAAGCAAAAGAACAGTTATCTAGTAGAATACAAAATGGTAAAAATAATAAGAAACATTAGCTTTCTATGGTGACATGAGCTCTTCTCCCTAAAACTACTTGAGAAAATATCAACCTCAAACATTGTATAAATTATGAAAATCCTACTGAATATTTACATTACAGAATAAGTGGATAAAAATAATTCTCTATGATTCTATTTGTTGGAACTGAGAATCTTAAAATCATTTGAATAAGAGTATTTGATTCAATATGATTGAAGTAGTCCATGGACTAAATTTAAAATTGGTATTTTGGATATAATTCAATTATTTACTTGGTGTCACAAATAACTTGTTTCGACTTGATGCTTTCTTGACCTCTTTAACTTTGGCAGCAAATCTCAAGGCATTGATTGATTCATTGTAAGAATCATTAAGTGGAGAAATATTAACAATCATTAAACATTTACAATTACCTCCCAAAGAGGACTGTAATAAAAATGTCAACTTGGAATTTCTATAGGGAATATGAGATTCTTTCTTGTACAGCGCCATCATCACATTCCCTAAGCTGGACAGACTTTTATTGATATTTTTTGTTTCGGCTAGGCGTGCATTCGATACTGATTTGGCACTTTCTGAACCAGCTAGATCAACCAAACTCATGGATCCTGCATATACCTCATCTGAATCTTGGTACCGAGCTTCTATATAGATTTTTGTTACAGCATGAGACCTCGAACTGTGCTCATTGTAATTTGTGCCTGCTGTCGACCTGCAAAAAAATTATACTTTCATCTAAATGATTATTCTGAAATTGCTTCTGTTTTATAAACAGTAGAACAATATAACTTTACTTTAGTGTCCTCCAAAAATAAAAGAAAACAGAAAAATATTGCGGGATTAGGACAGTATCAACCAATATGAATCTTCTAAATCATATATTTGACGACGTTTCGTAGATTATTTCGTCTGCTTCTTCAGGCCTCTATATAAGCTAGAATAATATGGTCTTAAATATCACAGTAATAGCGGAGGAAACGGACAGTAAGAAACTAACACTAATTCAATTTTTTTCCGTAGAACAATGTTGCCTAATTAACAGTAACAAAACAACATCAACTATAGAACAACTATTCTGTAATGTCTCGGAGACTGAATCAGGCTCCTTCATCAGACACCAAGCGAAAATTTTCAAAATTATTTTTTGTTGACAGTTATTCTGAAATTTGTCACACTTTCATTTCTTTCTTAGTGAAGTCAACCTGCTTTGTCGCGCTTACTAATGACATGATTATAATTATACTGAGCCTCCTAGGTCTTCCACAAGAAGACCCCTTCAGAAGCTCCTAGGAGCTTGTGTGAGTTAGAAGAGACAGTTGTGTTATGTGTAGGCTTTGTTATTGTATCCTTACGCCAGCTTAGGCACATCACTGTTAATATTTGACCCAACAGTGAATGGTGGCTACTACCGTCTGACTAAATATCCGGTTCGCTCTATCCACTGAGCTTCAAACACTCATCATTCAATTCAAATTGATCAACTTGAACAAGAGCGCCAAAGAGCACGGACTTCACGTCAGTGCTATTTTATATTTTTCAACTAACTACCTAGTTTCGATTCGATCAGATTAGTAGTTTCCGAGTAATTGGGAAAACAAAATTTTCAATTTTTTTTTCTGTTACTGGTTACACGATCAATATAAAACTTTGCATAATTATTCAGGTCTCTACAACTTAGTGTGTATTTCAGTTAGATCGACTTGGTAGTTTCGTAAGCATTCGCAAAAACCGCTTGAATTTAAAACATAAATCCGAAACCAAACGGTGGATTTTGCCCGTTAGCGAACTCAACCGGGATATTCATCTCCCAAATCTACCCTGCAAATTTCAACTCTCTAACTCTAATTTTGAGTTTCAATTTCACCTAGGATTCAAACAACTTGCATTTCAGGTTATTTATCTTTTGGGAAATTGATGAATAGGAAGGTCCTGATCTGTATTATTCTAAGAATTGTTCTCGCTATTTACCACCAATAGTGAATACAAGTTATAAATAATATGTTATCCATATCATCAAAAAATTTATTTTTAGACTGCACAGAAAAAGAACATTTCTTCTTATAACACATCATTCAATTAATAATTCTCTAATTATTTTATTCCGAACTATTTGAATCATAAGTTTGATGTATGTGTAAAATAAGATATTTTAAACAATGAAGTATGAACTATTCATTGTTTTATTATCTGTGACGAGTGAACGACGCCTACGCATAAGTAAGCTGGCTGTTTTGTGTTTTGTGCTTTGTGCCTTGTGTTTTGTGTTTTGTGCTAGGATGCAAGTGAATTCCGTGGAGTGTCATAAGTCGCTATCTCTTTCCGTTCGAAAGTTATCGTGGTACCAGTCACCCATACAGGTAATGAACTCGCCTAACGCTGCTCGGTTTCCAGTATTTCTTCGATAACTCCAACAATTTAGATCTGATCATGTTCAAATTTGGAACTTGTCCGTAGAATTAGGTTTTGAAGCAAAATTTCACCGATATCGCACGGATAGTTTCTAAGGTACAGTAAAGTTTTAGTAATTTTTTCTATTTTCTAGTAATACTATCTACATTCTACAACTAGTTACCAAGTTTCAGTTCAATCGGAACTGTATTGTTTGAGTTATTGGGCAAACAATATTTCTACTCGGAAACTGTTTGTACGATTATGCCTACTAACGAACTTAACAGTCGTATAGTAATGCGCAACGAACCCTGAAAATTTCAAGTACATATATCTTTTCGTTCGAGAGTTATCGTGGCAACGGCCGGCCGGGCAGAATCGATTTGACCTCGAATTCTTCGTCAGTGAGTCTAACCTAATCGTTTGAGACCCTTTTCGCCAAAACAATCGAATATTACAAACATTTGGGAAAAACTGCGGTGGGACAAAGCTTTCGCAAATCGAAGACGCAGAAAGCACACAAATATGTTTGTGTCTAAATTTTTAATGAATTTGATGACGATAAGATGTTAACTTCTTTGTTGCCAACTTCAACTTCAAATAGTCGCTAGTTTGAAAGTAACCTTATGGGGAAAATGTCTCGACAAAACATAAAATAAAGAATGTATTTTTTGCTGCAATTAGGTTCGCGAATTATATAAGATCGTTAATGGTCTTGATGAGTAAATATAAAACCTTCGTATGAAATACGTATGATCTTTTTTCCTAACTCTCCGATTGAAGTGAATACCCTGAATGCATGTAGAAATATGGAATATATTTTAATTAGGATATCCTCATCACCCCCCGCTCGCGTCATCCCTTATGTCAGTTCCAATACGTCGGGATAGAAAAACAAGTTATTCCCGATATATTGATAAAAACATAGTAATGGCGGGATTAATCTCGAAATACAGTAGGTATCATGAAGTATGCTTGAATAGGTAATATGTTTCAATCCTACGGCGAAGAAATGTATTCAGCCTCATAATTATAGCGATACGAGTATACGTATACGAGAAAGACTAATAGTTGGCGATTTTTGTCAGTAGTGCAATTGATCATTGTGTTGCGAATAAATTAGAGTTATTCACATATACAATGATATTTAGACTTCGTACATCCATTGCCGGATTTCATACACAAATATCTAAAAATAAAAAAATGGTTCAAGCACGGGTTTTTCCGCGTATGTTCTATTAATCGAATTTACCATGGTAAATTCGATTAAGAGTGTCCAATACCGTAGAAAGGACAATAGAACATTATGCCGATTATGCCCAAAAACGAATGAAACTCTTCCATTCGGATGCGCAACGTACCCTGAAAATCGCAAGTGCCCACCTCCTTTCATTCGAAAGTTATCGAGGCCAACGGTCACCCACCCAGCTGCTTAACTCACACAAGGATCTCCGACAATCCTTGTGTTCCGAAATTACTGGCACTACTGGCCGCAGTAAGTAATTTCGGAACGCTCTTAAGTAACAGTAAGCATCGCCAGTGAATTTCAGTAATATCTGACGTTTCAATTTACTGCTCAGTACTGTTCAGGAATATCGGAACATGGCAAATATATATCCAATCGTGTTCAAACTTGGAACTTGGCAGTAGAGTTATCGTTCAGGGCCCCTATTCACGAAATGTTGATAGAGATCTCTCCTACGAGATTTATCACGTGATTCACGTGTCAATGACTCTGCGCAAACTCCGTATGTGAATTGTCGGTTGAAAGTTGAAATGTGTTTCTCTATTTCAGTATCGTAATGAGTTCATTACAGCACTAAAAACAGTGCTGGAATGAACTCATTCCCGCATTGTTTCTAGATATATTTTTCGTTTTGTGGTAGTCAGCACTGACATTCGATCCTATCAAATTTCAACACACGTCAATTGTCAATATAATTTAATCTGAATATAGTGAAATAATTGTTGAGAGGAAAAGTTTCAAATTTCATTGAAAAATCAGCAAGAAGGAAATCTCTAGCCTTCTTGCTGATTTTGAATCATTCATGCTATAAGGAAATTGTTTTAAATCTGCTCTCTATGCCATACGTACAATTCAAATTCAATTTCCGTAATCTGTCAACTTTCGTAACAGTCATACCAACGGCCAAGAAACAATATAAAAGTCACTAGGATGTATAATCCGAATTTTCAATTACATTTTAACAGTATTTTACAAAACTTGACTGAAATAGAAAAAAATATCGTCTAATACTAGTTGCAGAAGGCAATTCCAACACTCATACGTTCGAGAACTCGCTCCTTCCTCGCTCTTTTTCTAATTTCGCATTCGTGTTTGAATCTGAGCCGTTTCTGCAACTTGTTTTAGAATATACTATTCTCTACCACTAAATAGTGAGGTAGAAGTGAGATGAGATTTCTTGTAGGAGTTCTCGCATGAGAACACTCATCTCTACGAACGTCGAGTATACGGGGCCTGCAAGCCCTCGCAAAATTTCCGCGATGTCAGACGAATAGTTTCTGATATATATAATTTTTTTCAATGATTTTTTATCATTTTCTAGTGATTCGATAGTAACAAAATTTTGCACGAATTTTTGCGTCGGCATTTTAAAACTAACTACCACGTTTGAATTGAATTGGTTTCGTATTTGTCGAGTTATTGAGGAAATAACAACCGAATTTCCGATGGGTATAACTCCAAAACTGTTTGGCCGATTTTACCAACTAACAAACTCAAATGTCGCATTCAAATGCACAATCGAACCTAAAAATTGCAAGTCGCTATCTCTTTCGTTTCTCAGGTTATCGTGACACAAATAATATTTTTTAATAGACAAATAATATTTTTTAATAATTTTTTTTTATTTTCTTAAGATACGATTTTCACAAAATTTCTCAAATATTTTGAGGTTCGTATTCTACAACTACTCACCAAGTTACAATTTATCGGATTTGTATTGGCTGAAAACAAATTTATTACTCGGAAACCATTGGGCCGATTATGCCCATTAACGAACCTGTCCGTCGTATTGGGATGCACCACCTACCCGGAAAATTTCAAGTCGCTATCTCTTTGCGCCAAATTTGTCCTCGGATTCTTCATCAGGGAGTCGAACCCAATCGTTTGAGACCATTTTCGGCAAAAAATTCCAAAATTACAAACATTAGGGCAAAATGATAACTCGATGTTCCCCAGAACATATGCGCAAAACAAATATTCTGATACAGAAACAAATATTATGGACTGAATCTGAAACCAGAAATATTGATGAGAATTAAAATGGTCAAATATGAAGACCGTGCAGTAAACAACATTTATTATTTTATTAATATTATTTTAATTGTGGAACAATTTATATCACAGAAATCACGTTAATATTTTACCATTTTGAATCTCTTCAATATTTATAGTTTCAGATTCCATTCATAATAGTTTTTTCTATACCAGAATATTTTTTTACATTTTTTGCGCGCATGTTCTGGGGAACATCACGTTATCTGTAATTTTCGAATTGTATACCGAAAATGGTCTCAAACGATTGGGTTCGACTCCCTGAAGAAGAATTCGAGGTCAAATTTGATTATGTCCGTCCAGCCGTTGCCACGATAACTTGAGAACGGAAAGAGCTGGAGACTTGAAATTTTCAGGGTAAGTGGCGCGTTCCCATAAGACGGACAGGTTCGTTAATGCAACAATTATAATTTGAGAAATAAAACAAATTTTCAGTTGAACATTGCTTCAAGTTGTGTCTTCCTTTGTCTGAATAGTTTTAGGATATAAAGATTGGTATATCATATATGATGAAATATCATTAAATGGTTTGTTTCTGGGTTTTCTCTCCAAAATCCTGAAAAATATCTATAAAATAAAAACTTAATTATTTTGTGATTTGCTTCTGCGTAAGAAACATAAGATATTTCTCGGAAGCAATCAATCGAACAATGTTGCCTCACAAATAACAACGAAACAACATCAACGAAGAAACAACTATATCGTAACGTTTCGGAGTCTATATCAGACCCCTTCGTCAGACGCTTAACGAAAAATCTTCAGAATTATTTTGTTGATCGTTATTCTGAGATTCGAGAATTGTCACATTGACAGTATTTGAAAATCATAGCAAGTTCCACCTCCTTTTTCAATAAATTCAGCCAAATATGGTCAATACCAATTGAGCAATTTGCAAAATTGCAATTGACTCCTTAAGTTTCCTTTTAATATAATCAGGTTCTGTCATTAGAATATTTGTATTACTCCAATCCATCATGTGATCTCCTTGGATTGTACATACATCTTCTGCTATTTTTGATTTCTGTATGTCTCTATTTCTCAAGTTATTCTTATGCTCTGACTTTCTTACTTCTAGTGGTCTTGATTTTTCTCCTGTGTATGATTTACCACAAATACAAGGAATATTATATACACAGTTTTCTGATTTTTGTTTTTCATTAATGGGAGCAAATCACAAAATAATAAATTTTATATTTTATAGATATTGGGAGAGAAAACTTAATTCGAATTTACCATGGTAAATTCGAATTAAGAGTGTCCAATACAGGAGAATGGACAACATAATTTACCATGGTAAATTCGATTAAGGGTGTCCAATACAGAAGAATGAACAATAGAACATACGCGCAAAAGCTTCTGACTTCACGTCAGTGCTTGAACCAATTTTTATAAGATAATTTTTGAAGCATTTTCTTTAAATGACACTTTTTGCGCGTATGTTCTGGGGAACATCGCGTTATAGTTTTGCCCAAATCTCTGTAACTTTCGAATTTTTTGACGAAAATGGTCTCAAACGATTTAGTTCGACTCCCCAATGAAGAATTCGAGGTCAAATTTGATTCTGTCCGTCCGGCCGTTGCCACGATAACTTGAGAACGAAAAGAGCTAGCGACTTGAAATTTTCAGGGTGGGTGGCGCATCCCAATACGACGGACAAGTTCGTTAATGGGCATAATCGGACCAGTGGTTTCCGAGTAATAATTTTGTTTTCAACCAATATAAATCCGATCGAATTGAAACTTGGTGAGTAGTAGAATATGAACGTAAGCACGTTTGTGAAATTTTTTGCGAATCGTATGGCTAGAAAATAAAAAAAAAATTATTAAAAAATATTTTTGTTGTCACTATAACTTGAGAACGGAAAGAGATAGCGGCTTGAAGTTTTCAGGTTAGGATGTGCACCAGAACGCGACATTTCAGTTCGTTTATGAGCATAATCGGCCAAACGGTTTTAGAGTTATATAGCCATCTGGAATTTCGTTGTTTTTTGTTCCTCATTAACTCGAAAAATACTAAACCGATTGAATTCAAACATGGTAATTAGTTGTAAAATGCCAACAAGAAAATTCTTGCTAAATTTCGTGAGGATAGTATATGTAAAAAATTTTAAAAAAATCATTGAAATTTGAAAAAAAAAATTTATATATCAGTAACTATTCGTTAGAAATTGCTGAAATTTTACAAGAGCCTTCATAACCTAACTCTACTGCCAAGTTTCAAGTTTTAACACGATCGGTTGAATATTGTTGGAGATTCGAGCATTCTTGTGTGAGTTCAGTAGATGGGTGACCGTTACCTCGATAACTTTCGAACGAAAGGATATGAGGACTTGCAATTTCCAGGGTAGGTTGCGTATCCGAAAGGGAGAGTTGGGTTCGTTTTTGGGCATAATCGGTCAAACGGTTTTCGAGTTATACCCACCTGGAATATTATTTCCTTGATAACTCAAAAAATAAATATTCGATCGAATTGAAGCTTGGTAACTAGTAGTAGAAAATCATCATAAAGACGTGTTTAAAATTTTGTAAGAACCATACCCCTAGAAAATTTGAAAAAAATTACGAAAAAAAAATTTTAAGAACCGCACCCCTAGAAAATTTCAAAAAAATCACGAAAAAAAAAATTCGAAAATTCGAATTTACCATGGTAAATTCGAATTAAGAGTGTCCAATACAGGAGAATGGACAACATAATTTACCATGGTAAATTCGATTAAGGGTGTCGAATACAGAATGGACAATAGAACGCACAAAAGCTTCTGACTTCACGTCAGTGCTTGAAGCAATTTTTCAAATTTAATTTCTTTCATGATGCATTTCTATCATAGGAATCCATTGATATAATTCCCAACTCTGAGAAACCAATACTATCGGAGATATAATTTGTCTGTTTGAACAAGAGCGCCAAAAAGCTCCTGTCCACAGGGCTTGAACCATTTTTTTTAAATTCTAGTTGTATTGTAAGTCTCGAACCATCAACAAGTAAGTATTTTGCATTGATAATGACTATTAACACTGCTTTTATGTTTGTTTACCAGATCTTTATACTGCCTTCAATAAAATATGGTACTCCTTAACAATTTCATGGAGCTTATATTACTTTTCTTTCAGTGTGCAATCTTGGTCGTAAATCAGAGTTTACCTATTACAAGAACTGAATAATTATACTATTTGTTTGATATTACTGATATACATTATGCATTTACCTAGTGGGGCCAGTGCAATTCCGGTGTTTGCTCTAAATATTGAATGTTAAGCGTGTTCATCGGTTTCTTTATTAGACTAAAGGTATTCGATCCACATCTGGTGTGTATGAGTGTCAGTATATGTGTCCTAGGGCAACATTCTCCCCGGAGAAATCAAAGGTTCGGGATCGGGATTATCGTATTGTTCTATTCGTGTCGTTCCGTAATGATTCACATGTTTATATTACCATTATTCTTAAATACCACTACTGCACTTGATATTACTATGGCCTTTGATGGATACCGAAGAACATGTCTGAAAAATGACCTTAGGGTATCTGGAGTTGTATAACTCGGCACTCGTATCCACACCGTTAGCTACCTTAGTGTGAGTGTCGAAATAAAAGGCAGATGTGGGACGTTACACCTAAGCTACCGGAATTCTATGAACACCTTTGCAAGCTACTTGTGTGTGTAATTTGGATGATATCCATACATCTGAATGTTATTGCTTCCACTATGTACCTGTTGTTATGTACCATATAACTATTTTGCTCTACTATGTTACTCTGTATCTATTGCTATTGACCATGCACTTATTGGTCTTCACGATATATCTATGGATACTGACGATGCGCCTATAGCTGTTTACTATGTATCTATTGCAATTGACCATATACCTGTGTCTATGCATTATTACCTATTTTGATCCAATATACGTCTATATACTGTTGAATTAACCATTTTACATGTACCAGTGAATATCTATTTGAAATGATCTAATATGTCTAAAGAGAGGGGTTTTTCTTTTACGTTCTTTTCCCCGATCTCAGGTAATTTGCGCCGAACGTACATTAAACTCTTCGAGTTTATATTATGATATTTTATTTAATTTCTTTCTGACCTTCCTAACAATCTCTCTTATTCTGGGTATCTGAAAGTATTTTGGTTGCATACACAACGTAGAGTCCATCTCTATTCACTGGACGATCAAAATCACACAGCCAAGGGTAAGAATCACGCCATAGAGTTCAATAACTTCAATAACAGAATAGCTTCAGTTGAGTCACATTTAAAGTAGCATTTTTGGGAGGGTTCAGTACTATGTCTCAAAGGATTTGTAGGAGGCCATCTTAACCTCCTATCAGATGAACTGCCCCCTAACCAGTCGACCCGCTACCAAGAACAGGTGGTGGACTCGGGAACTGGACAAAATGCGAAAAAGACTCGCCGCCTCTTCAATGCCGCGAAGAGGACAGATGACTGGGACAGCTATATACCCGGGCTTTGACGAAGTTTACCAAGGCTGTAAGGAAGATTAAGAGAGAGGATTGGAGGAAGCGCTGTGAGGAGACCGTGAAGGCTCCGGCAGCTGCAATAATCCAAAATGTACTTTCCAAACAGCCAACCAATTCACTTGGGGACCCTCAGGACACATGGGGGTGGATTCACAGCAGATAGACATTGGAACTTATGCTCCAAACCCACCTACCAGACTCGGTGATAGCCTCCGAACTGTTTGACCGACTGGGTTGGGAAGGACTGTCAAGCAGGACCTCTAGATCCGGTTGGGAAACTGTGAAGAGAGCTGTCACGTATGGCAGGGTAAAATGGGCCATTAAGTCCTTCTTACCCTATAAAGCACCTGGACCAGACGAGATTCTTCCTGTATTACTACAGCAGGGTTAGGACGTTATAGGATCGCTTTTGTGCAGACTTTTTCGGTCTAGCGGGGCATTTGGATATGCCCCGCGGGAATGGAAGTGGAGTGGTTTTTATACCGAAACCGAGGAAAAATCCCCGAAGGCGTATAGACCCATTAACCTCTCGTCCTTTACTTTAAAGGCTCTGGAGAGCATGGGGATGTATTTGCAGCAAACATTTCTGTAAAAGAGGCCACTGCACTGCAACCAACATGTTTACCGTCTGGGTATATCGTGTGACTCGGCCTTACACCATCTAGTGATTAGGATAGAAGAGACGAGTGAGCACAAGGAAGTGGCGCTTGGAACCTTCCTCGACATAGGGGGGGTTTAACAAAACCACTTATCATGCCGTGATTAAGGCGGCAGGTGGATCAGCTCCAGACTGCATGGCTGACAGCTACAGGCGTCGTTGTGCGGGGAAACCTAAAGAGTTACTGCGACTAGGGGCACGGCTCAGGGGAGAATAATCTCCCTGTTACTATGGAACCTGGTGGTGGACGGGCTCTTGGTGGAACTGAATAACAGCGGATTCTATACCCAGGGCTATGCGGATGATATCTGCATATTAATCCGGGGAAAGATTCCAAGGGTAGTCTCGGGGTTCACTCTACAGGCTATAAAAGTGGTAGAAAGCTGGTGCGAGAGGGTCAGCCTCAGTGTTAACCCCTCAAAAACAGTTATTTATATGCCACCAAATGGAATTTGGTGGCAATTAAAGCCCCCAAACTCATGGGTGTGCAACCAAAACTGACTGGTACGCTACCTGGGCGTTATGCTTGATACCAAGCTAACCTAAAACGCACAACTGTCAGCAACAGTTGCCAAAGGAAAAAAAACCCTCATGATTGCTCGCAAGGCAATTGGAAAAATATGGGGCTTGAGTCCGGGAATCACTAGGTGGATTTATACTGCTATAGTGAGGTCCTCCCTCAGATATGCTAGTGCTGTGTGGTGGACGAATTTGAACAATTGAACGAGGCCTTCAACGAGCTGGAGTAAGTTCAGAGACTGGCCTTGCTTTGTGTTACTGGAGCAATGAAAACTACTCCGACTGCGGCTATGGAGGTTCTCGTGGGACTCCCTCCCCTTCACCTTCTAGTGAAGGCTGAGGCGAGGCTGGGGGGTGTACAGGCTACAGCTAAAAGTTGTCTGCAGACAACGGTCATACGGACACGCTGGGATTGGGGGACTTATTAGTCACCCGATCCTGAATATGGTGAGTGATATGTGTCGTAGAGAATATTCGTAAGGGCTATTCCAATAGGAACATACGAATTCTCTCGATCCTGAATATGGTGAGTGACTGGAGTCCAGTAACCCATAAATTTCCTTCCTTCAAGCTGAGGCTAAGGCCCCCCGCGGAGGGGGAAAAAAGACCGCACAGTAAACTAACATTGTTCACGGCAGGTTCAATTATGGGGCGACGCTCTGGACCTGGAGTATATGGAGCTGCATATTTGTGTTCTGTGGGCTGCACTCCACGTGAGCATTTCGATGTCGCTTGGGCAACGCACCAGTATATTCTAGGCGGAAGTGTTAGCCATCACGACATGTGTCGTTGAGAATATTCGTATGGTCTATTCCAATAGGAACATATGAATTCTCTCGTACAGTCAGGCAGCACTTAAGGAAACAGCCAGCTGGAGAATTAACTCCAGGCTTATGCTGGAGTGCCGACAGCACCTGGAAACCTTGGCTGCCAGAAACCGAGTTGAGCTCGGGTGGGTGCGCCGGGGCACACAGGGGTGGAATGAAAGAGCTGACGCACTCACTACAGAGGGCTCGGCTATCCCCCTCTTCGGGCTGGAGCCGGGAATAGGGGTGAACAAATCGGTACAGTAAGAAAACTTCCGTCCAGCGACATAGAAAGTTAATGATGAGGCAGCCCTGTCCCTCCCTAACTAAAGAAGTCTCACTACTAAATAGCAGTGATTTCATGGCAGTAACTGGCCTACTACCTGGACTATTTACTCTGAGAAAGCACCTGAACAACATGGGGATTGTCTAGAAAACCCTGTTTGTAGGAAATGTGGAGGGCAGACGAAATTGCCTCACATGTCATATTTGTGTAGTCAGTAGCGTCAAAACATCACAATTTTAAATATTTTTTTTTTGCCAGTAAATTATTTTATTTTATAAAAGTAAAAATATGGTATCATCAAATAAGGTTTCGACTTGATTTGACAGAAATTTCAGAAAAAAATATTTATAATTTTGAAAGTAATGGCTGTTTGTGTTGATCCAGTTCTGACCGAAGCGCCTTGCGGTGACCATCACTTATCCTTGGAGATTCATCAAAAAGCAATTGGACAAAAATAAATAGTTTTATTGAAAGATAATCTTGTGCCTGATCGAATTTTTTTTTTGTTTATTTTGAATTAACTAAATGGGAGCCTCAGGAAAATTTTTTCCATATTTTCGGGAAAAAACCAACAGTTAATTGTTTATAAAAATTCGAAATTAAAAGCAAAAAGAAAATCCTTCGATCAGGCACGAGTCTCTCATGTTTTCGGAAAGCTGTATAAATTTCATTAGAATCTATAAAGCGGTTTTCGAGCTACAGTGGTCACCAGTTCAAAGAACGTAGTTTTGAGAAAAACGCATTTGAAGTTTTACACTCAATTTACGTATTATTCAATTACTTACAGAGTCATCTATTCCTGAGCCATATACTAGTTCTCCAGCCGTTGTGGCAGCCTCCAAAATATATCAATTTGATGTTGTCTACGTATCATTCTACCTTCTGGAGTGTTGTCGTTAGCACATTAGCTGCTAACTACCTGCTATCGCCCAAAGCGCCCGAGAGACCGTTGCTAATTATCGAATTACTCGAAAAGTATTTGTCCGATTTACTTCAAATTTTCAGAGAATATTTCTGAGATATTATGCTTTAAGAAAATGCAAAAAAAGGAAAAAAGATTTTTTGAAAAAGCTGACTACACCACCTAACCCCTTAAGTAAACCTGAGCTGCAGGGGATCGACTAAGAGACCCTATGGAGGCTAGCAACCCGAGCTGTGCAGGATCAACCATGAGACCCTGTCAGCTAATAGAAGACCGGCCTAGGTGCAATAAGCCTCTTTAGGCTGCAGCACAGGTAACTCGAGCGATCGGAATCGGTCTAACACGAACAAACCAAAGATAGAAAAATATACTCACCTATTTTGTTGAGCTTTACACATGTACTGCATAAGTTCATCTGCTGAAGAAACAGGCATCACTGTCAAATTGGAAACTGTTGTTCCTTTTCCTTCATTGAATCGAATTTCCAATTTTTTTTCACTTTTCATGTTTAACAGATCTCTTATAGTCTCATTGTATATTTCAAGGAAACTTGCTTGGATTTTATAAGACCAACCCATTTTCTGCATCTTCTGTATTCTCTCAAATATTAATTGTGCTGATCTGGGTATCATTCCTGAAACCATCCAGAAATAAACAGATGAGTCATTGCAATATCCAAAATATTGGTAATACGGCATCGATACATTAATGAAAACAAGCTCTTAGCAGGTTATGAGTGGTCTCCAAAGGAATCCTAGGAGTTTCTGTATAATCATATCGTATTGTTATCCCTTGTCTGAATCTGCCAGCAAATTTTACTGTTCAAAATTATTCTATCCACAACATCTGTCACAGAATTAATGAAACAAAATAAAAAAAAGCACTGACGTGAAGTCAGTACTCTTTGGCGCGCGTGTTCACGGTGGCTAATTTGAATTGAATGATGAGTACTTAAAGCTCAGTGGATAGAGCGAGCCGAAGATCTACCCAAAGGATAGTGGACACCATTCACTGTCGTTTCAATAATTAACAGTGCTGTATCTAAGCTGCCATCAGGATAGAGTAATAAAGTTGGAAGAGAACACAACTGACTCTCCTTAGTCGCACAAGCTGCTGGAAGATTTGGGAGGGTCAGTATAATCCTAATCATGTTTATAGCACGCGCGCCAAAGCAGATTGACTTTTTACACTTTTTCTTTCATTTTTAAGTCAATTTGCTTTTGCGCGCGTGCTATAAACATGATTAGGATTATACTGACCCTCCCAAATCTTCTAGCAGCTTGTGCGACTAAGGAGAGTCAGTTGTGTTCTCTTCCAACTTTATTACTCTATCCTGATGGCAGCTTAGATACAGCACTGTTAATTATTGAAACGACAGTGAATGGTGTCCACTATCCTTTGGGTAGATCTTCGGCTCGCTCTATCCACTGAGCTTGAAGTACTCATCATTCAATTCAAATTAGCCACCGTGAACACGCGCGCCAAAGAGTACTGACTTCACGTCAGTGCTTTTTTTTATTTTTTCAAGTTCCTTTAACAAATATAGCTATCAATACAGTTTGACTGTTAGCTTTACCGTAGATCGAAAAAAATTGCGGTTGTGGGACCTCTGTTAGGAACGCAATTGCCTCTTCTCCGAATCCGAACGTATTTTAATATAGATCTACCGAATACAGTTATACATAAATTCGCCTCAGGGCCACCATACAGACATTTCAACTCGGAAACAACGCTATTTACCCCAAACTGCCTTGTGTCCGTGCACTGAATAGACATGAATATTCTTTTAAAACCTCACAATATCGGCTCATTACTCCCAACATAACCCAAACAACCCAAAACCATACACTTCTCGTCTGCGCAAGCGCAATATACTCGTGGCTGCAAGTCCTCCCAAAATTACACACCTCAGGAGATATCGCTTCTTGAATCCACGCATGCGCAGACCCTCACCAGGGGATTCTATAGAGGAATAGCATCCGCCACCCCAAAACCCCAATTCTCTCTGACGAAAGCACCAGCAGTTAAATCACTCATGGTCTGCTCATGCGCATAACGAAAACTGCCCGTAAGGGGTAACATCAATTTCGAAATTAGCCCCAGGGCCACGGTACGGACACTTAAACTCGGAAACAACGCTACATCCCCCAAACTGACTTGTCCT
The DNA here is from genome assembly GCA_937662695.2 of Halyzia sedecimguttata. NCBI lineage: Eukaryota > Metazoa > Arthropoda > Insecta > Coleoptera > Coccinellidae > Halyzia > Halyzia sedecimguttata. The sequence continues at coordinate 27,658,645 of OW569420.2, read as the reverse complement.
TGCACTGAATTGCCATGAATATTCTTTTAAAACCTCACAATATCGGCTCGGCACTCCCAACATAACCCATACAACCCAAAAACAGGCACTTCTCTTCTGCGCATGCGCAATCTACTAGCGGCTGCAAGTTCTCCTAAAATCACACACCTTACAAAAAACTCCGATTCTCCAACACTAGAGGTTCAGGAGATATTGCATCTTGAATCCACGTATGCGCAGACCCTCTCCAGTGGATTCTATGGAAGAATAGCATCCGCCACCCCAAAATCCCAATCCTCTCCGACGAAAATACCAGCAGTTAAATCACTGATGGTCTGCTCATGCGCATAACGAACATGCCCGTGAGGGGTAATATCGATTTCAAAACTAGCCCCAGGGCCACGGTACGAACACTTCAATTCGGAAACAACGCTACATCCCCCAAACTGACTTGCCGTGCACTGAATTGCCATGAATATTCTTTTAAAACCTCACAATATCGGCTCAGCACTCCCAACATAACCCATACAACCCAAAAACAGGCACTTCTCTTCTGCGCATGCGCAATCTACTAGCGGCTGCAAGTCCTCCTAAAATCACACACCTTACAAAAAACTCCGATTCTCCAACACTAGAGGTTCAGGAGATATTGCATCTTGAATCCACGTATGCGCAGACCCTCTCCAGTGGATTCTATGGAAGAAAAGCATCCGCCACCCCAAAATCCCAATCCTCTCCGACGAAAGCACCAGCAGTTAAATCACTGATGGTCTGCTCATGCGCATAACGAAAACTGCCCGTAAGGGGTAACATCAATTTCGAAATTAGCCCCAGGGCCACGGTACGGACACTTAAACTCGGAAACAACGCTACATCCCCCGACTTGTCCCTGCACTGAATTGCCATGAATATTCTTTTAAAACCTCACAATATCGGCTCAGCACTCCCAACATAACCCATACAACCCAAAAACAGGCACTTCTCTTCTGCGCATGCGCAATCTACTTGCGGCTGAAAGTCCTTCCAAAATCACACGACTTACAAAAAACTCCGATTCTCCAACACTAGTGGTTCGGGAGATATCACATCTTTAATCCGCGCATGCGCAGACCCTCAACAGGCGATTCTATGGAGGAATAGCATCCGCAACCCCGAAACCCCAATCATCTCTGACGAAAACACCACCAGTTGAATCACTGATGGTCTGCTCATGCGCATAACGAAAAATGCCTGTAAGGGGTAACATCAATTTCAAAATCAGCCCCAGGGCCACGGTACGGACACTTTATCTCGGAAACAACGCTACATCCCCTAAACTGACTTGTCCTTGCACTGAATTGCTATGAATATTCTTTTAAAACCTCACAATATCGACTCAGCACTCCCAACATAACCCATCCAACCCAAAAACAGTCACTTCTCTTCTGCGCATGCGCAATCTACTCGCGGCTAAAAGTCCTCTCAAAATAACACACCTTACAAAAAACTCCGATTCTCCAACACTAGTGGTTCGGAAGATATCGCTTCTTTAATCTACGCATGCGCAGACCCTCATCAGGGATCTGGATTCTATGGAGGAATAGCATCCGCCACCCCAAAACCCCAATCCTCTCTGACGAAAACTACAGCAGTTAAATGACTTCTCATCTGCGCATGCGCAAAACGAAAAATGCCCGGATAGGGCAGCATGAACCTCAGAAAAATAGGTTTCGGCATTTTAAGCAAATAACAAATAGTAGTAATTTTTTGATTTTTTTCATGTCACGTGATCTTCACGAAATTTTGCAAAAGTGTTTGCATTGGTCTTTTGCATCTAACTACTGAGTTTCAATTTAATCAGATCAGTATTTTTCGAGTTATCGTGAAAACAAAATTTTGAAGTTTTTGAAAAATTTTTTTGCCACTTTAGGGCCGTCCGGTCGAAACAGAACTTCGCAGGCAGATGAAGGTCATGATTCTACAATTTGATGCCAAATTTCAGAAAGATCGAGTGATCAGTTCCGGAAATATTCATAAAAAACGTTTTGACTAAAAACGGCCTTAACTCCGAAACCGCTCGGTGGATCTCGCCCGTTAACGAACTTGTCCGAGATATTTACGCTACAAAACTACCCTGCAAATTTCAACGCTCTAAGTCGTTCCGTTCGAGAGTTATCGTGCTAACGGCCGGCCGGACCGGCCTGCCAGCCGGCCGGACGGACAGAATTGAATTTGACCTCGAATTCTTCATCAGGGAATCGAACCCAATCGTTTGAGACCATTTTCGAAAAATACAGACATTGTGACGAAATGATAGCACGCTGTTCCTTGCGGAACACGCGCGCAAAAACTGGTTCAAGCCCTGTGGACAGGGGCTTTCTGGCGCTCTAGTTCAAACAGACAAATTATATCTCCCAAAGTATTGGTTTCTCAGAGTTGAGAATTATATCAATGTATTCTTATGATTGAACTGCATCATAAGGGAAATTCAATTCAAATAATAGTTTATTTATCAAGATTAAATGAGCAATCTGAGAATGAGAACTGCACCATGGAAGAAATCAAATTATTAAAATAGCAAATGTATTTGACTCTCTCTTATAGAACAGGATGACATGTACGCAGTGGCGTAACGTTCCTCAGCCAGGATTTCGTTTATGAATCTTATATACAGGGTGTCCAAAGTTCGAGTGCCTATTAGACGTTTCTGGAGAACTGGACATATTTGAAATCTGAAAATTGGGATTATGATATTGCTTGAAATTCTCTATAGAGCTAAAATATGTTCCAAGCACAAGCACCCGGTTATACAGAGAGTAAAAATAAATCTAATGACAATTTTTTTTTTCAAGTTTTGTTTTCTTTGTATGATCAAGTATTCAATGCTGTTTCTGATGAAATCATTGTATTCATTCGAATTGTTTTCAAAATATCGAAAGAAATCCGGAAAAAAGTCAAATACACTGCTCAACAATTGATAGGGATCACTTACTTTTTCTAAATTTATTTCTGAATTATTCGCTCCAAGATTATAAATTTAGTCAGATATCAGAGTATTTTCAGTTGATAATATGGTTCACTTGAGAAAAGAATGAAAAAATAGAAAGTTGGAGAGAAAAAAAGACTTTATTAGGAACACTCAAAATTATGTGTTTGAATAACATAAACATTTTATGATGACACCACAAGAAGGCTGCAGTTTCGGTTAAGCTAGTACCTAGTTGGCCCCCCACGAGATCGTCTCAAGCATTCTACCCTACGAGGCATACTTTCAATCAAACGATTTATAAAATTTTGGGGCAAATTCGTCAAAATATCCCGTAAAGCGTTAGAAAGGTCCTCCAGGTTATTGATCGGTTGTTCTAAGGTTGACAATTGTCTAGACATCTCAGACCAGACATGTTCGATGCAATTCATGTCTGGAGAGCGAGCTGGCCAGTCCATCCTATCAATAGCATGAGTTTCTAGCGCTTCATTAACCAGACGACTACGGTGTGGACGGGCATTATCGTCAATTAAAATGAAATTCTCGCCCAAGGCAGCCGCAAACGGAACAATTATGGGTTCAATAATCATATCGTGATATCTCTGGCTGGTCATTGTGGTGTTCTGCAGAACAACCAACTCTGTGCGTTGGTTCAAACAAATGCCTCCCCATACACATATAGAACCTCCGCCAAAAGCTGTTGTGGGTACCATAAACTGTTCTGCATACCTGCGACCTCTTTCCCTCCAAGCAAGAATACGTCCATCGGAGTTGACCAAACGAAATCTAGACTCATCCGTAAATAAACATCGGCTCCAATCTTCAACTGTCCAATTGCGGTGCTCCTCAGCCCATTGCCGTCGATGAACCCGGTGTTCCCTATTCAAACGGGGATGTTGTACCCTCCTACGTGCTCTCAAACCACGAACATGTAGTCGTCGTCTTACAGTCTGGTTCGAAATTAGAACTCCTGTTGCAACTCTCAGTGATCTATTGAGCCGCGACGCCGGGTAAGTGGGATTTCTCCTAGCATTGAGGACCAAAAGACGATCTTGGGCAGCTGTTGTACTGCGCTGCCGACCTCCCCCATGAACATAAGCTACTGAGTCGTTTTGGATGAACCTATTCCAAGCCCGACTCACGACACTTTGCGAAACATTCAACCGCCGGGACACTTCTCGCTGGGACAAACCTTCCTGTATCCACCGTATGATTTGGTCCAGTTGCACAGGAGCCAAACGTCTTCTCGGCATGACTGATAAGCTAATATTGTTCTCATTTCTTCAATTATTGTCACCTTATGTGTTTGGACGAGAGAAAAAAACAGATTTAATAACAAATACCACATTGCTTTTCACTCCACATGTAACAGCCTACAGATAATAATCGATTTTGTGAACAAGAGCCGATGAAGTGAGGAAAAATTTGATATAATCAACTCAAAACATCTTAATTTTTCCTTAGAGAACATATAATGTACAGATATTCACGAGATAACTTGAAAAAAATACAAATGAAGAGAAGTTCATAAGTGATCCCTAGCAATTGTTGATCAGTGTATGTTTAGTCAGTATTATGTTCATTATTCTTATTTTACACATCCTGAGCGTGGAACGTTTTTACAACATCGACGAGGAATAATGTGGAAAGGTCATGCATCTTCTGAATTTCAGAAATATCATCACTGGATGTTTCAAATTTCGTGTCGAAAATAGCGATCAAAAATTGGCCATAACTTCTGTTTTTCTAATTAGAACCCTTTTTTATATGATTGCGTTGGATTCTGCGGTGAAAAATAATGATAGTTTTCTAACATGATTATCATCCTGAATTCAATAATTTCCGATTTTTTTTTTTTTTAATTCAGGAGCATAAGTTAGAAAATTATCATTATTTTTTACCGCAGAATCTAATGCAAACATAAAAAAATTGGTTCAAGCACTGACGTGAAGTCAGAAGCTTTTGCGCGTATGTTCTATTGTCCATTCTTCTGTATTGGACACCCTTAATCGAATTTACCATGGTAAATTATGTTGTCCTTTCTCCTGTATCGGACACTCTTAATTCAAATTTACCATGGTAAATTTGAATTTTCGAATTTTTTTTTCGTGATTTTTTTGAAATTTTCTAGGGGTGCGGTTCTTAAAATTTTTTTTTCGTAATTTTTTTCAAATTTTCTAGGGGTGCGGTTCTTACAAAATTTTAAACACGTCTTTATGATGATTTTCTACTACTAGTTACCAAGCTTCAATTCGATCGAATATTTATTTTTTGAGTTATCAAGGAAATAATATTCCAGGTGGGTATAACTCGGAAACCGTTTGACCGATTATGCCCAAAAACGAACCCAACTCTCCCTTTCGGATACGCAACCCATCCTGGAAATTGCAAGTCCTTATCTCTTTTCGTTCGAAAGTTATCGAGGTATCGGTCACCCATCTACTGAACTCACACAAGAATGCTCGAATCTCCAACAATATTCAATCGATCGTGTTAAAACTTGAAACTTGGCAGTAGAGTTAGGTTATGAAGGCTCTTGCAAAATTTCAGCAATTTGAAACGAATAGTTACTGATATTTAGATTCTTTTTTTCCAATTTTCAATGATTTTTTTGAAATTTTTTACAGATACTATCCCCACGAAATTTCGCAAGAATTTTCGCGTTGGCATTCTACAACTAATTACCATGTTTGAATTTAATCGGTTTAGTATTTTTCGAGTTAATGAGGAACAAAAAACAACGAAATTTCAGATGGCTATAACTCTAAAACCGTTTGGCAGATTATGCTCATAAACGAACTGAAATGTCGCGTTCTGGTGCACATCCTAACCTGAAAACTTCAAGCCGCTATCTCTTTCCGTTCTCAAGTTATCGTGACAACAACAATATTTTTTAATAATTTTTTTAAAATTTTCTAGCCATACGATTCACACAAACGTGCTTAAGTTCATATTCTACAACTACTGACCAAGTTTCAATTCGATCGGATGTATATTGAATGAAAACAAAATTATTACTCGGAAACCACTGGGCCGATTATGCCCATTAACGAACTTGTCCGTCGTATTGGGATACGCCAGCCACCCTGAGAATTTCAAGTCGCTAGCTCTTTTCGTTCTCAAGTTATCATGGCAACGGCCGGACGGACAGAATCAAATTTGACCTCGAATTCTTCATTGGGGAGTCGAACTAAATCGTTTGAGACCATTTTCGTCAAAAAATTCGAAAGTTACAGACATTTGGGCAAAACTATAACGCGATGTTCCCCAGAACATACGCGCAAAAATAGGGTTCTAATTTGAAAAACAGAAGTTATGGCCAATTTTTGGCGCTCTAGTTCCTCGGAACTGAGTGCTTATCAATTTGCCCAAATGTCTGTAATTTTCGAATTTTTCGATGAAAATGGTCTTAAACGATTTGGTTCGACTCACTGATCAAGAATCCGTGGTCGAAATTCATTCTGTCCGGCCGGTCCGGCCGTAGGCACGATAACTCTCGAACGGAATGAGCTAGACAGTTGAAATTTTCAGAGTATGTTTGGGGGATAAATATCTCGGCTAAGTTCGTTATTAGGCAAAATCGGACAGATGGTTTCGGAGTAACAAAAAAAAATTTTTTTTTTACAGAACAAATTCCAAATTAAAATTTTTTTCAATAAGCAGTTTTACCATAAGAATCCATTCATATAATTTTTAACTCTAACAAACTAATATTTTCGGAGATATGATTTTTCAAAATTTCAATGATAGAATTTTTCTGTGGCTATTCTATGAATTGTTATAATGTCAACTTTGACGTTGTCTCATTGTAATTCATTCCAGTAATGGTATCAATATGAGAATTAGAATATTATCATACTTTTGTTGGTTGATATTTTCATGCCGATGGTCAATCCATATGATGATGGGAATGGTAATGGTAAGTTAATAATATTGAGTTCAGAATATCTCCACTAAAAACAAAACTGGAATTGAGGAATAAATATCTCGGATGAGTTCGTTGTTGGGTAGAATTCGTCTATTGGTTTTGGATTGATAATTTTTGGCACTCTTGTTGAATTTAAATTCTTCTATGATGTTTGAATTCAATTTCTGCTAAGATGAAGTTCTAAATTTCAATAATGAATCGTACTTCTGTTTTCACAGAATGCTATAATTATTCTATCTAAGCTTTATTATATGATCTGTGTTCATACTCGTACATTTCATCCTGTTCTATAAGAGAGAGTCAAATTCATTTCAGCTATTTTAATTTGGTTTCTTCCATGGTGCAGTTCTCAGATTGCTCATTTAATCTTGATAAATAAACTATTATTTGAAATGAATTTCCTTTATGATGCAGTTCTATCATAAGAATACATTGATATAATTCTCAACTCTGAGAAACCAATACTTTCGGAGATATAATTTGTCTGTTTGAACTAGAGCGCCAGAAAGCTCCTGTCCACAGGGCTTGAACCCATTTTTGATCACAATGTTCGACACAAAATTTGAAACACCCTGTGAAGATATTTCTGAAATTCAAAAGATGCATGACCTTTCCACATTCTGCCTCTTCGATGTTGTAAAAACATTTCACGCTCAGGATGTTTAAAATGCGAATAATGAAAATAATACTGACTAAACATATTTAATTTTTTTCCGTTTTTTTTTTCGATATTTTGAAAACTATTCGAATGAATACAATGGTTACGCCACTGACGAGTATGAACACAGATCATATAATAAAGCTTAGATAGAATAATTATAGCATTCTGTGAAAACATAGGAGTACGATTCATTATTGAAATTTAGAAAAATGATATCTCCGAAAGTATTAGCTTGTTGGAGTTGAAAATGATATCAATGGATTTTTATGGTGAAACTGCATCTTAAATAAAAATTGAATTTGGAATTTGTTATTTAAAAAAAAATTTTTTTCGTTACTCCGAAACCATTTGGCCTATTTTGCCCAATAACGAACTAAACCAAGATATTCATCTCCCTAACCTACTCTGACAATTTCAACTGCCTAGCTCATTCCGTTCGAGAGTTATTGTAGAAATTTTTTTTTTTAATTTTCAAATTTTTTTTTTTTGACACTTTATGGTTCGATACAAAACTTCACATGCGTATGAAGGTCATGATTCTACAATTTGATGCTAAATTTCAGATAGATCGAGTGATCTATCTATCTAGCTGGCCCGGCGATCTTCGTCCCAGGTCCGTCAAGATGGTGACCCACTTGGAAAATTGAAAATATCTCGGAAAATAGCAGGGCACAAAATTTTTTTTATACGGCAAAAATTGGCACAAAATGAGCACAAAATTACTATTTCGCTCAATTTCCATTCCCGCATATGCGGGTCACCAACTTGACGGACCTCTTCGTACCGCCTAACTTAATAAAAAAAATGCTCGGTATCAATGAGGTTTCATTATTATTTTCGATTAATTGCACATGATGTTGCTTACTTACAAAACAGAGTTCTTCCTGAAATACTGGATATTTATGAGGTTTCAATTTGATATTGACAGACAAACACAGTTATGATGAAGTCTCTTAATCAATTTAAAGCTTTATGATAAAGAAAATTGTAACATTATGAGAATCCATCCAAGGTACCTATTTAGTTAATGCTTTGTTTGTGGCACAAATCACTTCAATGGCGTACAATTGTGCCGTGAGAAAAAGAACATCCTGTATAGTAATGGTTTATTTTCAATTATGTATGCCTCGAAACTATATTTTTTAACTCAATTGAATGAAATTGTACGATTAGCGTGAAAAACAGCAAGTTGCCATTTACGTTATAAGAAAAACACCCTGTATGAAAATTTCGGACAAATGCATGAGAATCCATCCAAGGTACCTATTTAGTTAATGCTTTGTTTGTGGCACAAATCACTTCAATGGCGTACAATAATTGTGCCGTGGGAAAAAGAACATCCTGTATAGTAATGGTTTATTTTCAATTATGTATGCCTTGAAACTATATTTTTTAACTCAATTGAATGAAATTGAACGATTGGCGTGAAGAACAGCAAGTTGCAAATGACGTCAAAAGAAAAACACCCTGTATGAAAATTTCGGACAAATACATTATGAGAATCCATCCAAGGTACCTATTTAGTTAATGCTTTGTTTGTGGCACAAATCACTTCAATTGTGCCGTGATATAAAGAACACCCTGTAAAGTAATGGTTCATTTTTAATGATATATGCCTCGAAAGTATATTTGGCTGATCTCCACTATTTATATAAGATTTTGAATTCTGTGGTTGATTGTCCAGCTTTGTTGTCGTTGATACCATTTAATGTGCCTGGAAGACTCACACGTAATACTCCACTCTTTCGTCCAATAACACACAAGACGAATTATGCATCAAACATCTATCCTGGGAGATGTTTAGCAGTTTCAAATTGCTTGGATGCAAACTTGGATTTTTTTTCCGTAAGTTTCCCTACTTTCAAATGCAATGTGAGAAAGATGTATAGAAATACATGAAAGTTGTTCTCTCTAACTCATATTGGAGCTTGCTTACATTATTTTGAAGAAAATTATAATTTTGTTTTGGTTTCTTTAGATGTTCATATTTTGTTTTAAGTTTGTTGATTTCAACATATTGATACTGTAAAATGGGGGATATCCCGTTTATTCGATATATATTGTTGTAATATAATGTCGAAATAAATAAATAAATAAATAAATAAATTGTACGACTATGGCGTGAAGAAGAGCGAGTTGCCATTGACGTTAAAAGAAAAACTCCCTATAGAAATTTTTATATTTATTCACCTTTTAAACCTTCCCTGGACTTCCACAAATAATTCAAGACCAAAATTAGCCAAATCGGTCCAGCCGTCCTCGAGTTTTAGCGAGACGAACGAACAGCAATTCATTTTTATACAGGGTGAGTCTTTGATCACTGCATTAATTTTAACCAAAGATTCCTCTCATCGAATGAAACACTTTTTTCCTTTGTCATTTTTCCAGATTCGGCACAGGTAAAAAGTTACAAGCGTTTAAAGATTTCACAATGTGCTAATATACTCCTGCACATAAATTATCTATGACATTGTTGGCGGACGAGAATAAGGCATGGTAACGTGGTTTTTAGCTTGATTCGGGATTCCAACGCTCAGGGACGGATCCATAAAAGTAGTGAAATTTCTGGAGTTTTCCATTTTAAAACATACAATGAAGAATATCTCGAAAACGGTGCGTTTAAGGAGAAATGATGAGGAATAATATAATGTTCTAAAAGGATGGAATATTCTTGAAATGACTCAAGAAAAACTTTATGTGCTTTCTTTATGCTAATTTCGTTTACTTTTATGAATCCACGAGTCCATAACTAGAAAACCAGTGAAGTAGAGAATAACTAATATTTGGAAAATATGTATCATTGTTATAGGAAACTTTACGCCAACATTCATTTTATTCGAAAAAAGGATGTCAAAGCTACAAAATAAAAACTGATATTTTTCAAAATTTCAACAGCCTGTATCTTTTTACCTGAGCTGAATTTGGAAAAATGTTAAATGAAAAAAGTGTTTCATTTGATGAAAGGAATCTTTGGTTAAAATTAATGCAGTGGTCAAAGACTCACCCTGTACCTATATACAGGGTCTTTCACGAGGAACCTCACCCATATTTATACGGGAAACTACTGAACGTATTTTCATGAAATTCAGCACTTATAAGTACTTCACGATGCTGATGAAATCTAAAATATTTTCAAGGCATGAGCACCTCCGGTTTTTCCGGAAATGACGTCAACTTCCGTTTTTCAAATTAGAACACCATTTTTTCATTGCAGAAATAGATTCCTTAGAAAATTTCAAGTTATTTTGATGTAACATTTTTCAGTTTTGGTTGGAAAATTCTCTCTGAGCGGGAAAATTCGAAAAAAAAAATCGAAAATAGAGCTCCGCTGAAACAAGAATAACTTCGAGGTTTTTGGATGGAAAGTTTTCATTTTTGGGATTTTTCAAGATGTAAAATTGATGTATCCACTTTAAAGATCGAAATCGCGATTCATGATACAGGGGGTGAAAAAATCGCTTTCAAAGTTAGGGATGACAAAATCGTGAAAAATCAATTTTTTCAAATTATAACCCCATTTTTTTATGGCAGATATTGAATCTACGTTAAAAAATAATGTGAGTGTATGCATCACACCCTTGCCCTAAAGTGGATATTTTCTGAGTTATTCACAAAAAACTGTTTTTCGTCTTGAATTTTCAGCTATTTCTTTTCCCTTCGCGCCAAAAAGATGAAATTTTCAGGAACTGTTACTTAAACCATGTTTTAGATTTTACAACCCTAATATGCAAGAGAAAAAAGTTACAGGTTGTTCCTAAATAGATGGCGAATTTTGATTCGAATTTGTATCGGAAACCTCTTTATTTCAACTAATCGGCCATCGGTTTTCTCTCCAGTGATAAATAAATAATTCCTTATGAACCATATGCAAAAACTTACCATGTTTTACATCCTTTTTTTTTAATGATAGATATCATTAATTACATCTGCCAAATTCCTCTTTATTCAGTAGCATTTTGTGTTTACTATTAATTTGGTGATAATTCGTATTAAGTTATAAAATCGATCACTATGCCTAATTTTACCAATGAAGATTATTTAAATCTCATTCTACTTCATGGAGAATGTAATAAAGTTGTAGATAGAACGATTCGACTGTTCATTGATAGGTTTCCTGACCGACCCAGACCAACGAGAGATACCATTAACAGAACCATGACAAACTTGAGAAATGTCGGATCTTTCGTTAAGAAAACTATACACAGAGAAAATAGCTGAAAATTCAAGACGTAAAACAAATTTTTGTGAATAACTCAGAAAATATCCATTTTAGGGCAAGGGTGTGATGCATACACTCACATTATTTTTTAACGTAGATTCAATATCTGCCTTAAAAAAATGGGGTTCTAATTTGAAAAAATTGATTTTCACGATTTTGTCATCCCTAATTTTGAAAGCGATTTTTTCACCCCCTGTATCATGAATCGCGATTTCGATTTTTAAAGTGGATACATCAATCTTACATCTTGAAAAATCCACAAAAATGAAAATTTTCCATCCAAAAACCTCGGAGTTATTCTTGTTTCAGCGGAGCTCTATTTTCGATTTTTTTTTCGAATTTTCCCGCTCAGTGAGAATTTTTCAACCAAAACTGAAAAATGTTACATCAAAATAACTTGAAATTTTCTAAGGAATCTATTTCTGCAATAAAAAAATGGTGTTCTAATTTGAAAAACGGAAGTTGACGTCATTTCCGGAAAAACCGGAGGTGCTCATGCCTTGAAAATATTTTAGATTTCATCAGCATCGTGAAATACTTATAAGTGCTGAATTTCATGAAAATACGTTCAGTAGTTTCGCGTATAAATATGGGTGAGGTTCCTCGTGAAAGACCCTGTATAGAAGATGAATACATTTAATACCATTTTACTGACCTACTTCAGTAACGAGTGAATCATCTATGATCACAGAATTTTTAATTCTGACATATGTATTCTATATTCTCAAGAATGTCGATATTCTACGACTAGATACCAAGTTACAATTCGATCGGGTCTGTATTTTTTTGAGTTATCAAGAATGTTTTCATTTCTGGTAGCCCTCATAGTAGATATTTGTAGCATTAAAAAAATTAGTCAAGCACTAACGTGGAAGTCAGGAGCTTTTGCACGTATGTTCTATTGTTCATTCACCTCTATTAGACCCTCTTAAACTCTTAATGGAATTTAGCATCGATATAAATACCGTTTTCTCCGCTTTTATAAGATATGAATACATTTCATACCATTTTAATGACAGACTTCAGTAAAGAGAGACTCGTCTATGATCACAGAATTTTAATTCTGAAATATGTATTCGATTGGAATTGAAATTCGTTGAATATCTAATAATATACGAAAAAATTTACGACTACAGGATACGATATTCACGAAATTCCACGAAAAATAATGGGTCGGTATTCTACAAGTAATTACCGAATTTTAATTAGATCAGATTTGTATATTTTGAGTTATAGAGGAAATAACAACAAAATTTCAGATGATTATAACTCCAAAACCTTTTGGTCGATTATGCCAAATAACTTAAATGTCGCATTCGGATGCGCAACCTAACCTGAAAATTGCAAGTCGCTATCTCTATTCTATCTCAGGTTACCTCAGTCGCTATTTTTTCCGTTCTGAAGTTATCGTGGCAACGGCCGGCCGGCCGGACAGAATCAAATTTGACCTCGAATTCTTCATCAGCCTAGTGAGTTGAACCTAATCTTTTCAGGAAATAAGTTCTTCGAAAAAATATTGGTATTACGAGAAGATTAAATTAAGTGTATAGTGCGGTTGGCTCAGTGGTAGAGCGTTTGACTTGGTAGCGGAAACCCCAAGTTCAATCTCGAGGCTAGGAAAGAAATTTTCTAGTCATGGTAATCGCCACCATTCCCTGTTTGGTCAAAAATTAACAGTGATGTGTCTAAGTTGGCGTAAGGACACAGTAAATACGTCTAAACAGAATACAACGTATTCTCCTTACTCACTCAAGCTCCCAAGGGCTTATGAGGGGTGCCTCCTTGGGAAAGACCTAGGACGATCAGTATAATAATAATAATAAATAATAATGACCGACTTTTCGAATACATCCGGATTGTACATCTATATTGTACTTACCAAGAGATTCTATGGGATCTGATTCTCCTTGCATGGTGTAAGTTTTACCAGATCCTGTCTGTCCATAGGCAACAACACAAACATGATATCCATCCATCGCGGATTGTAACAACTGTGATATTTCTTCAAATATAGCTTCTTGAGTTGCCTCTTGATTGAACACCTTATCGAAAGTAAATTCTTGGGGTTCACTACCTTTACTGCTACCTGCAGACGCTATACTTTGACTGATTTTAGAAATTTCTATGCAGTTGTCCTCTGGAAAATTGAAATTACACATACTTATTTCTTCAAGCTCGTTCAAAGGCGGTCTCAAGCGACAAAATACTCTTATGTTACCTGCGAAAAATTTGTATTAGAGGAATTCGAATTTCATATTTTCAATATTATTATAAGAGATGGACGTCTGAAAATTCGTAATGTCGAATGTGTCTAAATACATGAATATCTAAATAAATAAATGATTTTATTTAGCCTTCTCATCCGTTCAGTTCATTTCCTCATCATGCAAGCTGCATTAGAACGATATGCTTAATGCATATTTCAACAACTTTGAAGTATAAATATGCAGAGAAGTAACATGTTTAAAATCCTTTAATTTTTTTTAAATTTTTTTTTGTTAGAAAAGCATTTTGTATTTTATTTGATATACCTTATAGAACATATCTTGTATATACAAAACGCAAAATACTTTCTGATGAACACAAAATCGTATAGCAATGCACCATGTTAGTACTATAACGTTTGACAATAATCTTGGATTACAAATGCTCATGCATAAAAATATAAAAAACCACTGACGTAAAGTCAGTACTCCTTGGCGCGCTTGTCCACGTTGAACAATTTCAATTTAATGATGGGTGCTTTAAGCTCAATGGATAGCACGCACCGAAGACCTAGTCAGTTTATAGTGACCACCATGCACCGTTGGGTCAAATATTAAGAGTGCTGTGCCTAAGCTGGAGTAAGGACACAGTAACAAACTCGCACAAGCTCCTATGAGCTTCTGAAGGGTCTCCTTGGGGAAGACCTAGGCGGGAGAGTATAATCATAATCATGTCATTAGCAAACTCGCCAAAGTAGATTGACCTCATGTTTAACCTTAAAACGATTAGAAATCAACGGATGCCTTTGATGTATTCATGGGCAGGCTATGTAGACTTATCTGATGTGCAGATGTACCGGTTATGTAAATCTGCTGCCTATGTGGATCTTCCAGCTACGTAGATCTACCAGTTCATTGTTCAGCTGACTATGTAGAGCTACCAGTTACATATATGTGCTGGCTAAGCAGATCTACAAGTTAATTGATCTGCTGGCAACATAGATGTACCAGTATGTAGGTATGGTGGCTATGTAGATCTACCAGCTACATAGATATGCTAGCTATGTAGATCCACCAGTTAATTGATCTCCTGGCTATATAGATTTACCAGTTCACTAATTTAATACATAATGTGGATTTAAGATCCAGTTAACCTTCGAAAAATAGAATAAAGCCGTCATCAAGTCAACATCTTTGAAGGAATATAACTGAGGATCAACTTTTCAAAACGCATTAAGTCCAAAAACCATTTTATTGGAAATCAACGAAAAACAATTTTTTTTCCACCCTGGCTTATAATTTGAGTACGTCGACTTTGTTTGATAGAAATTTACATCTTAAGGTAATAACAAATCTCATTTAAATCAATATTGATCAGATATATACACAGAAAATGTAAAAAACGTTTTGACTTAATGCGTTTTGATGTGGTTAAAATTGAAAATAATGATGTTTGTTGCGATTTTTTATACATTTAGAGAAAACAGTCTGCACAGTCAGTGTTGGCCTGTAACCTAATTAACATGAGCAAATCGATAAAAAATGTTTTTGGTTATATTTTATCTGTTTTGAAAATGCAAACGTAAACATAATTCATTGCGATGCGGCCTACATACTTTGGATTTGAATTACAGAGGGACATAATGCCATTTGGAAGATTTTGTTTACATAGGGCTATAGAGCAATATAAATCATTTCCGAATTCGCTTCAAACTCAATTTCGCCCAAATTGGACATAATGCGTTTTGAAAAGTTACTCCTCAATTCTTCGACAATGCGTTCCCGGACATTCCTCCATAGGAACAATTCGTCTTATTTTCAGGTTCTGAACCTACATCCAAATGTATTCCCTAATAATCTTGGGATATCCTGTAAATACTACTTCAGCAAAATAGTCAAAGTTATCGTCACTTTACGGCTAAAGAATTCAGAAGAAAAAAATTTTCCGATTTGGTGCATCAAACTGTAATTTCCAAAGCAGAGGGGAGAAGTTATTCACCTGTGGAACCAAACCCATTGTTTCTCCACAGATCAGACTGGTAGATTCACACCCGGTTGGTCACACCCGGCTGGTCAAAGTTAACAGAACTGTTTATGTCAAATCAGTCCGAGTTTTTGCGCTTTGCGCAACTCAGATGAGGGTTAACAAGAGATTGATCACTGATTAGTTAACATTTGTGTTGATCAGCCTTTCAGAAACCGGGGGTCAATCCACCAACCTGAAAGAAGCACAAGGAGATGAAAGTTATGTTCATACATGATGGTACATGTGGTGTACCACCAATTTTTTCACTTCTTTTCAATAATTTTTTTATTTCTTTTGAATGTTTTTCATTTCTGGTAAAAAAATTGGTTCTAGCACTGAAGTGAAGTCAGGGGCTTTTGCTTGCATGTTCTATTGTCCATTCACCTCTATTGGACCCTCTTAAGCTGTTACAAATTTTTGGACTTCCATCTCATATATTTGCAGAGATTACCATGGGTTCATTAAGAGTAATCCTGCATGTTCCAATAATTTGGTAATTGAATAACATGCCAGACAGAAAATATAGAGAACAACAAATATAAATAAAGGATTTTCTCACCCTTTAGGTCCTGGATGGTATTGTGTAATTTGCGCCTTAATTTTTCACCATTGAAAACTTCATTTAATAGATGTTCTTTTTCATCCAGGTTACTCTGTATGTTTCGAAAGTAATCATCATGTTTAGATTGCACAAGGCTAATCTGGTGTTTCAATGAGGATAATTCTATTGCCTTTTTTTTCCAATATTTTCCTGACATTTTTAATGTTTGCTCTTCTGCTTGGAAATTTTCTTTGCAAACTGAAATAAAATGCGACATCGATGAGTCAAAGATAAATGTGAATTTAATCATCGGACATAGTGGGCAGACATATTCTGCTTAATACAAGGTGGTTGCTTCTTCCAAATTTTGTATCCAAGAATCAGCATGGCTACCTGATGGAAAAATCTATAAAAACAGCAGTATACCGGTTCATCAAAAAAATATTAGATGCTTTTGAAGATGATGAATTGTCCTTGGGTTTGTTATTGGACCTATCCAAGGCCTATGACTGCATTAAAGTTGAGAAACTTGATGAAAAATTGAAAAGAATCGGAATAAGAGGACAAACTCTGAAATAGGTTGAATCATGCTTCAAGAATAGGTACAACACAAATGCTTGAGATACAATAAAAGGAGAAATATTTAGATCAAGACAGCAGAACATTAAGCTGGGAGTTGCACAAGGCAGTATTACAGGGTCAATTTTCTTCATCCTGTATATCAATGGTCGCATTCAGCGGACGAAGCGCTCAGTCACTTTACGCTACCGCTACCTAGCACAAATCAAATGTGCTCCATAAAATAGCCTCCGCTCCACAACGTGTTGAGTTCGTAGGGCATGTGCCACCGAACGTTTTGTTAACGGTTGCGCAACTGTTTCGTCCGCTGAATGCGACCATTGACTTTGGAGTAACAAAATCGGTGAAGTGAACAACAAATGGACAACAATAAATTATGCTGATGATAACAACATCTTAACCATTAAAAATCAATGGCCAGAATTAAAAAAGACAGCTTCAGAAGTACTGGCTAGTTCCTGGCTTAGCAGTAATGATCTAATCAGAGTATTCATACTCTCTTTTTACTCTACAAAAAAAGCCAGTAAGAATAGTTTTCAATTTAGGTAGTATTACATCCTGTCGTAGGATCTTCAAAACAAATCACATTTTGACATTGTCTGCAGTATATATACAAGAATGCCGCATGTTTCTACACAAAAACAAGGAACAGTCCCCAAGTGGCTCTACATCTAAGTCTTTTTGCGGTCATAAGGGACCGCTGTGACATTTAACATGTTAGGACATTCTTTACACTACTCACAGGAATCAAAGTATCTCACCTTTATGACAATCGTGAATTTTTTTAATATCCTCCTGTACCATATTGTATTTTTTCTGTAATATTTTAAACCTATTTTTTAAATCCCATTCTTGCACTTTTAAAATTTTATTTGGCGTTTCAGTTTCACAGGTACCTCCTTTCCTTTTGGTACCTGCTTTTCCACTGTTAGGTAACATTGCCTTTGGAATGAAGATTTGGGTGATTTTCTGAAATATCTAAAAACGTGAGTATACATCATATATTTGTGCAGTGATTCAGAGGAATTATCAGAGAGGGTACTTAATTAATAATTTATTCATATAATTCATATTCAATAAAAAAAATTTAAAAATTAATAAAGGAAACATTTAATAAAAAATTGGTTCAAGCACTAACGTGAAGTCAGAAGCTTTTGCGCGTATGTTCTATTGTCCATTCTTCTGTATTGGACACCCTTAATCTAATTTACCATGGTAAATTATGTTGTCCATGGTAATTGGTACCATTGTTACCATGGTAAATTCGAATTAAGTGTCCAATACAGGAGAATGGACAACATAATTTACCATGGTAAATTCGATTAAGGGTGTCCAAAAAAGAAGAATGGACAATAGAACATACGCGCAAAAGCTTCTGACTTCACGTCAATGCTTGAACCAATTTTTTTTTTCGTGATTTTTTTTAAATTTTCTAGGGGTACGGTTCTTAAAATCTTTTTTTGCGTCATTTTTTTCAAATTTTTTAGGGGTACGGTTCTTACAGAATTTTAAACACGTCTTTATGTTGATTTTCTACTACTAGTTACCAAGCACCAATTCGATCGAATATTTATTCTTTGAGGTGGGTATAACTCGGAAACCGTTAGACCGATTATGCCCAAAAACGAACTCAACTCTCCCTTTCGGATACGCAACCTACCCCGAAAATTGCAAGTCCCTATCTCCTTTCGTTCGAAAGTTATCGAGGCATAGGTAACCCATCTACTGAACTCACACAAGAATGCTCGAATCTCCAACAATATTCAACCGATCGTATTAAAACTTGAAACTTGGCAGTAGAGTTAGGTTATGAAGGCTCTTGCAAAATTTCAGCAATTTCGAACGAATAGTTACTGATATATAGAATTTTTTATTTTTCAATGATTTATTTAAAATTTTCTACAAATGCTATCCTCGCCAAATTTCGCAAACATTTTCGCGTTGGCATTCTACAACTAATAACCATGTTTGAATTCAATCGGTTCAGTATTTTTCGAGTTAATGAGGAACAAAAAACCACCAAATTTCAGAAAATTTCAGATGGCTATAACTCTAAAACCGTTTGACCAATTATGCTCATAAATAAACTGAAATGTCGCGTTCTGGTACACATCCTAACCTGAAAACTTGAAGCCGCTATCTCTTTCCGTTCTCAAGTTATCGTGACAACAAAAATATTTTTTAATAATTTTTTTTAATTTTCTAGCCATACGATTCGGACAAAATTTCACGAACGTGATGACGTTCATATTCTACAACTACTCACCAAGTTTCAATTCGATCGGATTCATATTGGTTGAAAACAAAATCATTACTCGGAAAACACTGGGCCGATTATGCCCATTAACGAACTTGTCCGTCGTATTGGGATGCGCCACCCACTCTGAACATTTCAAGTCGCTAGCTCTTTTCGTTCTCAAGTTATCGTGGCAACGGACGGCCGGCCGGACAGAATCAAATTTGACCTCGAATTCTTCATTGGGGAGTCGGACTTAATCGTTTGAGTCCATTTTCGTCAAAAAATTCGAAAGTTACAGACATTTGGGAAAAATGATAACGCGATGTTCCCCAGAACATACGCGCAAAAAAGTGAAAAAAAATTCGATTAAGAAGAGTCTCCAATACAGGAGAATGGACAATAGAATTCATCAGGGTGAATTCGATTAAGAAGAGTGTCCAATACAGGAGAATGGGCAATAGAATTCATCATGGTAAATTTGATTAAGAGTATCCAATACAGGAGAATGGACAATAGAACATACGCGCAAAAGCTCCTGACTTCACGTCAGTGCTTGAACCAATTTTTATTGTTCAAATAAAGATATTCTGTCAACTTACAAGAATTTCTTCATTCAATGGTATTTCAAAGAATTAATTACAGTTTTAAATATTTAATAAAACAAGCCCTGTGGACAGGAGCTTCCTGGCGCTCTAGTTCAAACAGACAAATTATATCTCCGAAAGTATTGGTTTCTCAGAGTTGGGAATCATATCAATGTATTCTTATGATAGAACTGCATCATGAAGGAAATTCAATTCAAATAATAGTTTATTTATCAAGATTAAATGAGCAATCTGAGAATGAGAACTGCACCATGGAAGAAATCAAATTAAAATAGCTGAAATGAATTTGACTCTCTCTTATAGAACAGGATGACATGTACGAGTATGAACACAGATCATATAATAAAGCTTAGATACAATAATTATAACATTCTGTGAAAACATAGAAGTACGATTCATTATTGAAATTTCGAAGAATCATATCTCCGAAAGTATTAGCTTGTTGGAGTTGAGAATGATATTAATGGATTTTTATGGTGAAACTGCATCTTAAATAAAAATTGAATTTGAAATTTGTTACTTGAAAAAAAAATTATTTTTCGTTACTCCGAAACCATCTAGCCTATTTTGCCCAATAACGAATTAAATTTTCAAAATTTTTTTTGACACTTTGCGGTAACCTGGTCAGTACAAAACTTCACATACGTATGAAGGTCATGA
Source organism: Halyzia sedecimguttata (assembly GCA_937662695.2). Taxonomy (NCBI): domain Eukaryota; kingdom Metazoa; phylum Arthropoda; class Insecta; order Coleoptera; family Coccinellidae; genus Halyzia; species Halyzia sedecimguttata. Next base: position 27,638,039 of record OW569420.2, on the reverse strand, counting down.
TTCTACAATTTGATGCTAAATTTCAGATAGATCGAGTGATCGGTTTAGGAAATATTCATAAGAAATGTGTTTTACTAAAATCGGCCATAACTCCGAAACCGCTTGTTGGATTTTGCCCATTAACGAACTTAGCCGAGATATTTACGCTACTAACCCACCTTGCAAATTTGAATCCTCTAACTCCTTTCGTTCGAGAGTTATCGTGCCTACGGCCGGACAGAATCGATTTCGCCCTCGGATTCTTGATCAGTGAGTCGAACCAAATCGTTTGAGACCATTTTCAGCCAAAAATTCGAAAATTACAGACATTTGGGCAAATTGATAAGCACTCAGTTCCGAGGAACTAGAGCGCCAAAAATTGGCCATAACTTCTGTTTTTCAAATTAGAACCCTATTTTTGCGCGTGGTAGAATTATGTTCTGAAGGCTCTCGCAAAATGTCAGCCATGTCGGATGAATAGTTTTTGATATCTAGAATTTTTTTCATTGATTTCTTAAGAATTTTCTAGTGATACGATCCTCACAAAATTTTGCAAGAACTTTCGCGTTTGCATTCTACAACTAATGACTAAGTTTGAATTGGATTAGTTTTATATTTTTCGAGTTATTAAGAAAATAACAATCAAATTTCAGATGAATATAACTCCAAAACCGTTTGACCGATTATGCTCATGAACAAACTCAAATGTCGTATTCAGATGCAAAACCTAACCTGAAAATTTCAAATCGCTATCTCTTTCCTTTCTCAGGTTATCGTGAAAGAAAAAATATTTTTTTAAATTTTCTAGCGAAACGGTTCACACAAAATTCTACACACGTCTTCAAGTCGATATCCTACAACTAATTGGCAAGCTTCAATTCGATCGAGTCTATATTTTTTAAGTTATCGAGGAAATAATATTCCAGGTGGGTATAACTCGGACAGCGTTAGACCGATTATGTCCAAGAACGAACTCAACTCTCCCTTTTGGATACGCAACCTACCCTGAAAATTGCAAGCCCCTATCTCCTTTCGTTCGAAAGTTATCGAGGCAACGGTCACCCATCTACTGAACTCGTACAAGAATGCTCGAATCTCCAACAATATTTAACCGATCGTATTAAAACTTGCCAGTAGAGTTAGGTTATGAAGGTCTTGCAAAATTTCAGCAATTTCAAACGAAGAGTTACTGGTATATAGAATTTTTTTTTTAATTTTCAATGATTTATTAAAAATTTTCTACAAATGCTATCCTCACCAAATTTTGCAAACATTTTCGCGTTGGCATTCTACAACTAATAACCATGTTTGAATTCAATCGGTTCAGTATTTTTCGAGTTAATGAGGAACAAAAAACCACCAAATTTCAGGAAATTTCAGATGGCTATAACTCTAAAACCGTTAGGCCGATTATGCTCATGAACAAACTGAAATGTCGCGTAGAATCAAATTTGTCCTCGAATTCTTCATCAGGTAGTCGAACTCAATCGTTTGAGACCATTTTCGGCAAAAAAATAAAAAATTACAGACATTTGGGCAAAATGATGACGCGATGTTCCCCAGAACATACGCGCAAAGATGTATTCATTGACCGCCCAACTTAAACTTCCGATAACTGAAGTATAAATCTTCATAATCATCAAATACTCGAAAATGTGCCCTTTTCAAAATTTGTGTTTTTTTAAGGCCATTCATGCTTTAGACGAAGTCTAATAATTATCTTCTCAATCGTTATTTCCTTATTTAGATATTAAAATATATCTATTTCTATTTGGTTTGTATACACTAGTGGGGAATTGATGAAAGCTGCGAATGTGGTATCCTAAAACCATGTATCATAACTAAGCATCTTCTACAAAAAATTTCGGTTTTTTTATGTTGTTCAAATGTCATCAATAAAACAATATTCATCCATTTCACAAATCAATCAAATAATAAGGTACCGATTTTTTGGCGCTCTTGTTACTGGTAACAGAGTGCTTATCAATTTGCCGAAATGTCTGTAATTATAGAATGTTTGGCTGAAAATGGTCTTAAACGATTTGGTTCGACTCACTGATCATGAATCCGTGCTCGAAATCGATTCTGTCCGGCCGTCCGTCCAGCCGTCCGGCCGTTAACACGATAACTCTCGAACGGAATGAGCTAGACGGATGAAATTTCCAGAGTAGGTTTGGTAGATAAATATCTCGGTTAAGTTCGTTATTGGGTAGAATAGGCCGGATGGTTTCGGAGTAACGAAAAAAAAAATTTTTTCAACTTACAAATTTCGATTTAATTTTTTTTAAGATGCATTTTCGTCATAACAATCCACTGATATAATTTTCGACTCTGACAAGCTAATACTTTCGGAGATATGATTTTTCAAAATTTCAATAATACATCGTACTTCTATGTTATCACAGAATGCGAATTATATCTTTCTGTGTTCTATCTGTGTTCACTATTTATACATATAATCTTATCTACATATGACAGATATGTCAAATATATTGATTGCTGTTCTAACAAAGTATGATTGAATGCAAAATGACCAATTATAGCATATTATAATTACCCCTACCCTATATGCCCTTGGATAATCCATATGATGATTTGATGATGGAAATATATAAGTTTATCAAATTGGGTTGAGAATATCTTCAGTGAAAACAAAACCGAAATAGTTTCAATTGATATAATGTAATTTTCAGAGGAATGATTATCTCGGATACATTCTTTATTTAATTTTGGTAATTATCTAGAACATTCCATAACTCGAAAATTGTTGTTTAAAAATCACTCACCTACTTGGGTCGTAGATTGCTAATCTGAAGTCAAAAAATTGGTTCAAGCACTGACGTGAAGTCAGAAGCTTTTGCGCGTATGTTCTATTGTCCATACTTCTGTATTGGACACCCTTAATCGAATTTACCATGGTAAATTATGTTGTCCATTCTCCTGTATTGGACACTCTCAATTCGAATTTACCATGGTAAATTCGAATTAAGTGTCAATTCGAATTTACCATGGTAAATTCGAATTAAGTGTCCAATACAGGAGAATGGACAACATAATTTACCATGGTAAATTCGATTAAGGGTGTCCAATACAGAAGTATGGACAATAGAACATACGCGCAAAAGCTTCTGACTTCACGTCAGTGCTTGAACCAATTTTTTTTTCGTGTTTTTTTAAAAATTTTCTAGGGGTACGGTTCTTGAAATTTTTTTTTTCGTCATTTTTTCCAAATTTTCTAGGGATACGATTCTTACAAAATTTTAAACACGTCTTTATGTTGATTTTCTACTACTAGTTACCAAGCACCAATTCGATCGAATATTTATTTTTTGAGTTATCAAGGAAATAATATTCCAGGTGGGTATAACTCGGAAACCGTTAGACCGATTATGCCCAAAAACGAACTCAACACTCTCTTTCGGATACGCAACCTACCCTGAAAATTGCAAGTCCCTATCTCCTTTCGTTCGAAAGTTATCGAGGCAACGGTCACCCATCTACTGAACTCGCACAAGAATGCTCGAATCTCCAACAATATTTAACCGATCGTATTAAAACTTGAAACTTGGCAGTAGAGTTAGGTTATGAAGGCTCTTGCAAAATTTCAGCAATTTCAAACGAATAGTTACTGATATATAGAATTTTTTTTTTATTTTCAATGATTTATTGAAAATTTTCTACAAATGCTATCCTCACCAAATTTTATAACATTTCCGCGTTGGCATTCTACAACTAATAACCATGTTTGAATTCAATCGGTTCAGTACTTTTTGAGTTAATGAGGAACAAAAACCACGAAATTTCAGAAAATTTCAGATGGCTATAACTCTGAAACCGTTTGGCCGATTATGCTCATAAACAAACTGAAATGTCGCGTTCTGGTGTTCATCCTAACCTGGAAATTTCAAGCCGCTATCTCATTCTGTTCTCAAGTTATCGTGACAACAAAAATATTTTTTAAAAGTTTTTTAAAAATTTTCTAGCCATACGATTCGCACAAAATTCCACAAATGTGCTCAAGATCATATTCTACAACTACCCACCAAGTTTCAATTCGATCGGATTTATATTGGTTGAAAACAAAATTATTACTCGGAAACCACTGGGCCGATTATGCCCATTAACGAACTTGTCCGTCGTATTGAGATGCGCCACCTACCCTGAAAATTTCAAGTTGCTAGCTCTTCTCGTTCTCAAGTTATCGTGGCAACGGCCGGACGGCCGGACGGACAGAATCAAATTTGACCTCGAATTCTTCATTGGGGAGTCGAACTCAATCGTTTGAGACCATTTTCGTCAAAAAATTCGAAAGTTACAGACATTTGGGCAAAACTATAACGCGATGTTCCCCAGAACATACGCGCAAAAAGGCTGGTCGCTTCTAGTTTTTTCTAAAAAAATTCCGAAAGTGTCAGAAGTAACCTCACTTAATCTCATTAATTACGATGTTATAACTGATTTACTGGTGAATATTCCTCATAAATGATATTTTATTGATTCCTCAATCAAATTGATCAAAATGAACATTTCCCATAGTGTACTAATTGTTGTCATTTTACGATTTGACATATAACTTCGAACAGGCTTTGCAATGTTGCCGGTGTGACTTCGTTCGCGGTGTCACAACTCGACCCATTATGGTTTTGAATCTGTCGAGTTCTTTCTTCTCAAACTATAATTGACTACAACGATGGAGATATATTGTTTGTGCAATATATCAACTCTACTTCCTACTTCTTAAACTTTCGTTCCTTTCTGTTTTAGAATTCGATATGGAGCGTTGTTATGCGAGATTGGAATTTGAGAAAATGTAAACCGACCTAATCTAAACTAACCTAACCTTTTTAGGTTCGCCGTTTTGTGGGTCAGCATTCTACAATTAATTACCAGGTTTAAATTTGATCGGATATGCATTTTTTGAGTTATTTAGGAAAAAAACAACCAAACTATAGATGGTTATAACTCCGAAACCATTTAGTGGACTTAACCGTCGCATTCGGATGCGCAACCTACCCTGAAAATTGCAAGTCGTTATCTCTTCGTTCGAAAGTTATCGAGGCAACGGACGGAAATTACATTCGGGCAAAATTATAGCACGCTATTCCTTAGAACATGCGCGCAAAAAAGGTCAAGTTTGATCAGTTTAAGTTAAATAATTCATGATATCCACAAAATGTGATAACAAGCAAGTAGTCCTAGACGAACAAACGTGCAGGAGATGTTATTTGTAATATTATCGGAAGTATTTCTGAAAATGTTTACAATCTGGCAACGTTGCTGTTTGCGAGCACTTGGCTAGCCGTCATGTCATAGGATTCAAAATGGACGTAAACATGTTACATAAATAAGCAAATTGTTTCCATTGAAATGAGGAAATTATTTTTTTTTGACACTTTGCGGTAACCTGGTCAGTACAAAACTTCACATACGTATGAAGGTCATGATTTTACAATTTGGTGCTAAATTTCAGTCATCGGTTCAGGAAATATTCATAAAAAATGTGTTTTACTAAAATCGGCCATAACTCCGAAACCGCTTGATGGATTTTGCCCATTAACGAACTTAGCCGAGATATTTACGCTCCAAACCCACCTTGCAAATTTAAATCCTCTAACTCCTTTCGTTCGAGAGTTATCGTGCCTACGGCCGGACAGAATCGATTTCGCCCTCGGATTCTTGATCAGTGAGTCGAACCAAATCGTTTGAGACCATTTTCAGCCAAAAATTCGAAAATTACAGACATTTGGGCAAATTGATAAGCACTCAGTTCCGAGGAGCTAGAGCGCCAAAAATGGAATCAATTTCATATACATATATAGATCCTATCGTATTCAAACTTGGAACTTGGTGGTAGAATTATGTTCTGAAGGCTCTCGCAAAATGTCAGCCATGTCGGATGAATAGTTTTTGATATCTAGAATTTTTTTCATTGATTTCTTAAAAATTTTTTAATGATACGATCCTCACAAAATTTTGCAAGAACTTTCGCGTTGGCATTCTACAACTAATAACTAAGTTTGAATTGGATTAGTTTTATATTTTTCGAGTTATTGAGAAAATAACAATCACATTTCAGATGAATATAACTCCAAAACCGTCTGACCGATTATGCTCATGAACAAACTCAAATGTCGTATTCAGATGCACAACCTAACCTGAAAATTTCAAATCGCTATCTCTTTCCTTTCTCAGGTTATCGTGAAAGAAAAAATATTTTTTTTAATTTTCTAGCGATACGGTTCACACAAAATTCTACACACGTCTTCAAGTCGATATCCTACAACTAATTGGCAAGCTTCAATTCGATCGAGTCTATATTTTTTAAGTTATCGAGGAAATAATATTCCAGGTGGGTATAACTCGGAAACCGTTAGACCGATTATGCCCAAAAACGCAACCTACCCTGAAAATTGCAAGTCCCTATCTCCTTTCGTTCGAAAGTTATCGAGGCAACGGTCACCCATCTACTGAACTCGCACAAGAATGCTCGAATCTCCAACAATATTTAACCGATCGTATTAAAACTTGAAACTTGGCAGTAGAGTTAGGTTATGAAGGCTCTTGCAAAATTTCAGCAATTTCAAACGAATAGTTACTGGTATATAGAATTTTTTTTTTTATTTTCAATGATTTATTAAAAATTTTCTACGAATGCTATCCTCACCAAATTTTGCAAACATTTTCGCGTTGGCATTCTACAACTAATAACCATGTTTGAATTTAATTGGTTCAGTATTTTTCGAGTTAATGAGGAACAAAAAACCATCAAATTTCAGGAAATTTCAGATGGCTATAACTCTAAAACCGTTATGCCGATTATGCTCATGAACAAACTGAAATGTCGCGTTCTGGTGCACATCCTAACCTGAAAACTTCAAGCCGCTATCTCATTCCGTTCTCAAGTTATCGTGACAACATAAATATTTTTTAATAATTTTTCGAAAATTTTCTAGCCATACGATTCGCACAAAATTTCATATATAGGTTCATATTCTACAACTACCCACCAATTTTCAATTCGATCGGATTTATATTGGTTGAAAACAAAATTATTACTCGGAAACCACTGGGCCGATTTTGCCCATTAACGAACTTGTCCGTCTTATTGGGATGCGCCACCCACCCTGAAAATTTCAAGTCACTAGCTCTTTTCGTTCTCAAGTTATCGTGGCAATGGACGGCCGGACGGACAGAATCAAATTTGACATCGAATTCTTCATTGGGCAGTCGAACTTAATCGTTTGAGACCATTTTCGTCAAAAAATTCGAAAGTTACAGACATTTGGGCAAAATGATAACGCGATGTTCCCCAGAACATACGCGCAAAAATTCGAATTAAGAGTGTCCAATACAGGACAATATAATTTACCATGGTAAATTCGATTAAGAGTTCCAATACAGGAGAATGGACAATAGAACATACGCGCATAACCAATTTTTTTTTCATTATTTTTTTTTTAATTTCCTAGGGGTACGCTTCTTATAAAATTTCAAACACGTTTTAATGTCGATATTCTACAACTAGTTTCCAAGCTTCAATTCGATCGAGTTCATATTTTTTGAGTTATCGTGGAAATAATATTCCAGGGAGTTATAACTCTGAAACCGTTGGACCGATTATGCCCGTAATCGAACTTTAATCTCCCATTCGGATACGCAACATACCCTGAAAATTGCAAGTTCCTATCTCCTTTCTTTCAAAAGTTATCGAGGCAACGGTCGCCCATCCATCTACTAAACTCACACAAGGCTGCTCGAATCTTCTAGTGAAACAATCCGCACGAAATTTTGCAAGAAGTTTCGCGTTGGTATTATACAACTAGTAACCATGTTTGAATTGAATCGGTTTTTTAATATTTTGAGTTATTGAGGAAATAACAACCAAATTTCAGATGAATATAACTCCAAAACCGTTAGGCCGATTATACCTATAAACGAAGTCAAATGTCTCATTCAGATGCACAAACTAACCTGAAAATTTCAAGTCGATATCTCTTTCCGTTCTCAGGTTATCGTGACATAAATAATATTTTTTAATAATTTTTTTTAAATTTCTTAGTCATTCGATTCTCAAAAAAATTCACAATCTAATATAAACAAAGGTTTATATCCTACTACTATTCACCAAGTTTCAATTCGATCGGATTTATATTGGTAGAAAACAAAATTATTACTCGGAAACCATTGAGCCGACTATGCCCATTAACGAACTTGTCCGTCGTATTGGGATACGCCATCTACCCTGGAAATTTCAAGTCGCAATCTTATTCCGTTCTCAAGTTATCGTGGCAACGGACGGCCGGTCGGACAGAATCAAATTTGTCCTCGAATTCTTCGTCAGGTAGTCGAACTCAATCGTTTGAGACCATTTTCGGCAAAAAAATCAAAAATTACAGACATTTGGGCAAAATGATGACGCGATGTTCCCCAGAACATACGCGCAAAGATGTATTCATTGACCGCCCAACTTAAACTTCCGATAACTTAAGTATAAATCTCCATAATCATCAAATACTCGAAAATGTGCCCTTTTCAAAATTTGTGTTTTTTTTAAGGCCATTCATGCTTTAGACGAAGTGTAATAATTATCTTCTCAATCGTTATTTCCTTATTTAGATATTAAAATAAATCTATTTCTATTTGGTTTGTATACACTAGTGGGGAATTGATGAAAGCTGCGAATGTGGTATCTTAAAACCATGTATCATAACTAAGCATCTTCTACAAAAATTTTCGGTTTTTTTATGTTGTTCAAATGTCATCAATAAAACAATATTCATCCATTTCACAAATCAATCAAATAATAAGGTACCGATTTTTTGGCGCTCTTGTTACTGGTAACAGAGTGCTTATCAATTTGCCCAAATGTCTGTCATTTTAGAATGTTTGGCTGAAAATGGTCTTAAACGATTTGGTTCGACTCACTGATCATGAATCCGTGCTCGAAATCGATTCTGTCCGGCCGTCCGTCCAGCCGTCCGGCCGTTAACACGATAACTCTCGAACGGAATGAGCTAGACGGATGAAATTTCCAGAGTAGGTTTGGTAGATAAATATCTCGGTTAAGTTCGTTATTGGGTAGACTTGGCCGGATGGTTTCGGAGTAACGAAAAAAAAAATTTTTTCAACTTACAAATTTCGATTTAATTTTTTTTAAGATGCATTTTCGTCATAACAATCCACTGATATAATTTTCGACTCTGACAAGCTAATACTTTCGGAGATATGATTTTTCAAAATTTCAATAATACATCGTACTTATATGTATCACAGAATGCGAATTATATCTTTCTGTGTTCTATCTGTGTTCACTATTTATACATATAATCTTATCTACATATGACAGATATGTCAAATATATTGATTGCTGTTCTAACAAAGTATGATTGAATGCAAAATGACCAATTATAGCATATTATAATTACCCCTACCCTATATGCCCTTGGATAATCCATATGATGATTTGATGATGGAAATATATAAGTTTATCAAATTGGGTTGAGAATATCTTCAGTGAAAACAAAACCGAAATAGTTTCAATTGATATAATGTAATTTTCAGAGGAGATCTGAGGAATGATTATCTCGGATACATTCTTTATTTAATTTTGGTAATTATCTAGAACATTCCATAACTCGAAAATTGTTGTTTAAAAATCACTCACCTACTTGGGTCGTAGATTGCTAAACTGAAGACAAAAAAGGCTGGACGCTTCTAGTTTTTCTAAAAAAATTCCGAAAGTGTCAGAAGTAACCTCACTTAATCTCATTAATTACGATGTTTTAAACTGATTTACTGGTGAATATTCCTCATAAATGATATTTTATTGATTCCTCAATCAAATTGATCAAAATGAACATTTCCCATAGTGTACTAATTGTTGTCATTTTACGAATTGACATATAACTTCGAACAGGCTTTGCAATGTTGCCGGTGTGACTTCGTTCGCGGTGTCGCAACTCGACCCATTATGGTTTTGAATCTGTCGAGTTCTTTCTTCTCAAACTATAATTGACTACAACGATGGAGATATATTGTTTGTGCAATATATCAACTCTACTTCCTACTTCTTAAACTTTCGTTCCTTTCTGTTTTAGAATTCGATATGGAGCGTTGTTATGCGAGATTGGAATTTGAGAAAATGTAAACCGACCTAATCTAAACTAACCTAACCTTTTTAGGTTCGCCGTTTTGTGGGTCAGCATTCTACAATTAATTACCAGGTTTAAATTTGATCGGATATGCATTTTTTGAGTTATTTAGGAAAAAAACAACCAAACTATAGATGGTTATAACTCCGAAACCATTTAGTGGACTTAACCGTCGCATTCGGATGCGCAACCTACCCTGAAAATTGCAAGTCGTTATCTCTTCGTTCGAAAGTTATCGAGGCAACGGACGGAAATTACATTCGGGCAAAATTATAGCACGCTATTCCTTAGAACATGCGCGCAAAAAAGGTCAGGTTTGATCAGTTTAAGTTAAATAATTCATGATATCCACAAAATGTGATAACAAGCAAGTAGTCCTAGACGAACAAACGTGCAGGAGATGTTATTTGTAATATTATCGGAAGTATTTCTGAAAATGTTTACAATCTGGCAACGTTGCTGTTTGCGAGCACTTGGCTAGCCGTCATGTCATAGGATTCAAAATGGACGTAAACATGTTACATAAATAAGCAAATTGTTTCCATTGAAATGAGGAAATTATGGAGAAACTCATTAGTTAGAAATTAATTGGGATTCAATAAAATATTATTTATGACGAATATTCACCAGCAAAATAGTTTAAGACATCGTAATCCTTGACATATCAGTCAATGAAAAATGCTTAAAGTTCTGATAAATTACATCATTTTCGAAAACTAACGGACATAGATATCATTCCAATTCATAATTAAAAAAAAAAATAGCTGGAACCCTAAAATACAACTAAGGTCTTCAAATGAATATGTAACTTGTGTTCCATCTATATATCGGAAAATTTATCATTCAGAAAATCACTCAGAAAAACTATTTGAAATTGAATTTGCGAGTATTCATTCTCAAGAAAATACAGAAAATGAAAGCTATTTTTTAGAATGATCAAAAAGATGTTTAAGTAATTACTAATGTTATACCTACCACAAGTATGAAAACAGAACACTTTCTAACAGTTAATATATGTAAGTATGAAATGATATTTCTCACCAAAAACACAGACGTCTGCACAACAAGAGGTGACAAGTACACAGTGAATTGTATGGTTCCACTTAGCGTCAAATGCCCACATGCCCACATGCTTGTTTTTTGTGGAATTATCTTCGTTTTGAAGTTTTTTCATTGTTTTCACTTGCTGAAGTTGGAGTTCGTTATACAGGGTCTTTCACGAGGAACCTCACCCATATTTATACGGGAAACTACTGAACGTATTTTCATGAAATTCAGCACTTATAAGTATTTCACGATGCTGATGAAATCTAAAATATTTTCAAGGCATGAGCACCTCCGGTTTTTCCGGAAATGACGTCAACTTCCGTTTTTCAAATTAGAACACCATTTTTTTATTGCAGATATTGAATCTACGCTAAAAAATAATGTGAGTGTATGCATCACACCCTTGCCCTAAAATGGATATTTTCTGAGTTATTCACAAAAAACTGTTTTTCGTATTGAATTTTCAGCTATTTCTTTTCCCTTCACGCCAAAAAGATGAAATTTTCAGGAACTGTTATTTGAACCATGCTGTAGATTTTTCACCCCTTCTTGAAACCGACTTCAAGTTACTATTAGGAGAACCATGGCACACTCTCGCAGTTATAACTAGAGAAGATGCTCAAAGTTTTGACCGTTAATTTCTAGACATTTATTTATACGTCTCAGGAATGCTTCGTGCGTTGCTCTTCTTATTTCATCGGGAGGAAGAGATCTGCAAAAGAGTTTAAAAACCAAATTGAGTTTCAAAACTATGAATCTAAAAATCTAAACAAACCTGAACGCATTTCTGCAGTCCTCTTTATCAGTCAGGGGAGTTGAGTAGACAATATTTTTTATCCTACCCCAAACATAATAGTCTAAAGGAGTTAAATCGGGAGAACGTGGTGGCCAAAGATGTGGACCATTGTTCGCCAACCATCGATCTTCAAATAGCCTGTAGAGGATATTTGACACATTGAGTGAATTGTGTGGAGGCGCGCCATCTTGTTGATACCATAAGTCATTATGGTTCTGTACTAGCGGCTCAATTATTTGAGTCAATATGTCAGAATATCTATCTCCTAAGGGAGAACATTCTTTAAATAATGCAAACATGTGTAGTCTTCTATCTTACCAGTTAAAGTCCCATCATAAATGAGAACATCGAGGATTGCATTATTTTTGATGGCGCAAAAAACATTGAATTCCAGGTCTCTTGAAAGTTCCATTGTCTGAAGTGGTGGTTGTTCTCTTCATCCCAATAATGACTGTTATGCCTATTGAAAGAACCATTCTTTGTGAATTTAGATTCACCTGTCCAAATTATACAGTCCAAAAAGTTTTCATTCTCTTGAAATCGAATCATCATTCTCAAGTTTGTCATGGTTCTGTTAATGGTATCTCTCGTTGGTCTGGGTCGGTCAGGAAACCTCTCAATGAACAGTCGAATCGTTCTATCTACAACTTTATTACATTATCCATGAAGTAGAATGAGATTTAAATAATCTTCATTGGTAAAATTAGGCATAGTGATCGATTTTATAACTTAATACGATATAAAGTAAAATATATATCTATGGGAGATGATAGCCCTTCTTAAGGGCCCTGTAGCGGGCTTCGAACATCTGAAGTTCTGAATAATCATCGCTTGGACTTGGACCGGTCAGACCTGGTTTTGAAAGAGACCCTCCTGGCCTTACGAGCAGCATTTTTGGATTCAAATATTGAAGGGATTTCAAGAGTGAATATCTTTGAAAACTAGCGGAGGCGATTCTTCTCCACGAGATCCCATTCGCCTACAGAGAAGTATTTTTGCGATCGGAGACTTTTGAAAGGTTATGTATTATTTTTAATTTGTTCGTTTCCTCCTCCTGTCTTTTCATTTCTCAGGTTGAGTTTCGGGTACCTTGGAGAAACCTATCCGTTTTTTGACGAGGGAATCCACATTGAAGAAATATATCCCCATCAATATTTTTAAATTTCAGCAAATTTTGTAAACAATAGTTACAAATCACCACACTCACGGGGAGAAAGGGTTTTTTGCTGAGGTTTTTCCCTAAGCTCTTGTATCATACGTCGAACTGTATGGTACCCCGTTACACCAACCTCTGCTAACACATATACAGCTCTCAGTCAAAAGAATATATATATATATATATATATATCACCAAATTAATAGTAAACACAAAATGCTACTGAATAAAGAGGAATTTGGCAGATGTAATTAATGATATCTATCATTAAAAAAAAAGAATGTAAAACATGGTAAGTTTTTGCATATGGTTCATGAGGAATTATTTATTTATCACTGGAGAGAAAACCGATGGCCGATTAGTTGAAATAAAGAGGTTTCCGATACAAATTCGAATCAAAATTCACCATCTATTTAGGAACAACCTGTAACTTTTTTCTCTTGCATATTAGGGTAGTAAAATCTAAAACATGGTTTAAGTAACAGTTAGCTGAAAATTCAAGACGAAAAACAGTTTTTTGTGAATAACTCAGAAAATATCCACTTTAGGGCAAGGGTGTGATGCATATACACTCATTACACTCACATTATTTTTTAACGTAGATTCAATATCTGCCATAAAAAAATGGGGTTCTAATTTGAAAAAATTGATTTTTCACGATTTTGTCATCCCTAACTTTGAAAGCGATTTTTTCACCCCCTGTATCATGAATCGCGATTTCGATTTTAAAGTGGATACATCAATCTTACATCTTGAAAAATCCCAAAAATGAAAATTTTCCATCCAAAAACCTCGAAGTTATTCTTGTTTCAGCTGAGCTCTATTTTCGATTTTTTTTTCGAATTTTCCCGCTCAGAGAGAATTTTCCAACCAAAACTGAAAAATGTTACATCAAAATAACTTGAAATTTTCTAAGGAATCCATTTCTGCAATGAAAAAATGGTGTTCTAATTTGAAAAACGGAAGTTGACGTCATTTCCGGAAAAACCGGAGGTGCTCATGCCTTGAAAATATTTTAGATTTCATCAGCATCGTGAAGTACTTATAAGTGCTGAATTTCATGAAAATACGTTCAGTAGTTTCCCGTATAAATATGGGTGAGGTTCCTCGTGAAAGACCCTGTATATCGAATATTGAAAATAACCTTTTAGTACTCTCCAATTTGTTAAAGAAATAGTCCGAAATGATGGAGATTTATTATGGAAAGTAAGCAAGGTAACCGATGATGTTCGCATCCCCCACTCTGCTCACATTTCAGTGACCACACGGTAACTGGACTCAGTAACTGGGTTAGTCGCGAATAAATCCCTAATATGTTTCGGAAACAAAGTTTCCATCTTCAAAGAAGAAGCGTTACTGTAACGCTTCGTCTTTGAAGATGGAAACTTTGTTTCTGAAACATATGTCACACGACAAAAACTGTAGTGGACAAGAGTGTAGTTACTTTTATAGTGCTCATTAAAACAAGCAACATGACATCCGCATAGTAGATGAATATAAGTTCAAAAATAATTCCAGACGACTCACGTACCTACCTGTTTATAATTATTTTTTTTATTGTTTCATTCTGATTTAACATTCGTGAAAGAATTCTGGTGAGTGTCCAAAACAGATATTCTATCCATCATGGATATAAATCTATGGGCACAACACAGGAAGTTACGGGTTCAAGTCCATTTCGATAAGGTGGTAATTTTGTATCGGGAGGGTAAGATTTTTAAGGAAATATATGCTTCATACTTGACAAACTATGCGAGCCAATCAAAGCAAATTCCTCACTGCGTAAAAAAATGACTTATTAACAGTTGAACTAGGGCTTCGTATTGATTACCTGTTGAATGTGGACTAACGGTTAACAGATCTCTTCATATTGTTTCTGCCATCTAACGGTAGATGGAGGCAAAACTTCACGCTATGTAGGGTCGTGTATGAGTGTTGCGAAATGTCAATATCTACGTCACTGGCGTCGCTTATCGTCGTAAATCTGCATTGTATGAACTACTTCCATTTATCAAGGGTAGATGGCTGGATTGGCAGGAAGAAATCAAATGATTGTATCTTGTTTTTGCGACTCTTCAATAGGGTGCGCTAACAAAGGATCCCTCCGTCGCAGGCAACACATAATGGGGTTGTCTTGGTGTTCTATTGAATAATAGGTTGCTTAAGGATCAGTTTTGATTTTTCCTTATCACATAATGTTATTTTGAAAAACTGTTGTTAAAATTACTTACTAATTTTGAATAATCTAATGACGGTCTGCTATTTGGTACCCTCAGATTATAGAAAGAGTCTCGTTTGTTTGTGTTAGACCGATTTCGATCGAGTGAGTAGCCCGTGCTGGAACCTAGAGAGGCTTATTTCACCTCGGTTGGTCTCCTATTAGCTGACAGGGTCTCATGGTTGCTCCCCCTAGCTCGGGTGGCTAGCCTCCATAGGGTCTTTTATTCGATCCCCTGCAGCTTTGGTTTACTTAACCGAGGTAAGTTCTGCACCGCTGATATTACTTGGTTCTCAGATAAAATCCCCACTGCCTTGTTGGTGCATTACCTGCAAAAGGTCCATTTTCCTATCAAATAGGATTAGGCCCTTGACTAGGTACCTCGTACCTCGCAAGGTACCGTCACTCGGGGTCATGTCAGCACCCCCATAGTGAAGTCTATAATTATAGAGATATTGGGGAAATATAGAAGAATTATAGCATATACAGTGGCTCCAAAGCAGACTGACCTCACTTCAGTACTTTTCCAATTCCTTTATGTTCAGATGAAGACTCCCTTTCACCTCTTGCTTTCGTCTTTTTCACCCGTTAGAGTTCACTGTCGAAAAACAGCTATGACCGTACGCCGAAGTTTTCTCATTCATTCTTTTCATGACTTTAACTGTGAAAATTCATAGGTGTTCATAAGCAGTAACGGAATGTTAAACCAAAAGACTAACCTCCGAAAATATATATACGTTTCATGAACTCGTCGTTACTTATTGCCCTAAAAAATTGGAACATTTTGTTTCGAACTAGTTTCTTCAGGAAAGTTGAAGAAGACAGAAACGACTTGAAATTTTCCAAACGATAATTGCCAGCGTTGAAAGTTTGTGTAATTCGTTTCAGCTCGGTGTAACTCAGGTCTTGAGTTCCAGACTAGTTTTTGCTTCTGTTGATTCTGTATCGATTTCCAGTGTAGTAGACACCTGGGTATATAAGGTGTATGGATCTGCCATTACTGATATAATAAGAACAATGCAGAACACACTAAATTTATTCTGAAGGTGTGGTAAGTTTTTCTGTCTATTATAAGCAGACATTTTTACGATGGGGTGTAAGGCAGCACTACACAACTACTGAACATAGTTGCCGAATACACCTTAGCAA
Organism: Halyzia sedecimguttata; assembly: GCA_937662695.2. Classification (NCBI taxonomy): domain Eukaryota; kingdom Metazoa; phylum Arthropoda; class Insecta; order Coleoptera; family Coccinellidae; genus Halyzia; species Halyzia sedecimguttata. The sequence continues at coordinate 27,621,543 of OW569420.2, read as the reverse complement.
TAGGAATATCATTCGGTTTGGACAAATTTGCTGTTTTTCATCTAAGCAAAGGAAGAATTGAAGAAACAGGAGAAGACATCCAACTAGAAGGGGTAATAATCATTCGACACCTCGAAGAGGAAGCAACTTACAATTTTTATGAAATGAAACAAAGAAGCGCGCAGGAAACCACCCAATTCAAGGATGCCTTGACAGGTAGCTACAAAAAAAAGCTCCAAGATATATGGAAATCACAGCTGAATTATAAAGTGTCTGCTACGAACAGCTTGGCAGTCCTGATAGTCACCCACTCTTTGGGGGTAGTTAACTGAACAGTGAATGGAATTCCCGAGAACGACAGATCCACAAGTGAAGTGGTGAACATGAACCGTGCCTGCATCTCAACTGCTCGATACAAAGAATGTACCTTCCACGATCGCAGGGAGGCAGGGGTTTTTAAAGTTTGGAGTACCAACGCCATCAACAAATATTGGAAATCGCAATAAGGATATTGAGAGGTGAAGACCCGCTTCTGAAAATGGTGGCTCATCATGCAAGTAGGAAGGAGCTTTCCTATTTAGGGCTGGACACAGAGCCTTGGAGGAGCTCAGCTCAGCTAGCAGGAGCACCTATCACGCCAACAGACCAAAGAAGAATAGGCAGAGAGATAATATAGACACAACTCAAAGATCACATGAGTTAAAACCTGCACTCCATATGTTTCAGGAGTTTGAGAGATCAGGGCCTGTCGAAAGAATTATCCTTCACCTCAGGGTAAGCCTCCAAAAGGTTTTTACCTCTCGTACGGATAAACAGAAACGAAATTCATCGTATCCTTTCAAATATCACATGTATGGGACGAGTCAAAGTAAAATCTAAAGCAACCAAAATGAGGAAATAAAGAATTGAACATGAACCCTTAACCATATTAGCAAAATAAATAAAAATAATCTATTCTATCTATTCCACCATCTAACGTTTTTTTTTTTTCAACTAGTGCTTATTTCGTGAATGGTAACACTTAGCTCATGTCTGATTTGACAGATAATTAGTTTTATCCTTCCGCTGAACGAATATGGTTGTGTATACGCTTGAACAACGCTGGGAAATATTGGGAAATTACTTTGAAAATCATGGTAATGTTGCAGAATGTGTGCGAAAATTGCGTACGGCTTTTTGAAGAAGAAAAGCACCGTCAGCACCGTATGTTCGTTATCTTGTGAAAAAAGTGAAAGGAACTGGCATCCTCATCGATAAACCAAAGCGTGAAAAGCCAAAAACAGTGCGTACACCCGAGAATATTGCTGCTGTGGCAGAAAGTGTGCGTGAAGCGCCATCAACATCAATGCACCGTCGTTCTCAAGAATTGAACATTTCGGAGACATCATTGAGACGAATTTTGCATAAAGACCTTGGTATGACACAATACAAAGTCCAATTGGTTCAGGAGTTGTCCTGTTTTTGAAGATCGCATTATCAGCCGCACAGCTGATGTCGTTTGGCCACCTCGGAGCTGCGATTTGACACCGTTGGAGTATTATTTGTGGGGTGCCGTCAAAGATAAGTGTTACGCCAACAAGCCAGAGACAATTGACGCTTTAAAGGACAATATTCGTGAAGCCATTGGTGAAATACAGCTGCACACAATCGATAATGTGCTTAAAAATTGGACCGATCGTTAAACTACTGTATGAACAGCCGAGGCAGCCATTTGAATGAAATTATTTTCCATTATTAACCGGAAGGATTGTACTTTCAAATAAAAAAAAATTCGAGAAAATATTCAGTAGGTACCTAGCTTTTTTTTATTGCATTTTCAAAAAAAAAAGTTATTTGGCGCTCCCGTTATATTGCTACTAAAGAATTCAATCCTATGATAGAAGCAATTACTTAACAAGATCATCTTTATTTCCTTCTTAAAATGAAAATATCCTTAAACCTTCAGTAACAGGTAGATAATTGAAAAATTTTACGCCACAATAGATAGGAGAATACTTTTAATTTTGATGTTCTATGAGCTGGAATAGAGATCATCTCTCTCTGGTATTATATTCATGAAACTGGCATTATATTTATGATACCCAGAGCATTTCCTGAGAGTCTGAACATTTTTCCTTACATATAGTAGGTAATGAAAAATATAAATAAAGGGAAAACTTAAGATTTTATATTCTATAAACTTACAAAATCAATGTGTTGAAAAAATAATTTTTCCAAGAGATATCCTAAGGAAACCCCTCCTTGTGACGGCCGTGTAATGATTAATGCATTTCTGACAACAGATATCGATTCTGCATGTAAAAATATCATTGGATGCCGAATAAGAAATTCGTATCATGAACATGTTCTGAAATAACTAGAAAAAACACGATATTGATTATCACAGAGACATACTCACATTGTAGATGCCAGGAGCAAGTGAAGCACTCCGTATAACTTGGAAATTTTTTCTGCGTATGTTCAAAGTGAATAAAATTTAGAACAGTATCTCATTATTTCCCCTGCAGAATTGATTTCAACGAATCCAATAATTCAATGATCCCGTTCCGTATTCCAAACGATTGTCTGGAAAAACCGAAGGAATATATTTCTCTGAAACGGGAAAATAATTTCCGATTTTTCACTTCTTTGGGTCTGAACACGGATATCCGTTCAATTTTCTATCGGGATTTGGGCATTTCGCAGGCCTTGTTTCGGTTTTCTCATGTGTGAATCAGAGAAGTCCGATCCAGTGTAAATAAAACAGAAGGAAAGCTTCGGAGGTGAATTGCCCGTGATGTGACTGGAATCGTTATTCCATTTCCGGAAAATGAAACTCATTCCGACATTTCTACGAATTTTTAGTACCTGCTTCAACCACGAATTATTCATTTCCGACGTTCAAAGTGGTATTCTTTGAATAATGAGTTCAGCAATTCGGAGAAAGATTAATTTCACAAGCAGATTTAAAATTGTATGGATTTCCATTGAGCAACTGTCTGAAATAGATAATTGAAAATGTTCCTATTTCGAAGGTAGATAGAATTTATAAATGTAGTAGATATAATATCAGAATAAAACCTCTATTTTCATCCCACACATGCCTTTTTATTTGATGAACAAAATGTCATGCTGGAAGTTGAATAATATGTAAATATACAGGGTTGGGATAAAGTATGGTAAATATCTTTTGAACGATATTTATCAAAATTTTCAGTTTTTTAAACAGCTGGACATGTTATTTTAAACTTGATTATTACATCCTTGGCAACTGCTAAGATTCTGGACAAATTAAAGATAATTACTATAATACCAATTCCCAAAATACCAATAAAGCCGAGGAGTTTCGTCCTATAAATACACTTCAGGTATTGGAAAAAGTACTTGAGATTGCTGTCTATAACCAGGTCATGGAACACATTGAGAGAAATAATGTTATTTATCAGAATCAATCAGCTTTCAGAAAAGGATTTTCTGGTGAAGGGGCACTTCAACTGGCATTGAGCAATTTCAAACAAGAAATTGATAGAAATAACTATGTTGTCGCGGTTTTTCTGGACCTCCGAAGAGCATTCGAAACGGTTGATAGAACCATTTTGTTTTCGAAGTTGCGAACATATGGGTTTGATGGTTCGGTATTAGACTGGATGGTAGATTACCTCACAAATAGGAAACACAAAGTTCGATTTGAATATGGGTGCTCGGAGGAAGTTTATAATAGGTTTGGTGTACCATAGGGAAGTGTAGTGTGCCAAGTTTTGTTCTTATTATATATGAACGATATGGGAATGTGGCGAGTGATTTCAACAATCTCTTTGCTGATGATAGCCTGTTATGATCCTGTCTTGGAGTATGTTGTGAGGAACATGAATGTGTCATTAGCAGAGGTCAACGGATTGGCTAGTAATAAACTGAAGCTCTTTGTTCTTAAAACTAAAGCTATGGTTATCAGTACCAGATAAAACTGGAATGTCTGGATTCCAATGTCCTGTCTCTTCAGCTGAATAATGAGAGAATAGAGTTTGTGTCTTCGGTGAAATATCTGGGCTTTCAAGTGGACAACCTGTCGACTTTTGCTGAACATTTTCAGAACATCCAGAGAAAAATATCTATGAAGCAGTTCTTTTTCGCAAGGATCAGTGAGTGCTTGTCAGTTCGGACGAAAATTGCTGTATACAGCTCTCTTATTCAGCCTCATTCTGATTATTGTCCATCAGTGTTGTTTCTGCTCAATAAAACCCAGAAGAATGACCTGCAAAAGTTGCAGAACAGAGGAATGCGAATCATCTTAAAGTGTGACAAGCATACACCTATCGCATACGTGTTAAGGTCATTACAGTGGATAACAGTGGAACAAGGTTGTACTACATTACGATGTTTTTTGCTTTTAAGAGTTCAAGTGGCATTGCATGACCTTACTTAAGAGAATTCAATTCCTATGGATGGGAAGTGAATGGCTATCCAACAAGAAATAATTGTGATATCTACATACACAAAAGTACAATACATGTGCCATGAATTTTATTTTCTTCGAGGGGTTTGATTTGTTTAACAGACAACCTGTGGATCTCAAGACCTTTTGTTCTCTTTCTTCTTTCAGGCGGAATCTATCTTGTCACCTCAGAAGTAAACTCAGTTGAGAGGGGTAATGTTGATGGTGGAATTCAGGCCAAATGGGATTTCTTTTTTCGTTTTTGCTGTTGATGGGAGTGTGATTGTAGTTTTTTTTCTTTCCTTTCTTCGTTACATTAAGAGCCTTAAACTTGTTAAGAATAATCGTTTAAATGTTTTGTTGTTTTTTATAATTGTTGTATGCATATTAGGACTACCCTATTTTAATAGGGTAGATTATAATTACTATTATTATATTATAAATGCTCACAAACTAAAACTGAAAATTCACCTAAGATCTTCACGTGATTAATGAACGGCCCCTTTAATTCATACGCTAAATCTGTCATACTTACCGCAGTGCTGTGCGATGTTATGCATTTCAGCTACAGGCGTGAAATTTAAATGGACGATTCAAAACATCAAAGTCTCTTGTGGAATAACTGGCATTCCCATTCCAGAATGTATCAACCGTATTGCAAAACTCAGAATTTTCCCACAGAACAGTGTCATGATAATTATGATCCGACACGTACAGGACAAGCTGTTTTCTTGATTCAATGTAGGAATCTAAAATTGAAAGCGAGGAATTCCCATAAACCGTTTTCCGTATCTCTTGCTAACACGTTTTGCATGATATATGTTTGACCCTACAATGATAAATCACAAAATATTGCCACAATATCGAGCGGATAGATCGATCAGCTATGCATTCTTCCGTTGAGTGTACGAGGGTCACTGTTGGGGGAGAAGCGAACACATCTGTACAATCATCCTCTTTTATATTCAATTATACAGTGCGCGTCAAAATTATGGAACAAATTCATTTTCTCAGAAGAAAAATATTTGGCAAAAAAATCCTGAAACAGGTCCATTTTTGTTTCACTTTTACAAAATTTTTATGCATATGAAGGATTTTTGTTGCACCCTGTGCCATCCCCATCAACCTTCTAATTTTTTTGAGTAGGGAAAGTGGGTCATGTGGTACTTTTTTGGCAAGGTCTTTGTATCTTCTTTACAGGCGAGCAGAAATTTTCAAGAAAACATTTTTCTTTTTTGAAAAATAGTTAGTTTAAAGAGGTTTTCAGTATGTGCACATTGTCATGGCTCATTTACTTTGAGACGATGGTACCTGATGAAATTTGTCACCGAATGAAAGTCGATCATTACAGTTTTGTTCATGCACAACTTTCAACCCCTACGAATCCTTTAATGGAGAAAAAATGGTGGGGTGGGCGTGAAGAGGTTGAAAGTTGTGCATGAAGAAAACTGTAATGGTTGACTTTCAAGGGAAACTCCACCTGACACTAATAAGCTATCAGTGAGCCATTCAATCGGGAAATAAGTTTGAAAATATCCACTTGAACAATAATGTAAATATTGATAAAAATGATGAAATTCACAAAATTTGACCATTAATAGATCATATGAATTAAATTGATTTGAAGCAAACTCCACGCTGATGTGACGAATGTGGAAGATGTACTATATTTATTTGTCTGAAATGCAATGTCGGACTGCATCTTGCAGTATTGTTTTCTTGTTTTGAAATATCATTAATTTGTTTTATTGTCTACATTTATTTTCCTATTGCCCAGCGTATGATTTATCATACAAGAAAAAAAAATCCTTTTATAATTTTTCTTTAAATAATTGATTTTTATTGAATGTATATTGTATGTTGAAATTAACATAATACCCAAAAATCAGGACGAAATCAGAATAGTATATTCTAAAGCAAATTGCAGAATGGGCTCCTATTAAAACACGAATGCGAAATTCGAAAACGAGCGACGAAGGAGCGAGTTTTCGAACGCATGAGTGTTGGGATTGCCTTCTGCAACGAGTATTAGATGATATTTTCTCTATTTCAGGCAAGTTTTGTAAAATACTGTTGAAATTTAATGAAAAATTCGGATTATAAATCCTAGTGACTTTTGGATTCTATCTTGGTAGTTGGTGTGACTGTTACGAAAGTTGACAGATTACGGAATTTGAATTTGAAACGTACGTAGGGCATGGAGATCAGATTTAAAACAGTTTCCTAATACCATGAATGATTCAAAATTAGCAAGAGAGTTATATCTATGTCTATGGATGAAAAGCAGTCTCACTACTCTCAGATCTCTTGCTTCATGTTCCGTTCCGAAATGTAAGAATTTTCTGAGAAAACCTAATTTCGGAGCAAACAACTGAGATTTTTCTCACTTCGCTCACAATTCTTCGATTGATTAGATAATGTCATGTCTCAGGAACATCATTTGACATTATGACAATTCATACATAGAATAATATCATTCTGTGACAACGTTGAAATACGATTTATTATTGAAATTTGAAAAATCATATCTCCGAAAGTATTAGCTTGTAAGAGTTAAAAATAATATCATTGGATTCTGATGGTAAAACAGCTTATTGAAAAAAATTTAATTTGGAATTTGCCTTGTAAAAAAAATTTTTTGTGTTACTCCGAAACCATCTGTCCGATTTTGCCCAATAACGAACTTAGCCGAGATATTTATCTCCGAAACCTACTCTGAAAATTTCAACTGTCTAGCTCATTCCGTTCGAGAGTTATCGTGCCTATGGCAGGCCGGACCGGCCGGACGGCCGGACAGAATGAATTTCGACCACGGATTCTTGATCAGTGAGTCTCGAACCAAATCGTTTAAGACCATTTTCATCGAAAAATTCGAAAATTACAGACATTTGGGCAAATTGATAAGCACTCAGTTCCGAGGAACTAGAGCGCCAAAAACATTATTTATTTGAAAACAAACCGATAACTGCGCCACCTTCCGGGTCCAATTGAGAATATTAACCAAAAAAACACAACTGACTGTCCTTAATCACACAAGCTCCTAGGAGCTTCTGAGGGATCTCCTTGCGGAAGCCCTAGGAGGGTCAGTATAATCATAAGCATGTCTATAGCAAGTGCACCAAAGCAGATTGACCCTACATCAATGCTTTTGTAGCGTTTTTAGTTCTTTCATAGTGAAGTCAATCTGCGTTGGCGCGCTTGCTATAGATATGATTATGATTATATTGACCCTCCTAGGTCTTCCACAAGGAGATCCCTCAGAAGACCCTAGGAGCTCGTGCGACTAAGGATAGTCAGTTGGAGTTAGTTCTTCATCATTTTTCCTTCTTGTTCTAGGGAACGGCGTGTTATCATTTAGGCCAAATGTTTGTATATTTTTGACTCACTGATAAAGAATCCGATGTCAATCTCAATTCCGTCCATCCGGCCGGCCATAAGACCGATTACTCTCGAACGAAATGAATTAGAGAGTTAAAATTTGCAGGGAGGGTTGCACTTTATAGTCACGTTCACCTCCTGACAATTGTGCGTAAATTTCCACATAAAAATGAAATTTTGGCCGGACTCAAAGTTATAACATTCATGAGATCAAAATCAGTGGGATGTCACCCCTGACACGGTCGACATGCATGCGTGGCTAACAACACGATAATGAATCTGAGAAAGTTACAAGGATCAGTATATAGAAGCTACCGCTAGGGGCTAGTTTTTTATTTCGAATAAGTCTCAGAGATCAACACGCAGGTATCGTGAGATAGCTTCATTTTTCCGGCTCCATCGAATTATCAGGTGAGATAAGCAACTCAAGATGGCGAAAATTGCTGCCTCTTATCTTAATCTACACGACGCGTTCGTCTTTTTTCAATTTACTGGAACATAACGGTTTACCAGAAGTCATTTTATGTCGAGAGAAATAAGTTACAGTTACAGTCGATCTTAAACTTGTTAGTAATATTCCATAATACAGGGTGTCCCAAGTAGAGTGCCTATTAGACGTTTCTGGAGAAATGTACATATTTGGAATCTGAAAATTGGGATTACGATATTGCTTGAAATTCTCCACAGAGTTATAATATTTTCGAAGCCCAAGCCCTTCCGGTTATACAGGGAGTGAAAATAAATTTGATGAAAATTATTTTTTTTCAAGTTTTGCATTCCTGCTATGATCAAGTAATCAATGCTGAATACATTTCTGTTAAAACCATTGTATTCATTCGAATGGTTTTCAAAATATCGAAAAAAACGGAAAAAAAGTCAAATATGTTTACTAAGTATTATGTTCATTATTCTTATTTTAAACATCTAGAGCGTGAATCGTTTTTACAACATCGAAGAGGAAGAATGTGGAAAGGTCATGCATCTTTTGAGTTTCAGAAATATCATATATATCAGTATATTGGCCACAACTTCTGTTTTTCAAATTAAAACCCTATTTTTTGATGATTGCGTTGGATTCTGCGGTGAAAAAAAAAGATAGTTCTCTAACATGATTATGCTCCTAAGTTAACAAAAAAAAAACTCAGAAATTATTGAATTTATGAGTATAATCATGTTAGAAAACTATCATTATTTTTCACCGCAGAATCCAACGCAAACATAAAAAATAGGGTTCTGATCTGAAAAACAGAAGTTATGGCCAATTTTTCATCACAATTTTCGACATAAAATTTGAAACACCTTGTGATGATATTTCTGGAATTCAAAAGATGCATGACGTTTCCACATTCTTCCTGTTCGATGTTGTGAAAACGGTTTACGTTAAGGATGTTTAAAATAAGAAAAATGAACATAATACTGACTAAACATATTTGACCTTTTTTCTGTTTTTTTTTCGATATTTTGGAAACTATTCGAATGAATACAATGGTTTTGACATGAGTGTATTCAGCATTGAATACTTGATCATATCAGGAATGCAAAACTTGAAAACAAAATTTTTTCATCAAATTTATTTTCACTTCCTGTATAACCGGAAGTGCTTGGGCTTCGACAATATTTTAGCTCTGTAGAGAATTTCAAGCAATATCATAATCCCATTTTCAGATTCCAAATATGCCCAGATCTCCAGAAACGTCTAATAGGCACTCGAACTTGGGACACCCTGTATATAAATTCATCTCCCGGCTCATCTGGTTCAGAAAATATGGACTGCTGGCCACTAGTTTACTTTACTAATTCCATAACATACTAATTGGATTCATGTCATGGCAATGGATTTGAAGTTTTATGGGGAAATTTGTATAAAAGGATCTCCTCCTTGGTACAGGTATTTAGATGGTCAGAATTCATGTAAGGGCGTAGAAGAAGGTTGAAATTGTCACAGTGATCTGTTCAAGGGAACAAGCGCACCAAAAAATGAATTGAATTAAATACCCAGTATAATGTTGATTCCTTTCGAAATATTTTCTAGATGTTTTGCTACGAATATGCCACAGAATAAGTTTATAGATAAAATGCACATTATGTTCATGTATTTATATTAGAAACAAAATCTCAAGCAAATGATTAATTTTCACTTTCCTAGGACACGCCGTATATAGTATAACATTTCACTGCCGAATATGCGAAGTGGTTCCGTTAAGTATCCCATAACATTAAAAGTGTACATCATGAATTTCACATCATAATCGAAAAGCGATCCATTTTATATGCCTTAAAATATCAGCAATAAATTTCAGACATATTAGAATTTTCACTTTGTTGGTACCAAAATACGCGAACTTATGATTCCCTAGAAAAATTACTCAACTCCTAAATTCTATATTATCCTGTTGCAAGACTATTTTCTATGGCTCGATCAGATTGAAGAAATATGAAATTGAAATATTGGATTATTTTGTTAGTACTCGGTCGTTCTTACGGACAAGAAATTGGTTCAAGCCCTGTGGACAGGAGCTTTTTGGCGCTCTTGTTCAAACAGACAAATTATATCTCCGAAAGTATGGGTTTCTCAGAGTTGGGAATTATATCAATGGATTCCTATGATAGTAATGCATCATGAAAGAAATTAAATTTAAAAAATGTGTCGTTTAAAAAAAATGCTTCGAAGATTATCTTATAAAAATCTAGAACAAGAGGTGTACCAGAAATAATTTTTACATTAATCTCTCACAAGAAAGTAAGATGACATGTAAGAACACAGATCATATAATAATTCATAGATACAATAATTGAGTACAGCATTCTATGAAAACATAAGAAGTACAGAAGTACGATTCATTATTGAAATTTCGAAAAATCATATCTCCGAAAGTATTAGCTTGTTAGAGTTGAAAATGATATTAATAGATTTTTATGGTGAAACTGCATCTTAAAAGGAATCAAATTTGAAATTTGTGTTGCAAAAAAAATTTGTTTTTTCGTTTCTCCGAAACCCAGTAACGAACTTAACCGAGATAATTATCTCTCAAACCTACTCTGAAAATTTCAACTACCTAGCTCATTCTGTTCGAGATTTATTGTAGAAATGAAATTTAAAAATTTTGTTTGATACCTTATTGCAACCCGATCAAAACAAAACTTCCCATGCATATAGAACTCATTATTCTACAATTTGATGCTAAATTTCAGATAGATCAAGTAATCGGTTTCGGAAATATTCATAAAAAATGTTTTTACTAAAAAGGGCCATAACTCCAAAACCGCTTGGTGAATTTCGCCCGTTAGCGAACTTGTTCGAGATATTTACGCTACAAACCTACCCTGAAAATTTCAATCCTCTAACTCTTTTTGTTCGAGAGTTATCGTGCCTACGGCCGGCCGGACCGGCCAGACAGAATTGATTTCGACCACGGATTATTGATCGGTGAGTCGAACCAAATCGTTTAAGACCATTTTCAGCCAAAAATTCGAAAATTACTGGCATTTGGGCAAATTGATAAGCACTCTGTTCCGAGGAACAAGAGCGCCAAAAAGTGTAAAAATTGTGTGTAGAAAGATATGATTCCTCTGTTGTTCCAGCGTGATCCAAAGTTCAGCAGGTCGGTATTCTTCACCATCATCTATCAGATTCAGGGAGTAATCAATAGCTCGTTTGTGCCCGCATTGGAATCGTCAATTTTATAGCTTCAGAAATGTTCAAGTGGAAATTAAATTCAAATGAAGAGAGATCTCTCAATTAATGCGAGCTTCAAATCAACCAGAAACGAGAATTATTCAACTTTCATCGGAATGCTTATTGAATTAGTTCTTGCAACCACTCCCATTGGGGTGCGCCTCACTCCATCGAAGACTCATTCCATCGAAAGTTCACTGCATCGGAAGTTCACTGCATCGAAGGTTTACGCCATCGAAAATGACGCCTACTTACTCCTGATTCGCCGAACGTGAAATCTCCTATATCGATCATCTTCGTCCGTAGTTTTACTGGATGAGAGATAAGTTGTTTCATTGAGTATACGTCAACAAAGTGGAATCTGTCTAACCCAGGGGTTGGTAGCTCTTTGGATATGAAGCTGCTGATCTTTAGTTCCATACGCAAATATAATTTATTCTTATGAATAAATAGATTAGTTTTATAATCAAGAAACTTTTTTATGAAAGTACTATTTATTGTTGGCAAGAATAATTTTTCTGGCTCTTCTAAAACTTTGAAATTTTGTAAATTGTAATTTTTGACTCTTCTAATTCAACCTCTGGTCTAACCTAAAATTCGAAATAATTGAAGGATGAATCTGTTCGACAATTTTCAATTTGTGAACCATTATAAAAAAATTTTTGTACCTATGCGTTATAAGTAGAATTTTGCAACTTGCAGAAATATTAATCAAGAAGATAAGAACATCTTATTTAAAATATTTCCTGTACAGCGATTGTTCATGGTTTTTTTTATTCAATTGACTGCATAATCTGTTAACATCAGAGGCAGTAAATACAGTATGTCTATCCTCCAGAAGAAAATTACTGCAGGAGTTTGAACTGAAGAAAACTATTTCATAGATTTAGTCAATATTATCCATTATATGACTTATATTAAGTAAGAATCTATTTAACTGGAGTGTCATATCCTGATTAGAAATAAAATTGAAATCTAAATATGAAATTTGTCAAGAAAAAAACAGCATCCAGATAAATTGAAGGGCTGTGTGCAAAACCGGTCAACTCTATTGACTTTAAGAACAAATTAAATCAATATTATAAATTTAAGAATTCAAATATCCTTCTTATTGTGCCTGTCAGGAATTTTCTCCTTGCCAAAGCGGAAACAATGATCAGGAATTAAGAACTATTAAATTAATGTATATACTTATATTTCAGAACTGAATTGAAAATAAAAATATATGAATATACCTTCCTTTTTCCTTCATTTCTCGTAATATATTTCTAACTCAGTATTAAAAAGTTATATCTTTATACAAATTTCTTTATTACGAATGAGAAGTAATACAGAAACCAATTGAACATAAATAAAGTTCTAGAGAGTAACAAAATATTCCACTCTTTTAATTGATGAACATTTCAACTTGTTTCCATAGATTTACCGAAATTATATTTATATGTCGTCAGATCCATAAGAATGAATAATATTTTTGTATGGAACTAAAGAACGGCAGCTTCATATCCAAAGAGCCGCCGACCCCTGGGTTAGACAGATTCTGCTTTGTTGACGTACACTCAATGAAACAACTTATCTCTCATCCAGCCAAACTACAGACGAAGACGATCGATATAGGAGATTTCACGTTCGGCGAATCAGGAGTAAGTGGGCGTTATTTTCGATGGAATGAACATTCGATGCAGTGAACTTTCGATGCAATGATTCTTCGATGGAGTGAGCGCTACTCCTACATTGCATGCGATTGAGATTGGAGGTTTATTTCATCAAAATTCTTAGAATATAAGCGGTCCAGATTCATTTTCGGCTACGAAAGTGTGTTTTTCTGGGACAATAATTTCCTCTCGAACATTTTAGGCGGAGAACATAAATCTTACTTATTTCTTCGAGAACGACGCAGGTGTCCCCCAACTCGAATTATCACCGCTACCTAGAGACGATTCCAGACTTTCCCAACTCGGAAGTGTTCCATTTAAGTTCAATTTTAATAATGACGCTACATAAAACCAGTAGTAGAAAGCACAAAAGTGTTACTGAACAAAAAAGTTCTTATTCAGCTGTAATACATTTTTATTTTGAACGCAAAATTGAAACCGAACGAGTTCAAATCAAAAGAGTCATAATTCGAACGAACTGTACACGGAGCAATAATTCTAGAGGAAGTATTTGACATTGAAAATATTATTGGATGAGAGACACATATTAAAATTCTTTTATATAGAGAGTGTCCTGAAATTAAGTTTCAAAAAGGTTATGGTAAATTCTACGTCAGAAGAAAGGACAAAACTTAATATGAACCTAATTCCGGAAAACCTTTGTTTTCGAAATACAAGAGTTTTTGTATATTCCTTCAAGTTTTTGGACCCCTACAAAATGAACATTAGATTTTTTATGGGATTATGTGAAAGGTATATTGTACAAAACTAAACCCCTTGATTTGAATGACCGTCTAAAAGATCGAAAACGCTTACGATTAGATCGATCACCCCTGAGATGTTGAATAATATTGGAAAAATTTGTTATTTGAGGTTAGGATGTTGCCGAGGCTTTCGCGGTGAACACATTGAACACCTACTTCATTAACATTCATAATTTTTTTGCTACATTTTTTATTATATTTCAGTTCTTGATATTGTACCAAATTTCACCTGATTTAATTTCTTTTTTATTTTATTTTCGCAATAAACATGAAAGTGATAACATTTCTGAATAAATAATGACGAGACCTTTCAAAAGATGTATCACAAGCCCATACTTCTTATTTGAAAAATTAGGGGTTGCACCTGTCTTTCGAAGGGGGTTGAAGGTAGGGTTCGTGTTTTTACGAAGAAGAATGACAATTTAAAATTTGAATTTGACGTGATTTGGGATTTCCTATAAGAATGTAGAGTAACCAAGCTAATTAATTTATTCCATTTGGCTTTTCCACACTGTATAATCCTTGGTGAAAAGGTATTTTTCTACTCGTTTTGATCGAATAATGAGAAGTAATATATTTAAATTCATCATTTTCTTGAACCACAACTATAGTATGAACTTGAAAAAATTCAGGCGTTGAAAATACTTTTTCCCCTATTTGAAAGATCTATTTTACTATTATGATGGAAACTGAAAATTTCAAGACAGTTTTTGCTGTCTTTCAGTACTATTGAGATAACGTCCAGTATTTTATGTATTTGTTCTCTCAGATATATCAGTTCTCGATGGAAGACGGACAGAAAATTGGTTCAATAGCCTGTCAAAATGTTCAGAGACTTACGACTCACCCTAAATATGGATGTCGGACAGTGAGGTGCAGCTGGAAATTGAATTTATTTTCAGTGTTTGAACGATTGACATAGACGGAAAAATTTTATGTTCGAAGTGTTGTTGATCGAATGGATTGCCTGTTTGACATGTGACATTAAGAATCGGCTCACTCCGAAGTGGGGGATTCGAGTGCAAAGTCAATCCACTTCTAATTCCAGAAGTCGTCTGTTTGATGTTGCAATATCCTGTGCCCTTTTCGAATCGATTGACTTTGCGTAAATAATTTGCCTCCCTTTTTGCTGCCTAATGAATATCCACAAGGAATTTGAATTCAATTGCTGTTCAGCAAATTTCTGCCCTCCTCAAGTTTGAATAGACATTTCGTTGGAGCCACCCTTAATATATTCGAGGCTTCTAGAGTATCATTATGGATAGTGACGGCATTCAATGTTCCAATCTCTTTTCAATCACCAGAAGTGATATATTTTTTAAGAAAACAATGTGTGAAATTGATACAGAATTAATTTGAAGTGTCTAAGAACTACCGACTTAATCCTAACTCCATATTTTTAACCCTCGTGATGTCCCTTTCATTATACTTTTCACTAAATTGTTGAATGACGCCACCATTGTAAAAGTATTTTGATTAATGATATGTCAAGTAATTTGAATAAATACCGAAGTGAATATGTGGAAAACGCATAGAAAAACTGAAATAGCGTTAAATAATAATGATTTTCCTCCTATTCAAGGATATAAACATTTTTCATATGACATTATTTCTGCGCCGAACTCGGAGCAATTTCATATGACATTATCGGTTCAATTAAAGTGATATCTGGCAATCAAACTTTTTTCGGTTACAAAGTTTCATCTTTGTAGATTGAGGAGAAGAATAAATTAACATTTTTTATGGCTAATCGACAAATTGAATTGAGCTTGAGGAATCACGGATTCAGGGGTAAGGCGGAAAATGATAAATTGGAATTTTATCCAAGATAAGGCTTTCGGACCAATCGATTTCTCGACACAAAAAATTCTGATTTTGGATTGCGATTGACATCGTTAGGGATGCCGATTTTTTACATTTTGATAGGAGGGTGGAATATTTTGCTCACTTTTCTCGTGTCGCCTATTGGCTTGTGATTCTCAAATTGTTCAATTCAAAAATAAGATGTTCGTTGTAACTGGACATTTTCAAATCCTAGTTTCTACGGAACGACACTTACTTCAAGAACATGCTGTATTCTAATGCTGAAAGAGCATATTCAATTAATTTCCACCTTATTAAATCAGCGTTGAGCAGACTGAATCATTTCTCAGAACTCCCGTGAAACATTTTGAATTTCTGGAAAAGTTATGGGCAAGAAACTCCATTATTAATTAATTTCAAATCTTGAGCAATATGGGGGTAGTGAATAATGAATATCAGCTCCAGTGAACGTATACTCGTTATGGAACTTTTCTTCAGTTTTTCCAAGAACGAATGAACGTGATTGTACTCATAAAAGTTAGATATGATCGTTTTGCCAGAGTTAACTTATTACATAGTAGGCTCATAATTGCCCGGTTTGCCACACAACTGGCGCCAAAAATACAAAATTAATAGAATAAACATATTTAATAAGAACTAACATTCATACGGTAGCTTTCAAAATGTTATGACTATCATGACATTCAGTTCAAAAGATGTTGGTGAAACAACTATTTTCGAAGGACGATAAATTTCAGTTTTAGGAACTGAATAACGTTTCTGCAACTATATTTTGTCTTTCTCAGACTAAAATAAAAGAAATAACAGTATGCGAATATTATAGTGAAAATACGCCCATCACCTTACACGATCAATATTATTGAAGCAATAATATTGCTTAATTATTGATTAATTAATCCATATACCCACTTCTTTATGTAGAAGAAAAGGAGATACATCATACAATATATTGAGAAACCATAAGATTAACACCATCCAAATTATATTGTTACATGATACATAGGTTTCATATAGATTTTACCAAAACCAAAGTATTACATTCAGGTAATACAAGCAAAAAGTTAGAAATATTGGAAATTCGAGAGAAGTTACAAGAACTTTTTCAAAACTCAAAATTATTTGAGGCCTCTATTAACTGCGTGAAAACCGATTAATATCACAGAAAAATACACAAACTCTATATACAGTATTTCTTATATTGGTCAAATTTGTTGAAGAAAGGGTTACAACTTCAAAGTTTCGATGTAATGTATGTAAATATGTGTGCAAAGACTGTCAGTGTGACAAATTTTAGAATAATATTCAACGACAAATAATTTTGAATATTTTCGCTTAGTGTCTGATTTAGGGACTAAAAACTTGAATAAAATTCGTTTAATGGTTGTTGTTGTTTTGGTACTGTTTATTTGGCGAAATTGTGCTATATATTGCTTCTGACAAATATCTAGTCTAACGCAAAAGCAATTAAACTTTTATATTTTTCTCATATATTTGGGAGGGAAAAAATCAACCTACTTAATATTATACTGTGAAACTTAGCGAAATGTTTTTTCCACTGTTATATTTTCTCAAAATCTTTCACGAAGTGAGTAGCGAGAACTCAATATCTATAATGAATATCCTAGCTAGGAAACTGGCGCAGAATCGATAAAAACCATCAGGGAGATAATTGTGAGCAAAAAATGGTCATTCGGAATCCGCAGAATGCAAGTCGTTCATATGCTGAACAGCGAACATTTCAAGAATTCGCAATGAGGAATTTTTCGCCTCATCGAATCCATCATGTAGGGATCCCCCGTTCCCCGTATACGGCGTTCACATTGTTTACTTACAGAACTCCCAACCCCGAATGTCCGCTCTCTCGACTTACAACGGTTGATCTCTAAGTCTCGAACCCCCGATTGAGATAAAATACTGGAATGGTATATCCAGCTTTCAAATGGACCTGTACCTCAAGCTAAAATATGAAACGTATGTCTCATTTTTGCCAGACTGTGATTTTAGTGATGCTTACAACTCGTAGTTGGGGTGAAATTTGTTAAAGGGTTGGGATAACGTATGGAAGCAAGTAAATACGATATTTATGAAACTTTGCAATAATTCTTCGTCTCGATTCCTGGAAGCATGTTGGTCGTCTAACGTAAACACGTGATTCTGGATAACCCTAAAGAAGAAAATCCAACGGGTTAAGGTCCGGAGAGTGAGCAGGCCTCTACGTGCAATAACATCGACTTGTTGAAACCAAAACATGTGTGGATAACTGCCCATTCTGTTGAAGTGCATGAATAATTTGGTAATTCAGCAAATCTAAATACTTGTCACCATTCAATTATATTTTTGACAATTTCCATTCAAACATACTTTTGTGGATGCTGGGTATGTGCTTTGTGAATGGAATGAGGATTCTCATTTCACCAATATCTTGAGTTATGGGGGTTAACTGTTCCATTTAAACAAAAAGTTACCTCGTCGGAAATCGCGAAATTAGCTGCAAATTTTCATCGTCATTACAAATGTCCATCGGTCAAAATCGTCGTCAGACTTTTCTTGAACAATTTTCGATATTTTGCCTGCAGAACGTTAATTTATACCATTGGTTATTGCCAAATTTGTTGTAGAGGTAAGAGGGCCCCATTCTGAGGTACAAACGCCCCAAAAATGCTTCGTGAATCAATCCCTTAGACATTTTCTTAGAAATTTCCAATCCTAGATAAGAGCAATTCAGCTAAAAAACTTGTAAAATTGTCCTTGTTCCATCCTCGATTTTTCTATCGTGTTTCATTAATTCACCTCCAATAGACGGCTGAACGGATGTTTTTGGCGCTTGTTCTCCTCAACATAGTGCCTACCCAATTTGCCCAAATGTCTGTATTTTTCGATTTTTTGTCTGAGAATGGTCAAACGATTAGTTTCACCTCACTGATGAAGAATCCGAGGCCAAACATAATTCTGTCCAGACTTCCGGTCTTCTGGTCGATTACTCTCGAACGAAATGAGTTGAACTATTCAGGGTATGTTTAGAGTCCAGATCCACCGGTTTGATTCTTTAGTGGACAAAAATCAATCGCCTAGGGCTTCAGCGGAGTCATGAACCTGACAATTTGTTTTCCCAACTCAAATAATACTCATCTGATCAAATCTCGATCGTTTGTTGAAAAATTCTCAAAAAGCACTGACGTGATGTCAGGGGCTTCTGTGCGTATGTTCTATTGTCTATTCATGCCTCAGGCACCCCCGCGAAATTCTGCATGAACCTTCAATCCTAGGTGTTGTAACAGTTCTGAGATTTACATGATTTGAAATATCAGAAGAAGTAGATACCAGTTCGAAATTTTATTTTCACAATAATTCCTCAAACAGAGCCGATCGAGCTGAAATCTGACTGATTGTGCGAAATTTCAACGTGATCTTAAGGATAGGTACTTTCCGAATTATAAAATTTTTGAAGAAAATTGTTTTTTTTTGTGATAGGAACCTTGAATTCTCATCCCATTTGCAATCGATACAATAATTCGGTTCAAAATAATGGAGAGAGGCCTGTAGATCTCAGCTCAACAGGTCGTCATTATAAGTTCTTGTCATCTTCCGACAGCTGCCCAGTGATGCCAGGTCTGGGGATTTTTCCTCAGATCTGGGGAAATTGGACGTTACCTGGGGACTGGGGAAAAACTTTTCCAAAACAAGCAATATCTAGGGAAAATGAGAAGTCTGGCTAAAATTGTAATTATTGCAGTCAGTATTGCCTTTTTTCATGTGATTTTATAAATAATATTGAAGCAAAAATACAAATAAGTTTACGCACATATACATTGCAAAAAACCAAATGCTATCAGTTTTCTTTTTTTTTTGTTAGATGAATGGAATTGGTAATATTACTGTACGGTGCTTGCTTGGGATTCCCCCAACTTCCTGAGTGCGGAAAATAGACTTCATTATTTTCGAGATTACCGTAACCGGATATATAGCGTGTTGCCATCAAATATATGAAACCTTTCTTTTCAAAAAGGACCAGATGAAATATTCAAACCATTGTTAAAAATTGTTTTGAAATTTTGACAATTGACTTTATAAGTGCAGGTAGGTGAAGGGATTTCTTTTGCCCAACCCGCCCCCCCTGGCTACGCCCCAATTTAAAACCATACCGAAATTACAAAACATTGCTATGATGTCGTTAAAATTCCTTAGGAAAACTCTGAATAAGTTGTAAGGCATAAATGATTTAGACAGAGAAGGCTTATGTTGGGTCATACCCCCTAGAGAATATAATATGTCACTGATCTTTTTTTCATTCATTAGAAACAAGCTAAATTCTACTTCGAAACGTCGAGATTCTCAAAATCGTTTTTTTTTGACGCTTGAGGAAAAAAATGTGGGCAATTTTACTCAAAATCTGGCAACTTTCTAGAATCATTCTGGGGAAAATAAATTTTTGGACCTGGCAACACTGCAGCTGCCTGAAAAAGATGGTGGATTAGCACCTAACTGTGTGGATAACGATTATTCCTCAAAGTCCCCTTCCGTTTGAAAGGCAATTTCCCCAACGTAAAACAAGAACATGCTAATTATTGCTAGTTAAGGATGCAGAAATTCCAGGGATAAACAACTCTAGTGCCCTGAACTGGGCAAATTCGCGTAGGCGGCTCTACAGTAATGGCTGACGTAGCGTGTACAAATTTACATTTTCTGACACAACCATAATACACAACGTCAGCTACAGATGTTCTCAATGGCGATCAGTCACTTAATTTCTATGACAAATGGCTGTATGTGCGCATATAGGGGGTCAGCCTCCTCAAGCTCTCTCTGAACGACGTTAAGGGGGAAAACATTCGCTTTTTCCAGGAGATTTTTATTGCATTGCGTCTGGATTTATTAACCTCGATGAAATGTTGCCTTCAACTGCAAAATAATGATTTATGAAATAATCTTTCGGTGATATTTAATTCGCACAAAGGAAATCAATTCAATTCCAGACTACAATCGTTTTTTGGCGCGCTGTTCTAAAGGGTTTTCCAATAAAAGGTGTTATTTTGAATAGCCCACTATTTCGGTTGATGTCACTTTTGAATCTGTCATTTTTTGACATTTGACAAGTAGAAACTACGCTATTGATAAAAATGGAACGATACACGCTTCAAGAACGCATTGAAATTATTAAAATTCACTATAAAAATGGTGAAAATTTGGCAGAGACGGTTCGTAAAACTCGAACATTTTTGGGTCGTCGTGAAGCACCTTGTTGGACCGCAATAAAGAAATTGGTAGAAAAATTCGAGCTGTTGGGACAAGATAGTTATGTGAAGAATAAAACCCGTGCACGTCGCTCAAGAACCGCCGAGAACATTGCTGCTGTAGCTGAAAGTGTTGAAGAAAACCCAGGTTTGTCCATTCCTCGTCGTTCTTTGGAATTAGGCATTCCACAAACGTCATTACACCGTATTTTGCATAAAGATTTGGGTCTTAAGGCTCATAAAGTTCAGTTAACACAAGAACTCAATCCGGCCGATCATCAACAACGTCGTGTCTTTGCTGATTGGGTCGTTGAAATGCATGAAAATGATCCGGAATTCCATCGAAAAATCATCATTGAGTGATGAGGCCCATTTCCACCTCGGTGGCTTCGTCAACAAGCAAAATTGTCGCATCTGGGGCTCGAAAACCCAAGAGTTATTGTTGGAAAGCCTCTCTATCCTAAACGTGTGACTGTTTGGTGCGGTTTATGGTCCGGCGGAGTCATTGGACCTTACTTTTTCGAAAATGAGGCAAACAGTTACGGTGAATGGATTGCGCTATCGAGAGATGATTAATGATTTTTTATGGCCGGAATTGGATGGTATTGATCTGGACAACGTTTACTTTGAACAAGACGGCGCTACGTGCCACACAAGCAACGAAACCATTGATCTTTTGCGGGAAAAGTTTCCGGACCGTGTTATCTCTCGAAGAGGTTATCACAATTGGCCACCGAGATCTTGTGATTTAACATCTTGCGACTTCTTCCTTTGGGGCCACGTGAAAGAGAAGGCCTACGCCAATAGCCCAGCGTCGATTCAAGACCTCAAAGATGGAATACGTGAGGCTATCGAGGACATGGGGCAGCCACTTTGCGATTTGGTTATGGAAAATTTAATTGAAAGGATATGGTCCTGTAAGTGTGGTCGTGGTGGTCATTTGCCTGGTGTTATTTTCCACTATTAACGGCATAGGTTCTTCTCAATAATGAAATGAACATCCGATCTATTATATTGAAAAATGGCATTTTTCTTTGAATATCAAAATAACACCTCCTATTGGAAAACCCTTTATTACCTGGTGAGTTCTGCGACCCTGTGTATGGGGAATTAAGCTTGAGGGCAGATTATTACGGCGAATTAATTTGATAATTATTTGCTCTACATCCGTTTTTAGTTCCTGATTAAACTGAGAAGTAAGCAATAATATGAGCTGTGCATATCCTTGAAAAGGGGGAAAGACATAAATCTTTCCAATTCAATGTTGAGTGGTTAAACGAATCAAGAAGGCTTGGCCGGTTGGGGATCCCTGAAAAAGTTCAAATTCCAACTGGATAACACCATTGAATCCATTCGAGCTTTATAAAACCCTTGAATTATTTCCGAATTATTTTCCTCAAGATAAAGAGGATTGTATTCTGAGAAAAATAAATTAACCAGAGTGAGGAAATCTGTTTCCGCTCCGGCCATCCATCCACTTAACTATAGAGGACGATGACTTTCTCGAGGGTTTGATCATACTAATTGAATTAATATCTATTTCTCCGGACTCGTTTTCCGCAGCCAAAATCAACTACTTCACTAGATTTATTTAGTATACACTTACCTATACAGGGTGAGTCTTTGACCACTGCATTAATTTTAACCAAAGATTCCTCTCATCAAATGAAACACTTTTTTCATGTACTATTTTTCCAGATTCGGCTTAGGTAAAAAGTTACAAGCGTTTAAAGATTTCACAATGTGCTAATACACTGCCGCATATAAATTATCTATGACATTGTTGGCGGACGAGAATAAGGCATGGTAACGTGGTTTACAGCTTGATTCGGGATTCCAACGCTCATGAACGGATCCATAAAAGTAGTGAAATTTCTGGAGTTTTCCATTTTAAAACATTCAATGAAGAATATCTCGAAAACGGTGCGTTTAAGGAGAAATGATGCAGAATAATATAATGTTCTAAAACGATGGAATATTCTTGAAATGGCTCAAGAAAAACTGTATATGCTTTATTTATGCTAATTTCGTTTAGTTTTATGAATCCACGAGTCCATAACTAGAAAACCAGTAGAAGTAGAAAATAACTAATATTTGGAAAATATGTATCATAATTATAGGAAACTTTACGCCAACATTCATTTCATTCGAAAAAAAGATGTCAAAGCTACAAAATAAAAACTGATTTTTTTTCAAAATTTCAACAGCCTGTATCTTTTTACCTGAGCTGAATTTGGAAAAATGTTAAATGAAAAAAGTGTTTCATTTGATGAGAGGAATCTTTGGTTAAAATTAATGCAGTGGTCAAAGACTCACCCTGTATACAGAGTGCTAAAAAAGTAACGTAACTCGTCAATAAAACTTGGGGACGATGTCTTATCAGACCAGATTTTTGTCAATTCGGGTGTGGGTCAGGGCTCACCGCTGTCTACTTTGTTGTTTTTGTGCTTCAGAAATGACATAGGAAGGTTCATTGAATATATTTCTTTCCTTTTATTTGCGGACGACCTTAAATTATTCAAAACCATAAAAGACAAGAAAGATTGTATGTCATTACAAGCAGATCTCGATAATATCTCCAGATGGTGTGTTGAAAATGAGATGGAATTCAATATTGAAAAATGTACAGTTATGAGATTTTATAGAATCAAATTTCCAATTCGACACAAATACACGTTGAATAATGCCAAATTAAAATCGGGAAAAATTGAAAAAGACTTAGGAATACTCTTTGACCATAAGCTAGTTTATACAGCATATCTCCATAATCGTTCAAAAAGCGATGAGGATGCTAGGATTCATTAAAAGAAAACTGAAAGATTACAATAAAATCTCTGTTCTGAAAACAGTTTATGTAGCTGATGTTAGAAGCATCTTAGAGTATTCATCAGTTGTTTGGTCACCTTAATATGAAGTTCATAAGACTAATATCGAAAAATTGAGCAGCTTGCTGAAGCTCCTGGCCACAGATCTTTTCCAACTAGTTCAATTATCATGTCTCCATCAGCAAACAAAGAATTGTCAATAATTTACGTTTACCTTCTAAGTTTACAGAACTTCCGTGGAACTGAAATTATAACGGTAGACTCCTTGTGCCTCTATGATATAGTCCATTATCGTTATACGGATACAAATTATTCACGTTCAGTCGTGCGTATGATGTGTGGATGTATCGATAATTCATGATTTGAAACCGATAATTTTGTAGGATAAATCGGAGGAATATTCGAGCATTTGATGGTGTAAGTTGACAAGTGGTGTGTGTATATACATTTGAGGCCCCGAATGACATACGAGGTGAATCCTGATATACTGTACATATTTAATACAGAGATAGAGTACGCTTAGTCGGTTCCAAAAATATCTTCAACAATACTTTTGATTTATTGTGAGTCATATTTTCAAAATGCTCCATCTGACAAACGAATTGTCACAAATAAAGGGTTTTCCAATAAGAGATGTTATTTTGATATTCAAAGAAAAATGCCATTTTTCAATATAAATGATCGGATGTTTATTTCATTATAAAGAAGAAGCTATGCCGTTAATAGTGAAAAATAACATCAGGCAAATGACCACCACGACCACGCTTATAGGACCATATCCTTTTAATGAAATTTTGCATAACCAAATCGCGAAGTGGCTGCCCTATGTCCTCGATAGCCTCACGAATTCCCTCTTTGAGGTCTTGAATCGACGCTGGGCTATTGGCGTAGACCCTCTCTTTCACGTGGCCCCAAAGGAAGAAGTCGCAAGGTGTTAAATCATAAGATCTCGGTGGCCAATTGTGATCACCTCAACGAGAGATTACACGGTCCGGAAACTTTTCCCGCAAAGGATCAATGGTTTCGTTGCTTGTGTAGCATGTAGCGCCGTCTCGTTGAAAGTAAACGTTGTCCAGATCAATACAATCCCATTCCGGCCATAAGAAATCATTAATCATCTCTTGATAGTGCAATCCATTCACCGTAACTGTTGCTCCAGCCTCATTTCCGAAAAAGTAAGGTCCAATGACTCCGCCGGACCATAAACCGCACCAAACAGTCACACGTTGAGGATAGAGAGGCTTTTCAACAACAACTCTTGGGTTTACCGAGCCCCAGATGGGACATTTTTGCTTGTTGACGAAGCCACCGAGGTGGAAATGGGCCTCATCACTCAATGATGATTTTTCGATGGAATTTCGGATCATTTTCATGCATTTCAACGACCCAAACAGCAAAGACACGACGTTGTTGATGATCGGCCGGCTTGAGTTCTTGTGTTAACTGAACTTTATAAGACTTGAGACCCAAATCTTTATGCAAAATACGGTGTAATGACGTTTGTGGAACGCCTAATTCCAAAGAACAGAAGACTTTGATCCAAGTGATGGTTGAGGCACAACATATCGTGTAATCGGAAGAATGCACTCCTGGATTCAAAAGGTATCGAAAAGAGCAACAATTCCAAATGTTGCAGAATGGATTCACACAGATTAACAGTTTAATCCTCTTAAAATTATGGTGCCGCTAACGTAAGTGGCCATAGTCCTGTTTCGAAATCTGCACTAAATCACGAACAGCAGATTAGGGAACGCACAATTAAAATCCCTCTTCTGAAAGATACTCAAACATTGCCAGAACCGGATGTTCCAAACTTGTTTACATAGTTTAATGCCTTGAGGTCCCAATCTCGTTTACTTTCGCACAGGAAATCTTGTAATGTCAATGCTGATGAATTATCAAGTGTGCTGGAATGAGAACTTATACTGCAACAGTTGGCTGTAAGTTCTCAGCTTTGATGACAGGAATGATGATCCTCCTAATGTCTGCTGTTGAGAATATACGGTGTGGAAAAGCCAATTGGAATAAACTTATTACCTTTGTTAGTGTACATATTTATGGAAAATTCGGAATCACGTCAAATTTAAATTTCCATTCTCCTTCGTAAAAACAGGAAGTATGCATGGACTTGTGATACATCGTTTGAAAGGTCTCATCATTCTCTATTCAGACATGTTATCACTTTCATCTCTATTGTAAAAATCAAATTACAAAAAAATAAGCAAAGTGATTAGCGAAATTTGGTACAATACCAAAAACTAAAATGTAATACAAAATGTGGCACAAAAAATATGAATGTTGGCTAGGTCGATCATACCTAATGATTATTAGGTATGATCGACCAAGTCGGCTCTGAGAGGCTTAACCCGGTTCAGTTTAGTTGAATTTGTTGAGAAGCTAAAGAGTACTGATGAAGGCCAAGAAGCCAGAAACGCGTCTGATCTTGCTTTCTCGGCAGATCAATGAACCCCCTGGGGTCTATTTGACTTGTGGAATATATGCATAAGTATATTAATTATACGAAGCCATTAACAAGTGTTTCAAAACTATCAGGAATCATTCTGAAAAATTGAGTAAATGCCAGTTTTATTTATGAAACAAATCTAATGTAATCAGTCCAGAGAGAACTCAAACCAGAATATTGGAAATCTTAAATAGTGTTACAAAGGAATAACTACCTATACATTTGTTGGAAATCCCGTTCTGAATCTTCCATAATCAGAGAATGAGGTAAATTATGCTTGTCTTCCTTGGACTATTCATTTCCGACACACTAACCAAAAAACCCTACCTATGAACTTAGCTAATACAAATTTCAAATTGCTTACGTGCGTACATCAAACAATCTTTTCAGAAAAACACGTTCAATTTCGTTTGACATTAATGACGTTTATCTTTCAATCTGGACCATACGACAGCTACCGCAAACAGTAACTAGTTTGTTGAACGAAAGTAAGGCTTATGAGTAACGAACCAGATATAAATTGACATGTCTCTTATTGGAAAATAAGATGACATGTGTGAGCACAGATCATATGATGATTAATAGATAGAATAATTAGAGCATTCTGTGAAAACATAGAATTACGATGTATTATTGAAATTTTGAAAAATCATATCTCCGAAAGTATTTGCTTGTTAGAGTTGAAAATTATATCGATGGATTATTTTGGTGAAACTGCATCTTAAAAAAAAATTGAATTCAAATTTGTAAGGTAAAAAATATTTTTTTCGTGAATCCGAAATTATCTGGTCTATTTTGCCCAACAACAAAATTAACCGGGATGTTTATGTCCCAAAACCTACTCTGAAAATTTAAACTGTCTAGCTCATTCCGTACTAGAGTTATCGTGACAGAATCGATTCTGACCACGAATTCTTGATCAGTAAGTGGAACCAAATCGTTGAAGACCATTTTCATTCAAAAATTCGAAAATTGCAGACATTTGGGCAAATTGATAAGCACTCTGTCCTGAGGAACAAGAGCGCCAAAACAAAACAAAAATCCCAATTTCAACGGGTAGCAACTTGGAGAGAAAAGGGTTTGGTACAAAAACTTATGCGAAAGAACGTCAATAATTTTTCATGAAGAACCATCACTTAAAAACTTTTTCAGAAATACCCTGTGTAAGGAAGAACGAACGTCCGATGTGTACGATCATGTTTTCTCCTCTATCATTTCGTGTGGAAATATTTCATCAAAAACTCCCCTTTTTGTTCACCATAAACCAGCGACATAAAAGTTCTCACTAGTGAAAGTGCAATAAAGTTCGGAAGCTGCTTTTGCAATATCAAAATATATTAAAACTCATGTACATGTACTGCTGCGTTCAATGTGGAGCCCTAGCCTTGAATTCTTTCGAATGAAACGGGAATATGAATGCACGACAGAAAGCACAGAATAACAGAATATGGGAATGGGCTC
The DNA here is from genome assembly GCA_937662695.2 of Halyzia sedecimguttata. Classification (NCBI taxonomy): domain Eukaryota; kingdom Metazoa; phylum Arthropoda; class Insecta; order Coleoptera; family Coccinellidae; genus Halyzia; species Halyzia sedecimguttata. Next base: position 27,593,875 of record OW569420.2, on the reverse strand, counting down.
AATTACCACCCTATTCAATTTTTAATAACCTTCCCGCAGCTTCCAGATCAGGTCTACAACGTTCATTCATCGATTTTATAATCAAAATTCATACGTGGACGTGTGGTTTATATTCCTAGTTTTGCTCACACCGAACCTTTCGGATTAACTCCAATCCTAATGAACGAAAATATGGTTTTTATTTCTTCCTGACCAGAAAGTATTCCGACGCTTTACCTATCGGTTTCAGGCTGAACTATATACCTTGTGTGTTATTTATTTATTATTATATGGATTGTGCCGGGCAGACGAAACCTGCCCCTAAACTGCGACCAATCGGTCCAATGTGAAACACCTATAGTATATAATCTATACTTCACCCACAAGCTCAAGTCTCTTGATGAGGGATATGATTCTGGTGGGTGAGGTTCCCTCAGTCTCAGTTTGTGGACTCCTAGTTCCTCAAATCTGAACCTGTCCCTTGCGGGGCAGTCATACATGATGTGTTCGATAGACTCGTCGTCCTCCAGGCATAGTCTGCACTCGGAGTCCTCAGTCAACCCCAGCGTATTAAGGTGTTACCTGAGGCCACAATGGCCCGTGTATACAGCTATAAGGAATCTCAGGTCTAGCCTAGAGAATTTGAGCCATTTTCTGGCTCTATCAGCTGATGGGTTAGTAATTGTTGAGTGAGCATGTCTGTGTCCAGGTATGCTGCTCCAGATTTCTTGGACCTTTTGGTCCACCCATCTGTTGTTTTCCTTCGCCGCTGCTCTAAAAGAGATACCACAGGCCGGTTCAGGTCCAATGAGCCCCATGGCAGCCCCACGTGCCGCGAATGAGTCCGCTATCTCATTACCCTTTATGCCCTAGTGGCCTGGGACACACAAGAGCTGCAGCCTGTAGCACCCCCCATGTTCAAAGTGTGGTCCGGCAATCCAGCACAAGCATGGATTTGCAGTTATATGAAGTCAAGGCCTTCAAGACAGCCTAGCTATCCGATAGGATCTTGATTGATCCGTGAGCCCAACCTTTCTCAAGTACTACCCAGGCTGATCGATTCACTCCTAGCAATTCTACAACCGCTGACTCCCGCTCTCACCCCTTGGGTGGTAGCGGAGCCATCTGTGAACCAACTGGGACCCTCAAGCAGTAGGGTCTCAGAGACGGCCCAGTTGTCTCTGCTGGGAAAGACGACCCGGTAGGGCTACTCTGTGTAGGTTCTAGTATGAGAAACGTCCGATCGCATACCCATTATCTCGCTTGTCTCCAATTCAGCCTGCAGAGAACCAGGCACGTAGCCGATCGCATCTGGCTCATTGTGAGCCATATGCAGAAGTCTGTATGTCGCCATCTGGGTGACACCTTGTGTGTTACCGTTACCGTCTTCCTAACCTTTATGTGGCTTAGCAAGTTGAACCTGTTAAGAAGATTTCAGGAAGAAATAAGGAACCAATAGAAAAGCTCCCTGGGGGTATTTTTCAGGTTTAGAGCACCATACGTCTGGAAATGAAGATTAAGAAGAAAGTTTCGACCCTCGAAATATATTATCGGTCTATACAGTGTCTTTGGAGAAACTTAGGGAATGTCTTGAAGAAAACCGCGGAGGGGGTACAACGATACTACAAAATAGTTTTAAATACATTGTGTGATAATCTTCCAGGAACTTTTTCATTTCAACCTCTTGTCCATATGTTGATTAAACGAACCGGTAACTCATAAATGCATGATTGATTCGAAATGCACACAATCCTTTCGCTTCTATATGGCTATAAATCCAATTTTCATGAAGGAAATATCAAGAATCAATTAAAACTTGTATGAATCCTGTAATATAACCCATTGTGAATTTATCTTTAATATATGTTCTCCTTTATTAAATTACGTCCAATATAGCATACTTCATAGTTTTAGATACACAATTGGTTTCGAAAACAGATATAAGTATATCTGAGCAATTGTTTTCCAACCTCAGGAACTGACATTCAAAGTAAACAGAGAAATTTCCTCTATGAACAAATATGCAGCATTAATTTAATACTGTATGTACCAACAGGCACTGTAATCTCAGTTTTAGCTTTCAAATGGCCATAAATCAGATCGTCAGTTTTGGCTCTTTAACGAAGTTAACCGGTGCATACAGACACCAAACCTATCCTGCGAATTTCCACTCTCGAACGAAAGGAGTTATAGAGTAATCGTGCTACCTGATCATTTCAGGCTCATCGTGAGTCAAATGGAGAACACGCTCCTGGTCATTAGGTGAAGAGTGAGAGGTCTAGAGTGGAGCAAAAGGTGCTTGACTTAAGATTACTCTTTCAATATGCAATAGTGCTGAGCGATACTAAGACCACAAGTGATTTGTGGTCTCAGCACCATCACGTACTGCCAGTGGAGCAAATGGAATCTATATATATGAATCTTTACTTACTATATTTCCGGAGTTCAAATGTGAAAGACTTATGAGTGTTTGGGTGAAATTCTCAGCCGTCTGTCATGGAAAATCTCTCTGATCTGTCATCATAAACAATACTCAAAAAGATCAAACTTCTCCGCATTGTACCATCATCGAATTCAGACAACAAAGACATTCGTTATACAATGGTAGCACACTCCACCAACTCCAGATTCTTATTGAACTATTGACCGAACAAACCCACTCTTGCTTTCGATTCGAAGTCTTTTCACGCTGATGCAATTATGGAGTTATTTCCTGTCATAATATCCGGCCGATTTCAGATTCAATATTTGAGCTTTCGCGCGATTCGTAATTGTTCGGTTGTTCGGATTCTTCCTGCAACATTCACGCTAGAGAACTTGACATTTTTTCTGTGTAATTTTCATTCGGAACAAGAGTCACTCTAGAATGGCATCGATTTTGAGTCAGGTCTCAGGGCTCCTTCAATGTGGCATACTAGAAAGTATCGGTGGACAACTTCCCGAACGAATTTCGCGAAATGTCGCCGGAGAATATTTTTCGACGGATATAAGTGCCGGAATGGCGTTTCTTACGATTTCAATTCCATTGCTGGACGTGTAGCTGGAAAAAATTGGATATAAAATATCGGTTATCAATTTTCGAGTAGAATGACATTTCCTCTTGAATTTTATTACTTCCTGAAAGTTGCAACTGGAACATTCTTACGAAATATAGAGTGAGGTTCGAAAATTCCATGCCCACAAGAATAGAATTAGTTAACCAGTGCATTCTGAATATATATTAGCCAAGTAAGACATCAATAAACAATACCGGAAGGAAATAGTACAATTATATATTATATTTTTCTGGTAACTATCATGACTTTTAATATCTCCCGCTTCCGGCTTGACGTCGCGTTCTGGGGGATACCCTGTACTATAAGGAGATCATTAATTGTCAAGAATTTAGATGATGAAGTCTGAATAAGTCACAGCGTTACATTATTCAACAAATAAGTGTAAAGCATTTAGAATTTTTCATTTGAGTTAATATGGATTCGCATAGTGAAGCCAACAGTTTTCAATTTCTGAATAATTTTCAAAATGATAGAGAGTAATGTGACTCGAATATTAGAATAATGACGAGAACATCAATTTTCCTCATCAGTATGCAACCGATACAATTTAACGATACTCATTCAGTCGCTTGCTATATCGATCTTCATCATGAATGTTTACAATTGAAGCAAAGTTCGTAATGGATAAAATTACAAGTAGAAATATATCGTGTTTCCAGTTGTACACGTGCACCATCTACAAACAGTAAAACTAAGTATTCCGCGTAGATTAATGCAAAATGAAACAATTATTACATTATCTTGAACAGCATAAACTAGAATACGCTCATAATATCTCTGTGTTAGTGCAGCATTCAAGTTTTCATATATTTCTGAAATTGCGCATGTATGCACCACTTATCTTTCAGACGACACTGTGCGCATGCGAGAGACTTCATCTTCAACTCAATCTTAATGATCACGGATCAACGTTACGATATATTCTCGCTTATGAATTTCTTCCTTCTTTCAAGAACAAAAGTGTTCAGAATTTCTTATTACAAGAACTATAGTTCAACAAGGTGTTGGTGTCAGAGTTCCAGACAAGGGGATCCCCAACTAACCAGAGTTCAGTGGGTGAGGGTGAGTGTCCATCTGAGATTTGTGGTGTATTTCTTAATAATTATCAAATTTACTTATACAGTCTGCTAAATTTCTACCGAAGTGCTAACATTTTGGTCCATTCGAACCGGTTGACTAGTGATTATTTTCTTCATTTTTGCGCGCGTGTTCCGCAAGGAACAGCGTGCTATCATTTCGTCACAATGTCTGTATTTTTCGAATTTTTTTTCGAAAATGGTCTCAAACGATTGGGTTCGACTCCCTGATGAAGAATTCGAGGTCAAATTCAATTCTGTCCGTCCGGTCCGGCCGGCCGGCCGGCCGGCCGGCTGGCCGGCCGGTCCGGCCGTTAGCACGATAACTCTCGAACGAAACGACTTAGAGCGTTGAAATTTGCAGGGTAGTTTCGTAGCGTAAATATCTCGGACAAGTTCGTTAACGGGCGAAATCGACCGAGCGGTTTCGGAGTTAAGGCCGTTTTTAATAAAAACGTTTTTTATGAATATTTCCGGAACCGATCACTCGATCTTTTTGAAATTTGGCATCAGATTGTAGAATCATGACCTTTATATGCCTGCGAAGTTTTGTGTTGAACGGACGGCCTTAAAGTGGCAAAAAAATTTTTTGAAAATTTGAAAATTTTGTTTTCACGATAACTCGAAACATACTGATCTGATTAAATTGAAACTCAGTAGTTAGATGCAAAAGACCAAAGCAAACACTTTTGCAAAATTTCGTGAAGATCACGTGACATGAAAAAAATAAAAAAATTACTACTATTTTGCGGAATACTTTGCTTTTAATGCCGAAACATATGTTTTTGAGGTTCATGCTGCCCTTTCCGGGCATTTTCCGTATTGCGCATGCGCAGATGAGAAGTCCTTTAACTGCTGTAGTTTTCGTCAGAGAGGATTGGGGTTTTGGGGTGGCGGATCCTATTCCTCCATAGAATTCAGATCCCTGATGAGGGTCTGCGCATGCGTAGATTAAAGATGCGATATCTTCCGAACCACTAGTGTTGGAGAATCGGAGTTTTTTGTAAGGTGTGTTATTTTGAGAGGACTTTTAGCCGCCAGTAGATTGCGCATGCGCAGAAGAGAAGTGACTATTTTTGGGTTGGATGGGTTATGTTGGGAGTGCTGAGTCGATATTATGAGGTTTTGAAAGAATATTCATAGCAATTCAGTGCAAGGACAAGTCAGTTTGGGGGATGTAGCGTTGTTTCCGAGTTAAAGTGTCCGTACCGTGGCCCTGGGGCTAATTTTGAAATTGATGTTACCCCTTACCGGCATTTTTCGTTATGCGCATGAGCAGACCATCAGTGATTTAACTGGTGGTGTTTTCATCAGGGAGGATTAGGGTTTTGGGGTGGCGGATGCTATTCCTCTATAGAATCCCTCGTTGAGGGTCTGCGCATGCGTGGATTAAATATGTGATATCTCCTGAACCACTAGTGTTGGAGAATCGGAGTTTTTTGTAAGGTGTGTTATTTTGAGAGGACTTTTAGCCGCGAGTAGATTGCGCATGCGCAGAAGAGAAGTGACTGTTTTTGGGTTGGATGGGTTATGTTGGGAGTGCTGAGACGATATTATGAGGTTTTAAAAGAATATTCATAGCAATTCAGTGCAAGGACAAGTCAGTTTGGGGGCTGTAGCGTTGTTTCAGAGTTAAAGTGTCCGTACCGTGGCCCTGGGGCTAATTTCGAAATGGATGTAACCCCTTACGGGCATTTTTCGTTATGCGCATGAGCAGACCATCAGTGATATAACTGGTGGTGCTTTCGTCAGAGAGGATTGGGGTTTTGGGATGGCGGGTGCTTTTCCGCTATAGAATCCCCTGGTGAGGGTCTGCGCATGCGTGGATTCAAGAAGCGATATCTCCTGAACCACTAGTGTGGAGAATCGGAGTTTTTTGTGAGGTGTGTAATTTTGGGAGGACTTGCAGCCACGAGTATACTGCGCTTGCGCAGACGAGAAGTGAATGGTTTTGGGTTGTTTGGGTTATGTTGGGAGTAATGAGCCGATATTGTGAGGTTTTAAAAGAATATTCATGTCAATTCAGTGCACGGACACAAGTCAGTTTGGGGGAAATAGCGTTGTTTCCGATTTGAATGGTCTGTATGGTGGCCCTGAGGCGAATTTATAAATAACTATATTCAGTAGATCTATATTAAAATGCGTTCGGATTTGGAGAAGATGCAATTTCGTCCCTAACGGAGGACCCACAACCGAATTTTTTTCTGATCTACGGTAAAACTTACAGCCAAACTGTATTGATAGCTATATTTGTTAAAGGAACTTGAAAAAAAAAAAAAAAGCACTGACGTGAAGTCAGTACTCTTTGGCGCGCGTGTTCACGGTGGCTAATTTGAATTGAATGATTCAAAAATTAACAGTGCTGTATCTAAGCTGCCATCAGGATAGAGTAACAAAGTTGGAAAAGAACACAAGTGACTCTCCTTAGTCGCACAAGCTCCTAGAAGATTTGGGAGGGTCAGTATAATCCTAATCATGTTTATAGCACGCGCGCAAAAGCAGATTGACTTAACAATGAAAGAAAAAGTGTAAAAAGTCAATCTGCTTTGGCGCGCGTGCTATAAACATGATTAGGATTATACTGACCCTCCCAAATCTTCTAGGAGCTTGTGCGACTAAGGAGAGTCACTTGTGTTCTTTTCCAACTTTGTTACTCTATCCTGATGGCAGCTTAGATACAGCACTGTTAATTTTTGAATCATTCAATTCAAATTAGCCACCGTGAACACGCGCGCCAAAGAGTACTGACTTCACGTCAGTGCTTTTTTTTTTTTTTAATTTCGAGATTTCCACGTAGGTCACCATCAAATTATTATTAATTTTTATCCATATCGATTATAGAGAATCGATATATCCGTACAAGCAGTATACGCTTATCGCTTCATACAAAAAAACCATATGTTCGACTTAGGTTCACTTCAATCGATATAAACATATTCTTTCATTTCGAATACTTATTTCTTCTTTCAATCCATATGGGAAAATAATTAAAACTCAAATACGATTACAACTTTACAACAAAATTTTCACTGACACTTTTTCTGTTCTAATAAACTTTCATTCTTTACATTATTTCTTTCTTCGCATAATTAGTTTCTTTACATCTATTACTTTTCATATTTAAATTCATTCAATAAAATATTTCACAAAAAATGAGTAACATCAAAAGATTTGAAAGCAAACGTAAATTATACGTTAGCCGAATTTCGGAATTTTACATTATTGCAAAGCAAAGCTTAACTGATACGTCGAAAAGAGGGCAATTGAAGGCTAGGTATGATGATATTTCAAAATTATTTGAGCGGTTTTCAGAATGTCATTATGAGATTATCATGCTGATTGAGGATGAAGCGGAATTTGATACACATGAGAAAATAAGAAGGGAGACTGAAAACTTTTATTATGAAGGTTTGTCCATTTATCATAACATAAATAAAAATGATACTTCTAATTGATCGTCGGTTAGTGTTGAAGCTTCTGCAAAACTCCCACCGCTTAATATACCCAGTTTTGACGGTGATCCAAAAATTTGGTCAACTTTTCATGATCTGTTCGAGAAATTAATTCATGATAATTCTAATCTTTCAAATGTTGAAAAGTTCAGATATTTACTTTTCTTCCTAAAAGACGAGCCTTTGAAATTACTAAATGGTATCGCTATAAATAACGACAACTATAACACCGCTTTCAAGAAACTTATCGACAGATATCAAAATAAAAGACTTATAGCTTCGAACGCATTAGATTCAATTTTTTCCATTTCACTAAAAGGCTCCACTGCAAAAGATTTTCGTATTTTACTCAACACCTTTTCCGAATCATTGGCAGTGCTTTGAATTTCAATACGGATGATTGGGATTTCTTACTTTTCTATATACTTCTAGGGAAATTAAACATTGAGACTCGAACTAATTTTGAAATTCAAACTGATTCTAGCAAAATTCCAGAATATAAGGAACTTTATAATTTTGTTGAAATTAAATGCAAGGCTTTAGAATCTGTTCAACATTTGACTACTCCTAAAAATAAAGTATTTGCAGTAAACAAAGAAAAGTCTAATAATAAATATAATTCCAAGACCAGCAATAGTTTTTCATTACAAACAAGAAATACTCATAATAATTCCAATGTTAAGTGTTACCTTTGCAAAGGTTCACATGGATTATCTAAATGTTCTGATTTCTTGTCAAAATCTCCGAATGATCGTTTCTCTTTCGTCAAACAAAATAAACTGTGTTTGAATTGCTTACATCAATCGCATAACCTAAATAATTGCCTTTCTTCGTACACATGTCGCACTTGTAATAACCGTCATCACTCTCTGATCCACATTAATAGTTCATCTATCATAGAAAATATTCCATATTCTTCAACTGTATCAGGAAACACCTTTTCCGAACAAAATACAGTATTATTGGCTACTGCGGCGGTAGATATCCGTGATAGGTATGGTACATTTCAACGTGTTCGCTTTCTTATTGATTCAGGAAGTCAATCAAATTTCATAAGCGAAAATTATTACAAAATTATTACATTCTCTTGAACAGCATAAACTAGAATACGCTCATAATATCTCTGCATATTATATATTGTTAAAACAAAGGCATCTAATCAATAGATAGCTTATTATATCATCACTGTTATTAGTTCATACAGCTATTACGATTCTCGGAAACCCTGGCATCGTTTTCAAGTCGAGTAATCATGCAAGCAGACCTCCCAACGAATCGGAGAATTTTTGCAGATTATTATCTTCTTCTTCTTCAGCCTGAGTTCATCCAATGTTGGATATAGGCCTCTTCCATGTCTGGCCAAGCCTTCGCATCCCTGGCTGCCCTCATCCATTTTCTTCCGGCAACCTCTAGATTATTATCATTCAATGGAAAAGGGGATAATAGTTTACCAACTATCTGAGGGGTTATCAAAGATGAGTTTCTGCAGTGGACAACTCATATAGATGAACAATCAAATAAACTCAATAAAATATGTTATCCCATCAGAAAAATGAATTTTTATTATCCAGAAAAAACTATGAGATTATTTTTCAAGATGAGTTTCCGAGATGTATGTTGGGGCATATATGGGAACACGATTTTAAGAGTGTCTGTGGACTATATTTACATGAATGCCTTGTGGTTATGATTTGATTATGATTGAACTGATCCCCCTATGTAGGTACGTACCAAGGAGATCCCTCAGAAGCTCCTAAACGCTTCTGAGAGGAGAATCAGCTGTGTTCTGTGTTCTTGGCCACCTTATGCACAGAACTGCTAATTTTTGACTCAACAGATAATAGTGGCCATTACAGTGGCTAGAAAATATTATGTTACAATATAATTTAGATGGTGTTAATCTTATGTTTTCTCAATATATTGCTAAATTTGTTACTGATTTTTGGGACGTATGTATCTCCTTTTCTTGTACGTAAATGCGATGAACAGGTTCGTTAATGGGCATGATCGGCCAAACGGTTTCAGCGTACAAATTGTGTTATCAAATAATACAGATTCGATCGAATTGAAACTTGTGAATTATTTTTTCTTAGTTTTTGCCAATATCCTAGGAACCGTTTGAACTATAGAACTGAACTTTTCTTCAAAGATTACCACTGTTAATAGCTACCATTTAATTAATTGATACATTGTTACGAAGTGATTTTTTCGTTACTATAAGTTTTCGTGATAATTGAATAATTCATTTCTACTGTTTTGTATATCATATTTTGATAGATTTCAATCGCGTTGATATACAAGGTGGACCTTATATTACTGTCCATTCTCGCAGTTATACATTATCGAGATACATTCCCAGACACTACTTTGTATCATTTTTGACTTCTATTGTCCTATTAATATATGCGTAGGTGGTTGATTATTGGCTTCAGGACTGGGCAAATAAAACGATCAATTCCAGGAAGTCGACGTTTCAATCTTGGTTAAGATCTTTCTCAAGACAACTTGGTCAGATCAATTTTCGAGACTGAGCAATTGCATCGAAATTACATCTAAAATTATTGTCATCATAAAACAGTTATTAATTTAGTTTGATTTATTTCCTACAATGTCAGATACGCAGTCAAGAACCAGCATGGATCGTAAAAGAGAGTCCACGGAGTCCACGGAGACCACATGGTCCATCGAGTCCACCGAAACCACCGAGTCCATCGAGTCCACCGAATCCACCGAATCCACCGAGTCCACCGAGTCCACCGAGCCCACCGAGTCCACCGAGACCACCGAGTCCAGCGAGTCCAGCGAGTCCACCGAGTCCAGCGAGTCCAGCGAGGCCTGCGAGTCCAGCGAGTCCACCTTGTCCAATGAGACCACCGAGTCCACCGAGTCTACCGAGTCCACCGAGTCCACCGAGTCCACCGAGTCCACCGAGTCCACCGAGTCCACCGAGTCCACAGTGTCCACCGAGACCACCGAGTCCACCTAGTCCACCGAGTCCACCGAGTCCTCCGAGTCCAGCGAGTCCACCGAGACCACCGAGTCCACCGAGTCCACAGAGTCCACAGCACAGACTCTGTGGGAGTCCACAGAGTCCACAGAGTCCACCGAGTCCACCGAGTCCACCGAGACCACCGAGACCACCGAGACCACCGAGTCCACCGAGTCCACCTAGTCTACCGAGTCCACCGAGTCCAGCGAGACCAGCGAGTCCACCTAGTCCACAGAGTCCACAGCACAGACTCTGCCAAGCACAATAAAAGAAGAATAAGAAGAGAAGACTCTGTGGACTCTGTGGGAGTCCAAATTCCAGAGTCCAGAGCCATAATTTACATCGAAAAATTATAAATTGGAGAGAGGAAAATAAGGTCAATGATGAAATTTAGTATTTTATTTATTGTTTGTAAATACTCGACAAATATGAAAATAAACAGTTAATTCGTACAATTCAATAAAACATTCAAAAATATTTAGATAATTAAAAAAATATGCTTCAAAAAAGAATTTTAGATTTTAGATGTCATTAAAATGGTACGAAATTTATTCATATCTTATAAAAGCTTAGAAAACGGTCTATATCGATGCTAAATTCAATCCAATAGAGCCCAGTACAGGTGAATAAAACATAATTAATAGTAATTTTATCAGCACAATTTACAATCGAGTACCGAATGTAGCCCAATCTACATCGTATGGTACGTGAATAGACAATGGAACATGCGCGCTAAAGCTTCACGTCAGTGATTTTCTAAAATTTTCATCTGTCAATCTTACCTCAATACGACGTTTTTATGAACTTATAGAAATTAAACATAAAGAGCCAGTCAAACTTACACATTTTTCTTACGAACCATCCATTAACATAATAAAATTTCAACCAAGAGCCAATTTTTGGCGCTCTTGTTACTGGTAACAGAGTGCTCACCAATTTGCCCAAATGTTTGTAATTTTGGAATTTTTGGCTGAAAATGCTCTAAAATGATTTGGTTCGACTCACTGATCAAGAATTCGTGGTCGAAATCGATTCTGTCCGTCCGGCCGTTAACACGATAACTCTCGAACGGAATGAGATAGACAGTTGAAATTTTCAGAGCGGGTTTGGGAGATAAATATCTCGGATAAGTTCGTTATTGGGCGAAATGCGCCGGATGGTTTCGGAGTAACAAAAAAATTTTTTTTTTAACTCACAAATTTTGAATTCATTTTTTTTAAGATGCAATTTCTTCATAAGAATACATTGATATCATTTTCAACTCTAACAAGCTAATATCTTCGGAGATATGGTTTTACCAAATTTCAATAATACATCGTACTTGTGTGTTATCACAGAATGCGATTTCTATCTGTCTGTGTTCTATATGTGTTCACTATGAATATCTCGGATAAGTTCGTTATTTAATTTTAATTTATTTTCGTTTATGATGCAGTTCTATTATTAGAATCCATTGATATCATTCCCAACTCTGAGAAACCAATAATTTCGGAGATGAATTATCAAAGTTTGAACAAGACTGCCAAAGCTCCTGTCCACAGAGCTTTACCCACTTTTTTATATATTTTCTAGCCGTACGATCCTCGCGAAAGTTTGCATGAGTCTTTGTTTTAGTATTTTTCAACTAATTACCGATTTTCAATTCAATAGATCAGTAATTTTAGGCCAAAAATAATTTGGACAAGCGCGCCAAAAATACTGTTTTGAATGAAACACGCACCTGAATGAACAGTAACCGCTAGTCAATTATGTCAGTATATTATATGGCCCTACTCAACATCAAGTATATTTCAATTACCAACTTGCAGGCGAATCGCAAAGACTTCATTAGTATCAAATGGCATGCAATGCTCAATCCTCAATTTACGCCCTTAGCTATTGCATTTCGCTTCGAAGCTAACCAACGATAAACGCTGCCTCGAAAATAATAATACCTACAATTTGGCCGATTCGATCTTTCAAGCGTCACCGGTAACTTCACACGCAATAAATTTGTGACACTCCGAAATCCTTTGTTACAACCAATACAACAGTGTGATTGTATTGTGGAAGAAATATATCATCTGAGCTACAGAATTGGAATAACCAAGGCCTTGCGGAATTAATATCTGACTGCTCTAATTATTTCGATACAAAATTGTTGATTCTGTGATATTTGGTATTGAAAACTATTGGCTTTTACTTGATGCAAATCCATATTAAATCAAGTGAAACATTACATATACAGGATGAGTCTTTGACCACTGCATTAATTTAAACCAAAGATTCCTGTCATCAAATGAAACACTTTTTTCATTTAACATTTTTCCAAATTCAGCTCAGGTAAAAAGATACAGGGAGTGTATTAGCACATTGTGAAATCTTTAAACGCTTGTAACTTTTTACCTGAGCCGAATCTGGAAAAATGGTAAATGAAGAAAGTGTTTCATTTGATGAGAGGAATCTTTGGTTAAAATTAATGCAGTGGTCAAAGACTCACCCTGTATGTGCAGTGGGCGTCAAATTTATTGAATAATAGATTTATTGAATGGTTTCTTTCAGGGTTTTCTCTCCCAAACTCTGAAAAATATCTATAAAATAATAATAATAATCAACAAGAACAGCAACCCAATATGCTGAAAGTGATCCCTTATGTTCGTGGCCTTTCTGAAAAAATCAGAAGAATCGGTTCTAAGTTCAATATAGGAACCGTCTTCAAAACACAAAATGATCTCAGGTCTTTATTAACGAAGACAAAATCCATTAATGAAAAACGAAAATCAAAAAACTGTGTATATAATATTCCTTGTATTTGTGGTAAATCATACACAGGAGAAACATCAAGACCACTAGAAGTAAGAAAGTCAGAGCATAAGAATAACTTGAGAAATAGAGACATACAGAAATCAAAAACAGCTAAACATGTATGTACAATCCAAGGAGATCACATGATGGATTGGAGTAATACAAAGATCCTAATGACAGAAACTGATTATATTAAAAGGGAACTTAAGGAGTCAACTTGTATTTTATAGAACAGAGAATGCAATTTTGCAAATTGCTCAATTGGTATTGACCATATTTGGCTGAATTTATTGAAAAAGGAGGTGGATAACATGTACGAGTATGACACAGATCATATAATAATTCATAGATAGAATAATTATAGTATTCTGTGAAAACATAGAAGTACGATTCATTATTGAAATTTCGAAAAATCATATCTCCGAAATTATTAGCTTGTTAGGGTTGAAAATGATATCAGTACATTTAAAATCAGTATTCTAGTTAGTAGGAAGATTATACTACTTGAATCCTGTTTTTCATAAGGTTTCAGATCTTGATGTGAAATTAAAAAGAAGTAATATTTATGTAAACTTAATGAAGTGAGTTGGGGTGTTTTATACATAAGAGGATAATCAAAATTGTTTTGTTGGGTGTAGATTTCTGAACAGACACTGTATATATCTGTTTCTCGACTCTTTTGGTGGGATGCAAGTTGATATAATAATTCATGTTTTTCATTAGGAATATAGAAGGAGCACCTGTCTCAAATATAACGAAGAAGGGGTAATAAAATACTACTCCAGAGTATTTCACCATCAGACATTATATCCATTAAGTTCACCCTTCTTTTTTCAAAGCATCAAGGAAAAGCTAATGACCATCAGAATGGAAATTACAGATGTTTATTACTAAATGAGAAATAAATGCAGTGTTGTTCGATTATCTTTCTGTAATGAAATTAAATATCATCACTATATTTTCATTTCAATTTGAATTATTCATTAGTCAAGAGTAATCTACCTGAGTAAAAATACATTTCGAACGACAAAAATATCCGGTTTTATGTTGGCCTCGGAATGCTGACCTGGTAGTTTGATGGAAAAAGAAACAGAGTTCGATATACTCTTACTGAAGAGTAATCATTAAAGGATACTGTGGGAGGTATTTATACTCATTATTGAAAGGTTTTTTTCTGGGTTTTCTTTCCCGAACTCTGAAAAATATCTATAAAATAAAAATTAATTATTTTGTGATTGGCTTCTGCGCAAGAAACACAAGATGTTTGTCAGAAGCAATCAATTGAACAATGTTGCCTAACAAACAACAACGAAACAACATCAACGAAGAAACAACTATATCGTAACGTGTCGGAGTCTATATCAGACTCCTTCGTCAGACGCTTAATGAAAATCTTTAGAATTATTTTGTTGATAGTTATTTTGTGAATTCAAGAATTGTCACATTGACAGTATTTAAAAATCATAGCTAACATAGGTTTACTTCGCATAGAAATTTCCAAGTTACAAGTTCCAACTCCTTTTTCAATAAATTTAGCCAAATATGGTCAATACCAATTGAGCAATTTGCAAAATTGCATTCTCTGTTCAATAAAACACTGAAGAGTGCCGTTGCCACTTCTGAACTTCAAAATTTTTGAAATTCGGAAAATTACTTGAATAAGTCTGATTCTCAAAAGATTAATCATTGCTCATCACAAATAATAATCAAATCGCTATATAGAAGTGCAACAGATTATTTAATTTGGATTTATATATAGCCTAAGACTCATTAATAACCTTCGGAGAGTGCGTACTAGAGTGAGTACTTTACGCACGAGTCTACGATGCACCTACGTCATATATCATGAAGCTCTTTACATAAGTTATGTTATACATGCAGATATAATCGATTATTACCGCTATTCAACATTTTATGCGAGCGAAAAGGAACAGCTTTTATATCCATATCACATTCAACATGTTCACGCAGTGTTACCACGGGATTTTCCGAATTACCTCCAATTCTCCACTTGGATGTTGGGAATGATTGAACAAAATCTTCAATTTCTGAAAAAAGTTCTACTCACAGATGGGGCTAATTTTTCTAGAGATTCAATTATTAATTTTCATAATAACCACATACGGGCCTATAAGAGAAACCTGTAGCTATAATTCAAGCTCACCACCTGAAACAATTCTCTCTAAATGTTTGGCTTTCATATATAGGGGATCAGTTAATTTGTCCACATTTCGTACCATCAAGATTGAATGGAAATACATACTTACGGTCAATTGCTAGAAGAAGAACTTCCTGTACTTCTGACAGCATTCCTTGGCGTGTTCGAATGACAATGGGGTTTATGCATAATGAGGTCGCCGCTCATTTCATTATTAGAGCACGTCAGTATATTATGAATCATATAATAGATATTAATCGATGGATAGGGCGAGTACCACAGTTTTGGCCAGCCAGATCACGAGAATTACATTACATCTTCTGGATTGTGTAATGGTTGAAGGTAGCCACTTTCAACATTTAATGTGATATCATTTAATTTTTGAAAAAATTATTATTGTTTGTTTTGTTACATTAATCTTATATTTGTACCAGTTCTAAATAAAAATGCCAACATGACATCCATCTACTAGATAAATTTAAGTTCGAAAATAATTGCAGCCTATACGACTTCCTGTTAATATTTTTTTTCAAAACCCGTGAATTTTGGCATGAAATTACAATGCACCTTAGTTCTTCAGAATGAATCAAGCTATCTGGGATCAATTTTTAAATGGTGTAATACGAATAAGGAAAAAAGTTTCTTGCTGAATGAATTTTAGTGATGGCTTTTTCTACCCCTTGCAAACATGGGGAAACACCACCAAAATTTTTCTTGAGTGCATTCTCACTAGCATATAATGTTTGCTTAATTCCATTCTTGTCTTTGACAAGAGATGTTGTTATTTATCAAAATAAAATGAGCAATCTGAGAATGAGGACCATGGAAGAAATCAAATTAAAATAGCTGAAATGAATTTGACTCCCTCTTATAGAAAAGGATGGTATGTACGAGTATGAACACAGATCATATAATAATTAATAGATAGAATAATTATAACATTCTGTGAAAACATAGAAGTATGATTCAATATTGAAATTTCGAAAAAATCATAGCTCCGAAAGTATTAGCTTGTTAGAGTTGAATATAATATCAATGGATTTTTATGAAGAAAATGCATCTTAAAAAAATTGAAATTGAAATTTGTAAGTTCAAAAAAAATTTTTTTTTTCGTTACTCCCGAACTATTTGGCCTATTTTGGTCAATAATGAACTTAACCGAGATATTTATCTCTCAAATCTACTCTGGAAATTTTAACTGCCTAGCTCATTATGTTCGAGAGTTATTGAAGAAAAAAATTTTGGAATTAATTTTTTTTTTACACTTTACGGTGATCCCATCAATACAAAACTTCGCACGCATATAAAGGTCATTATTCTACAATCTGGTGCAAAATTTCGAATAGATCGAATGATCTGTTTCGGAAATATTCATAAAAAATGTTTTTTCTAAAAACAGCCAGAACTCCGAAAACCCTTGGTGGATTCTACCCGTTTACGAGCTCGTCCGAGATATTTGCGCTCCAAACTTACCCTGTAAATTTCAATCCTCTAACTTCTTGCGTTCGAGAGTTATCGTGTTAACGGCCAGACGGCCGGACAGAATCGATTTCGACCACGGATTCTTGATCAGTGAGTCGAACCGAATCGTTTGAGACCATTTTCAGCCGAAAATTCGAAAATTACAGACATTTGGGCAAATTGATAAGCACTCCGTTCCGAGGAACAAGAGCGCCAAAAATAGAAAATTGCATGTTTAGGGTGCTGCTGAAAAATAATTATATAAAAGACCCACCTTATTTGTCAACAAGGAATCCCCTTTAGAATCAGGCCAATACAGAAGAATGTTTGTCATTATTCTCGCAAAAATTCAATACTATTTGAATTCTCTGGCATTTACGGAATGTAGAAATATTAATAAATTATTCCTTTCTGGGTGCCACCTACCAGGCTTGTTGCAAATTGGCGCAGGCGTCAGGTATTTATTGCTTCAATAATAATGGGGTTTCTAATTATTATATATTCCATTTTGAATCATAGGAAAAAGAGATTAAATTTTTGAAAAAAAAATGTTACTTGGTTTGCCATTATAATGAAATACAATATATATATTCTATTCCGATAGAATACATTACACAGAATTAAAAATTCTGTGATCATAGACGTTTCTCCCATTATTCAAGGTTCGAAAAACGAGGCATATTTCAGAAGAAAAAATCATATAATGTAACAACTAGCCATATCGAATTTTAATAAATACAATAATTGCCAAATAAAATATTTATATTTATGCGGTATATATGACCCAAGCATAAAAAAATTATCAATAAGAGTATCCAAGGAAGGTATCATCACAATATTCAGTGCCGTATGGGCTGCCATAAATTTCATGGGTTAATTAATGTTTAGGAATAGTATATTCTAAAACAAGTTGCAGAATGGGCTCCTATTAAAACTCGAATGTGAAATTCGAAAACGAGCGACGAAGGAGGAGTTTTCGAACGCATGAGTGTTGGAATTGCCTTCTGCAACGAGTATTAGACGATATTTTCTCTATTTCAGGCAAGTTTTGTATAATACTGGTGAAATTTAATGAAAAATTCGGATTATACATCCTAGTGACTTTTGAATTGTATCTTGGTAGTTGGTGTGACTGTTACGAAAGTTGACAATTACGGAATTTGAATTTGAAACGTACGTAGGGCATGGAGATCACATTTAAAAAAGTTTCCTAATAGCATGAATGATTCAAAATTAGCAAGAAGGAAAACTTCAGTATCATATTTTTTAATGAAAATAAAGCTTTTCCTCAACAATTATTTTCCTATATCCAGATTATATTGTATTGTCAATTGACGTGTGTTGAAATTTGATAGGATCGAATGTCAGTGCTGACTACCACAAAACGAAAAATATAACTAGAAACAATGCGGGAAAGAGTTAATTCCAGCACTGTTTTCAGTGCTGGAATGTACTCATTACGATTCTGAAATAGAGAAAAAAAATTAATGATTTGTGTGCCATTCTAGTGCCAATTTCAACTCTCTAACTCATTTCATTCGTTAATATAGTCGCACTCTTCATCAGTATGTCGAAACTGGATATTTGAGACATTTTTCTGCCAAAAGTTACAGACATTTGGTATAAATTATAGGTACTCTGCTTAGGGGATCAAGAGCGCCAAAAAGGGCAACTGATTCCTCCTGTCTAAAAACCACACTAAAAACTTACAATTCTGGGTTTTACGAACTGAAAATGTGAAAATTACTGACGAAGTTTGGGGTGAAAATGGACACAGATACATTTTCAGAAGTAATATTCACTGGTAGTCCTTCACGATGGGCGCGAGTTTCGATTCTTCACATCACTAACTTGTCTGAGCAGCTCAAATTCAGCACAAATTTCATAATAGCTGGCCGAAATGTTGCTTCAAGTCGTCGTCGAAAACTCCCTACTTTACGAACTATTTCAGCAGAACTCTCAGCATTTTTGGGTTGTCACTGAATATGACAGCGTGCTATTCGGAATGAAACCTCTAATCAGAAAACTCGGTATATTTCTTATGTTTACAGTTCAAAAACATAGAAGTTGAAAGCGTAAAATAAATTCCTATTCATCATTCAAAGAGACCGCACTTCTATTGAAATGCATCATATGATATGAATATACATGATGAGAATATGTGGCATGAAGGAACATGGAGCTGAAAACTCTAATTAAACATTGTCAAGAATATACAGAAAGTCTAGAGAAATGTTTATTAATGAGTTAAATATTTGTTTATCAATATCAATCTCACCGATAAAATAGGGCATCCCTTTTCTCCACATATGTTCAAATGATTTGCCAGCAAACTTCGGCAATCTTCACGAACATTGAACAGAGTTGGGACATTCGTTTTTGGCGCTCTTGTTCCTCGGAACAGAGTGCTTACTAATTTGCCGAAATGTCTGTAGTTTTCGATTTTTTGCCTGAAAATGGTCTTGAACGATCAAGAATCCATGGTCAAAATCGATTATCTCCGGTCGTTAACACGATGACTCTCGAACTGACTAAGCTAAACAATTGAAATTTTCAGAGTAGGTTTAGGAAATAAATATCTCGGGGTTAAGTTTGTTATTGGTAAAAATCCGCCAGGTGGTTTCGGAGTAACAAAAAAACATTTTTTTGCATTACAAATTTTAAATTCATTTTTTTTTTTCAAGATGCAGTATCACCATAAGAATCCGTTGATTTCATTCTCAACTCTTACAAACTAATACTTT
This sequence comes from Halyzia sedecimguttata, assembly GCA_937662695.2. NCBI lineage: Eukaryota > Metazoa > Arthropoda > Insecta > Coleoptera > Coccinellidae > Halyzia > Halyzia sedecimguttata. Next base: position 27,574,176 of record OW569420.2, on the reverse strand, counting down.
CGGAAATATGATTTTTCAAAATTATATATATATTCTAAAACAAGTTGCAGAATGGGCTCCTATTAAAACTCGAATGTGAAATTCGAAAACGAGCGACGAAGGAGGAGTTTTCGAACGCATGAGTGTTGGAATTGCCTTCTGCAACGAGTATTAGACGATATTTTCTCTATTTCAGGCAAGTTTTGTATAATACTGGTGAAATTTAATGAAAAATTCGGATTATACATCCTAGTGACTTTTGTATTGTATCTTGGTAGTTGGTGTGACTGTTACGAAAGTTGACAGATTACGGAATTTGAATTACAAATTTTAAATTCATTTTTTTTTTCAAGATGCAGTATCACCATAAGAATCCGTTGATTTCATTCTCAACTCTTACAAACTAATACTTTCGGAAATATGATTTTTCAAAATTTCAATAATTATTCTCAATTCTATATGATTTCATAGTATACTCTAATTAAAACTTCCTGATGTATATAAATCCAACATGAGATGAGTCATAGACCTACGTTTCGAATTTAATTACGAAAATTCTTGAGAATTGATGCACAGAAACCAAATTGAAAAAGTGGGAAAGCCCTGTGGACAGAAGATTTGGCGCTCTTGTTTAAACTTTGACAAATCATAACTCCGAAAGTGTTGGTTTCTCCGAGTTGGGAATGATATCCGAGTTGGGAATGATTCTCATTTAATTCATTTCATCTTATGATGCAGCTCTAAAATGAGATTCCATTGATATCATTCCCAACGCTGAGAAACCAATACTTTCGGAGATATAATTTGTCAAAGTTTGAATAAGAGCGCCAAAGCTCCTGTCCACAGGGCTTTCCCACATTTTATATTGACACGTTTCCTAACTCTGGAAAAATCTCAGATGTTTTGAACTCGCCTAACATGCAACTGGAAACTATATTCAATTCAAAATTGAAATCTTCAATTTCAAATATCACCAATATCACAACATTTTCAATATTGAAACTAAATGTATGTGTCATCATAGGAAAATATACCTCTGAATATCAATAACACAAAATAAACCCATCCAAGTCTTCTCCGTGTTGCACAATTCTCGTATATTCATTTCATGTAATCCTTCGCGCTCTTTTACTCAATTCGAAATTATAGAACCTTTCCTGGCTCACCTCACACGCATACAGGATTTAGTCAATGAGAAAAAATTGCGGGGAATTTTTCAAACTTCTCCTAACTCGAAATTAATAACGGAATAGGTCGGACGATTCAAAATAAATACCGAAAAAATAACGGACACTCATTCCAGTTCACCTTCAAACTTCTATCGTAGAGAAAATTCGAAGGAGCACACTCCAAATTAGAGGAATCTCTACTCACTGGAGAAGAGCTTGAGGATTTGGCAGTTTTAGTAGTGGTGAAAAATAGATAAAGTATAGAATATTTGAAATTTAACGAACCGCTAGAAGGTTGTTCTGGTCCTGATGCGACATGCCGACAAACGGTAAGAAAATCATCTAAGCTTCCGTCCATCAGACCACATGACCATCGCTGCTGGCAGAGTGAACGCAGGCCACCCGCACTCTGACTGCACTGAACTAACCGAAATCGAGTCTTGTAGGCTTCAAGGCGCATGCAGAAATTCTGAGAGAACCTCTCTTCTCGGACTGGAGTGGTCGCACAACACCTTCTGTGAAAACGGAAACTGGATGTGTTTAATTCGTTAAAATGTCCGAAACTTCCCTAATAACATTCCGCTCCCTTCTTGCTAGTATTTCCGTCTTGTTTCATCCGTTAACAAGGACGCAGGAACAAACACCTCGAGCAAAACAAGCGAGGACAAGAAGATATCAATCATAACAAATAACATTCAAAAAATGCCTTCAAAACACAAAATGATCTCAGGTCTTTATTAACGAAGACAAAACACATTAATGAAAAACAAAAATCAAAAAACTGTGTGATTTAAAATCGGGGATAACATTATTAACGACAAAAAACAAATTTCTGACCTTTTTAATGAGTATTTTACCGAAGTAGGCGTTAGGATATCCGACAGTATAGACAATCAAAAATCAACGGTCCGGGAAATACCGGAGAGACGATGTAGGGACTCCTTATTTATCGAGCCAACAACTCATTTAGAAGTTGATGATCTGATCTCTAGCCTTAAAAATAATGCTTCTCCAGGTGTTGATAATATAACAGTTACTGTCCTGAAAACGGTGAAACGATATATTTCTAAACCCCTCGCTCACATATTTAATTCGATTTTTGAAACCTCTTGTGTTCCGGTGCAGTTTAAGGAAAGTATTGTCATTCCCGTTCATAAATCAGGTAGACGGGATGAAACGAATAATTTATCGTCCTATTTCTTTGGTGAATAATATCTCGAAAATATTCGAAAAATGCCTAAATAGCAGATTGTGGTCGTTTTTTTTGAAAAAACACAGAATATTGTCTGATAACCAATACGGTTTCCGAAAGGGTATAGGGACGGATCGCCCTCTGGAGGTTTTGGTCTCCGAAATATTAGAAAATTTTAATGAAAATAAGAAATATAAAGCTGTTTTTCTTGACCTCCAGAAAGCGTTTGACACGGTTTCGCATGATTTGCTCCTTGAAAGATTAGAAAAGGTAGGTGTTAGAGGCAGTGCTTTTTTCTTGTTTAAGAGTTACCTATCAAATAGGCCTCAAAAAGTCCGTATCGGGGACGAAGTAAGTAATAAAAGAATGGTCAAAATGGGTTTACCTCAAGGAACAATACTTGTTCCAACGTTGTTTTTGGTCTTTATTAATGATCTTCTTTACTATAACAAATGTTCCATTGTCTCCTATGCGGACGATACAGTTTTGAATTGCGCGGGAACTACATGGGAGGAAGCATGGGGTAAAGCGCAGGTAGCCATTAACGATGTGAAAAGTTGGCTTGATAATTCTGGTTTGAGGTTGAATATAATGAAGACGAAATATATTGCCTTTTCTGTGACTGTTGCGGGAGAAGAAAGTAATTTATCTTCAATCAAGATCAAGCATACGTCGCAGGAAGTACAACGGGTTGATTCAGTTAGGTATCTCGGCATTCAGATTGATAAACATCTCAAATACACTGAACATATTGATTTAACAGCTAAACGTCTTAGAAAACTGACTTATAAGTTTTATGTATTGAGAAATATCTTGGAAAGGAGAACAATACTATTGGTTTACAATAGTTTGGTTGAATCTATAATTAGATATGGAATCATCATATGGGGATCAGCTTATATGAATGCCTTAAAAAAGCTCCAAGTAACGCAAAACTATATAGTTCGGATAATTTTCAAACTGGAGAACAGAGAGAGTCTCAGGAGCGTCTTCAAGTCACAATGTCTCTTGGATATTAGGGGGGTATATATGTGTTCTCTTCTGAAATATATTTATAAAAATTGGTTCAAGCCCTGTGGACAGGAGCTATTGGGCGCATGTTCATCTTCCTTGTGGCCCGTACTGACCAGTAAAGAAAAAAAGCAGTATCATGTTGAATACCTTAATATTATTCTGGAACACAAATTTTCCATTACAATAATCTTCATCTAGCTTCTATTTAGTATCAATTCCTGTTGAACGTGATCATAATAAGTGTTTTCCATATAATAAAATGTGTTTGAACTTGGTATGTAGGAAATCTGACATCAATTATTGGAATTAATTGATTTGACAAACAGCCGTCAAATGAGGTAAATAGATTTTTGTGACGATTTTCTGTGACCATAGAACGTCAAAACACGCTGGAATGTGAATTTTAAGCAATATCTTCTGGAATTGAGATCGTATCGAACTGAAATTTTGCACACTCGTGTAGAATGCTTGATTTAACGTCGGTACAAATTTTTTTATTAAAAAATTTTCCAACTGCCCGATCCCAACAATACTTAGATAATATTATATCCATAAATTAAGCATTTCATTATTGCATTTCTTGAAATAGGTACCTTTTCAAGTCGATCAACATCGTCCTTCTTTCGACGTCTAAACTATGACTTGATTCTTTATGTTTATGTCTTTGAATTTGTTTTCGGTGGAATTCAAAGAGTTCATAGAATAATCGATGAAAATACTGAGAGAGACCCAGGAAATTTGACACATTTTGTCTTATATCTCCAGAAATTGGAATCGTATAGAGCCAAAATTTTGCACAATGTTGCAAAATACTACAATTGACGTTAGTACAAGTTTTTGTTGCAATCTGATGAATATTTCACGAAAAAAAAATTTTTTTTTCGAAAAATTTAAAAGAAATATTTTTTTTAAAAATTACCAACATTTCGATCATAACAGAATTTTGCCAAAAGTTGCGCGTTTATATCCTCGAACTGACTACCAAGTTTCGATTCAACATCTTCTTTAGTTCCTGAAATATCAGGGAAATAACCTCAAAATTTGAAATGTCTATAACTTCTAAACCGTCCGGCCGATTTTGCCCGTTAACGAACTTAACCGTCGCATTTTGATCAGAAACCTACCCTGAAAGTTTGAAGTCGATAGGACCTTCAGTGCTCCTGTTATCGTGCCTACGGCCGGAAGGCCGGCCGGCCGGCCGGACGGCACCCTAAAATCTGACACCGGATTCGTGATCAGGGAGTCCGAATTAGTCTATTAGCCAATTTTCAGCTCGAAATTCGAAAATTACAGACATTTGGACGAAATGATAGGACGATGTTCCCCTAGAACATGCGCCCAAAAAAGGAAACCTAAGAAGAGTGGATCACGCCTATAGTACAAGACTTAATATGTTAGAACCTTATAGTTATTATCGTCAAAGCATGACAGCATGCCAGAAGAGCGTTTTATATAATGGAGTTCGTTTGTTGAACGCCCTTCCTCGGGATCTAAAACGTTTGACAAGAAACTTGTTTAATAAAAGAATTGGAGTCCATGTCTCCGATAATTATCCCAAACTTGTGACATTGCTGAGTTAAATATGAATGCTTCTCCTTTTCAGTCAGTTTTTTTTTCTCTTTCTTTTTTTTTTCGATGTTTGTTTATACCACCATTAATTTTTTTTTTTCTGATAATTCAAACTTAGAAGTTTTTTTGATCCAGCTTATGTATAGCACAGTTTTTGATTATTTTCAGTTAAGGACACAACACAAGCTTGCTTAGGTGTCTATTTTTAAGTTCTGTTTTTTTTTGTATGTGATTTATTCTCAATAAATTGAATTGAATTGAATTGAATTTTTCTCAATAAATTGAATAAATTGAATTGTGTATATAATATTCCCTGTATTTATGGTAAATCATACACAGGAGAAACATCATGACCACTAGAAGTAAGAAAGTCAGACCATAAGAATAACTTGAGAAATAGAGACATACAGAAATCAAAAATAGCAGAACAAGTATGTACAATCCAAGGAGATCACATGATGGATTGGAGTAATACAAAGATTGTGATGACAGAAACTGATTATTTTAAAAGGAAACTTAAGGAGTCAACTTGTATTTTATTGAACAGAGAATGCAATTTTGCAAATTGCTCAATTGGTGTTGACCATATTTGGCTGAATTTATTGAAAAAAGGGCTGGAACTTGGAAATTTCTATACAAAGTAAAACTATGTTAGTATGATTTTCAAATGTCAATGTGACAATTCTCGAATCTCAGAATAACAATCAACAAAATAGGTCTGAAGATTTTTTCGTTAAAAACATTGGGATTTAGGGGCAATAAAAGTTGTCCGTTAAGTATTGAATTCATAATGGCATCCGTTTTTATGGTTGTGAATTCTATTTTTTCTTGAAAAATAATCTCAATTATCGCAAGGTCATAACGAATTAATAACCTTCTAAAAATCGTGTATTTCTAGAACGATCGATGTATAATATAGAATAAATTTATTGGTAATTATAGTGGAAACTCTTCATATTCAATTGTTTTCTGTGGATGTTGAAAAAAGTCGAGTCGTATATAAAACTTCGTACAAAAAATTTAACGAGACCTAAAACGAGACTCTCGTGTTGCGCTGTATGTGGTCTCGGTATCGCCTAAAAATATTTTTGGAAACGCCTCGTCTCGTCTCGTCTCGCTTTTCCGAGACGAGAACGAGATGAGACGAGAAAAGTCTCGCTCTCGCGTGAAACCCTATGCATTCCCATAAAATGATACCTACGCAGGAGCTCTTGGAAGATGATTTTTATAGGAGAAATGATCTTTGTGAAAATGATGGACATGTTGGATAACAATATTATCCAATTAGTAGACGTTTCGTTTTCTGATTAATGCATTTTTTCTCTCAACGGCCATGCTAGTTGCCTCACGCAATACCCTCAAAAGGTGAATGTTTGGACAGGAGATATTCGAAACTAGTATATCATAGGCCCTTTTTTCACTGAGGGTAGTTTGAATGGCGATAAATAATAATAATAATAATAATAATAATAATCTTTATTGATCCTTTGGGACACTACAATGTGTATAGGATAGGTCAAAATACCAATAACAATACAATCCTACTTACTAAGCTGTTAAAGAGTCAGACAGGAACTCCCCAACCGAATAGAAGCATTTCCTTAGTAACAGCTCCTTGATTTCTTTTTTGAAAATTCGTTTGTTCAAAGATTTGAGATGAGGAGGTAAATGGTTGAACAATTTTATGCTCCGATACATTGGAGATCGTTCGAAACTGTGAGTCCGATGTTTAGGAAACAGAAGCACCTGTGTATTGCGAGTTTTATGTTCTTGCGAACTACCAAGTTTTTTCCAAATACTCTCATTATCCTTCGCGTATATGAGACATTTTAATATATAGATACAAGGCAGTGACAGTAACCTATTGGCAATAAATACAGGTTTGCATGATGCTCGATAATTCATATCAAAAATCAGACGTATTACTCTTTTTTGTGCAACAAAAACTCTTGAGAAGGAACTACAGTCTCCCCAGAGCAAAACATTATATGACATGTGACAGTAAACAAGGCTGTAATAAATATCAATAAGAGAACTAGGTGGTAAGGTACTTTTTAGTCTATTTATAGCGAAATAAGAACTATTTATTTTTTTGCATAGGACGTCGACGTGAGTTGACCAATTAAGACTTTGATCCATATGGATCCCGAGGAATTTAGTACAATATGATGGAATTATAGTTGTACCCAGACAATCTATTTTCAAAAGTCCTTTTTCACTGTTTCTCAAACCGAAATACAGGCAGGATGTTTTGCCTATATTTACAATTAAATTGTTACGACGACACCATGATGTGAATTCTGCCATAATTTTTACACAATCTCTCTGGAGCTCATCACAACTTCGTGCCGCGATGATGACAGACGTGTCATCAGCGAATAATATGACCAATAAGCAGGATAAATGAGGAGGCAAGTCATTTATAAACAACAAAAATAACAGAGGTCCTAATACAGAACCCTGTGGAACACCCATATTCATATTGAATTCCCTGGAATAACATTTGTCATTTTTTACTGACATAGTTCTGTGATGGAGATAACTACGCAGCCAATCGGAAAAAATTCCTCTAAAACCTAAGTTGTAACATTTGTCGATGATAAACTGAAAAGATAAAGTATCAAACGCGCAAGAAAGATCGAAAAAAATCCCCGAAACATGCAAATTCGAATCCAAGCAATCATAAACTGACTCCACGAACCTGAGTGCAGCTGTTTGAGTAGAGCAGCCAACTCTGAAACCATGCTGGACTTTGTCTAGAATATTGAATTTACTTAAATATGACATCATCCTCTTGAAAACAACTTTCTCAAAAACTTTAGAAAGAATACTGAGAATTGATATTGGTCGATAGTTGGTTATTTCATTTAAATTCCCCTTTTTATGAATTGGTACGACAACAGATTTTTTTAAAGCATTTGGAAATTCACCAGATGTGACAGACAGATTAATAATATGAGCAAGATGTACACTTATTATTGGAGCAATCTTCTTTAATATTCTCGTTGAGATGTTATCCACGCCAACACATTTTTTATTTTTCAGACTTTTAATAATTTCCTCAATTTCAAAACTTAAAACTGGTTGAAAGAAGAAATTACACACAAGAGGTGGAGAGACTGTACAGGAAAGTGATATGTCGTGACCATAATAGGTGTCCAACTTTTTATTTGCCACTGAGGAGAAATACTCACCGAATAAATCAGCTACTTTGTTAGGTTCAACATATGATATACCGTCAATATCAATGGTAATGGAATTGTTATCTTTCTCGAGTCCTCCAGTGTATGTCCTGACAACATTCCATACCGTCTTATTTCGGTTTACAGAATTTGCAATAAGAGAGGAGTAATATTCAAGTTTTGTCGATTTTAAGAGAGCATTATGTAGGTATTTCGCATTTTTATACTTGTTGTAAGTTTCAGTAGTTCTGGCAATTGAATGAAGCCAATAGAAGTTCAGAAGATTTTTCTTGCTTTGGACAATTTCTGGAGTAATCCAGTTAGATCTAGTCGATGCGGAAGTGACCCTCCTCAGGGGACAACACAAATCCAAGCAATATTGAAGGGCGTTACTAAAGGTATCAAAACATTTGTTCACATTAGTTTCAAGAAACATATCAGAAAAATCGTACCCGCACAAACAGTTCACTAAACTGTTAAGATTGTCCTCATTCAATTTCCTTATAATTTGTAATTTAGATGTTTGCATCCGACCAAGATCAATTTTTAATTCAAGAGACAGTGCTCTATGATCGCTTAGATTGGGTTCAAAAACAACAGTCTCACAGTCACGAACTGATTCGAAATTAGTTATAATGTAATCCACTTTAGAAACAGAAGTATAGCCTGTAATGTTTGTGAATACTCTGGTAGGCTCTTTAGATGTAACAGTTAGGTTAAAACAATCAAGTAATTCGATAAACAATTTTGTACTAGGACAATTCATATTCAAATAGTTCACATTAAAATCTCCGCACAGAAAAACATTATCAAAATTGTTGAAACAACTCTGAAGTGCACAAAACAGTTTCTCAAGGAATATCTCAAAGTTACCCGAGCAGGGTCTGTAAACAGTAATGATGCCTAAACGGTTATTTTCCAATGAAACTATTACGCCAGAAATTTCTACATGCATTTCAACAGAAAACTTCGAGATCGACAAATTTTTCACATTTAAACCCGACTTGGCGAATATCATCGAACCACCACGTTGCCTGTGACTTCGGCAAAAAAAATCAGCCTGGACATACCCCGGAATTCCCGCAGAGTTCACACTGTCTACGTTGCACCAGTGTTCCACTAAACTCACCACTTCAGGCTTAATTTCATTCACAAGAACCTCCAAACCGTCGAATTTATTCGAAACACCCTGTAGGTTCAACTGAAGAATCCTGAAAGTACCCGCACCTGCAACCCCCGAACCGGAATCTAATCCGCCGAAATATTTAGCACTACTTCAAAAAGATGTCGTTCCAACTTTGGTAAATTTATATCCTGATCACGGAAATCCTCAAGTTCCACGGAATACGATATGGTTCCAACAGGATGGAGCACCACCACATTACCAACGCAATGTCCGATGCAATATTTCCAAATCGGTGGATAGGAAGACGAGGATCTATCAAATGGCCAGCGCGATCCCTTGATCTTAACCCATTAGATTTATGTGATTTAGGGGATATGTGAAGAGCATTTTGTACAATTTTCACTTTGCAGGCCATAAAGGACAAGATGAGGCTGTGGACCCGCTGAGTCTCGAAATGGAGGACCCGATAATTGCGCAACCCTCCAAATCCCCCCATCCCAACGTCACCCCGACCCACGAGTACGACAGCGATTCGAAAGATGTCGATCAGCAGGATGTGCTGGTCCAGAAGTCCGGCCTCGTCGGATACCAGCTATTCCGGTGCGCCAAATGCGACATGTTCTTTCCGGGCGGGTGGCAGTTGAAAGATCACCTGATCAATTCTCCCCAGTGTCGGTTCGACAACGTTCCAAACAAACCGTTCAAGTGTTATCACTGCGGCAAGTATCTGAAGCACTACACCAATCTCTTGGATCATTTGGGTTATCACGGTCATCCCAGGTTCACGTGTTCTCTCTGCAACAAGAAGTTCCCGCATGCGAACCAAGTCAAGTGAGTATTTCGAACGAACGTTTGTTCATCAGTTCTGTCCAGAACTGTTCAGTTCTCTACAGTTCATCTATTCACAGTTCTGTTCAGTTCTTTACGGTTCTGTTCAGTTCTTAACAGTTCTGTTCAATTCTCAACAGTTCTGTTCAATTCTCAACAGTTCTGTTCAATTCTCAACAGTTCTGTTCAATTATTAAAAGTTCTGTTCAATTCTCAACAGTTCTCTACAGTTCCGTTCGGCATATTGAATTGAATACTCAAATGCTATACCATTGAAAGTAGATATACGTTAATCTTTTCTCTTATTAAATGAGATCTCCTTCTTTTCAGATATCACGGCCTAGTGGTTTCCGAGTAATAATTTTGTTTTCAACCAATATAGATCTGATCGAATTGAAACTTGGTGAATAGTTGTAGAATATAAACCTAAGCACGTTTGTGAAATTTTGTGAGAATCGTCTTGCTAGAATATTATTAAAAAATTATTAAAAAATTTTTTTGTTGTCACGATAACCTGAGAACGGAAAGAGATAGCGGCTTGAAAATTTCAGGTTAGGTTGTGCATCTAAATGCGACATTTGAGTTTGTTTATGAGCATAATCGGCCAACCGGTTTTAGAGTTATAGCCATCTGAAATTTTCTGAAATTTGGTGGTTTTTTGTTCCTCATTAACTCGAAATATACTGAACCGATTGAATTCAAACATGGGTATTAGTTGTAGTATGCCAACGCGAGAATGTTTGCGAAATTTGGTGAGGATAGCATTTGTAGAAAATTTTTAATGAATCATTGAAAATAAAAAAAAAATTCTATATATCAGTAACTAATCGTTTGAAATTGCTGAAATTTTGCAAGAGCCTTCATAACCTAACTCTACTGCCAAGTTTCAAGTTTTAATACGATCGGTTAAATATTGTTGGAGATTCGAGCATTCTTGTGTTAGTTCAGTAGATGGGTGATCGTTGCCTCGATAACTTTCAAACGAAAGGAGATAGGGACTTGCAATTTTCAGGGTAGGTTTCGTATCCGAATGGAAGAGTTGAGTTCGTTTTTGGGCAATTTCGGTCTAACGGTTTCCGAGTTATATCCACCTGGAATATTATTTCCTTGATAACTCAAAAAATAAATATTCGATCGAATTGAAGCTTGGTAACTAGTAGTAGAAAATCAACATAAAGACGTGTTTAAAATTTTGTAAGAACCGTACCCCTAGAAAATTTAAGAAAAAATCACGAAAAAAAAAATTGGTTCAAGCACTGACGTGAAGTCAGAAGCTTTTTGCGCGATTAAGGGTGTCCAATACAGAAGAATGGACAATAGAACATACACGCAAAAGCTGACTGACTTCACGTCAGTGCTCGAACCAATTTTTTATTCATTAACAATTAACTAAATTTTATTTATATTCCTTTATGTTAAGTCCTGATGAAATAGACTGATTTAAAAGTGTATATTATTCATAGAAAACTGAAAAATAATATCGGATAACTTGAAAGTTCGATTGTTTTTAGGTTACAAAAGCAAGCTAAAAATAACACTTTGACTAATATGGACTGAATCAAGATTATGTACTAACTTTTCCTTCAGACTTAAATGTAGACAACCCATAAGAATGGTATGATCTTCACTCATCTAATTACTTTCTAATATTTTCTGTTCGTAACATTTTTGAACGTTAGGTTTTTTCAGATGTCCGATATGCGCTTACTACAGTCTAAGCCCCAATGCAGCCAACATCAAACATCATTTGCGGGTTCATGGGAAAGCTTTCAAGTGCGAACTTTGCCAAAACCTATTTAAAACCAGATCGTATGCCAGAACCCATCATTTGAAGGAACACCCGCATAATCCGCAAATTATATAGACCTGCAAGGAGATGGTGCAGAATATCAACCAACTCATGGAAGAAGTTACGAAGAACGTAACCGGTGTGGAAGCAACTGATGAATCAATTGAAGACGGTGTATCTGTTGCCACACTCCAGCCTGAAGTGATTCTGAAAACTGCCGAAGATGAGGTGGTGAATATAGAATGCCATGAACCTGAGATATTAAATACGTCTGATACTGAGGGAAAAAGATTTTCCGCTAGAAAATCAACAGGAGGAGTACCGGCAAAACCTGAACAGGAATACAGTTTTTATGGAAAGAAGTCGGAGCCGGTGGATATGAAGAAGATTGTTACTAATGTTGAGATCGCAGATGCCAAAATGAAGATGACTTGCGATCAACTAGGGATAATAGGCAATCTGAATCCTATGATACGATTGAAAGACTACATGACATTGATAATTGAAGACGACGATGATGTGTCTTCTTGATAAAGAGTTCTCATATATTGAGGATGATTCTTTGTTATTCGATAACACTCTGTAAAATTAAAAAAATCTACCTGAAGGAATGTATTTGTTATTTCGAATATATCTTAATTGTCCTGAGGCAATCACTGTAAGAAGTTAGCAAGCTCGATACATTAAATAAAGACAGAACGCCGTGAACTTCAATCTTTCTCCTAACTTGGTGGAATGAGGAGAGATGTCGTGGAGTGGTCTTACGATTCAGTCGATCAGAAAGTTAGTATGAAGTGATCCTAGGACGAGTATATCGTCGGCTAAGATCCAGTGGGAAACTGGCACCTAAATTTTAATGGAGGAGCGTCGAAAACTCTCTATATCCAAAAATTGAGTTACACAATGCTCGTTTTTAGCCCGACGATATCTGATTTGTACGGCGTCTCTTGTTTTACGATATTTACGTTTTTAAGCCTTATTAATACCTCTACACAAGTAACAACACCCTTGTCTGTTATAATTTTTGTCGTCTGACATATGTTTCGGAAAGATGTTTGCATCTTCTGAGAAGTAGCGTTACTAAAGCAAACTGTCTATTACTCAACTCAAGTATGGACTCATATTACACTAAATCATAAACTGACTAGTAAGAAACCTATTGAAAAACAATTGCAAACCATAAACTTTAATTACACATTATATGATGTCTAGGCCAACAAAAAAACAGGAACATATTGACCCATATGACGTAAATCATGAAGGCACTCCCAAGAATGTGAATATGAAATAAAACATTTTTACAGTTATGAATCACTTACTGCGAAACGTTTCCAAGTCTCGATAACAAATCTAAAACAATCAGAAAATCAAATTCCCATTTGCTATTAATGGTTCAACTCACCATTTTGTATGATCATACAAATTACAAATATTTTCAGTATAGTTGGGACTCAATTTGTTTGAATCAATTCATTGGAAATTTGGACATTTATTCACATTTGAGTGATAGAATGACATTGCAGCTAAGTAACATAAAAACTCGCAATAAGCTGTTTGATGTATTCCTCGAAAAATTAGTAGGAATACAGCATCAACTGAGGAAAATTCTCAAATTTATTTGAATATTTGCCACATCATTGTTACGATGGCTTCGTTCTACTTCATTGTGAATTTGTCTAGTGCTGCAATAAAATTAAAAAAAAAATTTGAATGACCTAACAGATAGTTTAATCATACTTCAATTCATTCCTTTATTTATATTTCGTTATTGAATATATTAAATTAAATTCCATTTTTAAAGCTTCATCACACAAATTACTGAGGATCATTCGGCTTCCTACCAGGCATAGTTTCATATTCTGATAATTTGGGGAACGTTTCAATTCCTTTTTGCATTGGCGTTTTCTTCCCAGCCTTAGCTTCAACTGCTACAGCGTTTTTCTTCTTCATCTTCATTATTGCTAGGTTCTTGAGGACTTCTTCCTCAGATGGAGACTCTCGTCTTCGCCCTTGAGGAAATTCATACGAAATAAATGACATTTTTATTATTATCAATTTTACCCCTTAACCAAGCTTCCCATTCAGCTGGTACTTCTTGTAAGAAATTATCCTTTTCTGTTGGTTCGAACCACCTGGATGTTCGTTGTTTATTAGAACGTTTGGGTATCTCGAAATATTTATTGCCCATATAATCTGTGCCTTTAAGGGTGCACTGAGAGAACAGTTTATTTATAAATAATAAAGTTTATTCATATTAAATGAACCCCTTATACATATATGGCGTAATAAATATTTATTTGTCCTAACTAATGGATTTATTTGAGTTTTAAAAATAAATATATATTGGTGAAAAATTAATACATATAAATTATTAATATATGATTTATTCATAGATAACAAAGTTTATCACTACATCAAAAAGGTTTATTATCATTCAATAACGAATTATTTATAATAAATAAATGTTATTTATGAGAAAAAAATATTTGTTTTCGAAGAATATCAATATTCTCATAATAAACAAAGATATATTTATATATAGATTTATTTCAGAAACTAATATTTTTATGATTAAAGAAAAATTCACTTGAAAAAAATTGTATATTTTTATTAAATAATTAGTTATGTACAGTAAATGAATGTTTTTTTCGAGAAAAATTCATTTTTCAAATAAATATGATTAGTTGAATGGAAACTGAGGTATACATATATTGCAAAAAAGAATAACTTTCTAAAATTTATATAATAACAATTCCCATATGATATTTTGTGGTAGTCTTCTATGTAGTCTTCTTAATCCAAAATCTCGATGGAATGTAACTACAGGAGCCAGTTCGAAGAATTGCGAAGAGAGTTTCTAGGGTGCCTCATGTTGTCACTATCACTATAGCGGAGGTGTATTTACTGGAAAATAATAAGAAAAAAAACATTTAACCTTCAAACATTTTTCGAAGTTTCAATATGAATAAATAATAACGAAACTTTTTTTCTGATTCATATCATATTCATATTCAGGTTTTTTGAAATTTCAATATGAAAAACTAATAGCATTGAAATAACGAACTGATTTTCTGGAAATTATAAATATTCAAAAATAAATTTCATCACATTTTCGAGAATGATATCAAATGGATTTATATTTTTTCTAATAAACACATATTAACAACTTTGATTAATCGTAAAGAAACATTTATATTCACAAGTGAATTTGACCGAAAACTCCAGCAAATAGAAATCCATTATCAAGAATTCCTTATTATGAATAACCTGAATTTGTTGCAGCAGGTGTTTCGTTATCTTATATTTGAAGTTTTCTTAAGAACAACTTCATATTTTGGAAAAGAAAATATATTTACGTAGTATTTATATCATGCAGTATCATTAAGCAAAATATTTTGAGAATCAGTGTCAGTGATTAAGCTAATCTAAACTAAAAATTTTATATGCAAACTAAGCCTTACCTTCGAATGTATTTTTTGAATGACTCAGACCATTTGGAAACAAAAATGTCTGGAATCCAACCATTCTGTCCGCTCACCTATACATCACGCACTATCCTAACAACCAATAGACGAATAAAAGATTACTAAATGTGACTGATCGCTGTATTACAAAGTTTTCAGATTCGCATTTCGGTATAATGGCCAATGGGGTGGGCGGTGGGGTACGTCGACCTACACGCTCAGGATGCGAGCTATAATAAACACTTATTCCAGTATAATCAAGATTTATTAATAATTAATGAATCTTGCTTCAATCATAATTCAATAATTGTTTGTTTGACAGAAATAAGGACAGTTTTTACTTCCATGAAGATTTGTTTGGTGGAAATGAATTATTTGTTTATAGTTAATAATATTTTTGAACATGAAATTTCTGGATTACATTTATTTACTGGTAATAAACCAGTTTGATTATTAATAAATCTTGCCCAAATAAATGGAATATTTCTGAGAAATAAGGTTTTTATCAAGTTGTTCTAACTATTAATAATATTTATTAATAATTAATAAAATTTATTTATGACAAACAAAACTGTCCCAAATAAAGAATTATTAATTATTAACCCTAACATTTCTCTCAGTGTGCCGAAAAATTGTTTAGGCTTGAAGGAATCGATGAAGTTCTTGAAGGCTATCATCCATAATCGCCTCACCGGTTCTTGAGCCATTTAATGTATATTTAAATCCAACGAGCTTATTTATAAACAATAACATTTCTACGTTAGCCAGAATGACAGTTACGTAAGTACACTGAGTTTGGACCAAATTAATATCTTCTTCATCGTTTATGTGTCCACAGTTTTCATCGGACCAGAGAAGAGGGTATATTTATCATAGAAATATATCACAGACCACAGATCATCTATGCAATGAGAACATACTATTCTATGTTATTTTTCGATTTTCTGTGCCCTTTACAAAAATCAGGCAACACAGATTACACGATTCTGCAACAACAAGTGACAGTGAGAAATGAATAATGAGAATATATTGATATTTTATCTGATGAATTCAAGTTTAGAGGAGAAATTCGTATTTCTGTATATCGTCAACTAGTTGTAAGTATTCTTTTATTTTTATTTATTTATCCAAACCTCCAAGAACTTAGTATAAACTTCTTTATTGACTTTAAAAATTTAGGAAGTGAGCTGCTATTCTGTATTGCCAATGGAATTTATTGAATGTATCGGAGCATCTTCTTATTGGGTCCCTACTGCCTACCTCCGTCCTAGCCTGCAAAAGATGTAGATTGTTCGTCCCATATGGGTGCACCTCACTATTTTTCGTAAGTCGAACGTTAAGTTTATTTTCTTCATGGTTCTTCTTGTTGAATACCTTGCATTGTCCAATCTGTGGACAAGTTTTATACTTTCAATACAATGCTTTCAACATCCCATTTTAAAACTATGTGACCAATCGTGGATTTCATTAAAATGTGGAAGAGAAGGTGGATAGGATGAATACATAGGTAAAGTAAAATTTACTCTAACTTAATAATTAATGTTGTACCTATATGGAATATTTTGAATTCTCAGGAATATTAGCATTTTATATAGATTAATCTTTGTACAATGACATTAATAATTTGCCTCAGTGATAAACAAAGAAGAACTGAAACAGTTAACAATTATTGTTGCTAATATCATTGTATATAAATTAATCTATATACAATTGTGTTTGTTTGTTTGTGTTAGACCGATTCAGATCAAGCGAGTAGCCCGTGCTGCAGCCTAAAGAGGCTTATTGCACCTCGGTCGGTCTCCTATTACCTGACTGGGTCTCATGGTTGATCCCCCTCAGCTTGGGTTGCTAGCCTCCATAGGGTCCCTTAGTCAATCCCTTGCAGCTCAGGTTTAATTAATCGAGCTAAGTCCTGCACCACCAACATTACATGGGTCTCATGTAACATCCTCACTGCCTTGTCGGTGTATTACCTACATAAGGTCCATTTTCTTAGCAAGTAGGATTAAGCCTTTGACTAGGTACATCGCACGGTTTCTGGCACTCAGGGTCGTGTCATCGCCCCCTTAGTGAATTCTCCATTGTGTGTGGGCTGGACAATCAAATATGACATGTGAGGCAGTTAAGTCTGTCCCCCCACATTTCCTACAAACAGAGTTTTGTCGGAGAATTCCCATGTTGTTCAGGTGCTTTCTCAGGGTGCAGTGTCCAGTTAGTAGGCCAGCTACGGCCCTGAGCTTACTCCTACTAGAGTAGGATTTCTTTAGTTAGTGAGTGGCAGGGCTGCCCCATCATTAACTTACTATGCCGTTGGTTTCAGTATCTGGCGGCCAAGGTTTCCAGATTCTGTCGGCATTCCAGCACAAGCTTGGAGTTAATTATCCAGCTGTATATTGCCTTAAGTGCTTCCTGATTGACTGAAAGGAATTACTGTGTTCCTATTGGAAAAGCCCATACCAATATTCTCCTTGACACATGTCTGATCCATATACAATGGTAAAGTTCCTGAGAATTCGAAAGAATTTTTTTATTACTCTTAATTTCCGCCACCTATCAAATAACTGCTGAACTTCCAATAATTTCTAGTAGATTCCTTTCTGTTGGTTCTACCAGTAAGGGTAGTAGACCAATAGGTGGCACTATAGGTCAAAAAATAATTCACAAATTAAGGATACAGAACAATTCATTGAATGTTTTTGCTATTTTCCTTGTTAGATTATTTCAAATTAGACATAAAAACGATAAACTGTTTGATGATGATCAAGCCTGAATGTTTTTACCCTAATTTCGGTTCATTTGTAGGTTGCGATGGAATAAATTGGTGGACTTTCAACCTTCCAGATCAATTACTCGAGGCATAGGTGAATTATTTCATTCAAATTTGGATGAGAGGAATAACACACAGCTATAATAAAGTATTGAAAGGTACCAAACATATTAATGCTACTCTAAACAAAATTATTTCGAGTAGAAGGAAATAAAGGAATATGATTAATCACCTATCAAATTAACTATTGAAACCAAACTTTCCGTATATTTGGGTCCTTATTCTCAAAAGTACAATTATAATCATAAATCTAGAATGTCACAATAGTGGAGTAAATCTGATACAATGTTTTTAGCGAAAATTGATTTATTTATCTAGTATAACATTTGTTTGGGCTCATAGGATTCAGTTTTTCGTTCAAAATTAATTTCTTAATTGCTTAGATGATGAGTGAACTAGATATTCCTTATTTGACAATATTATAACATGAGGGTGTAAGGTTTACTTATTTGGTGAAGAGAAGATTGTTAATTTATTGGAATATTTCAACAAATCATGGTTGTTCTGAGACATGAAGTTGGTATCATGGCTACTAAAAGAGATTATTACTTCTGATATATTGTATATTTTCTTACAGTGGATCACAATCAAGGATAAACTGGCAAAATGGAGGATAGTATTCGCAATCTTCAAGTGACCTACTTGATAACTTGTATGATATTAATATTTGTCTGATTGTTAAAAAGATGAAGAAAAAACTTTGTATTTGCCTTTATCTAATATATCTTTGTTATTAATTAAATACAAATAATAAGTGCAATTAGTTGTGTCATTCAACATCCAACAAAATATTAATTCAATTAATTAATCACTCAAATATCCACATATGCGATGGATGAAGCATAAAGCCCGTTCGAGTCAAATTTAGAGTATTGATATACAGAATTTTCCACTGAAAAACATCTCTAATGATTGTACTAAAAATTTTCAATAGCTGCATAAAGGGCTGAATACGTTCCTGTGCTGAAATTCGCCCAAGGTCGAATGCATTCCAAGAGTGGGCGTGGCCTATGGAATTGGCGCGAAATATCCGGAGCTCCTGATAAATTATGTTCAACATAATTTACCATGGTAAATTCGATTAAGGGTGTCCAATACAGAAGAATGGACAATAGAACATACGCGCAAAGGCTTCTGACTTCACGTCAGTGCTTGAACCAATTTTTTTTTCGTGATTTTTTTAAAATTTTCTAGGGGTACGGTTCTTAAAATTTTTTTTTTCGTCATTTTTTTCAAATTTTCTAGTGGTACGGTTCTTACAAAATTTTAAAGACGTCTTTATGTTGATTTTCTACTACTAGTTACCAAGCACCAATTCGATCGAATATTTATTTTTTTATTTATTATTTTCTATACATTCATATATATTTTTTCATTTTAATTATACCTTTATTTAATTATTCAATATTTATTATATTCTTATTTATTGAAACTGTACTAGTTATGAATAAATCATATCATCTTCATTAAAAACTGTTTTTTTTTTGCGGGAGCATTTTCATGAATCGAAAACTTTCAAATAATGAGTTATATTAACGCCCATATTATTATAGCCATCGCTTGAACAGTTCCTCTACCTTGAAGGATTATTTTCCATTACTTATAACAATGGATGAGAATTCCTCAAGGTTGAGAGAATGTTCAAGCGATGACCTTAAATATGAGAATTAAAATACGTATAATTTGAAATTCCCGCGCTGCTACGTAAATGTTCGACGGTGGCGACATCTCCCCTTGCCTGCCACCAGGTTAGACAGAGACAAGACCAAACAAGGATGAAATATCGGAAAGAATTTAGTAGGAAGTTACCCGTATCTTTTTGTCTCTGATGACAGCGTTCTGTGAAATAACAGAATTACGATTTAAGGTTGAAATTTTGAAAAATCATATCTCCGAAAGTATTAGCTTGTTAGAGTTGAAAATGAGATCAATGGATTATTATGATGAAATTGCATCTCAAAAACAATTGAACTTTAAATTTGTAATGTAAAAAAATATATAAATTTTTTTCGTTACTACAAAACAATCTGGCCGATTTTACCTAATAACGAACTTAGCTGAGATATTCATCTCCTAAACCTACCATGAAAATTTCAATTGTTCGAGAGTTATCATGGTTACGGTCGGCCGGACAGAATCGATTTTGACCACGGATTCTTGATCAGTGAGGGCCGGTTTCTCAATTGCGAGTTAACCCGAGGTTGCGGGTAACCCGTGTGTTACGCATTCATGAATATCGCTAAATACATGCGTCAACTCGCAATTGAGAAACCGGCCCTGAGTCGAACTAAATCGTTTAAGACCATTTTCTGCCAAAAATTCGAAAATTACAAACATTTGGGCAAATTGATAAGCACTCTGTTCCGAGCAACAAGAGCGCCAAAAATACATGCAAGAGACCTATTCTCAAAGTTCCTTCATTCGAAAGTTACCTACCGTGTTAACGGCCGGACGTACAAAATTAAATATGATCAAAGATTCTCCACCATCGAGTCAAATATCGTTCGAGGACGTTTTATGATCGAAAATTACAAGCATTTGGGCAAAATTATAGCGCCCTACTACGAACGTACAAAAGTGACGGCTACATAACATTTCACTGCATGTTCCATTCCCTGTCAATCCCCGAAATATTATCCCCCTCTAATATTTAGTAAAAAAAAAAAAGAATATATATATATATATATATATATATTTAGTAAAGAGCAAAGAGTTAACAAACACAAGTAACAATCCGCCGTATTCACAAAGCATTCAATCTCCGTTAAGTCCTAACCGAGCTCCTCAGTTGAGGACAAATAAGAATCGCAAGCTAAGTTTAAGTGAAAATTAACGTGAAATAGGCCTGTTTCAGCACAGTTACGTACGTTAACTGAGGTTGCGATTCTTATTTATCCTTAACTGAGGACCTCAGTTAGGACTTAACGGAGATCGAATGCTTTGTGAATACGGCGGAATATGTTTTAAATTATTTTATTTAGGTTAAATATAATATAATATAATATAATATAAATACATATAAAATAGTATGTTTTATAGTTTCATAACAAGATTTTAAAATGTCATCAAGACTAACTCAGCAACATATAACATATAATTAAACAAAGCAATATCTACAATATTATATATAATTTACAAGAAGAAAACGAATGACATCAAATGGAATTATGTCAATCGACATATTCCATAATGTAAATATTAAGCGGGGTATTCATGAATTATGCAATACTTGAGGTTGATATTTTCTGAAATGTTTTGAAGGCGAAAAGCCCAAGTCACCATAGATAACGTTTTTTCGTATTTTACTAGATAACTCTTCTCTTGAGTCTACTAGGTGACCTTCACCTTTCGAGAGTTTGCAGCCGTATGGTTAAATGTGAATAAATAACTTTCATACGTTAAAACGAAACAAGTTTTTTTTTATTGGGTTTAACCTTTGAAAATGGGCCCCGAACATTTTTTTTACTTCAAAGATCTTTATTCACATGTAACCAGGCTGCTGTAAACTCTTGATATGAAAAGGTTACCTAGTAGAAGCAAAAGAACAGTTATCTAGTAGAATACAAAATGTTAAATATAATAAGAAACATTAGCTTTCTATGGTGACATGAGCTCTTCTCCCTAAAACTACTTGAGAAAATATCAAGAATTATTTTTATCCACTTATTCTGTAATGTAAATATTCAGTAGGATTTTCATAATTTATACAATGTTTGACATTGTATAAATTATGAAAATCCTACTGAATATTTACATTACAGAATAAGTGGATAAAAATAATTCTCTATGATTCTATTTCTTGAAACTGAGAATCTTAAAATCATTTATTTACTCGGTGTCACAAATAACTTGTTCGACTTGATCTTTCTTGACCTCTTTAACTTTGGCAGCAAATCTTAAGGCATTGATTGATTCATTGTAAGAATCATTAAGTGGAGAAATATTTACAATCATTATACATTTACCATTACCTCCCAAAGAGGACTGTAATAAAAATGTCAACTTGGAATTTCTATATCGAATGTGAGTTTTTTTTTTGTACAGCGCCATCATCACATCCCCTAAGCTGGACAGACTTTTATTGATATTTTTTGTTTCGGCTAGGCGTGCATTCGATACCGATTTGGCACTTTCTGGACCAGCTAGATCAACCAAACTCATGGATCCTGCATATACCTCATCTGAATCTTGGTACCGAGCTTCTATATAGATTGTTGTTACAGCATGAGACCTCGAACTGTGCTCATTGTAATTTGTGACTGCTGTCGACCTGCAAAAAAAATTATTCTTTCATCTAAATGATTATTCTGAAATTGCTTCTGTGTTATAAACAGTAGAACAATATAACTTTACTTTAGTGTCCTCCAAGAATAAAAGAAAACAGAAAAATATTGCGGGATTAGGACAGTATCAACCAATATGAATCTTCTAAATCATATATTTGGCGACGTTTCGTAGATTATTTCGTCTGCTTTGCAACGATATAGCACGTCTATGGATAAATCAAGCGGACGATCCGCCTCTGTTTTGATCGTATCCTGAATTACGCGTCGAACAACTACCGGGATCCTGCGCGTGAAACCAGAGCGCCCGCGTTTTCATGTGTCGTGAAAAGGCTGGAAAGTTCTGCTGTTCTTCTTGCGATTCCGGAAGATTTCAATATAACAGCATTTTTATCGTTGGATTTACGAGTTGAATTATCGGCGAGAATTGTGCTGAAATTCTCGGTAAGTGCTTAATTTGATATCATTATAGGTCAGAGTCCTCACCAGGGGAGAAAATTGAATTTTAAAGATCATAGTTTTTTCAGTGTCATCCATTTTGTGGAAGCGATTTCCGATTTGGTAAATTCCTTAGAAGTTGTTTGATATTCTGAACGAAACTCCTTCTCAGGTTCAATTTGTGATATATTTTGTGATTGATTAGTTGTAGATTTAAGTTCAGAAACCCGAGAAGGAGTTGTAAAAGTTTTTCGTATTATAATTCCTTTGTTCGTTTTCCCCAATAGCACCTCGGCTTGGATAGAAGTTGTACCTTGGCTTGAATAGAATAAAATTATACTTTGGCTGAGATTGAAACTGTACCTTGGCTGGAATTGAATTTTTACCGAGGAATCATCCAGATATACCAGCTACCATTGAAATTGGGAGAATCAACGTAGTACTTCCTTTGGATGAGAAAATAGCAGACACTTTACTTCGAATTGGAAGGCCTTCTGGAAGTGGTTTCTTTGAAATTGGAACATCAGGATCAGGATCATAATATCGAACTCCGAGGAGGCCACGACGTTGTTTTTTTTATTAAGTTAAGTAGTATGAGACTGTGTAGGGTGAAAAAGGGTCGACCCATTGTAATTTTTCAATTTTAATATATATATTGTGAAAACCTGGGAGGGAGTTTTGTTGCCGAATTAAGCCAGTTTAGCCTCCCACCCCTAGAAAATCAAAAGTAGATTCTCATGCTCTACAATCGTTTATAAGTGGACGATTGGCACGTTACACATTTTTGGCGCCTAACAACGTGGGACTCGAAATTTTGGCACTAAAATTTTTGAACAAAATTTTTTTTTTTGCTTGATTTATTTTGGCAACATATATTCCTTGTTTCGACCTTTTTCTCTCTATAATAGTTTTTTCATTTTCTCTTATCTTTATTTTCTCGTTGGCATCAGATTGAACACATCTGTTAATATTATTGTTTTTTTATCTAACTTTTCAATATGATTAATCCGGATTTCTTGAAGGCACATGAACTTGCGTATGAAGTCGCAATTCGTATTGGTAGGGAAGATGTTGCGAAAACTGTCGAACGAAATCGCAAATTATTGAGAGGTCTCTTAGCTCAGGAAAAATGTGATCGTAGCATGACAGAAATTAGGGAAGCGTATACTGTCAATGAAAACTTTAAAGAACTATCAATTTCAATTTCTGATTTAACTGATAAAATCTCTAAGTTAATTCCTAGTTCTAGTTCATCGGATTTTAAGAGAATTGAAGATAGGCTGTCGCATTGTTCCAAGAGATTACATCGAATTTACACCGAAAATGATACAGACGAAAAACAGAAACGCGAAATTACCATCAAAATAATAGAACTAGAAGCTGATTTCGATGAATGTAGGCCATCAGAAAAATTGGCAACTTCCACTCCAAGTTCACCTCCTTTTCCTGTTTCTAGTAATTTACCTTCACGTAATAAAGTACCTGTTTATAAATGGAATTTGAAGAAATTTTCGGGTAGAGAGCCGTTGATTCCATTTCTTGAATTGTTGGATACTTTAAAGATATCTCGCGGTTGTACTGATGTAGATTTGTTCGAGTCTGCTTCAGATTTGTTTGAGTGTGATGCTTGGAACTGGTGGCATAACCATTTTGTTAGGAAAACTTTTGCAGATTGGTCTGAATTGGTGGATGCGCTAAAAGATACATTTTTACATTCAAATTATGATCAAGTTTTGTTGGATGAAATTAAATCGAAAAAGCAACGCTCAGGAGAAAGTGTTAGTATCTTTATAACAACATTAGAGGCACAATTTCATCGGCTCAATCACAAACCCTCGGAGAAAGAAATGGTTAATATTATAAGAGGAAATTTGCTTCCAGATTTTATTGCGGCATTGGTATTGAGAGACGTAGACACATTATCGGATTTAAATTCATTATGTAAGAGAGTAGAGGATGCTTTGAGCTTAAATAAAAGAAAATCTTATTCCGTAGCTCAGCTTGATTTCACTACTTGTTGGAATTGTAAAAAAACAGGACACAAGTATTATTCTTGTACGAGACCGAGAAATGTCTTTTGCTATGGTTGCGGAATGACTGGTGTAGTAAAATCAAAATGTTTTAAGTGTTCAAAAAACGCTACAACTGGTCATGTTCCGGCAGAAAGCATGAACCAACCAGGCCTGTCAAAAGCTGCCAAAAACCACCAGAACCGCAGAATGTGAATTTCTTCGATAGGATCGACTTTGATGATTGGTTAAAGAAAGTTGAGTCATTTTGTATTACGAAACCACCTATCGAGCCTCCTTTTAAATCAATTCCTCAGATTTGTCCCTTACTAGAAAGACTTAATGACGATGACAGACCGTACATTAGAGTAAATATCTTGAATGAAAATATCTTAGCCTTACTAGATAGCGGAAGTAATGTCTCTATTATCGGTTCACCGTCACTTTTTCTGTTGAAAAGATTAAATTTGCCTATTAATTATGATGTTTCCTATCATCTCACTACCGCTGATGGCACATTGCAGAGCACTTTGGGAAGTGTTGATTTGCAAATTGAATTAGGAAAATTATCAAAACAACTTAAAGTACTAGTAGTTCCTTCCATTTCACAGCCGATGATTTTGGGAATGGACTTTATACAAAAATTCAATCTAAGACTCGATTTTACGAAATTCTCTTTTAATTCTTCCGCATTATCGACAGCTGCAGTACATGTAATCAAACCTGCTGAGGATTTGACTACTTTACAGCGGAATAAGTTGGATGAGGTAGTAGGTTCCTTCCGCACTATAGGACCTGAAGATGGAATCGGTAGAACTAATTTGCTAACGCACAATATTAAGACTGAAGGTTCGCCCATACGCCAACGACAATACCCTCTCTCACCTGCTATGCAGTCGACATTAAACAAAGAGATTGATGATATGTTGAAACTTGGTATAGTTAGCCCAGTAACAACTACTTCACCTTGGCTGTCTCCACTTTGGCTTGTTAGTAAAAAAGATGGTTCTTTCAGAGTGTGTTTCGATGGTAGAAAATTAAATTCAGTTACAACTCCTGATTCATACCCTATGCCTCTCATAGATTCAATTATAAGTAAAGTCCGTAATGCCTCATTTGTCTCTTCTATTGATTTAAAATCGGCTTTTTTCCAAATTCCCCTCGACGAGGAATCCAAATTGAAGACTACTTTTGCAGTTCAAGGTCGCGGTTTGTTTTGCTTTAATGTTCTTCCTTTTGGCTTGAATAACGCTGCTCAAGCCATGTGTCGATTAATGGATATGGTAATAGGTCCATCCCTGGAACCTTACGTTTTTTACTACCTTGATGATATAATTGTTGTTACACCTGATTTTGATACTCATCTCAAGGTTTTAACTGAACTTTTCAAACGTCTTCAAGAAGCTAACTTGACTGTAAATTTCGGAAAATGTCAGTTCTGCCGTTCCTCTCTCAAATTTTTAGGATTTTTAGTTGATGAACAAGGCCTTAGGACGGATCCTGACAAAATCAGGACAATTTTAGATTATCCAGTACCTACAAGTACGACACAGATTCGGAGATTGATTGGTCTTGTGGGATATTATAGGAGATTTTTGAAGGACTTCTCTACTGTATGCTCTCCCATTTCAGATTTGCTAAAGGGTCGTAAAAAGGGACAACCAATAGTCTGGACGGAGGAAGCTGATGCAGCATTCAAAAACGTGAAGCAACTTTTGACTTCAACCCCTGTTCTGGCTAGCCCAGATTTCACAAAGAGGTTTTTTCTCGCCTGCGATGCCTCTGACGTCGGAGTTGGTAGCGTTCTTTTTCAAGAGAATGACGGAGTTGAACATCCCATAGCCTATTTTAGCAAGTCCTTGAGTAAGTGTCAACGGAATTACACTACGACGGAGAAGGAACTCCTATCCATTGTCTTATCTATTGAAAGATTCCGCCCCTATATCGAGGGAACTGAGTTCACCGTAATAACGGATCATTCGTCTTTGCAATGGTTGCACTCCATGAAAAATCCATCTCCCAGGATAGCTAGGTGGATAATCAAATTATCTTGTCATAAGTTTAAAATAGTCCATCGTAGTGGTTCGTTAAACACGGTTGCAGATTCCTTATCACGTATTCCAGAGACAGCCGTCCTGAATCTTAATACCTTGAAGCCTGATCATTGGTACCGAACTATGTGTGACAGGATTGAGAGAAATCCTGAATCTTTTCCTGATTTCAGAGTTTCTGGAAAAATTTTGTATAAACATGTCATGAGTAGGTCGAAGTTAACAGATAGTTCTCCCACATGGAAAATAGTGGTTCCCACTGGAAATAGATTGGAGCTGCTTAATAAGTTTCATGATGATCCACTGGCTGGACATTTTGGTGTTTTCAAAACTCTCTCTAGACTTTCCCAGTTATACTATTGGCCAAAGATGCGGAATTCGGTAAAATCACACGTCAGAAAGTGTAAAATTTGTGCTTCTTGCAAGCCTGACAACCTTCCACAGGCAGGATTAACAGGAAATTATCGAAATATCAACTTCCCTTTCCAATTAATTTCCGCTGACTTATTAGGACCATACCCGAGATCTAAAAATGGTAATCAATACGTTCTGGTAGTGACTGATTGGTTCACGAAATTTGTTTTGGTACACCCAATGGCCAGAGCTACCGCAAAGGGTGTTGTCAAGTTTATGGAAAATAATGTCTTTCTAATTTTCGGAGTTCCGCAGATTATGGTTGTTGACAATGGAGTCCAGTTCATTTCAAATGATTTTAAGAACTTAATGAAAAATTATAATGTACAGAAAATCTGGTACAATGCTAGGTATTTCCCTCAGATTAATCCTACGGAACGCGTGAATAAGACCATCGTAACAGCAATAAGATCTTTTATTCACGAGAATCACAATACTTGGGATGAAAATATACATCGAATAGCACAAGCAATCAGATTGGCTAGACACGAAGTCACGGGTTTTTCTCCATCCTATTTATGCTTTCTCCGAAACGTTCCTACAGATGGTGCATTTTTTTGGGTTGATTTCAGATAATGCTCATAATAATATCCAAATTGAAAATAAAGTTCTGGATCCTACTTTACAAACAGAAGACCTTCCGGAGCTTTATAAGTCAGTACAACAGAAACTATTCAAAGCATATCAGAAGAATGCCCACCGTTATAACTTGAGAAAGCGCGTCCTTGCTTTCAAAGTAGGAGACAGAGTTTGGAAAAAGAATTTTGTTCTGTCAGACGCCCCGAATAAATTTTCTGCTAAGTTGGCACCGAAGTACATTCCCTGTATTGTGAACAAAGTAATATCTCCGTTGGTCTATAATTTGAGAGATTTGAGCGGGACTAACCTTGGTAATTTCCATGTCAAACACATTAAACTAGATCTGACTCATGATGATGTTTCTACCGACTTAGACGATACTAACTGCGACGAATAATTCGTTTGTAACTTTACCTTCCCTTCCTTAAATTGCCCAGATGCACAGAATCTTCATTTTGTTTTAGATAAATTCTTTAGCGCATTATCTTTATAGCATGGCTATATTATCGTTGTAGCATGGCTGCAATTATCGTTGTAGCATGGCTACTTTTGTGGTTTATCGTTGTAGCAAGGCTATTTTACCGCATTTACCGTATCGCTGTAGCACCAATGGTGGTGACTACTATTTATCGTATCGTCGTAGTAAGACTACATATTTTTCGCTATGAATTTGTCACTAATCAGTCCGAAGTGTATTTCAGATATGCAGATAAAATTTATTTTGGTGTAACTGATCGTACATTTTGGGGATAGTTAAATTTTTGGGTCTGAAGATTCAGTTTTTATTTTCTGTGCTCTGGTGCAAAATCCTATTTCCTAATCTTTCCTTCGATTTTCCTTTACCTTATCGTTATCGTTGCAAGTTTGACACTTGCTGGCGCCCAACTTGACGTTCCTGTGGACTTTTGGCTATGACTTTCATTGGAGAGGGAGGTAGGGAAGTGAATCCTTAAGCTCAGTTGATTCACATACACATCAGTGCAGAACATCCATGTACACATTTTTTCACTATTGTGAGCCAGTCATAGTTAATTTTCCACGGACAACGCCAAATCTCTCTATCTTATTATCGGGTTCTATGGTATTTGTATAGTCATATTACTAAAATTTTTCTTTGCCGAAATCTATCGATTTCCTTTTTCTATTACCGAATTTGACTATATATTTACCAATTGATTATGACATTATTTTTTTTTTCTCTTTTTGATTACCGGATTTGACATCGTCCTGTGCGAATAGCACAGAGTGATGGAGTCATTTTTGAAAGTTTTGGACTTAAACTAAAAACCTTCCATGCCCCCCCCTTTCTGGTCCACCTTCGTCTCGGGTGCCAGGAAGGATTTCTTGTTAAAGTGCGACGGCACAAACCTAGTCATTTTTTTTTTAGTTGAGACGGATTTTTATTTTCTTATTTCTATCGTAGTAGCACTGGCTATTATAGTTGCAGTGTCTACTACTTATATTGATTAATCTATGATGAAGTTTTTCGGGCATGACTTCCCAGACTCGGTAGGATGACGGTGTTTCATAGCCTGATGGTATGAAACATCCTCATCCCTCTTTCGCTTTTTAGAGAGAGGCCTTCAGCGACCGGTGTCTGTTTCACTTTTTTCACTCTAGTTTGAGTTTAAATTATTGAGTGTCGTATCGGGCTCCCATCGGGCATCCTTACCTTTACCCCTCTTTCGTTTTTTTGAGAGAGGTTTTCAATCAACTGACGGTTATTCCACCATTTCTATCTTTTCCATCTTTCTCATATTTCCTAGTGCTCAGGTCGTTTCTAATTTAAATTGGTTAATTTTTCATTGCATTTGCCTTCAGCAATTTGGTGTGGTATTTGATTTTTCTGTAAGACTGCGTTCGATAGGTTTTGGTGCGAGCATGGTGCGCTTGTAAGTCTCTATTTATAATATACAACATCAATTGTTACTTTGATTGCTAACTCCAGTTGGCAAGTCAAAGTTCTATCCTTTAAGCATGCTGTGTTTGTTCTGATGCCATCGAAGTTTTTTTTGACTGAGATATTTCGTTCATTTACAAAAAAAAATATAAAATTTTTTTTTCTCCTGGTGAGAGGTGTGTGCAACGATATAGCACGTCTATGGATAAATCAAGCGGACGATCCGCCTCTGTTTTGATCGTATCCTGAATTACGCGTCGAACAACTACCGGGATCCTGCGCGTGAAACCAGAGCGCCCGCGTTTTCATGTGTCGTGAAAAGGCTGGAAAGTTCTGCTGTTCTTCTTGCGATTCCGGAAGATTTCAATATAACAGCATTTTTATCGTTGGATTTACGAGTTGAATTATCGGCGAGAATTGTGCTGAAATTCTCGGTAAGTGCTTAATTTGATATCATTATAGGTCAGAGTCCTCACCAGGGGAGAAAATTGAATTTTAAAGATCATAGTTTTTTCAGTGTCATCCATTTTGTGGAAGCGATTTCCGATTTGGTAAATTCCTTAGAAGTTGTTTGATATTCTGAACGAAACTCCTTCTCAGGTTCAATTTGTGATATATTTTGTGATTGATTAGTTGTAGATTTAAGTTCAGAAACCCGAGAAGGAGTTGTAAAAGTTTTTCGTATTATAATTCCTTTGTTCGTTTTCCCCAATAGCACCTCGGCTTGGATAGAAGTTGTACCTTGGCTTGAATAGAATAAAATTATACTTTGGCTGAGATTGAAACTGTACCTTGGCTGGAATTGAATTTTTACCGAGGAATCATCCAGATATACCAGCTACCATTGAAATTGGGAGAATCAACGTAGTACTTCCTTTGGATGAGAAAATAGCAGACACTTTACTTCGAATTGGAAGGCCTTCTGGAAGTGGTTTCTTTGAAATTGGAACATCAGGATCAGGATCATAATATCGAACTCCGAGGAGGCCACGACGTTGTTTTTTTTATTAAGTTAAGTAGTATGAGACTGTGTAGGGTGAAAAAGGGTCGACCCATTGTAATTTTTCAATTTTAATATATATATTGTGAAAACCTGGGAGGGAGTTTTGTTGCCGAATTAAGCCAGTTTAGCCTCCCACCCCTAGAAAATCAAAAGTAGATTCTCATGCTCTACAATCGTTTATAAGTGGACGATTGGCACGTTACAGCTTCTTCAGGGCCTCTATATAAGCTAGAATAATATGGTCTTAAATATCACAGTAATAGCGGACGAAACGGACAGTAAGAAACTAACACTAATTCAATTTTTTTCCGTAGAACAATGTTGCCTAATTAACAGTAACAAAACAACATCAACTATAGAACAACTATTCTGTAATGTCTCGGAGACTGAATCAGGCTCCTTCATCAGACACCAAGCGAAAATCTTCAAAATTATTTTTTGTTGACAGTTATTCTGAAATTTGTCACACTTTCATTTCTTTCTTAGAGAAGTCAACCTGCTTTGTCGCGCTTACTAATGACATGATTATGATTATACTGAGCCTCCTAGGTTTTCCACAAGAAGACCCCTTCAGAAGCTCCTAGGAGCTTGTGTGAGTTAGAAGAGACAGTTGTGTTATGTGTAGGCTTTGTTATTGTATCCTTACGCCAGCTTAGGCACATCACTGTTAATATTTGACCCAACAGTGAATGGTGGCTACTACCGTCTGACTAGATATCCGGTTCGCTCTATCCACTGAGCTTCAAACACTCATCATTCAATTCAAATTGATCAACTTGAACAAGAGCGCCAAAGAGCACGGACTTCACGTCAGTACTATTTTATATTTTTCAACTAACTACCTAGTTTCGATTCGACCAGATTAGTAGTTTCCGAGTAATTGGGAAAACAAAATTTTCAATTTTTTTTTCTGTTACTGGTTACACGATCAATATAAAACTTTGCATAATTATTCAGGTCTCTACAACTGTGTATTTCAGTTAGATCGACTTGGTAGTTTCGTAAGCATTCGCAAAAACCGCTTGAATTTAAAACATAAATCCGAAACCAAACGGTGGATTTTGCCCGTTAGCGAACTCAACCGGGATATTCATGTCCCAAATCTACCCTGCAAATTTCAACTCTCTAACTCATTTCTTTCTATAGCTATCGTTCTGACGGATTTGACCCCGAATTATTCACCGTTTGAAAGCACAACCTACCCAGAAAATTTCAAGTCGCTATCTTTTTCCGTTCTCAAGTTATCGTGACAGATTCAAATTTTACCCCGACTTCTTCATCAGTGAGTCGAACCTAATCATTTGAGACCATTTTTGGCAAAACATTCGAAAGTTACAGACCTTTGGGTAAAATGATAGCACGCACTTCCGCAAAAATGATCAAATGATAGTACCTACTCTCTTCCTGGAGAAAGAAGTGCGCAAAAACCATCTTTTACATACACCGAACTACCAGGTAATTATTTCAGGCCACAACTGGACCTAATGTCAATTATTCAAACATATTCACAAAACAAGAATGAATGAATTAAGATATTTTATTTTCGTTCTGCGCTTGCGCAGCACTCCTTGTGTAAGGAGGGCCTTCGAAGGGATGCGGGCAGGTCAAGCCCCACCCCTCTATGAGGTAGCCTGGAACACAGTCTAACAACGCCGCAATTGATTGTCTCCTAGAGGCCAACTTCTTCAATGCGGTAGCGCGAGGTATCGTATTTCGAATTCAAAAGACTTGGGAGGATCAGTATAATCATAATCATGTTTATAGCACGCGCTCCAAAGCAGATTGACCCCACGTCAATGCTCTTTTAACCTTTTTCATTCATTGTAAAGTCAATCTGCATTTGGCACGCGTGCTATAAACATGATTATGATTATACTGATCCTCCCATGTCCATCCCTCTCGGGAAGAACTGCTCGATAATACAGGCAGAACTATACGCTGTTCTTGTCTGCGCGCTGGAAAACATCCGACTAGGATACTCTGGCAAGTACATATATATATGTTGTGACAGTCAAGGAATGTTAAAATCCCTATCTGATGTGAAGATAAACTCCTACTTAGTAGGCGAATGCAGGAAGGCTCTGCGAAGGCTGGGCGCTGGTAACGTTGTAAAACTCATCTGGTGTCCGGCTCACTCGGAGATTTCAGGTAATGTTAAGGCAGATAAGCTGGCGAAGCAGGGGGCTCGGATACCATATATAGGTCCTGAGCCTTCACTTCCAGTATGTCGTACCTCTGTTAAAACTTTCTTCAAGAATCGTTTGGACAAGAATTTCTCCAGTGTATGGAACATGGGAGTAGGACTCAGGCAGTCAAGGCTTCTCATTAAGAAACCATCGTCAAAGTCTGAAGTAAAGAAACTTCTTTCACTCGAAAGAAGAGAACTGAGCCTGGTGACTGGATTACTAACTGGTCACCAGTTCAACAAACATCTGAATAGGATGGGATTGGCCGATAGCGCTCTGTGTCGCTGGTGCAAGAGCATGGAAGAAACAGCTGAACATATTCTGTTCGACTGTAACAACCTTAAAGAATTGAGGGTCATACACCTAGGCAACCCAACACCTACGATTCCTATGGTGAGAGGGACTTCTCCTTTTAAACTCGCGGCATTCCTGTCAGCGTGTTTTTTGGAATGAGTCTCACGAGTTTGTCAAGCGGGAGAACAATGGGCCAGAAGGCCTCAGTTCAGCCTGAGACGGCACCGCGGTAGAAGAAGAAGAAGAAGAAGAAGATCCTCCCAAGTTTTCCCCGAGAAGAACCCTCAGAAGCTCCTAGGAGCTTGTGCGACTAAGGAGAGTCAGTTGTTTTATTTTTCAAATTTGTCACTCTATCCTAATGCTAACTTAAATACACCTAACACCTTAAGTAAACCTGAGCTGCAGGGGATCGACTAAGAGACCCTATGGAGGCTAGCAACCCGAGCTGTGCAGGATCAACCATGAGACCCTGTCAGCTAATAGAAGACCGGCCTAGGTGCAATAAGCCTCTTTAGGCGGCAGCACAGGTAGCTCGAGCGATCGGAATCGGTCTAACACGAACAAACCAAAGATAGAAAAATATACTCACCTATTTTGTTGAGCTTTACACATGTACTGCATAAGTTCATCTGCTGAAGAAATAGGCATCACTGTCAAATTGGAAACTGTTGTTCCTTTTCCTTCATTGAATCGAATATCCAATTTTTTTCCACTTTTCATGTTTAACAGATCTCTTATAGTCTCATTGTATATTTCCAGGAAACTTGCTTGGATTTTATAAGACCAACCCATTTTCTGCATCTCCTGTATTCTCTCAAATATTAATTGTGCTGATCTGGGTATTATTCCTGAAACCATCCAGAAATAAACAGATGAGTCATTGCAATATCCAAAATATTGGTAATACGGCATCGATACATTAATGAAAACAAGCTCTTAGCAGGTTATGAGTGGTCTCCAAAGGAATCCTAGGAGTTTCTGTATAATCATATCGTATTGTTATCCCTTGTCTGAATCTGCCAGCAAATTTTACTGTTCAAAATTATTCTATCCACAAAATCTGTCACAGAATTAATGAAACAAAAACTGGTTCAAGCCCTGAGGACAGGGGCTTTCTGGCGCTCTAGTTCAAACAGACAAATTATATCTCCCAAAGTATTGGTTTCTCAGAGTTGAGAATTATATCAATGTATTCTTATGATAGAACTGCATCAT
Source organism: Halyzia sedecimguttata (assembly GCA_937662695.2). Classification (NCBI taxonomy): domain Eukaryota; kingdom Metazoa; phylum Arthropoda; class Insecta; order Coleoptera; family Coccinellidae; genus Halyzia; species Halyzia sedecimguttata. The sequence continues at coordinate 27,539,665 of OW569420.2, read as the reverse complement.
AAGGGAAATTCAATTCAAATAATAGTTTATTTATCAAGATTAAATGAGCAATCTGAGAATGAGAACTGCACCATGGAAGAAATCAAATTAAAATAGCAAATGTATTTGACTCTCTCTTATAGAACAGGATGACAAGTACGCAGTGGCGTAACGTTCCTCAGCCCCCCCCCCAATAATTGCCCCCGGGCCCCACTCCTCCTTCAGCTCCTATCACAATACACCTAACAGATACTGGGATTTCGTTTATGAATCTTATATACAGGGTGTCCAAAGTTCGAGTGCCTATTAGACGTTTCTGGAGAACTGGACATATTTGAAATCTGAAAATTGGGATTATGATATTGCTTAAAATTCTCTATAGAGCTAAAATATTTTCCAAGCCCAAGCACCCGGTTATACAGAGAGTAAAAATAAATTTAATGACAATTTTTTTTTCAAGTTTTGCATTCTTTGTATGATCAAGTATTCAATGCTGAATACATTTCTGATGAAATCATTGTATTCATTCGAATACTTTTCAAAATATCGAAAGAAATCCGGAATAAAGTCAAATATGTTTAGTCAGTATTATGTTCATTATTCTTATTTTACACATCCTGAGCGTGGAACGTTTTTACAACATCGACGAGGAATAATGTGGAAAGGTCATGCATCTTCTGAATTTCAGAAATATCATCACTGGATGTTTCAAAATCTGTGTCGAAAATAGTGATCAAAAATTGGCCATAACTTCTGTTTTTCTAATTAGAACCCTTTTTTTATGATTGTGTTGGATTCTGCGGTGAAAAATAATGATTGTTTTCTAAAATGATTATACTCCTGAATTCAATAATTTCCGATTTTTTTTTTTTTTTTAATTCAGGAGCATAAGTTAGAAAATTATCATTATTTTTTACCGCAGAATCTAATGCAAACATAAAAAAATTGGTTCAAGCACTGACGTGAAGTCAGAAGCTTTTGCGCGTATGTTCTATTGTCCATTCTTCTGTATTGGACACCCTTAATCGAACTTACCATGGTAAATTATGTTGTCCATTCTCCTGTATCGGACACTCTTAATTCGAATTTACCATGGTAAATTTGAATTTTCGAATTTTTTTTTTCGTGATTTTTTTGAAATTTTCTAGGGGTGCGGTTCTTAAAATTTTTTTTTCGTCATTTTTTTCAAATTTTCTAGGGGTACGGTTCTTACAAAATTTTAAACACGTCTTCATGATGATTTTCTACTACCAGTTACCAAGCTTCAATTCGATCGAATATTTATTTTTTGAGTTATCAAGGAAATAATATTCCAGGTGGGTATAACTCGGAAACCGTTTGACTGATTATGCCCAAAAACGAACCCAACTCTTCCTTTCGAATACGCAACCCACCCTGGAAATTGCAAGTCCTTATCTCCTTTCGTTCGAAAGTTATCGAGGTAACGGTCACCCATTTACTGAACTCGCACAAGAATGCTCGAATCTCCAACAATATTCAATCGATCGTGTTAAAACTTAAAACTTGGCAGAAGAGTTAGGTTATGAAGGCTCTTGCAAAATTTCAGCAATTTCAAACGAATAGTTACTGATATTTAGATTTTTTTTTTCCAATTCTCAATGATTTTTTTGAAATTTTTTACAGATACTATCCCCACGAAATTTCGCAAGAATTTTCGCGTTGGCATTCTACAACTAATTACCATGTTTGAATTTAATCGGTTTAGTATTTTTCGAGTTAATGAGGAACAAAAAACAACGAAATTTTAGATGGCTTTCCGTTCTCAAGTTATCGTGACAACAAAAATATTTTTTAATAATTTTTTTAAAATTTTCTAGCCATACGATTCCCACAAAATTTCACAAACGTGCTTAAGTTCATATTCTACAACTACTGACCAAGTTTCAATTCGATCGGATGTATATTGGTTGGAAACAAAATTATTACTCGGAAACCACTTGGCCGATTATGCCCATTAACGAACTTGTCCGTCGTATTGGGATGCGCCACCCACCCTGAAAATTTCAAGTCGAACTAAATCGTTTGAGACCATTTTCGTCAAAAAATTCGAAAGTTACAGACATTTGGGCAAAACTATAACGCGATGTTCCCCAGAACATACGCGCAAAAATAGGGTTCTAATTTGAAAAACAGAAGTTATGGCCAATTTTTGATCATAATGTTCGACACAAAATTTGAAACACCCTGTGAAAATATTTCTAAAATTCAAAAGATGCATGACCTTTCCGCATTCTGCCTCTTCGATGTTGTAAAAACATTTCACGCTCAGGATGTTTAAAATGCGAATAATGAAAATAATACTGACTAAACATATTTAATTTTTTTCCGTTTTTTTTTTCGATATTTTGAAAACTATTCGAATGAATACAATGGTTTCAACAGAAATATATTCAGCATCGAATACTTGATCATACCAGCAATGCAAAACTTAAAAATGTCTTCATCAAATTTATTTTCACTCCCTGTATAACCGGAAGGCTTGGAAAATATTTTAGCTCTGTAGAGAATTTCAAGCAATATCATTATCCCAATTTTCAAATTTCAAATATGTACAGTTCTCCAGAAACGTCTAATAGGCACTCGAACTTGGGACACCCTGTATTTAACGCATCCGGGAATAGTTTATATAGGTACCTAAAATTGTCAGAAATTAGTGAAAGAAAGTAAATCAGAGAATTACTTAGGTACTATGAGCATATTGTGTTTTATTATAATAAATATTTCAATAAATTAATTGAAAATTATATGTATGATCTTTACAGTTAAGGTACATGTACTTGTTGTAAAAGTTTTTAGACATCTTATTCACAAATCGAAATGGTTTATTTTCCGACTGTACACTAATACGTGAATACTCGATATTTCATGTATCGATACTTTCGAAGCGATAGGATTCAAGTATCGATACTACTTATTTCGATATATTACGATCCAGAGTATTTTCACTCGCCTATACTGAAAATTTTAACCAGGAAATACATATATTACATAAGCAGGAAACTAGTTTTTACTATCCATTGGTTCTCAACAAGATAAAGTAAAAATTAAATAAAAGGTTCAAGTCCCGGGCCCCCAGAACCCGTGCCTCCCCCCCCCCAACGGGGGGTCTGGGGGGGTGTACGTTACGCCACTGACGAGTATGAACACAGATCATATAATAAAGCTTAGACAGAATAATTATAGCATTCTGTGAAAACATAGGAGTACGATTCATTATTGAAATTTAGAAAAATAATATCTCCGAAAGTATTAGCTTGTTGGAGTTGAAAATGATATCAATGGATTTTTATGGTGAAACTGCATCTTAAATAAAAATTTGGAATTTGTTATTTAAAAACATTTTTTTTTCGTTACTCCGAAACCATTTGGCCTATTTTGCCCAATAACGAACTTAACCAAGATATTCATCTCCCTAACCTACTCTGAAAATTTCAACTGCCTAGCTCATTCCGTTCGAGAGTTATTGTAGAAATTTTTTTTTTAATTTTCAAATTTTTTTTTTTGACACTTTACGGTTCAATACAAAACTTCACATGCGTATGAAGGTCATGATTCTACAATTTGATGCTAAATTTCAGATAGATCGAGCGATCTATCTATCTAGCTGGCCCGGCGAACTTCGTACCAGGTCCGTCAAGTTGGTGACCCACTTGGAAAATTGAAAATATCTCGGAAAATAGCAGGGCACAAAATTTTTTTTATACGGCAAAAATTGGCACAAAATGAGCACAAAATTACTATTTCGCTCAATTTCCATTCCCGCATATGCGGGTCACCAACTTGACGGACCTCTTCGTACCGCCTTACTTAATAAAAAAAATGCTCGGTATCAATGAAGTTTCATTATTATTTTCGATTAATTGCACATGATGTTGCTTACTTACAAAACAGAGTTTTTCCTGAAATACTGGCTATTTATGAGGTTTCAATTTGATATTGACAGACAAACACAGTTATGATAAAGTCTCTTAATCAATTTAAAGCTTTATGATAAAGAAAATTGTAACATTATGAGAATCCATCCAAGGTACCTATTTAGTTAATGCTTTGTTTGTGGCACAAATCACTTCAATGGCGTACAATTGTGCCGTGAGAAAAAGAACATCCTGTATAGTAATGGTTTATTTTCAATTATGTATGCCTCGAAACTATATTTTTTAACTCAATAGAATGAAATTGTACGATTAGCGTGAAAAACAGCAAGTTGCCATTTACGTTATAAGAAAAACACCCTGTATGAAAATTTCGGACAAATGCATGAGAATCCATCCAAGGTATTTAGTTAATGCTTTGTTTGTGGCACAAATCACTTCAATTGTGCCGTGATATAAAGAACACCCTGTAAGGTAATGGTTAATTTTTGCGCGCGTGTTCCGCAAGGAACAGCGTGCTATCATTTCGTCACAATGTCTGTATTTTTCGATTTTTTTTTCGAAAATGGTCTCAAACGATTGGGTTCGACTCCCTGATGAAGAATTCGAGGTCAAATTCAATTCTGTCCGTCCGGCCGGCCGGTCCGGCCGTTAGCACGATAACTCTCGAACGGAACGACTTAGAGCGTTGAAATTTGCAGGGTAGTTTCGTAGCGTAAATATCTCGGACAAGTTCGTTAACGGGCGAAATCGACCGAGCGGTTTCGGAGTTAAGGCCGTTTTTAATAAAAACGTTTTTTATGAATATTTCCGGAACCGATCACTCGATCTTTTTGAAATTTGGCATCAGATTGTAGAATCATGACCTTTATATGCCTGCAGAGTTTTGTGTTGAACGGACGGCCCTAAAGTGGCAAAAAAAAATTTTGAAAATTTGAAAATTTTGTTTTCACGATAACTCGAAAAATACTGATCTGATTAAATTGAAACTCAGTAGTTAGATGCAAAAGACCAAAGCAAACACTTTTGCAAAATTTCGTGAAGATCACGTGACATGAAAAAAATAAAAAAATTACTACTATTTTGCGGAATACTTTGCTTTTAATGCCGAAACATATGTTTTTGAGGTTCATGCTGCCCTTTCCGGGCATTTTCCGTATTGCGCATGCGCAGATGAGAAGTCCTTTAACTGCTGTAGTTTTCGTCAGAGAGGATTGGGGTTTTGGGATGGCGGATGCTATTCCTCCATAGAATTCAGATCCCTGATGAGGTTCTGCGCATGCGTAGATTAAAGATGCGATATCTTCCGAACCACTAGTGTTGGAGAATCGGAGTTTTTTGTAAGGTGTGTTATTTTGAGAGGACTTTTAGCCGCCAGTAGATTGCGCATGCGCAGAAGAGAAGTGACTGTTTTTGGGTTGGATGGGTTATGTTGGGAGTGCTGAGTCGATATTATGAGGTTTTAAAAGAATATTCATAGCAATTCAGTGCAAGGACAAGTCAGTTTGGGGGATGTAGCGTTGTTTCCGAGTTAAAGTGTCCGTACCGTGGCCCTGGGGCTAATTTTGAAATTGATGTTACCCCTTACAGGCATTTTCCGTTATGCGCATGAGCAGACCATCAGTGATTTAACTGGTGGTGTTTTCATCAGAGAGGATTAGGGTTTTGGGGTGGCGGATGCTATTCCTCTATAGAATCCCTCGTTGAGGGTCTGCGCATGCGTGGATTAAAGATGTGATATCTCCTGAACCACAAGTGTTGGAGAATCGGAGTTTTTTGTAAGGTGTGTTATTTTGAGAGGACTTTTAGCCGCGAGTAGATTGCGCATGCGCAGAAGAGAAGTGACTGTTTTTGGGTTGGATGGGTTATGTTGGGAGTGCTGAGTCGATATTATGAGGTTTTAAAAGAATATTCATAGCAATCCAGTGCAAGGACAAGTCAGTTTGGGGGATGTAGCGTTGTTTCCGAGTTAAAGTGTCCGTACCGTGGCCCTGGGGCTAATTTTGAAATTGATGTTACCCCTTACAGGCATTTTTCGTTATGCGCATGAGCAGACCATCAGTAATTTAACTGGTGGTGTTTTCGTCAGAGAGGATTAGGGTTTTGGGGTGGCGAATGCTATTCCTCTATAGAATCCCCTGTTGAGGGTCTGCGCATGCGTGGATTAAAGATGTGATATCTCCTGAACCACTAGTGTTGGAGAATCGGAGTTTTTTGTAAGGTGTGTTATTTTGAGAGGACTTTTAGCTGCGAGTAGATTGCGCATGCTCAGAAGAGAAGTGACTGTTTTTGGGTTGGATGGGTTATGTTGGGAGTGCTGAGCCGATATTGTGAGGTTTTAAAAGAATATTCATGTCAATTCAGTGTACGGACACAAGTCAGTTTGGGGGAAATAGCGTTGTTTCCGATTTGAAATGTCTGTAAGGTGGCCCTGAGGCGAATTTATAAATAACTATATTCGGTAGATCTATATTAAAATGCGTTCGGATTTGTAGAAGATGCAATTTCGTCCCTAACGGAGGACCCACAACCGAATTTTTTTCTGATCTACGGTAAAACTAACAGCCAAACTGTATTGATAGCTATATTTGTTGAATGAACTTGAAAAAAAAAAAAAAAAAAGCACTGACGTGAAGTCAGTACTCTTTGGCGCGCGTGTTCACGGTGGCTAATTTGAATTGAATTATTCAAAATTTAACAGTGCTGTATCTAAGCTGCCATCAGGATAGAGTAACAAAGTTGGAAAAGAACACAAGTGACTCTCCTTAGTCGCACAAGCTCCTAGAAGATTTGGGAGGGTCAGTATAATCCTAATCATGTTTATAGCACGCGCGCAAAAGCAGATTGACTTAACAATGAAAGAAAAAGTGTAAAAAGTCAATCTGCTTTGGCGCGCGTGCTATAAACATGATTAGGATTATACTGACCCTCCCAAATCTTCTAGGAGCTTGTGCGACTAAGGAGAGTCACTTGTGTTCTTTTCCAACTTTGTTACTCTATCCTGATGGCAGCTTAGATACAGCACTGTTAAATTTTGAATAATTCAATTCAAATTAGCCACCGTGAACACGCGCGCCAAAGAGTACTGACTTCACGTCAGTGCTTTTTTTTTTTTTTATTGATATATGCCTCGAAAGTATATTTTTTAACACAATTGAATGAAATATCTGTAAAATTGTAAGGAGCGAGTTTTCTGCATCTCAACTTCTCCACTTTCTTCATTTCAGGGTTCCAAATATCAGTCTGCGTTCTTTTGACACGTTTTATACGTCTTTTAGAAATACCAATTCAGCACAAAATTCCCCAGTTTGTAGAATGATGACAACATGTAATGCTATTTGTTCCAATATAGATATATTTCATGACTCATTAAATAGTATAAAAAGAACAATAAGAACTCAATTGGAATCTTTTCATTAGACCTTGGAAACGATAATTTGGTGATATTTTGGTTGAATTTTTGCGCGCGTGTTCCGCAAGGAACAGCGTGCTATCATTTCGTCACAATGTCTGTATTTTTCGATTTTTTTTTCGAAAATGGTCTCAAACGATTGGGTTCGACTCCCTGATGAAGAATTCGAGGTCAAATTCAATTCTGTCCGTCCGGCCGGCCGGTCCGGCCGTTAGCACGATAACTCTCGAACGGAACGACTTAGAGCGTTGAAATTTGCAGGGTAGTTTCGTAGCGTAAATATCTCGGACAAGTTCGTTAACGGGCGAAATCGACCGAGCGGTTTCGGAGTTAAGGCCGTTTTTAATAAAAACGTTTTTTATGAATATTTCCGGAACCGATCACTCGATCTTTTTGAAATTTGGCATCAGATTGTAGAATCATGACCTTCATATGCCTGCAGAGTTTTGTGTTGAACGGACGGCCCTAAAGTGGCAAAAAAAAATTTTGAAAATTTGAAAATTTTGTTTTCACGATAACTCGAAAAATACTGATCTGATTAAATTGAAACTCAGTAGTTAGATGCAAAAGACCAAAGCAAACACTTTTGCAAAATTTCGTGAAGATCACGTGACATGAAAAAAATAAAAAAATTACTACTATTTTGCGGAATACTTTGCTTTTAATGCCGAAACATATGTTTTTGAGGTTCATGCTGCCCTTTCCGGGCATTTTCCGTATTGCGCATGCGCAGATGAGAAGTCCTTTAACTGCTGTAGTTTTCGTCAGAGAGGATTGGGGTTTTGGGATGGCGGATGCTATTCCTCCATAGAATTCAGATCCCGGATGAGGTTCTGCGCATGCGTAGATTAAAGATGCGATATCTTCCGAACCACTAGTGTTGGAGAATCGGAGTTTTTTGTAAGGTGTGTTATTTTGAGAGGACTTTTAGCCGCCAGTAGATTGCGCATGCGCAGAAGAGAAGTGACTGTTTTTGGGTTGGATGGGTTATGTTGGGAGTGCTGAGTCGATATTATGAGGTTTTAAAAGAATATTCATAGCAATTCAGTGCAAGGACAAGTCAGTTTGGGGGATGTAGCGTTGTTTCCGAGTTAAAGTGTCCGTACCGTGGCCCTGGGGCTAATTTTGAAATTGATGTTACCCCTTACAGGCATTTTCCGTTATGCGCATGAGCAGACCATCAGTGATTTAACTGGTGGTGTTTTCATCAGAGAGGATTAGGGTTTTGGGGTGGCGGATGCTATTCCTCTATAGAATCCCTCGTTGAGGGTCTGCGCATGCGTGGATTAAAGATGTGATATCTCCTGAACCACAAGTGTTGGAGAATCGGAGTTTTTTGTAAGGTGTGTTATTTTGAGAGGACTTTTAGCCGCGAGTAGATTGCGCATGCGCAGAAGAGAAGTGACTGTTTTTGGGTTGGATGGGTTATGTTGGGAGGGCTGAGTCGATATTATGAGGTTTTAAAAGAATATTCATAGCAATTCAGTGCAAGGACAAGTCAGTTTGGGGGATGTAGCGTTGTTTCCGAGTTAAAGTGTCCGTACCGTGGCCCTGGGGCTAATTTTGAAATTGATGTTACCGCTTACAGGCATTTTTCGTTATGCGCATGAGCAGATCATCAGTGATTTAACTGGTGGTGTTTTCGTCTGAGAGGATTAGGGTTTTGGGGTGGCGGATGCTATTCCTCCATAGAATCCCCTGTTGAGGGTCTGCGCATGCGTGGATTAAAGATGTGATATCTCCTGAACCACTAGTGTTGGAGAATCGGAGTTTTTTGTAAGGTGTGTTATTTTGAGAGGACTTTTAGCCGCGAGTAGATTGCGCATGCGCAGAAGAGAAGTGACTGTTTTTGGGTTGGATGGGTTATGTTGGGAGTGCTGAGTCGATATTATGAGGTTTTAAAAGAATATTCATAGCAATCCAGTGCAAGGACAAGTCAGTTTGGGGGATGTAGCGTTGTTTCCGAGTTAAAGTGTCCGTACCGTGGCCCTGGGGCTAATTTTGAAATTGATGTTACCCCTTACAGGCATTTTTCGTTATGCGCATGAGCAGACCATCAGTAATTTAACTGGTGGTGTTTTCGTCAGAGAGGATTAGGGTTTTGGGGTGGCGAATGCTATTCCTCTATAGAATCCCCTGTTGAGGGTCTGCGCATGCGTGGATTAAAGATGTGATATCTCCTGAACCACTAGTGTTGGAGAATCGGAGTTTTTTGTAAGGTGTGTTATTTTGAGAGGACTTTTAGCTGCGAGTAGATTGCGCATGCTCAGAAGAGAAGTGACTGTTTTTGGGTTGGATGGGTTATGTTGGGAGTGCTGAGCCGATATTGTGAGGTTTTAAAAGAATATTCATGTCAATTCAGTGTACGGACACAAGTCAGTTTGGGGGAAATAGCGTTGTTTCCGATTTGAAATGTCTGTAAGGTGGCCCTGAGGCGAATTTATAAATAACTATATTCGGTAGATCTATATTAAAATGCGTTCGGATTTGTAGAAGATGCAATTTCGTCCCTAACGGAGGACCCACAACCGAATTTTTTTCTGATCTACGGTAAAACTAACAGCCAAACTGTATTGATAGCTATATTTGTTGAATGAACTTGAAAAAAAAAAAAAAAAAGCACTGACGTGAAGTCAGTACTCTTTGGCGCGCGTGTTCACGGTGGCTAATTTGAATTGAATTATTCAAAATTTAACAGTGCTGTATCTAAGCTGCCATCAGGATAGAGTAACAAAGTTGGAAAAGAACACAAGTGACTCTCCTTAGTCGCACAAGCTCCTAGAAGATTTGGGAGGGTCAGTATAATCCTAATCATGTTTATAGCACGCGCGCAAAAGCAGATTGACTTAACAATGAAAGAAAAAGTGTAAAAAGTCAATCTGCTTTGGCGCGCGTGCTATAAACATGATTAGGATTATACTGACCCTCCCAAATCTTCTAGGAGCTTGTGCGACTAAGGAGAGTCACTTGTGTTCTTTTCCAACTTTGTTACTCTATCCTGATGGCAGCTTAGATACAGCACTGTTAAATTTTGAATAATTCAATTCAAATTAGCCACCGTGAACACGCGCGCCAAAGAGTACTGACTTCACGTCAGTGCTTTTTTATGTATACATTCTTATTTTTAAGGTAGCTTCTTGGTCATTGTTTCTATTTTGATTTTTTTTGTTTGATAGGAAATTCTTAACTGTTTGGAAATGATTTTCAATTTGTGGATACTTTTGTTGGGCATATGCCTGTTTGTATTCCAATGTTTACTAAATAAATAAATGAATAAATAAATTGTACGATTGGCCTGAAAAACACTCTGTATAAAAATTTCGGCCAAATACATTATGAGAATCCATCCAAGGTACCTATTTAGTTAATGCTTTGTTTGTGGTACAAATCACTTCAATGGCGTACAATTGTGCCGTGAGAAAAAGAACATCCTGTATAGTAATGGTTTATTTTCAATTATGTATGCCTTGAAACTATATTTTTTAACTCAATTGAATGAAATGAACGATTGGCGTGAAGAACAGCAAGTTGCAATTGACGTTAAAAAAAAAACACCCTGTATGAAAATTTCGGACAAATACATTATGAGAATCCATCCAAGGTACCTATTTGGTTAATGCTTTGTTTGTGGCACAAATCACTTCAATCGCGTATAATTGTTCAGTGATATAAAGAACACCCTGTACAGTAATGGTTTATTTTCATTGATGAAAGCCTCGAAAGTATATTTTTCAACACAATTGAATGAAGTTGTATGATTAGCGTGAAAAACAGCAAGTTGCCATTTACGTTATAAGAACAACACCCTGTATGAAAATTTCGGACAAATGCATGAGAATCCATCCAAGGTACCTATTTAATTGATGCTTTGTTTGTGGCACAAATCACTTCAATTGTGCCGTGATATAAAGAACACCCTGTAAAGTAATGGTTCATTTTTAATGATATATGCCTCGAAAGTATATTTTTTAACACAATTGAATGAAATTGTACGACTATGGCGTGAAGAAGAGCGAGTTGCCATTGACGTTAAAAGAAAAACTCCCTATAGACATTTTTATATTTATTCACCTCTTAAACCTTCCCTGGACTTCCACAAATAATTCAAGACCAAAATTAGCCAAATCGGACCAGCCGTCCTCGAGTTTTAGCGAGACGAACGAACAGCAATTCATTTTTATACAGGGTGAGTCTTTGATCACTGCATTAATTTTAACCAAAGATTCCTCTCATCGAATGAAACACTTTTTTCCTTTGTCATTTTTCCAGATTCGGCACAGGTAAAAAGTTACAAGCGTTTAAAGATTTCACAATGTGCTAATACACTCCCGCACATAAATTATCTATGACATTGTTGGCGGACGAGAATAAGGCATGGTAACGTGGTTTTTAGCTTGATTCGGGATTCCAACGCTCAGGGACGGATCCATAAAAGTAGTGAAATTTCTGGAGTTTTCCATTTAAAAACATTCAATGAAGAATATCTCGAAAACGGTGCGTTTAAGGAGAAATGATGAGGAATAATATAATGTTCTAAAACGATGGAATATTCTTGAAATGACTCAAGAAAAACTTTATGTGCTTTCTTTATGCTAATTTCGTTTAGTTTTATGAATCCACGAGTCCATAACTAGAAAACCAGTGAAGTAGAGAATAACTAATATTTGGAAAATATGTATCATTGTTATAGGAAACTTTACGCCAACATTCATTTTATTCGAAAAAAGGATGTCAAAGCTACAAAATAAAAACTGATATTTTTCAAAATTTCAACAGCCTGTATCTTTTTACCTGAGCTGAATTTGGAAAAATGTTAAATGAAAAAAGTGTTTCATTTGATGAAAGGAATCTTTGGTTAAAATTAATGCAGTGGTCAAAGACTCACCCTGTATATATAGAAGATGAATACATTTAATACCATTTTACTGACCTACTTCAGTAACGAGTGAATCATCTATGATCACAGAATTTTTAATTCTGACATACGTATTCTATATTCTCAAGAATGTCGATATTCTACGACTAGATACCAAGTTACAATTCGATCGGGTCTGTTTTGAGTTATCAAGAATGTTTTCATTTCTGGTAGCCCTCATAGTAGATATTTGTAGCATTAAAAAAATTAGTCAAGCACTAACGTGGAAGTCAGGAGCTTTTGCACGTATGTTCTATTGTTCATTCACCTCTATTAGACCCTCTTAAACTCTTAATGGAATTTAGCATCGATATAAATACCGTTTTCTCCGCTTTTATAAGATATGAATACATTTCATACCATTTTAATGACAGACTTCAGTAAAGAGAGACTCGTCTATGATCACAGAATTTTAATTCTGAAATATGTATTCGATTGGAATTGAAATTCGTTGAATATCTAATAATATACGAAAAAATTTACGACTACAGGATACGATATTCACGAAATTCCACGAAAAATAATGGGTCGGTATTCTACAAGTAATTACCGAATTTTAATTAGATCAGATTTGTATATTTTGAGTTATAGAGGAAATAACAACAAAATTTCAGATGATTATAACTCCAAAACCTTTTGGTCGATTATGCCAAATAACTTAAATGTCGCATTCGGATGCGCAACCTAACCTGAAAATTGCAAGTCGCTATCTCTATTCTATCTCAGGTTACCTCAGTCGCTATTTTTTCCGTTCTGAAGTTATCGTGGCAACGGCCGGCCGGCCGGACAGAATCAAATTTGACCTCGAATTCTTCATCAGCCTAGTGAGTTGAACCTAATCTTTTCAGGAAATAAGTTCTTCGAAAAAATATTGGTATTACGAGAAGATTAAATTAAGTGTATAGTGCGGTTGGCTCAGTGGTAGAGCGTTTGACTTGGTAGCGGAAACCCCAAGTTCAATCTCGAGGCTAGGAAAGAAATTTTCTAGTCATGGTAATCGCCACCATTCCGTGTTGGGTCAAAAATTAACAGTGATGTGTCTAAGTTGGCGTAAGGACACAGTAAATACGTCTAAACAGAATACAACGTATTCTCCTTACTCACTCAAGCTCCCAAGGGCTTATGAGGGGTGCCTCCTTGGGAAAGACCTAGGACGTTCAGTATAATAATAATAATAAATAATAATGACCGACTTTTCGAATACATCCGGATTGTACATCTATATTGTACTTACCAAGAGATTCTATGGGATCTGATTCTCCTTGCATGGTGTAAGTTTTACCAGATCCTGTCTGTCCATAGGCAACAACACAAACATGATATCCATCCATCGCGGATTGTACCAACTGTGATATTTCTTCAAATATAGCTTCTTGAGTTGCCTCTTGATTGAACACCTTATCGAAAGTAAATTCTTGGGGTTCACTACCTTTACTGCAACCTGCAGACGCTATATTTTGACTGATTTTAGAAATTTCGATGCAGTTGTCCTCTGGAAAATTGAAATTACACATACTTCTTTCTTCAAGCTCGTTCAAAGGCGGTCTCAAGCGACAAAATACTCTTATGTTACCTGCGAAAAATTTGTATTAGAGGAATTCGAATTTCATATTATCAATATTATTATAAGAGATGGACGTCTGAAAATTCGTAATGTCGAATGTGTCTAAATACATGAATATCTAAATAAATAAATGATTTTATTTAGCCTTCTCATCCGTTCAGTTCATTTCCTCATCATGCAAGCTGCATTAGAACGATATGCTTAATGCATATTTCAACAACTTTGAAGTATAAATATGCAGAGAAGTAACATTTTTAAAATTCTTTAATTTTTTTTAAATTTTTTTTTGTTAGAAAAGCATTTTGTATTTTATTTGATATACCTTATAGAACATATCTTGTACATACAAAACGCAAAATACTTTCTGATGAACACAAAATCGTATAGCAATGCACCATGTTAGTACTATAACGTTTGACAATAATCTTGGATTACAAATGCTCATGCATAAAAATATAAAAAACCACTGACGTAAAGTCAGTACTCCTTGGCGCGCTTGTCCACGTTGAACAATTTCAATTTAATGATGGGTGCTTTAAGCTCAATGGATAGCGCGCACCGAAGACCTAGTCAGTTTATAGTGACCACCATGCACCGTTGGGTCAAATATTAAGAGTACTGTGCCTAAGCTGGAGTAAGGACACAGTAACAAACTCGCACAAGCTCCTATGAGCTTCTGAAGGGTCTCCTTGGGGAAGACCTAGGCGGGAGAGTATAATCATAATCATGTCATTAGCAAGCTCGCCAAAGTAGATTGACCTCATGTTTGACCTTAAAACGATTAGAAATCAAAGGATGCCTTTGATGTATTCATGGGCAGGCTATGTAGACTTATCTGATGTGCAGATGTACCGGTTATGTAAATCTGCTGCCTATGTGGATCTTCCAGTTACGTAGATCTACCAGCTCATTGTTCAGCTGACTACGAGGGGGAAATCACTCTCAGAATTGGGTACAATATATCCAAACACATCTAAATATATCCAAATATATCCATGACATATCCAAATATATCCAAAAATATCCGAATATATCCAAATATATCCAAACATATCCAAATATATCCAAATATATCCAACTATATTCAAATATATCCAAATATATCCAAATATATCCAAATATATCCAAATATATCCAAACATATCTAAACATAAGTACAGGGTGTTTTCTAAACATGCGGCAAAAATTCAGGGGGTTGTTCCTTGGACTATTCTAAGAATATTTTGTCCTTTGATGATTTTTGAAAAACCTATTTGTTTCGAAGATATAGGGGAAACAAAATTTTGGATAATAACATTTTATTATGAAAAATTACATGAAAATTCAACTCAACCTACAAAAACTGTTGAAAATGACCACCTCTACCCAGCATACAAGCATCCAATCTTCTCCTCATTGACTGCCGAACCCTTTCAAAAACACCAGGATCATTTCTTATTAAGTTACACCCAGCAATGATCCGATTTCGCAAGTCTTCCACATTTTCTACTGGAGTGGTATAAACTAATGATTTTAGATGGCCCCATAGGAAATAATCTAAGGGGTTTAAGTCCGGGGAACGAGCAGGCCATAAATGAGGTCCACCTCTTCCAATCCAGCGATCTCCGTATGTTAATGTTAAAAACTCACGAGCAACCAAACTAAAATGCGCTGGTGCACCATCGTGCATAAACCACATTGCATGTCTTATTGCCAATGGTACATCCTCCAAAAACAGAGGTAACGTTTGTTCTAAAAAGTTGCGATACACGTCCCCGGTAAGTCTTTCTGGTAAAAATATCGGCCCTATTAGGCAGTCACCCCCAATACCAACCCAAACATTCAATGAGAACTGATGTTGAAAACGATCTTCAATTACCTCATGTGGATTTTCGTCGGCCCATACATGGTTGTTATGAAAATTTCTTATTGCATTTCTTGAGAAATTCGCTTCATCGGTAAAAAGAATCAGCGTCAGTAATTGAGGAATTTGAACTAATGTGGTTAAAAGCCATTGACAAAATGCAATACGTGGGGGAAAATCAGTAGGAATAAGCGCTCTGGAATTGTTGATTTTTTAACAACGGTATCGCCATTTTTCATTATTATTAGCCAACAGTTTTTCACAACCTAAAAAAGTTGGTAAACTCTGCGTTTTTCGTTTCTTGTTTTCTGAGTATTATTAGCTGATAATAAGAAGTGGACTCAACTTTGTGTGAAGCAAATTTCATATCCATAATCGTATCTTTATATGGCTTATCCTTTTATTTACAGAAAATATCAAAAATTTCTAAATAAATAAATTGAAGCACAAGAACAAGCAGTTGAAATGAACCAGGTCAAGCGATCATTATCTACAGAATGCTTACCGTCAAGGTTGAAAATTAATCAAATGCGAAGAAAATCTTTGAGTGATATATTGGTTCCTCCTAACAAGACCAGGAATCTGAATTTGAATAATATAACAGCCTGTACATATTGTCAATCAGAAATTGAAAATAAAATTTTGAAAAAATCCAAAGTGCCAGAGTGGGATTACAAGACGAGGTTGTGCATATTACAAGAAAAATTTAATATTATACAGGAGGATCATAAAACCACCCTGAATGGTTATAAAGGTAAGATACTTTGATTCCTGTGAGTAGTGTAAAGAATGTCCTAACATGTTAAATGTCACAGCGGTCCCTTATGACCGCAAAAAGACTTAGATGTAGAGCCACTTGGGGACTGTTCCTTGTTTTTGTGTAGAAACATGCGGCATTCTTGTATACAGGGTGAGTCTTTGACCACTGCATTAATTTTAACCAAAGATTCCTCTCATCAAATGAAACACTTTTTTCATTTACCATTTTTCAAAATTCGGCTCAGGTAAAAAGATACAGGCTGTTGAAATTTTGAAAAAAAATCAGTTTTTATTTTGTAGCTTTGACATGGTTATTCAGAATTGAATGAATTTTGGTACGAAGTTTTCTATAACTATGGCACATGATCTCCAATTAACAGTTTTACCCTACTTTTACTGGTTTCTTCGTTATTGACTCGCGAATTCATAAAACTATGAGAAATTAGCATAATAAAAGCAGATGAAGGTTATCTTATAGATTAATAGGCTTACCATGATCTGTATTCATCTATGTATCTCCAATAGTGAATATGAAACTTATAAATTATCTGTTATCTATGCCATCTAAACATTAATTTTTATACTGCTTCGATTCTGCACAATCATTCTAAGGATTTCTCTAATATATGGAACATAATTTCATCAACCTAATTTTCAACAGATATAACTCACATACATACTTGAATCTTATCAGTTTGTAGTATATTAGTATGCACGAGGGAAATATCAATAATTATAAGTATCATTCCACAAATTCATCCCAATTGTTCTTGACGAGAAGTTCTTAATCTGGATCTACGTTATTAATATTATGTATGTAAACAAAGAATCGCCCGCGTAATAATCTAAGGTTAGACAATAGAACAGGTTAAATTATTACATTTCTGTGCCTGCTTCTGTCACAGTATAACAACACAGTAGGAACAAACCTTTAGATTTGTTCCTACAACGGCCGAAACCGTACAGTGTACGGTCCACGGACTGAGCAGCAGGGATGCCACAGCTACCGAAATATCGGTAGATCTACCGAATTTTGAAACTTTCTACCGATCTACCGATTAAGATTGAATTTCTACCGAATTTTTCTTAAGCCATAAACTACCTCATATTTTTCACTATGAATTGATTTTTACATTTGATTCCTGGGATAATAGTTTAAAGGCTGGTTTATGCTGGCTGGTAACTTTAACTTAATCATATATATATAATATATATAGACATTTATTTTTAGTGTTATGCTTTATAATCAGACTAAATAATCCGTTAACTTATTAATTATTATTATTAATAATAAGTAAACGGATTATTCAGTCTCAGTATCAACCATAGTGTTAGAAATCTATGTTTCAATTTTTAAGTTAGGGAATAAGTTAAAGTTACCAGCCAGCATAAACCAGCCTTAATAATACTTGGATTTCTATTTTTCAAGGTGTCACGGACGAATCTGTGGCTGAGAACGAATAAGCAACGCTGCTATTACTCGCTTCGCGGATAAATGGCACTAGTAGTAAATACTTCATTTTTTCTTCATGCATTGAAATTCCCACTATTATTTATTGTTTTGTGTATAGATATTTACATACATAGCACTTTGTTCTCATAATATTGATATAAAACCGCTCGATTCGGTGCAAACGGACCAAATAAATGAAGTTATTTCAAATCTACCGAAATTTTACGGAATCTACCGAAACTATTCGATCCTTCTACCGAAACTTCGCTCAAAGTCTGTGGCATCACTGCTGAGCAGTGGTGTAAAAGGAAGGCTTTTACACCACCGCGCAGTCCGTGGACCGTTCACCATCTCCATTGTTAGATATAATCTATTAATCTTCATAAAACTTTGAATAAATCAAAAACAATTCAATGAACATGGAAAAAACGAATAGAATATGATAATTTACTAAGACTTATGTTGGGTTTCTCGAAGCTTCGATTAGCTTAATCGTGGATTTAATTCGATGATTGTATCAAAAATGAACTGAAAATCGACATAGAATCGCACTAATTTGGCAATTAAGAGCTGTCAAAGCTTTGTGAAACCCGAAGTTAACATTGCAAAACACAATGTTTTGACCCACATCAGCTGATTTCTATCATTGCATCTCACTCTTATGTTGGAGTCAATGCCTCTCTCTCTCTCTACGCTCTTCTTCTACATATTATTAGTAGTGTTGGGAATAATCGAGTACTTTGAATAATCGGGTACTCGATGTTCGAGCGATCCCAATAATCGAGCGATCACTCGAGCGAATTTTCGCTCGATCCACACCCTACGTTATTCTCACTTCTACCACTTACCACCTCGAATCCAAGTATTCCGAGTTTCCATTAACCCATCCAGGCAGCTTATCACATTTTTATGAACAAATACTTCTTAAAAATCCATTCATTTTTATTATTTTCAGACAATTATTTAGCCAAATACTTAACAACCTCACGGTCCTCATCAACTTCCACCGATTCAAGTTATTATTCGCTTGAACATCGCAGCTCGAGTTCTCGAGCGAAGTCACTCGAATTAATTTTGTGATTATCTTTCGTTACTGGAAAATATATTTGTATTCTGTGCTGGAAACATCGAATAAAGCTTCTACTTGTGTAATTATCACCACTCGATATTCTCGAGCGGTTTTTTCTTGATAATCGAGCAGTGTCGATTATTTTGATAATCGAGTACTCGAGCGATTTTCCACTCGAGTGGTCCCAACACTAATTATTAGATCATTGCCAGGGGGGTGAGACTCTAGTGGAAAAACTGGAAACAAATTTATCTCTGTGATCTGAGCCCCACCAGTTATGCACGGTATAATATATTCTTATACTGTGACTTGTTAGTCAAGCTGTCGAGATGACATCAGAAAATAGAATGAGATGAGAGATAGGAAGACACCGTAGATAGAGGAAGATATCCTGTCTCGTCTCGAGGAAATAATGGAGGTAATTCGAGATTTGTGTTTGTGTTTGTGGTGAGGTGAGTTGAAATATTAAGGATTTATTCGCGACTAACCCGGTTACTGAATCCAGTTACCGAGTGGTTACTGAAATGTGAGCAGAGTGGGGGATGCGAACATCATCGGTTACTGATCTCGCGAAAACTGCATGGTTAGAAACCACTGACCAACAAACGTCATTTTTGAATGTGAACAAGTTTAAGTTAGTTGCCATTTAGTTGCTCAGTGAAATTGAAAATGGATTTTATTAACTTTTTTTTTTTTAATTTATGAGAGTTTGGATATTGATTTGCAGGTTGGAAAATTTTTGACGACATTTTTCAGCCGAAGATTTCTCATCCTCCCCTATGTGATATCCTGCAATTTCCATTTTTTGTGCAATGATTTTCCACAAATTATTTTTATTGGAGCATCTGTCATCGAATTTATCAGCAAATTCCTTTCTCTAATTCAGAAAATACGTGGTTGCTTTTTCGTAGGTTCTAGAATTGGGCCTTTTAAACCCCATATATTCGAAGTAGAACTGCTACTTGCCTCATCTACTTGGTCATTTGTGACTTTTAATAAATTCCTGGCATATATTTCCGCTTCATTCTGGTCTTTTAAATAAATTTCAAAATTAATATTTAAGAGATTTTAATGAAACAATAAACAATATTTATTTACCATTTAAAAGTCTATTTGCAGTAGTTGTATCCACTACGGCAATAATATCCTGTCCTTTATAATTTATCGTTATTTCTACTCGAAATTCCCCATACTCTGATCCTTATTATAACTCTCCATCGTTCCTTAAATTTCGAAAATGTACCCGCCAACAAATGCATATGTAACCGCAGTAACCCATAGAATCTGCAGGGTTACTGCGGTTCAGTGCTGCCAGAGTATTTCAAACTAGAGTAACAGATGATCATCGAAAATAGTAACAGATCCAAGAAAACCGTAACAGAATTATCATTAACCTAAAAATTAATGAATTTGACTATGTGCTATTGAAACTTCATTTATTGAAATTTGAAATAATATATTATTAGTGTTCTGTGGAAATAATTCTGAACATTCAAAAATGAACACTTACAAATTACCATTTCGTCTGAAGGAAAATCCGATTTGCTTCAAATGGTAACAGATTTCTGCTCAGAGTAACAGGGTAACAGATTACTTTCGATAGTAACAGATCTGTTACAATTGTAACAGATTGGCAACACTGCTGCGGTTACAGAATTCAGTTACCGATGACGTAAATTTTGTGACGTCATAACACCTTCCCCTACTGACCGAATCCTCGCGAAAACGACACGGTTACTGTAACACACATACCGTCAGTAACCAGGTTACTCGCGAATAAATCCCTATTATTAATTTTGATTCTTGGATATTCTTAAGTGTTATTTTTTATTAATATACCGTTTCCAGTTGTATTATCGTTGGATATAGATATCCAACTTTCCAGGTATTTCTTTTTATCAAAATTTTATGATGAATTATCCATTTCTATCCCATCGTCATTATTTGGAATTTACTAATTAAAATGTCTACGACAAAGTCATCATTCTTCGTTGAAGTATAATCTTAGTTGTTATCCTTCTTGCAATAATTCATTACATAAGAAATCATTCATAAAATAACCTTTGATTTTATGGCAAAGAGCATGTACCTAATATTGATTCTTCTATTGTACAATTTTCCATATGCCTGTCGGGACCATTTTTGATTATCGGAATTCAACAATCCAAATAATCTTACAATCCTTTCGTATTGATGCTATTCCTAGCTATCAAATAAATCGTCTGCCAAATGATCATAATTGTGCATATAAATCTAAATCTGTTCGGTCATGCCCTGAAGGCAGTTGATGTTAAGATTATATACCAACAAAAAAATTAATCCTAGTGTTTTTTCACAGGGATGTAGTTAACCCATGAAATTGGAAACCCCCAAGACAAGAAGTAGATAGAAGATATGTAGATATTGCAGTTCTTATTACGACCTTACAGGTTCAATAAAAATGTCTGTTGTAATTGACAATCTGGTAGATATAGGTAAAGAAAAATAGGGAATATTATGGTGATTTCCATTGACACGCTCGGAGCACTCGGAATCGATCCATCTGTCATGCATCTGTCCCATTGAACCGAAAATATCTGCCAAATATGACTCCGAGCGTGTCAATGGAAATTGCCATAAGTGTAAACTTATTAATTTGACATTTGCAAATGTATGTTCATTTGTCTTAACAAAACGAAAGAATCATTTCAATTAGATAGAAATGAATGTCCATGTGGCACTGGCAGCTCATAACTAATTGTTACAATATGAATATTCAAACCTGTTGATTGAATATTCTTGTTCTAAAATGGACTAAAATTGGGCTACAGAAATCAGATAGATTTGCCGCCTGAGTTGGAACCTATGTAAAGATTTCGTCAGATGAAAAAATTCAATACTTTGTGTAAAATTATATTATCTTTTATAAATTCACTCATATATTTTAATCCTCTTATATTTATTGTATGTTTGAAACCTGAGCCTAATCTTATAGTTATTCTATTGAAATTCTTTTACAGGATACTGTGAAATGGGAACAAAGTCAAGACCACCAGAAGCAGACAGAAGACATTGCAGTTCTTACTACCACCTTATATGCTCAAGAAAAATTAATGTTGTTAGTGAAGGTAGATGTCGAGATAAGGAAAAATACTTATGAAATTAAATTAAATTTCAAATACAGTAGACCGGTTATAACGACATCGACATCGTTTATAACAATGGATCGATTATAACGACTAAATGGTAAACTCCTGGCGAGATTCTACATAAACATTGTAAATTGCTGTAAACGACTATTGAATATAATAGCGTTCTAAATATGCAGTACCTTCGATGTTGCTATAACCGATTTCTACTGTATTGGTACGAATTTGACAATTGCAAAAGCATGTTTAATTATCTAAACGAAATTAAAGAATCATACTTCTATTTGATGTGTCCGCTCACAACTTACAACACTGGTGGGTTTCACGAAGCTTCGATTAGTTTAATTGTGATTTAATTCGATGATTGCATCTAAATTGAACTGGGAATCGACATAGAATCGCCTAATTTGGCAATTAAGAGCTGTCAAAGCTTTGTGAAACCCACCGTAAACAATCAAATCCTTGATGTATGATTCTTCAGCTGGAAAAAATAATGAATTTTATCAATCATCAAGAGAGGTCCGAAATTTTCTCTGTGCATTAGAATGCTTATGAATGAATAATATAATGTTAATAATCTATAGATAATATCTGCCAATCTGTTGTTAATTAGTAATCTCTAATGTAATTGAATATAAATAAGTATCTCGATGTTGCCCGTGATAGGGGAGACTCCTTTGGGTTGATCCTACTGATATTTTTCCATCAGATTTCTCACATATACTTAAGTTAAATATTATACATAGAACACTATGTCATATTAATATAATATGGTTGAAATTAAAATTCAAAATGATGATACTCCCATTCAATATTTTTAATTTAAATGAGGACTTGAAAAACCGTTTCCATTATTGAATAAATAAATTTTTCAAATGAAGTATGTGTATTCAATGATGAAATGAATTGACAAGCAAAGAAATGAATTTTAAGTTATAGAATGCATTTAAGTCAGAACTTTCAAGTTGAACTTTTCGTGAAATTGCATCTTGAAACGAAAATTGGGAAGCGCTGTAGCTTCCATAAATAAAACAAATTAAATAGTATGGGTGCGTTTTTATTTTAATCGAAATGTCTAATCAATTAATCGTAAAAGAATCGGTGTTTTTATTTTCGTAAAGTGAATATTCACTTGAAAATAAAAATACCACCGATTCATTTACGATTAATTAATTAGACATTTCGATTAAAATAATAACTAGTGTCCGACCGAAACTGGTATTTCAGCCGAAACCGAAACCGAACTTTCGGCCAGGGTCTCAGTTTCGGCCGAAACCGAAACCGAAACCGAAACTTTATATTTCATACTGAAATCTACTGTGTTTTTTACAATTTTATTCGCATATACATAAAAATAGTTAAGGAGTGTTAAATAAAATAAAAAGACTTTTTTTTTGAGATCTTTATTTATTATTTTGGTATTACCGAGTTATCAAAATAATCAGTCGAAGTATACAGGGTGATTCCAAATCAGACGTGAACCTTAGAGGAGGTGTTAGTATGGATCATTTGCTGTGGTTTGAGCCATTTTTATTGATGACCAAAAATCAACGGTTTCCGAGATATTTGAGTACTGGTTCTGTTGAAAAAGAATTAGTATGATTTGAAAGGGGATATACTAAGCAAATAGAGGAAAATAACGAATTAAATATTTTTTTGTTGCAACTAAGCTCGAAATTACATTAGAAAATGTATTCATAAATTATGTTCCACCATTCCATAGGCTAGCACGTGCCGTCTTTCTGATGTCTTCAGTTGTTATTTTCCACCTGGAATTTACTAACGCTGTCTTTTGATACACATTCACTATTGCCGGACATTCAAAAGGTTGCTTATAAAAAATCTGCTGAAACGAAACTAGTTAAGCAGTCTAACGAAATCTATTAGAGAATGAAGAAGGAATTTGGCAAGGCTTTAAAATAATTTTGGCATACAAAATTGTGTAATTCGAAAGTTGGAGACAAATTGATATTAGAAATAGATTTTTCATTTATTCATATACCACATTTCAAATCATACTAATTCTTTTTCAACCTCTTATACAGCATAGTTTTGCTTTTTTCGTAGATATCATATTCTTTTCTGATGAAAATAAACCAAAATTATCACCAAATTTGTTCAACGTAGAAAAAATTTACGAAATATGTGCTATAAGTTCAGAAATCTTTTGAAAATCACCCGAACTCCAAAAACCGTTGATTTTCGGTTACAAATAAATATGGATTCAACAACAGCTAATGTGTCATACTCCAAGTTTCACGTCTTATTTGGAATCACCCTATGTATGTATGTATGTTTATTTTATAACTATCCAATACACAGATTCACAATTTCAGAAAAAGGACCGTTATATAGATGTATCAAATTTTACAACAAACTTCCAAATAAGATCAAAAACATTACTGATTTGAAAGAGTTCAAAAGATGTGTATGTAAATGGTTACTTGATTTAGAACCTTACAATTTGGGGGATTTTTTGAATTCATGATGTGTTACATTATTGGAAATCGATTGTTTTGATTAGTTATTTTTGACACTGTTTTGTTTAAGCCTCATTATTATGTAATTGAGAGTTTCTTCCAAATAAAGATGTATTATTATTATTATTATTATTATTATAATCTAATGAATAATCATTAAAGTGAATTCTCAGTCTTAACAAAGATAGATCACAATAACTCGTACGACAATTACGTATACCTACTTATAACTCCTGGCCAAACGACCAGGATAATTCACGAACAGTCTAGTTTCGGCCTGGCCGAAAGTTTCGGCCATTTTGGGCCGAAACCGAAACTAAGGCCGAAACTAGATTTCTTGGCCGAAACTGGCCGAAACCGAAACCGAAACCGAACTTTCGGTCGGTCACTAATAATAACGCACCATATATTTCAAATGTTCCCGCCAGGAAATACGTAGTTCCAATTCTTATCACTGATGTCGCTAGCGCTGTGATCACACCACAGTATACGATTAATTCTTATACCGTGCTCCTGCCTCACCAGTACATGGCCACTGAATTGTTTCCAGCGATTAGTACTATTAGTAGGCAGTTAGCATTTCTTATATATTTATTATTTGTATTCTGTGCTCAAATCTGTTGTTGGTAAATAAGATGGTATTTTTACGGTGTAATTAACAAATATATTCAGTAAAAATAATTAAATTGTCAGAATTATTATCATAAATTGTCGATGTTTTAAATAAACCAGAAATATTGAATAGATTTGTTAGAAATTTTGGAGAAAGTGCTCAGTACACTTATAGGCCTGTAATTGGTTATTTCATTGACATCACCCTTTTTATGCAAAGGATTTACCACAGCTTCCTTCAAAGCATCCGGGAAAATACCATTCTTCAAGGAATTATTAATTATGTAAGTTATAGGCTTACATATCTCATCCATTCAGTGTTTTACAACAGTGGCAGGAATACCATCAGGACCAGTACTCTTCTTGTTCTTCACTTCTTTACAGATTTGCAAAATATCCAATTCAGTGACCTCATTGAATACAAAGCTTTCTTCAATTTGCGGGAGATGAGTGTAATCACCATAAACTGTAGGTTTGCGAGAACTAGATGTAAAGTGTACATTGAATTTATTGGCAAGTTCTATAGGACCATGAAATAGCTGCGGCAACTTCCTTGGCTCCTTTCCTTTTATATCCCTAACTGTGGCCCAGAGACTTTTACTTTTGTTGTCAGACTGCAAAATCTGATCCTTGTATATTTTGGTTCTCAGACCATTAAGTAAACAATCATACTCCTTCTTTGTCTCCTTATAGGCCTCCTTAAAAATTGGACTTCTGAGTTGACAGGTGTAAAGAATGTCCAGCCTCGACTTACAATTTCTAAGTGCATTATCAGCGAAAAGAGCTGGTTTTTTTTTTGGGCCATGCCTAGTTGATACTTCATGTAAGGGACATATTCTATTGAACTCAGAGGTGAATAATTTCAGAAATGCCTCCCACTGTAAATTGACTCCATGATCATCAAGTTCAAAAACAGAGCTCCAATCCATCGCCTTTACTTCTTACTTCAATTCATCCAATCTATGAGCCTGCAACATTCTTTTACAAGACTGGATAGTCCACCTGAAATACTTATGCTTATTAATTGTGCAGTATTATGGTCAGACATATGCGTATTAACAATTTTGGTTCGGTAATCCACCTGGTTTGTGAGTATGTTATCAATACATGAAGATGATCTAGTAGGTTGAGAAAAGGTGTAACACAATCCATATGAATACAAAAGGTCAGTGAACCTTTGTTTGCACCTGTTTGTAGGGCTGAGCAGGTTGATATTGAAATCACCCCCGATGACTATCGTTCTGTTCGATTTTGAAATTATCTCAAGTATTTTTTCCAATTCTTTTAGAAATCCAGCAGTCTCCGCTGGAGAAGAGTAGACTGACATTACCAGAAGATCTCTTTCAGAGCATCAAACATCCACCGCTGCAATCTCCATAACATTCTTGACAGAAAGATTAAATAAGTCCAACCTTTCGCTAAATTTAAAACCCTCTTTGACGTAGATGGCTGCTCCCCCATGTTCATCACAATCACGACAAAAAGCACTAGCCAGAATGAAACCAGCAATTCCAAAATTAGAAATTTGTTCTTTTGTCTTCCAGTGTTCAGTAATGCATATTGCACAGAGTTTGTCATCCTTCAGAGTATCTGAGACAAGCATGTTTAATTGATTGATTGAATTACCGATCGACTGGACGTTTTGGTGAACTACAGACAACATATTACTCCCTGGATGACCTCTTATTATAGCAGGGTTATCTTTATGATTTATTAACCTTCCGGTAGAGTCTTCGGGTCTCTCCGAAAAGTATTCAAAAATGAATATTCTCTGACAAGAACTCCCTCCGGCCAGAAGTCCTTATTGAAAATTATGCTATAAGCCTCTTCCGAGGCAATACCAATGCTGAATGCTGAATTTGTCCCCTTTGTTTCCAACTTTTTCACAACAATCTGATCAGCACCTTCTACTGATTTACAATATTCTTTAATATCATCCTCTTCAATATCTGTACCCCTAATCCTTCCAACATATATCCAACGCTTTCTCTTAGCTCCGCTTATTTTAGAATCAGCAACAGATTTAGTGCCAAACATAACTGGTTTCTTGCTTTTTCTGATTTGCTTTTCTTTTCTTCCCAGTACTGTAGTCCATGTATTCATGTTTTCAGTTTCATCACTTGTAGCAGGTCTGTTAGATGGATTTTCATCTGCAACTTTAAGGTTAGGTTTAGGTATATTACCATTTTCACAACTGAAATTATTGAATAATCATATATTCAATAACTTTTATCGATTTCTTTTCTTTTCAAAGAGTTAACCTATCGGGGTTGCGTATTGAACGATGATGATAAGTTCCTGGCTGATTATGAGATCCGGGAAGATGCAGAAATACACGTTTTTGAAATACCACCATATTTGGATTACCCTGCCACTTACACTGATGAAGAAATACAAAAGGTTTCTTGGGAGCTCAATGTATTGTCCAGAGTCCACAATTTTCATTCAATAGCTCATGTAAGAATTGCAGAAACAACAAAATATTTTACTGAGAATCTTAGGCTTCAGTAGCAATGTACTAATGAAGGAAACATCATGATCACTTTGGTTCCTTAGTTACGGAGAAAATAAAGGAATTTCATTCCTATTTAAACAACTCCATTCACTACTCCTATGCCAGTAGACAACTGAGATCACAACATTTTCTATCTTCAACACTAATATAACTTCATAATCGTGAAATTCTTTCTTCATTGGTGTATTATTATTATTATTATTATATGGGTTGTGCTGGGCAGACAAAACCCGCCCCTCCACTGCGACCAATCGGTCTATTGTGGCACACCTGTAGTATGTAATCATTACTTCACCCACAAGCTCAAGTCTCTTGATGAGGGATATGAGTCTGGTGGGTGAGAACTTGTGCAGTTCCCTCAGTGTCAGTTTGTGGACTCCTAGTTCCTTCAATCTGATCCTGTCCCCAGCTGGGCAGTCACACATGATGTGTTCGATAGACTCGTCGTCCTCCAGGCAAAGTCTGCACTCGGAGTCTTCAGTGAACCCCAGTGTATTGAGGTGTTTCCTGAGGCCACAATGGCCCGTGTATACAGCTGTAAGGATTCTCAGGTCTGCCCTAGAGAATTTGGGCCATTTTCTGGCTCTTTCAGCTGATGGGCCAGTAATTGTTGAGCGAGCATGTCTGTGTCCAGGTATGCTGCTCCAGATTTCTTGGACCTTTTGATCCACCCATCTGTTGTTTTCCTTCGCTGCTGCTCTGAGAGAGATACCGCAGGCCGGTTCAGGTCCAATGAGCCCCCTGTGCCGCCAATGAGTCCGCCATCTCATTTCCCTTTATGCCCGAGTGGCCCGGGACCCACAAGAGCTGTAGCCTACATCGCCCTCCAAGTTCAGCGAGTGTAATCCGGCAATCCTGCACAAGCAGGGATTTGCAGTTGTATGAAGTCAAGGCCTTCAAGGCAGCTTGGCTATCCGATAGGATCTTGATTGATCCGTGAGCCCAACCTTTCTCAAGTATGAGCTGCGCACAGTGATCAATGGCGAGAATTTCTGCTGGAAAGACAGTCGCAAAACTACCCAGGCTTATGGATTCACCCCTAGCAATTCTGCAACCGCTGACTCCATCTGTGAACCAGCAGGGACCCTCAAGCAGTGATGGCCCAGTCGTCTCTGCTCGGAAAAACGACTCGGTAGGGCCACTCTGTGTAGGTTCTGGTTTTAGATACGTCCGATCGCATGCCCATTATCTCAATGGCCTCCAATTCAGCCTGCAGAGAACTAGGCACGTAGCCGATCGCATCTGGCTCATTGTGAGCCGTATGCAGAAGTCATTGTGAGCCGTATGCTCCTGATCTCCAGGTGAAGAGGGGCGAGGTCCATTAGGCGTTCCATGGCTGCGGTGGGGGTGGAGCGAAAAGCCCCTGTCACCATCAAGCACGCAGATCTCTGAATTTTTGCAAGTTTCAGCTGAGATTGCAATTTTACAGTATACTCTCACCAAGCAATGCTGCCGTAAGTGATTTTTGTTCTCACCACCATCACGTACAACCAGTGGAGCTGTTTCCAAGCCAGTCCCCACCTCTTTCCACAAGTCCGCTGGCACGCCCAGAGAGAGTGCCTAGCCTTATGGATTACCCTATCCAGGTGTGAGTTCCACTTCAGCTTTCTATCCAGGATAACACCCAGATATCTAGCCTCATCCGCAAACGGGATGTTAATTGCATTCATAGTGATGGAAACTATATTTAGTTTCCTCTTCCTAGTGAATGGCACAATCAAGGTCTTTCGAGTTCACGTTTAACTGTTCCCCTTCACACCAGCCTTGTGTTGCTGTCAGTGCCTCTGATAGGCTCTCGACCAGGACTGAGTCATCCCGGCCCGTGGCCATAATGACTATGTCGTCGGCGTACGCTTGGACATATACATCCAGCGTGCCTATTATGGCCAGTAAATCGTCCACCAGAAGAGACCACAGCAGGGGGGAGAGTACTCCTCCCAGTGGATAGCCCCTTCTGGCAACGAATCTCACTATGTCTCCACACAGGAACGTGGAGATGAGTCTGTTAGTCAGCATGGATCTTATCCATTCCACAATGAGGTCTGATACTCCCCTGGCCCGCGCCGCTTCACAGAGCGGGTACGTGAGCGGTGCATTGAAAGCACCCTCGATGTCCAGGAAGGCCACTACAGCAGTCTCCTTGTGGTCAGCCGTTCCCACCAAGTTGTTTAGGGCCAGGTCAGTTGAATTACCACTCTGAAAGGCATACTGGTGCTCGCTCAGAGGATTCAGTGATAGTACACTGCCCCTGACGTAGCGGTCCAGTATCTTCTCGAGGGTTTTCAGAACGAAAGACGTTAGGCTTATCGGTCTGTCTGAGTTAGGTTGTGAGCAAACTTTGCCCACTTTAGGGATGTAAACAACCCTAACCTGACGCCAGCTTGTCGGGATAAAGTTCCAGGC
Organism: Halyzia sedecimguttata; assembly: GCA_937662695.2. Classification (NCBI taxonomy): domain Eukaryota; kingdom Metazoa; phylum Arthropoda; class Insecta; order Coleoptera; family Coccinellidae; genus Halyzia; species Halyzia sedecimguttata. Next base: position 27,509,640 of record OW569420.2, on the reverse strand, counting down.
AACACTGGCTCTAAAGAGTCTGATTAAGTACGGAAGGAGGTCATCTTCCCCCTGCTGAAGCAGAGCAGGGAAGATGCCATCTTCGCCGGGGAACTTGAAAGGTTTGTGCGTGCGAATCCCCCATCTCAAGATCCCAGGGTTGAGTATCAGTTTGGCATTTCTCCAGTCTTCCCTGCACGGCCTACAAAATCGCTCCTGGGAAGCACAGGCAGAACCGCTATCCGACTCATCAAGTATGCGACAATCTGGGAAGTGTGTCCCCTCAAGGATCTCTAACGTCTCTTCTCCAGAGTCTGTAAGACGACCATCAGATCTAGAGATAGATCCCAGCCCTCCTGACGGATCTCTGGAGAGGATTCTGTGGAGCCTGGCACTCTCCAGGGTAGCCTTGACTTCCCCGCAGAACCTCCTCCAGGAATCTCTCTTAGCCCTTCTTATTTCTTTGTTGTAGTTTGTTAGAGTGTTTCTATAGTTGTCCCAGTTGCCAGATACCTTAGCTCGGTTGAATAGTCTCCGAACTTCTTTTCTTCGTTTTTCAAGGGCAGGGTTCCACCAAGCGGTTTTCCTGTTATCAGGTTTCCTCCTTAGTGGCAGTTTTCTTCATACGCTAAGTTTATAGTGAGGACTAGGTCCTCAGCTAGTCTCTCAACGTCCTCACGAGAGTTGGTGACGGAAGAAATGTACCCCAGGTGGGCACCTGAGGAGCGTTTAAAACCACCCCAATCAGTACTTCTAGGGTTTCTATATTCCACCGTCGCTCTTGGGCCAGACTCAATTGAAAATTGAATATGTCTGTTGTCCGAGCCTGAGGGTGCACGGGTAACCCTCCAATCCGAGATTTTGTTTCCTAGATAGTTAGAGCTGAACGTAATGTCCAGTACCTCTGAACGATTTTTAGTCACAAAGGTTGGTTCGGCTCCCTTCTTATTCACTAGGAGAGCCTCTGCCATGAGGAAGTCCAGTAGACGTTCCCCTCTCCAGTTGACGTCTGTGCTGCCCCACACCATGTGGTGCGCATTTACGTCACATGCCACCAAGAGGTGGTAGGTTTTCCTACTGCAGTGGTCCACCAGCTGGCGGACCACTACAGGTGGACATTCTATCGAATCCCCCGGAAAGTAGGCTGAGCAGACCACTATCTCTAGTCTGCCACAGTCCACCGGAACATTCATAAGAACTGTTGTCACGTCCCTTGTGCAGAATTTAGTCAGGATGAATTTCTCAATCCTGTTGATAAATATACACTCTCTGGTTTCGACCCCAGGGCAATTGTAAATTATCTTGCCTGGCAGGTTACTAAGCCCACAAACGATTGTGCCTGCCAGCCATGGTTCCTGAATGAAGGCTATATCCAGACCTTCATTACGGATACACTTCCCAAGGAGGTATGATCCTGCCTTGGAGTGTTGTAAATTTGCTTGTAAGCACTTCACCCCTTCATTGTTGTACATTTCAAAGTTTTGTTTATTGTTTTTTCCAATTTGATATAAAACCCTTATGTATTCATTACATAATACTATCATATTGTCAGGTACGAAGTCCGATCCCTAAGCTTTTAGTTTCAGTTTATTTTCCTCTACTTGTTTCATTTCATTTTTGGGGTATATATTAGGGCCGTATTCATAATCACGATGAGGTACGAAGAACAAGTACAGCCAATAGGAGAACTCTTTCTTTATACCTCATCTTGAGGGCTTACTATGAATACGGCCCTAAGTCCTCTCGTGTTTATATTGAAAAAGCATCCGATACCTTTGAATTTTGTTTTGTGTAAGCCTAACTGCTCCTGAACAACTCATTTCCATTTTCAGAAGGTTATGAAGAATCGTGCTGCTTCTATAATACGGGAGAATGTGACTGATGCTGATAACACAGCTGTGGCGTTTCTTCTCCATCCTGAATTGTTGTTGAGTTTGCGAGATCATGAAACACTGAAGAAAATTGTTAAAGAGCATCCTTCCATTATTCGAGCAGCTAGAGCTTTATGTGAATTTATACAAGCTCAAACTATTCAGATCCAACCCACAACAACTGGCGGTTATTTTTGTTGATATTACAGGTTTATTTATATTGTATCATATAGTTGATCTATTTACTGTTAGATGGCTCTGAGGAGACAATTACTGTAACAGTGTTCTGTGATGTTCGTTTTGTTCATGTTGATGATTCTTTCGTGTGTTCATGTCACAGATAACTAAGTATATAGATTCGACACTGGCCTTGTAACATGAAAAACACTGTTTTTAGTTCATTGGCATTCTCCAGAGGCGGGCACATCGCATGTGTCGGTATTACAGATTTCGGTTTTGGCGCGAAATTCAAATTAAGTCGGTATTTCGCTTTTGGCGCGAAATTCAAATTATGTCGGTATTTCGCTTTTGGCGCGAAATTCAAATTAATTTATTTAATGTGTATTCCGAAATGTGAGCGAAATGAGGAAAATTTCAGAAGCTTGTTCTGAAATTGTTTTCCCTCACCAATTTCTTAGAAGATTCTTGTCTTTCGTAAGAGAACTTATGTTCTGTACCGAAATATAAGAATCTTCGGGGAAATTGCTGAGATGAACAAATTTCAGAACAAACTTCTGTGAATTTTCTCACTTCGCAAACATTTCGGTGTATACATTTAGTGGTCTGACAGATCTTGTTACAATAAAAGGAAGTATGAGATAGAATTACTTTTCCAATAAATCAACGTTTCCATAAAAATCACACTGAGCCAAGTTCATTGCGGTGCACAAAACCGACTTTAAAAACAAACAAGAGAGGAAAATCATGTCAATGTTACAATCACAGGAAAACTTGAATTTGTTAAAGATTGGAAAAAATTTGCATGTTCGTATAAAACTCGGTCACATTCCATTAATTGAAAGGGTAATTGTACCTCACAATCCAGTTTGTTTCGGCCTTGTACGCCTGGAAGACAGAATAACTTTTAAATTAGAAGGAAAATAAAAGGTACTATCACACATAAATTATATATATTGATATTTTCACCACAGTGAACATATGTGAAATTAATTGTGTATAAATTATAATAAATGCAAAGAATAAAACTTTAACACTAAAAAATCAGTTTTAAGAGGGCCATACTCATCGTCGGCCCTCAAGATCAGGTATGAAAAACGAGTTCTTCGTACCTCATCTAGAGGGTCGACTATTAATGCAGCCCTAAGTTTTATTTGTTTACGTAAAATACTTTCAAGCAATTAAGTAAAACTCACAATATCATCGCCCACATTATATAGTGTGCGGTGTTGAGGTATTATAACAGTAACAAGAAAAAAATAGCTATTAACATAATTAAAACAATAGTTCTCTTGCATGTAACATGAAATACCATATGTTTATGTCTTTCTGAAATCTAATTCAATACCAGATCAACATGTATGCCCTCATCCACTTTCATAATTTATACAATTTGAATATTTCGGTATTGAAAATCGGTAAATCAAGAAGCAAATTCAAATGAGGTAAAAAAACGCTTCTGAATCATTGCTATAACGGCTGACGTAATCAAAATGTACCATCTGCTTGTTACAGCCAATATGCCGACTAGAAGCCCTCCATAGGGGGCCGTATTGCACTGGAAGAAAGTGTGAAATGGACACGAGAAGAGAATGAGAGTAGATATGACGGGCCATTATGTGCAACCAAATTTCAATGACCGTTTCCTCGTTGAATATTGAAAATTTTCACGGCAGTTTCACTTTTTCAGAATTCTTATGGATATAATACTCGATTCTAATAATAAAAAAAAATGCATGCAAGAGACCTATTACACCCAAACCCAATATATACACAAATAAAACAAACAAAAACAGAAATACAGAAAGTATACCCACAAAGCTCTAGCTGTCTATGGGAAAAATGGTTTTCCTCAGCTGACTTAGTAAAAACAAAATATCTTGTTCGCTCACATTATATAGTGTATGGTGGTATTATAACATATCAGTTGCTTAAGAAGTTGCAATTACAACTTTACAACAGTTGTATATGTTGTGAAATCATTCCCACTTTTGTCGTAGTAACCGTGCTACTGACGTTATAATGTACTAATTTGATCCTGATTTACGTAGGCTATCGGTTTTTTGGATTGTTATATAGATGTCCATACAACCGATATTCATAACACTTTTGCTACATGGGAAAACAAAGAATTGATTCCTGTTTAAAACAATAAAATAAAGGAGAATGCAGTCATGGGGTGGAAACTCTCTCACTAAATTCGTGACCGTATTACGGTTGAAACTATCCCCGTAGGAGGTCTCTGCCTCGCGTTCTGATTGGTTCTCATCTTTTCGTCGTGATTGGACCGTTGGCCGTTGCTAATATTTCGGATTCCCCCATTATTAATTTCTAATTTGAGTTTGAGAGAGTTTTGGTCGTGTTTCGTGTTGAAAATTATTATTATTTTACAAAGATGACTGTTTCTTGCTCAGTAAAAGGCTGCAGGAATAATAGTGACATGTCGAGGATGCATAGACTTCCGAAAGATGATGTGGTAAGTGCTTTATTCAAGTTTTTTTAATACTTGATTGATATTTTATCCCATAATTTTCAGCTTCTCAAGTTATGGTTACAAAGAATAGGACGTATGGAATTGCTGGCAAAACCAAAACTTATGTTGTATGATAACCATCGTATCTGCACAGCACATTTTCATCCATCTGAATTTGTAACAAACATAAGAAAACAAATTGTTGTACGAGCAGGTGTAATTCCTTCGCTATCATTGCCAATGAATGTCGCAGTACAAGGTAAATGAAATTTGTTCACTATATTGCTCATATGAAGCCTATGCTTTATGCTTTGTCAATCATATGTGAATTTCTATTTCCAGATGTACAGGAAGTTCCATCAAATTCAGCTGGAATGGACATTCAAGGGCCTATGACACCAAGTGAGTTCTTTTATTGACTCATCTGAAGTGAATCAATTTTCACTAATCATACTTTCACACTTCATTGATATTCGAATTTCTATTTCTAGATCCAGATAACACGCAAGAGCAAGGACCTTCATGTTCATGTAAGTATTCCATTTATTGATACTATTTCATTTAGACTAAGGTGGCCACATTATACTAAAAGTTGTAATACGTCTGTTGGCTAGGATTAGTCACTATACAAGTAGCTTGGCTCTTAGCAATAAGCAAGACTCTTTGTCGTAGATATGAAAAATTGTCATTTTTAAATTGTTATGTTGTTGTTATTATGGGATGAAATAAAATAATGATATTTGAATTTCTATTGCCAGATGTACAAGAAGTTCCATCAAATTCAGCTGGAATGAACATTCAAGGGCCTTTGACACCAAGTAAGTTGTTTTATTGACTAATCTGAAGTAAGTAATGCTCAGGGGTAGAGCGTTTGTCTTGCGAGCGGAAGCCCCAAGTTCAATCCCAAGTCTAGGAGAGAAATTTTCTAGTCACAGTAATCGCCACCATTCATTGTTGGGTCAAAAATTAACAGTGTTGTGTCTAAGGTGGCGTAAGGACACAGTAACACAGAACACAACTGGTTCTCCTTACTCGCTCCAGCTCTTCGAGAGCTTATGAAGGGTCTCCTTGGGGAAGACCTAGGAGGATCAATATAATATTATACAATATACAATTTTACTAACCATGATTTCAACTAAAAGTACCACACGTCATTGATATTCGAATTTCTTCTAGATCCAGATATAACAGGTAGTTCCTTCACAGAAGATCAAGGACCTTCATGTTCATGTAAGATTTCCATTTATTGATACTATTTCATTCAGACTAAGGACACATTAAACTGAAGTATGTAATACTTCTGTTCGCTAGGGTCAATCACTATGTGAGTAGGCTCTTAGAACCGAGCCTTAGCCGTAGAGTTCAAAATTTGACATTTTCAAATTGTGTTTTTACTATGCATGAAAAAAATTCTTCATGATTGGTCATTGATAATTATTATCTATTCCTAGATGTTCAAGAAGCTGTTGAAGTTCCTAACAACACACAGAATCAAAAGGACCCCAAAACGCCTACGGCCACTACCCCATGTAAGTTATTTTATGTTCTTATCTTTAATGAATACTTCTTATCATTATTTAAAATTAAATTCTTATAACTCATTTTCAGGTAAGAAGAGAAATAGAGTTCTAGCTGTCAGTGGGAAAAGAAAACTGAATCACCTGTCCCCAGATGCTAAGGAATTCTTTAAAATTGGGAATGAACTTAATCGAAAAGTGAGAAGGCTTGATGTTAAGAATAAAGGCCTGAAATTGCTAGTCAAAGAGCTACAGGATGCATGCAATTCTCTTGAACCTCTCGAACACTTGATGAACACACCAACCTTTCATTTTCTCCTGTCACAAATAAGGTGTCAAAACTTGAAACCCAGAGGAAGGCGCTTTACTTTAGATGAGAAAATAATTTTTTTAACTTTATTTAAAAATAGCCCTAAGGGATACAAGCTCCTCAGCAACATTTTTGCGGTTCCATCCAGAAAAACTTTATCAAAATTATTGCATTCGATAAATTTTAGTACAGGCATCAATTCTAGCGTTATGGATTCAATTAAACTTAAGCTCAATGGAATGGATGAGAAGCAAAAATTTTGTTCCATCCTTTTTGATGAAATGTCGATCGAACCTTCTCTGCAATACAACAAGGCGAAGGATTTTATTGAAGGCTTCCAAGATAATGGACCTGAGGTGAATCGTTCTCCTAATATTGCAGACAAGGTTATGGTTTTCATGGCTAGGGAAACAACCCCTAGCTTATTTCTTCAATGACGGTGGAATGAAGAGTGATGTTCTTTCCAAATTAATTCGAGATGTTGTGAGATCGTGCCAGGACTGTGGGCTTCATGTCGTGGCCCTTATTTGTGATCAAGGTTCTGCAAATGTAGCTGCTATAAATAGGCTATATAGAGAAACCAATGATCATTACAGTAGGCAGGGTGAAGAAAATAGAGGGTTTGGTGTTCTCATCGGAGGTCATGAAGTCGTACCTCTCTATGATCCTCCCCATTTATTGAAGGGTATTAGAAATAATTTCTTCAATAACATGGTTCGTTTTAAATGGAAGGAGGATCATATAGAAGTGGGAGATTGGCAGCATCTGAAGATGTTATATATGTTGGATGTGACAGAGGAAGATGACTTTAAATTTTGTAAGAATCTGTCCTTTCAACATATAGAAAACACTAAAAAAATGAAGGTGTCTGTTGCGGCTCAAGTCTTGAGCAACACTGTTGCTACTATCATGAGTCGATTAGCACGTTTCAGCCCTAGTCATGAATATCTGCCTCTGGAAGCAAAAAGCACTGCACAATTCATTCTTTTCATGGATAAAGTTTTCGATAGTGTCAATGGATCTACCATGAGCTTTAAACATGGAAAGGTTTTGAGATGTGGTGTCACTTCTAAGTCCCCTCATATGTCGTTCTGGGCAGAGGCTGTCAAAGTATTTGAATCCATGGAATTCTTTAATGAAAGGAAGCACAAAATTGTTCCTCCTTCCATAAAGAATTGGATTCATACTTTGAAAGCTTTTTCTTATGTGTGGGCCAAATTCCAAAATGAAGCGATTGACTTTCTGCTTCCAAGGCATATGAATCAAGATCCGTTGGAAAATTTTTTTGGTTGTATAAGAAGCCATGGTATTAGAAACGTTAATCCTAATGCCTTGTCTTTTCAAAATTCATTTGTTTCGCTTATAATTAGTAATTTCATTTCTACTCATTCTATGTCAAGAAATTGTGAAAAAGATTCACTTGATGCTTTAGATGACTTGAAACATATGTTGACTGCTACTAAAAGTAGTCAAGAGCAGAGAATTAGGTTACCTGAATTTTCCGTTGGGGAATTCAGACCAGAGCGTAATTCCCTACTACGTAGAGGCACGCAAACGTATGTTGCAGGTTATTTAGCAAAGCAGATATTGAAAAAAATTAAATCCTGTCATCAATGCCGATCAGATCTTATTGGCGGCAATAGGTCTGATCCAGAATATTTTGTGGTACAAGCCAGAGCTTATTCTGTAGATTGTCTTTTGGCACCTTCCACCAACTTCAATTTTTTATTTCAAAAATCTGTTTCTGTTGCATCTGGCTTGCTATCGCAAATATGCTGTGAAGGCAATATTTGTAAAGTTTATAAAACTATTTTGATGCATTGCATTAGGGAAGATTTATTTCATTGTGACACTCACAATGTTATTGATATTTATTTTAGCTACTTTGCGAGATTTCATCTACTTGTATGGTTAAAAAATATCAATAAAATTCTGAATGGAAAACATAGATTGAAGAACACAACTGATAAAATTAAGTTGATTGCATTCAATAAATTTGAAAAAAATCAAAAATTCAAGAAGAGAATGGCTGCATCAAAGTAGTTTTTTACATTTTTTCCAAATTTCCTATTCGTTAATCCGTTTTCAAAATAGCATTTGTGATATATTTTTCCAGGTTTCTTAATTTTATTTGCAATACATTTTTCCAAATTTCGGTGTCAGCTCGAATTTTTTTTTTTCAATATTTCAGGTGAAACTTTTTCTATTGACTTCTTATATTATCAAAATTTTCCATATTCTTTAAGATTTCCAGGTCTTTATTCTTTCCATTTGAATGAAAATCATCTTTAATTTATCCCACTGACATATTGGCTATGTTCCCTCATATATATATACTTATTTTGGACAAGAAATTCATAATAATGGATTAAATATGGGAAGATAAGTTATCTTCCAATCTATACTGATGATTCTGAAAATCATGCTATCTTTTTTGGTGTCTAAATTACGTTAATTTTTTCTTTTAATTAAATATTTAAAATCATGTGATCATACAGCTGTTGCGTTGCACGCAAGATAAATTGGAGATGATTTCAATTCACAAAATTGTTCTTGTTTTATATGTTATACGATTTTCTTAAGTAATCATTTGATTTTGTCCTTCTAAATGAATATTGGAAATGTGATCATTCAAATGCTCGTTCATATTTAAAGCTATAGATTAGAGACTATTTTAAGATAGGTAATTTTTCCCTATTATGTTGTACATAATGATATTTATAGTAATAGAAATAACTGTAATTTATTGCTACAATCAGCAAACAGCCATCGATTAAGGGTCCTTCGGACTGTTAGATATACATTTTTCTTATATTTCACATTTGAGTTTGTCCTTCAATTTATAATTCAAATAACATTGTAATCATTGAATTGCTCCATTAAATTTGAAGGTATAGATTACAGATACTTAAATTTGAAAAGATTTTTCACATTACTCTATATATTTACTTTTAACAATGTTCCATTAAATTTTATTTTCCATGTCAAAATGTATTTTTTGGATGTGATATTCATTCTTCTAATGTGCATGTACTATTTTGTGAGTAAAATGTGGTATTTAAATGCATGAATCAATAAAATGAAATTTTTTGAGATTTTATTCGTTTTAATTCGATAACCCATTGTTTCGAAAAACGTTGCGATAACCCATTGTTTCGAAAAACGTTGTCAAAAACCAAGTTATCGATAATTCGATAACTTGGTGTTTGGCAATGTTACGAAACAATTTTCTGACTATTATGGGATAAAGGATTTGAATTAGCCGCCATATGAGTTTCAATTTATCCCCGTCACGAACCGCTAGTGTTCCTGTGAACCGGAAAAAGGCTCGAGTGTCCCATCTATAGTATCTATAATCTATGAATGCAGTACTGCTCCAGACAAAAGATCACCTTCAAATATGCTAACCATTTGAGGCCAGGATTCTTTTTCAATCTGCTCTGCTCTGTGCTCCATCCCATCCTAGCGTATGTCCCACATGACTATCCTTAACTGGGGCATCTCCAGGACCAAACTGAGGAAATAATAATAAATAATAAATAAATAATAAAATTTTTGGTATAGGACATATATATTGTGGAAAATGTACAAGCATTTAAAATTTAAAAGAAGATCCTCTCATTACTATTGCTATTCAAAGCAATCATGTCATCACTCCAACATTAGTATTATACACTTACTTTTATGAGTTCTTGGCTCCATAATATTTTGCGTTCCTTTAGACAGTGACATTTGTAGTTGGTCAATATCGGTTTTTGAAGTTGATGGTTGGTTCCATACATCATCAAGAACTTTTGAGATACCTTCAAAAGAAAGATGAACTGTTTTATATTTCTCAGAATTTCACAAAAATTTTAAAAACAAATTCAAATTATTGTTGTCAATGTATAGCTTACCTGAAACACCAAGTGTAGGAACTGCATGAATAGCGAGCCTTCTACTTCCTCCTTCTATCTTGTAACAGTCTCCAAATGTGCATGGCATACATAATGCCTGTTATAAATCTGGTCAATCAACAGATAATATTTCCCAATCACTTGGCTTGATAATGTCGATCCACGTTTTAAAAAGACTTGGATTGTTTTTAGGAAATCGATGTCTCATGCTAACATTATCCTCACAACCATATACACAACATTTGATCCATTTTCCCATTTTTACGATAAAGTTCCAAACACGAGCTCGTCACTTACCAATCGATATTTTGGCTGAACCTCTTCGGTCGAAGGTGCGAATTCAAATTCACTTCAATTTCTACCTGAGTAAACAGTAATTTGGTTTACCTGCCATAGAAACGATCAGGTATCTGTGCAGGTATCTTATCGGTATTCTATGGATCCAAGTACACATATTTCATCGGAATAGTTATAATATAAAATTGTCCACTCAATAAAAATATATTTATTTGAATAATTTTCATAGTTGTAAACAAGGTTCGTTGACACTTTCAGAAATTAATGACAAATCCATCACATTCTGAATCACTGTAATTCTGAACGCGCAACAGAGTCATCTATCGGATCTCTTCCCATGGAAATCATGGAATTTGCGCAGGCAGAGACATCTCTAGAATGCCAATGAACTAAAAACAGGGTTTGGGGTGGGGGAAAGAGAGTGGGTGCGTTTTTATTTCAAATTTCAATCGAAATTTCTAATCGATTAATCGTAAATGAATCGATGTGTCTTCATTTTCAAGTATTCATTCACTTTACGAAAATAAAAACACACCGTAAAAACGCACCCAGTGTCACGACCCTGGTTCATGTTCATAAAAGAAGAACAAGAAGTCATGCTGTTGTATGTTTAACCGATATCTTATCTAAATAAAGTATAATAAATAAAGGCGAATTTTGGCGCTGTAACCACAGCTTACCATAGTTACATGTAACTATGACGTCATAGTTACTTATAGTTACTGATGACACGAAACAGCTGATCGAATCAAAACAAAAACAAATCTTCCAATGAATTGAAATGGACGAGTTCATTAATAGATTACGTCCATCATAAATGTGAGTTATATATCAAAATATCTTGAGTATGACTTCTTCCTACTGTTTCAATTGGAGAAGAAGACCTTCTACTCCTTTATGAGAGTTTTCTGTTATATGTGCTCTCATTTATTGTTTTGCCGCCCTGTGCCAGAGACTGTCTCTTCTGCCTGTGCCCAGTCCCAGTCGTGTCTCGTTTCTGATTTGTTTTTTGTATACGGTATTGCATTACTTTTTTTATATAACAGGTAATTATTCAGATTCAGATAAATTCGGTGAAAACCGTTAACAAGTTCTATGATCCTAAATTCATTCCATTTCACTCATTCGAAATGAGATAGATATACATACCACGCGAGTAACCTTGCTCCTGAGGAAGGTAACGTGGTATGGTATGCTTGACGTCATTGATACGTCATAGTTACATGGTTAACTCCGCAAAAACGTAGTAACCATGTAACTACGAGCTGTAGTTACCTGTGGTTACAGCGCCAAAATACGCCTTAAGTTACGAATAGTGTATGTGTTCTTCCAAGATCCGATTCACACCAATAATATTTACATGGTAGCAGTCCGTGGTTTGGAAGATAAATTAGAAGTTGGAAAATTCTACTAAGGTACGAGATAGAATAGATGCATCTTGGGTACGAGAAAATGGCCGACATCACGATACCAGTTTTCAATGGGGAAGATTATGGTAGTTGGAAGAAACGAATTATATTATTCCTTAAGATGAAGAAATGTGAAAAAGTCATTTCAAGAAGAATAGAAGCGGAGGATAATAAACCAGATTGGGAAGAAAATGACTTGAGGGCTATGAATTACATATACAGTTCCATATTCCATATCCAACAAACAATTGGAATTCGTAAGTGATGAAAAAACTGCTTATGATATTATTAAGAAATTCGACTTATTATATTTGAAAGAATCAACTGCTTTACAAATCATTATTCGTAACAAATTGGAAAAGTTAAAATTGAAAGACTTCAATGAAACCTCAGAATTCTACAACACTTTTGAAAAGCATGTGAACGACTTGAAAGCAGCAGGAGCTCAAATCACACAAAAGGAAAAACTAAATTTCATGTTGAGAACCTTACCAGAATCATTAAGCTACATAGGTGACCTTATTGATGTATTGAAGGAAGAAGATCAAACAGTTGAATATGTTAAAAGCAAGATTAGTATGCTGAATCTCAAAGAAAAAGGAAGTGATGACACTGAAATCAAATCGAACGCATATGTAGTACAATCTGTAATTGAGAAGAAAAAAAACATAAGATGTTATAAATGTAATAAAACTGGACATTTTCAAAGAGAATGCAGAGAAACAAATGGTTCCAAGAATTATCAAACATCTAATCGTGGAAGCTATGGTCAACGAAGAAGTCGAGGAAATTGGTACTCAAATCGAGGAACTAGTCAGAGAGGCAGAGGTTATAACAGGGAAGAGTCAAGTTCCAATGTTTTCAATGCAGAAGTTCATACGATGGAATTAAATAGAGAAGAAAACAATATCACAGGTAACAAAACAGAAATTTTATGGTTACTTGATAGTGGGTGTACAGATCATGTTATTAATGACGATAAATTCTTTGATACCAGTGTAATGTTGAAAAATCCAGTTAACGTTAAAGTAGGGGATGGTGGAATTGTTCAAGCCACTAAAGTGGGAAATATTGTTTGTTATTTTCCTGTGCATGATAAGCTTGAATGTATCAAAATCCAGAATGTTTATTATGTAAAAGAAATGAAGAAAAATCTGTTGAGCTTGTCTAGAATAACTGAAAAGAATAATAGTATAGTTTCGAAGAAAGATTTCTTGAAAATTTATGATTGTAATGATAAACTTATAGCTATAGCATTCAAAGAAAATAGGTTATATTGGTTAAAAGGATATTTTGAATGTAAACAAGTAAATTTAAGTGATACATCTGTAGATACAGAAGTTAGTCTAAAGAAGAAATGGCATAAAATATTAGGCCATGTTAATTTCAACTATTTGAATATTTTATGTAAGAATCAGTTATTAGAAGGTATTCCTGTTGAGGTTGAAAATGATTTTTTGAAATGTAGAATTTGTATCGAAAATAAGATGCACAATTTATCATTTGAAAATAACCGAAATAGAGCTAGAGAAATTTTGGAAGTAATCCATACAGATTTAAATGGACCTCATAGTACAACAGGACTAAATGGTGAAAAGTATTTTTTAACTTTTATTGATGACTATAGTGAAGTAGGAAAAGTCTACACGATAAATTCAAAGGATGAAGTGTATGCTTGCTTTGTTGAATATATAAATGAAATTGAAAATTTAACGGGTAAAAGAATCAAGAAACTTAGATGTGATAACGGTACTGAGTATATCAATTCTAAAATTAAACAGCTAGTTAGAGAAAAAGGTATCTATTTAAATGCTTGTCCACCTTATGTGCATGAATTAAACGGCACTGCGGAAAGGTATAATAGAACAATAATGGACATATCTAGATGCTTATTAGCTGAAGCAAAAGTAGATCGAAAATTTTGGCCCGAAGTAGTTTGCGCAGCAGCTTATTTGAAAAATAGAACTCTGGCTAATACAATTGAAAAGAAAACACCTTATGAAATATTAATGGGAAAGAAACCTAATGTAAAAAATTTACGTATGTATGGTAGTCGAGTTTTTGTAAGGGTTCCAGAAGCTAAACGTAGATCAAAATGGGATAGAAAGGCAGATTTGGGAATTTTAATGGGATATAGTGATGTAGGTTATCGAGTTTTGATAAATAATAAAATTATAGTAGCACGACATGTTGATATCATTGAAAATGATACAAAGTGTATAGATTTAAATGATGATGACTTAGATTTTGGAAGTAACAATTTAGAATTAAATGATAGAAACAAAATTGAAGAAAAAAAGGAAAATGAAAATGAGGTAACTGAATTGAGACGCTCTAATAGAGAAAGAAAGAAAAATCCGAAATATGAGGATTGTTGTAATAATTGCTTTATTCATGTTAATTATTGTAATGCAGAAAGCCCGAATAACTTTGAGGAGGCAATCAACTCAAGTGAATCAAAATTTTGGAAAAAGGCAATGGATAAAGAATTAGAAAGTTTGAAATTAAATAAAACTTGGGAGCTAGTTGAAAAACCAGCAAATAAAAAAAATTTTGGGTGTTAGGTGGGTTTTCACTAAAAAAACTGAAAATGAATACAAGGCTAGATTAGTAGTAAAGGGGTTCCAACAAAAAGAGGTTTTGGAGGATATTTATTCCCCTGTGGCAAAAACACAAACGTTAAAACTTTTATTATCATATTGCTGTCATGAAGGACTTATCATTGAACAGATGGATGTTCAAACAGCTTTTTTAAATGGCAAAGTTGTATCAGAGGTTTATGTAGAACAACCTATTGGATATGAAGACGGTACCAATAGCGTTTGTATGTTAAAGAAAGCTTTGTATGGCTTGAGAGAAAGTCCAAGATCATGGTATGACTGTTTTGATGAATTCTTGAAAGGTCTAGGATTTCAAAGAAGTAAATATGACTATTGCCTATATTATTTAATCGATCAAGAAGATATTGTGTACATAATAATATTTGTTGATGATTTGCTCTTATGTTGTTTAAATAGAGGTAAAATTGCAAAGATTAAACAATTATTATCTGAACGTTTTAAAATGAAAGATATGGGGGAAGTACGAGATTACTTGGGAATAAATATTGCTTACAACTATCAGAAAAATTTAATGTTTTTAAGTCAAGAAAAATATATTGAGTCTTTAGCTAGAAAATATAATTTGGACAATGGAAAACCATATAAAACCCCTATGGAAACCAATCTTAAATTAGAACCTTCATTATCTCAGGGTGTTAGTAATATTAAATACAGAAATTTAATAGGGGCACTTCTATACATTAGTTCAGGAACTAGACCAGACATAAGTTATAGTGTGAATTACTTGAGCAGATTTCAAAATAGTTATAATCAAACTCATTATAAATATGCATTAAGAATACTTCAATATTTGATATCTACTAAGAATCTAAAATTGGTGTATAGTAGAAATGATGAACAAGAAATTATGGATTGTTTCGTAGATTCCGATTGGGCGGGTGATTGTTTGGATAGAAAGTCAACGTCTGGTTATGTTATCAGATTGTTTGGAAATGCAATATTTTGGAAAACAAAAAAACAAAATTCTGTCGCTAAATCGTCTACATTTGCAGAATACATTGCTTTATCAGAGGCTGTAAGTGAAATTAAGTTTCTAAAGGAAATGCTAAAAGATTTTGAAGTAAATTCAAACAACCCTATAAAGATATTTGAGGATAACTCAGGAGCATTGAGCATTGCTAAGTATGGCAATTTCACTAAAAATTCGAAACATATCGAAATTCATTATCATTATGTAAACGAAAATTATTTGAATGGTGTAATAGACATTATTAAAGTTGATTCATGTGAAAATATGGCTGATATATTTACTAAGGCTTTAGATATTAAGAAATTTGAATATTTAAGAAATATGTTGAAAATATGCTCTTAAACTAATATCATTGTATATAGAAGACCTAGTAGGCTCACCCCTTGTTAACTGTGTTCGGCGAAAAAGATTTTAACACCAGGGGGCGACACTATCGAAAGATTTCACGTCAATAAGGTTGAAAATCGTATGTCGTCAAAGAACAGGGTCGGTCGTTCGGGATTTTGGAATTTTCGATCGATACTACGTCGAAGCAGAACACGTGTCTTTTATTACCCTGAACATCTGCCTCTCATAAAAACCAAAACA
This sequence comes from Halyzia sedecimguttata, assembly GCA_937662695.2. Classification (NCBI taxonomy): domain Eukaryota; kingdom Metazoa; phylum Arthropoda; class Insecta; order Coleoptera; family Coccinellidae; genus Halyzia; species Halyzia sedecimguttata. Next base: position 27,493,532 of record OW569420.2, on the reverse strand, counting down.
TATCTTGTATCTGCCATTTCGTTCGTTGTTTGCGCTGAGAGAGTTTGTTTGCCTATTTTGTTAGTTCGAGTCGAGCTTCAAAAGAGGAAAAAATTTATCAAATTGAGTTTACTGTCTAGAATATCAGAAGAGGTAAGTGTAGTAATTTGCTGTTACTGTTATTTAGAAATAATAATCTTCGTTTAGAGCACAAGAGAAAATCTGGTTAATTATCGAGTTATGATTTTTTTACTTCTATTCAGCTGGGGTTCAATTCAACTCAACTAAATAGAAATAATTATATATAGTTGGCTGCAAATTAAAAAAAATTGGATATAACCCACATTCAACCGAAAAATAACCCTAGTTAACGTACATAAAAAACCTTGAGTTTGTGTTCAATGAAAAAATATTGAATTTTGTCAAATGATTTTATCAATTGAAATTGTAATCATGAAAGTTTTGGAAAAACCCTTGTTCATTTGAATTTTCCTCCAAAAATTATGCTTGTTTTGATAGTTTTTCTGCCTGAACTAATTGATTGAATTCAACCTTCTCAAAAATGTTTCGTTTTTTAGTATGTCCGGCAATAAGTGTGAATTTCACAATTGTGGCATGTCCAGTAAAAAGGATAAAAGCCTGAGATTTTATAAATTTCCAACCAATGATACTGAAAGATGCAAAAAATGGATTTTGAACTCAGGTAGGTACTCAACCATTTTGATATATTATATATTTTAGCAAGAATTTATATATTTTTTATCTATAATTATACAGCCAAGGAAGTAGTCTGTTTTCTGCAAAAATATAGAAATATTTTGCCCCAAAGTTTTAGAGGAACCTCCAAATTTATTTCAATTTATTTTTGGTTAATAATAATAATAGATACTATACTTTCTATTTGCCTTCCCAACTGATCCAGAATCAGTTCTGATGTCTAGTTGAACTGATCTTTTTCTGACAAATAGAACATGACAATTTTTGGGTGAAGTTTAAATTTTGAGATTATCGCATAACACTAGCCATGTTTTCAATGGAGTTGTTCAGCTTTTTGCGCGTATGTTCTGGGGAACATCTCGTTATCATTTTGCCCAAATGTCTGTAACTTTCGAATTTTTTGACGAAAATGGTCTCAAACGATTTAGTTCGACTCCCCAATGAAGAATTCGATGTCAAATTCAATTCTGTCCGGCCGTTTCCACGATAACTTGAGAACGAAAAGAGCTAGCGACTTGAAATTTTCAGGGTGGGTGGCGCATCCCAATACGACGGACAAGTTCGTTAATGGGCATAATCGGCCCAGTGGTTTCCGAGTAATGATTTTGTTTTCAACCAATATAAATCCGATCGAATTGAAACTTGGTGAGTAGTTGTAGAATATGAACCTAAGCACGTTCGTGAAATTTTATGCGAATCGTATGGCTAGAAAATTAAAAAAAAATTAGTGAAAAATATTTTTGTTGTCACGATAACTTGAGAACGGAAAGAGATAGCGGCTTGAAGTTTTCAGGTTAGGATGTGCACCATAACGCGACATTACAGTTTGTTTATGAGCATAATCGGCCAAACGGTTTTAGAGTTATAGCCATCTGAAATTTGGTGGTTTTTTGTTCCTCATTAACTCGAAAAATACTGAACCGATTGAATTCAAACATGGTTATTAGTTGTAGAATGCCAACGCGGAAATGTTTGCAAAATTTGGTGAGGATAGCATTTGTAGAAGATTTTTAATAAATCATTGAAAATAAAAAAAAAAATTCTATATATCAGTAACTATCCGTTTGAAATTGCTGAAATTCTGCAAGAGCCTTCATAACCTAACTCTACTGCCAAGTTTCTAGTTTTAATACGATCGGTTAAATATTGTTGGAGATTCGAGCATTCTTGTGTGAGTTCAGTAGATGGGTGACCGTTGCCTCGATAACTTTCGAACGAAAGCAGATATGGACTTGCAGTTTTCAGGGTAGGTTGCGTATCCGAAAGGGACAGTTGAGTTCGTTTTTGGACATAATCGGTCTAACGGTTTCCGAGTTAACCCACCTGGAATATTATTTCCTTGATAACTCAAAAAATAAATATTCGATCGAATTGAAGCTTGGTAACTAGTAGTAGAAAATCAACATAAAGACGTGTTTAAAATTTTGTAGGAACCATACCCCTAGAAGATTGGTTTCGGAGTAACGCAAAAAAAAATTTGCTAATACTTTCGGAGATATGATTTTTCTAAATTTCAATAATAAATCATACTTCTATGTTTTCACAGAATGCTATTATTATTCTATCTAAGCTTTATTATATGATCTGTGTTCATACTCGTACATTTCATCCTGTTCTATAAGAGAGAGTCAAATTCAGTTCAGCTATTTTAATTTGATTTCTTCCATGGTGCAGTTCTTATTATCAGATCGCTCTTTTAATCTTGATAAATAAATTATTATTTGAATTGAATTTCCTTTATGATGCAGTTCTATCATAAGAATACATTGATATAATTCCCAACTCTGAGAAACTAATACTTTCGGAGATATAATTTGTCTGTTTGAACTAGAGCGCCAGAAAGCTCCTGTCCACAGGGCTTGAACCCATTTTTAATTACAAGAACATGCCATCGTTTTGTAGTATTATTAATTATCATATTATAGGCAGTATATTGGCATGAAATACGTTTTTTGAGTTGTCTAGTAGTAGACGATCGAAGTGGATATCTGCTATTGAAAGAGGAATGTTTATAATTATTAATAGACCTGCATAATGGTTTTACTTACTGTTTACTTACTAAAGAGCTGGTGTACATTGAAGATTGAAAGGAACTAAGGACTATCACACATATCCAAACAATGGAAGTTGAGATCATTCTCTATTTTAACATTTTTAATTAAATCGAGTAATTATCAAACCTGGTGCGAAAAATTATTTTTCCTTATTATTCACCAAATCTTCTGCGTCCATTTCCATTTTTCATCCATTTTTATATCGAACTAGTCGATTTTTTCTAATGAAAATACACAAAAAGCTAGGTCATTGTAAACTGATTTCATCAGAGACCGAGTTCGAATCAGTTCATAATGAAGTCGCATGACTTTTTTTTTTGCAAATAGAAAGCCACTCTTATTGATATCGACATTAATCTTGTTTTAGGAAATGGAAATCTTGTCGATATTAGCCCGAAGTCATTGAAGAAGAAAGTTATATGTAGTAAGCATTTCTCCGAAGAACAGGTACTACCCAAGAGATTACCGCTTGACGCAGTTCCTGTGAAATACATCTCGGATTCAAGTAGTTCAAACGAGACAGTTGCATCGAGTCCAGATTTAAAAGTAAAAAGTGTTTCCAAAACTTATGGAAATAGACAAAGTACATCCTTGCAGGTGGACCAATCCGAAGAGAGTGGAAGCAGTGGGAATCAATATTTGCAAGAACTGCAAAATTTGCCTGTTGGCCAGAAGAGGAAGAGGAAACGAAATTTTTTGTCAGAGGAAAATGATAGACTTAGAAAAGAAGTTGATAGCTTAAAACAGCAATTAAATAACGAAAAGAAAAAAGTTATCAAGGCACAGTTATCTTCAAAGATTCTGTTCAAAGAATGTACCAGCCAATTTTCGGCTAGCTTAGTGAAAATGCAGCTGGCCCATCGGAACAGATGTCCATGGACACCGGCTGAAAAAAAAACAGCATTGTCTATTTACTATAAAAGTCCATCAGTTTATAAGTATTTGAGACAGAAGGGTGTTATACTTCCAGGCACATCTACGATAAAGGCATGGTTGGGAAATTTCAATTGTTGGCCTGGATTTAACAAAAAAATGTTGACACAATTGCATATAAAAACACAAACAATGAAAGACTCTGAAAAAATATGTATTGTGATGTTCGATGAAATGAGTTTGAAAAGAAATTTAGACTACAATCAGAAAATTGATAAGATTGAGGGTATAGAGAACTTGGGATCGTTGGGCAGAAAACCTATTCTAGCTAATCAGGCATTAGTTTTCATGATCAGAGGAATTTATTCTTCTTGGAAAATTCCAGTTGCTTATGTTGTGTCAAAAGATGGTGTAAATGCCCATGAACTCCAGACGCTTCTTCTCAATTGCTTGGAGCACCTCGTGGGTGTAAATCTGAAGCCTATTGGTATTGTCTGTGATGTATCTGCAGTTAACCAGCAGCTGTATAAAAAGTTGGATATCACTAAGGAGAAACCATATTTTTTATTTAAGGAAAAAATATATGTTGCTCTTTATGATACACCACACTTGTTAAAATGTTTGAGAAATAATTTTCTAAACTCATATTTCCTTTATAAGGATAAAAAAGTTGACTTTGGAGACATCAGAAAAGTTTTCGAAATAGACAGCAGCAGTAAATCAGGTAGGTGTCTTCTAAAACTAACTAATAAACATTTGAACCCAAATGGATTTGAAAAAATGAGTGTTAAGTTAGCTGCTCAGCTCTTCAGTAACAGTGTGGCAGCTGCATTGAAAGTTGCCGTCAGAAGTGGAGAACTTCAGACAACAACAGCTGAAAATACTGCCTATTTTATAAAAACTATAAATAATCTATTTGACGCCCTCAACAGCACCCAATTCAAAAATTCCAATCCTTATAATAGGGTTCTTAGCGATAAAAATCCACAAGTATTAGAAGCTCTGAATTCGGGGTATGAATTGATGGAAAATTTGTGTAAAAAAAACAAAAAGGGCGACTTCACCAGGCCTCCAAGTTTTGATGGATTTTTGCAAACCATCAATGCGGTCAAAATGATCTTCTTAAATCAAAAAAATAAGGGGTTTTCATTTTTATTTACTGGGCGACTTATACAGGATCCTCTTGAGAACCAATTTTCAATATATAGGCAAAGGGGAGGCTACAATAGGAACCCCACTGTTAAGTCATTTCGGGCTGCGTTTAAAATTAATATAGTGAGCAATTTAATAAAGCCAGCTAATAGTGCTAATTCTGGTACGAACATTGACAGTGATGATAATATTTTTGATTTTGATGACGCTTTAATGAATACTTCAGTCAATTTACTCCTTGGTGAAAAAGATGAGAATATTCCCGAAGTTTCGAACAGCTCCGAGTCTGATTCATCTGTCCCCACCACCTCTTCCAATTCTAAATTCTCACTAGAAAATTTCAGTTTGGAAAATTGCTCTACAACTTATTTTGCAGGATACTTAGTCAAAAAAGTATTAAAAAAATATAACTGTGATTTATGTCGAAAAAATCTGGAAGGAAAGGAAAATCTTGAAAATGCAGATGAGCTACTCATATTTTACAAAAATTACGATATTGAAAAAGAAAATTTGTTGAAAACTCCTACAAATTCAATGAAAAATTTCACAAAGATATGTATGACAGATTTCAATGACAATATGAAAAAATTTTTGAACAAGAGAGTTGTTAGGAATATGAAGCGAAAAATAATTGTGAATCTGGAGAAAAATATTCCTGATTGGTTCAATGTAGATGAAAACTGCAAGGAACATATAGACTATATCTTTGAATTATTACTCAGGACATTAATTTTCAAATATTGCAAAACTGTGTCAAAATCTATGACAACTCGAGCACATACCAAAAATGTGAAATTGTCAATATTACAACATAGATGAATTAACGTAATATAAGACTGATAATTGAAAATCATTGATTTAAGAGTTTTTGTTGTGTTGCATAGTATTTTTCCAATATTTATAAATAAGTGTCCTAAGAATAATCTAAGCATATAATAGTTGAATTTAAGCGAGTAATTAAAACAGAGTGGTTAAGACCAATTCCCTTTCAATCATAAACAATTGGTGATGATAGAAAGGGATTGGTCTAAACCACTCTGTATTGGTTACTTAATTAAATTCGACTAATATGTTCTCTTCAATATCACCTCACAGAGAAATGTCAAATATTTATCTGTTCGTCTTAATTTCAAGGTCTTCCACTCCTTACAGGTTATTTATATTATTAAATCACAATTAAACTTTTCTGTTATTTACTTTATCATCATAATCTGCAAATTAAATTCTTTAGTATTACTTAAGGGACTGGAATCAGAAGACTCTGAACTGAAAATATTATCAACAATCGAAATAGTTCAATACTATGGGTGCGTTTTTATTTTAATCGAAATTTCTAATCGATTAATCGTAAATGAATCGGTGTGTTTATATTTTCAAGTATTCATTCACTTTACGAAAATAAAAACACACCGATTCTTTTACGATTAATCGATTAGAAATTTCGATTAAAATAAAAACGCACCCTATTTCTCAATATCACTTTAGCTTACAGTTTTAATTTTTAGTCACCTCAAAAATATTTAAAATTAATTTTCAAGAGGATCATGTTGAAACCTGCCAATGTTCAAAATGAAATTTCTAGATTTTTTGCATTTTGGAAGACTTCCATTTTTTGTTAGTAACTATTAATTGAGTTTAAAAGGCTTCAATGGTTTTCCATGTATGTCAACATTTTACAAAGTTTAATATCAAATTCTATACAGTATCTATAGCAATCAGTACTTTCTGTTTTTCATCTCTTAGGATTTATTAAAAGGGTTAAGATTTCTGAATTAACTGATGTGGATGCAAAAAAATTTTCTTTTCAAAGCAGATTTGATTGTAGCTCCTACAGTGTGACAACTGAGCATCTTATTGAAATTCATTTTTACAAAATAATTTGGGTTCACATGCTTATCAGGCAGAACGAGGACACATTAAGCGAGTAACCAGAATAGAGGGGTTAAGACCAATTCCTTGCTATCATAACCAATCGGTTATGTATAGCTAGAGATTGGTCTTAACCACTGTGTTCCGGTTACTCACTTAAATTTGACTATTTGCTTGTTTATTGTTGAAATATACTAATTCGTCTTAAGATTAATCATAGTTTTGTACACAATTCTTCGATACAAAATAACCTACTGAAATTTCCTTTGATGAATAACTTTCATGATGATTAGGTATTACTAAAGTCAGATAAGCAAGAACAGGTTTTATTGTCCTAATACTTTCCATAGATTTTTCCATTGTAGTCTATTTTTCTTCTCCAGATCAACTCATGAAACATAATAAATTTTTGTTCTGTTTCATACTTCCAACATTGATACAATAATCACCTTTGAACGATCAATGATATATTGATGATAACAATATGTTAATTTATCATAAAAAATGTTGATCATGTCAAACCCTTCCTATACTGAATATTATAAAACAATATAGCATTTCAATACGTATGGATAAATGCATATTGACCAATAATATTCATCGTCTAGGGGGCGCTTAAGATGGATGAATCATTTATAATTTTGATCGAAACTACAGTCGAATTTAAGTGAGTAACCGGAGCAGAGCGGTTAAGACCAATCTCTTGCTAAACATAACCGATCGGTTATAATAGCAAGGGATTGGTCTTAACCGCTCTGTTCCGGTTACTCGCTTAAATTCGACTTACATGTCACCCATAGTCATGGTTGGTTCTTCAATATTTTTGATCATGTTTGGTATATGAATATCTAACCTTTGTATGTTTTGAATTTGGAGCCATTGCTTAGGTGTATCAATTCACTTTGTGTCAAACTCATTTATTCCAAGTGCCCCCTAGCTATAACGACCTTGTTGACTGCTACACTTAACAGTTCTGTGGTTGTTTCTGTATACCATGTCCTTAGTCTTTTTGTAATGTGTCTGAGCCATGTTAGATAGATATTATTTTATATTTCAAATAAATTACAATGTACATGATAAATTTAAATGAAATTCTGCCAGACCATATGTGGCTATCCCCATTAGCAGGGTTTATTAATTTTGTTCTTAAATATTTTATTGTTCGGATAAATATTTAATATCATTTGGTATTATTTTGAAAGCTGTTATTTATGTTCATGTATGCAGGACTTTCCTCTGTTAGTTAACCTGTGTGCAGGAAAGTTTTCGTCTAATGAACTTGTGTATATTTACATGTTTTCTTGTGATTTTTGCCTATTTTTTGCGCGTATGTTCTGGGGAACATCGCGTTATAGTTTTGCCCAAATGTCTGTAACTTTCGAATTTTTTGACGAAATTGGTCTCAAACGATTCAGTTCGACTCCCCAATGAAGAATTCGAGGTCAAATTTGATTCTGTCCGGCCGTCCGTTGCCACGATAATTTGAGAACGAAAAGAGCTAGCGACTTGAAATTTTCAGGGTGGATGGCGCATCGCAATACGACGGACAAGTTCGTTAATGGGCATAATCGACCCAGTGGTTTCCGAGTAATAATTTTGTTTTCAACCAATATAAATCCGATCGAATTGAAACTTGGTGAGTAGTTGTAGAATATGAACCTAAACACGTTTGTGAAATTTTGGGCGAATCGTGAGGCTAGAAAATTTTAAAAAAATTATTAAAAAATATTTTTGTTGTCACGATAACCTGAGAACGGAAAGAGATAGCGGCTTGAAAATTTTAGGTTAGGTTGTGCATCTGAATGCGACATTTGAGTTTGTTTATGAGCATAATCGGTCAAACGGTTTTAGAGTTATAGCCATCTGAAATTTTCTGAAATTTGGTGGTTTTTTTTTCCTCATTAACTCGAAAAATACTAAACCGATTGAATTCAAACTTGGTTATTAAATGTAAAATGCCAACGCGAAAATGTTTGCAAAATTTGGTGAGGATAGCATTTGTAGAAAATTGTTAATAAATCATTGAAAAAAAAAAAAAAATTCTATATATCAGTAACTATCCGTTCGAAATTGCTGAAATTTTGCAAGAGCGTTCATAACCTAACTCTACTGCCAAGTTTCAAGTTTCAACACAATCGGTTGAATATTGTTGGAGATTCGAGCATTTTTGTGTGAGTTCAGTAAATGGGTGACCGTTGCCTCGATAACTTTCGAACGAAAGAAGATAGGGACATGTAATTTTCAGGGTAGGTTGCGTATCCGAAAAGGAGAGTTGGGTTTGTTTTTGGGCATAATGGGTTCAACGGTTTCCGAGTAATATATACACCTGGAATATTATTTCCTTGATAACTAAAATAATAAAGATTCGATTGAATTGAAGCTTGGTAACTAGTAGTAGAAAATCAGCATAAAGACGTGTTTAAAATTTTGTAAGAACCGTACCCCTAGAAAATTTGAAAAAAATGACGAAAAAAAAAATTTAAGAACCGCACCCCTAGAAAATTAAAAAAAAATCACGAAAAAAAAATTGGTTCAAGCACTGACGTGAAGTCAGAAGCTTTTGCGCGTATGTTCTATTGTCCATTCTTCTGTATTGGACACCCTTAATCGAATTTACCATGGTTAATTATGTTGTCCATTCTCCTGTATTGGACACTTAATTCGAATTTACCATGGTAAATTCGAAATAAGAGTGTCCAAAATAGGAGAATGGACAACATAATTAACCATGGTAAATTCGATTAAGGGTGTCCAATACAGAAGAATGGACAATAGAACATACGCGCAAAAGCTTCTGACTTCACGTCAGTGCTTGAACCAATTTTCTTAAATAGTCTGTATACAGTGAATATGCTACTTTTAAATTTTCTCCTACATGATTGCTTCTTGATATTCTTTTTGTGTAAATACATTATCCGTTATGATTATTCTTCCACTTTAATAATGTAAACCTTACTTATGAATTGACTGAAATAAAAATATACCTAAAATATATTAATTTGTTTACTTACTGAAAGATCATGATTTCCAAGATGATTAATTTATGACAAAAGTTGGTCAAAGTGTGTTTTATACTACAGATCTACCTCCACTTTATCTTAACATATACATACATATGTATTTGCTGAAGAGCTTTGAGGGTTAATATCAGATAATACTCGTTTTTTTTTAACCAAGTTTCATGAATAGAGGAAATCTATCTGGTCATATTGGATCCCTTCAAATAAAAGTAAAAATTTCTGATTTTTTTACCGCAATGTTCTACGGTCAGTACATACTGCTGTAGTCACACAGCAATAGTGAAAATATTTGGATATCTATATAAAAAAAAAGAATACAGGGAAATAAAAAGAATCATATAATTCGTCAACATATTTTCAAGAAACAGCATTTGGTGATAGTCCGGAATAAAATTCATAATTTTTCAAGCAATAACTGCAGCATACCGATGGTCTTTTTTTCATTCATTTTCCTAATAATTACATAACTGAAAGTATGGTAAGATTCAATTTTTCATTAGCTTTCCATCGATGAGAACAAAATTTGGGTAGGGTTGAAGGGAAATATTCAATCTTATCGCCAAAAAATGGGGAAAAGTAAAAATCAATTCACGTTTTATTTTAAGTTGTTGGTTCCAAATACGAATTTTGTTCCATACTATCGTCCAACCCTCTATATTCGATTACATTTGCTGAATTCAATAATAACGTCATAATGGAAAATTTTTAACTGAAATAGTGATAAGAGAAAATTTTCATGCAATTTTCTCTTATTACTATTTCAAGTGTTCTGAAAGAACAAAAATTTTCCATTATGACGTAATTATTGAATGAGATGATGAGTTAATTTGACTCTACATAATAGAAGCGAAAAGAAAAGAAGGACTTGAAAAATTAATTAATATATTGTGAGAATCAGGCATCCACAAACCATGCCTGGAGCCGATCCTGTATTTTCTTCGTAATTCATCTCAATCCTCTAAAGAGGGCGCATGAGGACGGGTGTCTATTTGAACAGTATCGAGAATTCTCGCTAGATGGCTCTGAAACACGTTTCCCAAGGTGGGCCTACTATGTCTTCTATATACAATGCTAATATAAATAAAAGGAGGCATGTTGATATTACAGGTTTATTTATATTGTATCATATAGTTGATCTATTTACTGTTAGATGGCTCTGAGGAGACAATTACTGTACAGTGACTCTAACAAGACAGTGGCGACAATTGAGTCTAAGCCCCGCCCACCCGCCATGTTCTTGCTAAATTTGAATAAATTTATGAGAAGATTTCGAAATATAGCAGATAAATGAATAAGTTTGATGACTTATTGTGTTATTTGAAATATATATTGCATATGTACATTATTTTCATTTGTGGTGAACTGTTTTTTCGCTTTTTCTCCCAAAATTATTCATATAAACTTCCATTTCATTTTTCAAACTCGCACACAATCCTCAAGTAGTTTCTATAGAAACCTGGAAGACTTTGGTAAAGTTATTTTCTTAACAAGTGCGGAAAGTGATTCTTTTTCTCACGAAAATGCCGTTGCTCGAACGGGCGAAGCGAATTTGACAAACAACGGAGGGCGGGAAAGACACTTTCCGCAAGAGTTAGGAACAATATTTTTCCTACTAGCGTAAATAAAGCCCTTTCACGGAGATTTTTTCTTCTTGAAGCTAAGATTAGCAAAAATTTTCGAAAGTTCAGTAGATAGAGAAATTCAATTAACTTCCTTTTCCACACGCATATGCGTGCGAATTTTGAAAGGTGCTATTTTCGAACGTTAATGCGTAGCGCTAGTATAAAAAATAAAATACTCTCACTTTTTATATCTAATGTATCAGAAATATCACACCCCAAAACTCATTCATTTATACTGATACAACTGATTTGCAGCACTGCGCTATCAATGATGGAGTATATATTATATACTTTAGCACAGGTTTTAATATATGAAATGCGATTCATTATTATTAATGATTCATTAAGTCATTTCTGTAATCATGCGTACATATCAATGAATGATTTGATTCGTTATAGAATGGAGAGAGAGAGAGGGAGAAATAGAGAGAGTACACCATAATTTCAAACTTATATTGTAAAATTAAAATACATAATACATACATATGTATACACAGAACTATGAAGAATATAATATTGTATGAGTATGTACATACTTGATGACAATTCAGATCAGTTTCACAGTAAATGACCAGCTACTGATTTGCTGCTATATTTTCTAGATTCTGATTTTTTCTTTTTTGAGTTTATTTTCAATCGAAATGAAATAAACCTTTTTGTGATTTTATCCTTCAAATTGTGGCAATTTGGAATATCTAATTCCAACTTAGCCATTTCTTCGAAATAAAATTCTTTTAGATTCACATTCTGTTTAGAAATATGCTCAAAATACTTTCTAAATATGTTTTCCATATCTACGAAGAAATAAAATGCTACTTCTGATACAAAAAATAAAGAATCTTCTTTAAAGCGCTTGATTATGCTGAACTTTGTGAATCTTTTGTATATAGGTATTTTTGAACCTACAGAATTCAAACATGTGGTACATGTCTTAGATGTGTTCTTTATACTTTTAAGGATATAACCACAAATATTATATAAAGAATTTACTTCGCTGAAGGACAGATTGAATGTATAGTTATCTACATCAATTGGTAATTTCACATCCTCATATTTATATTGTTCTTTTACATCCAATATATCTATGAAATCGCTCAAAAATTCCCTATCATCATCGCTATAGCTACTTGAGGATACACTTTTTAAATATTGTGATACACATATTATTTTCAAATTGTTTTTTATCTGTATGGCATTGGGAATTACCTGTTTACTCCTCAAAACACAGAAGAGATTTTCAAGGCAATCTTGTGAAAATCTACTTGTCAATATGAATTCAAATCCCATTTCATTTAATAATATAGGATGCAGTTGCAGCATCGACTCTGTTGAAATGAGAACTCCTGACTGGCAGGGTTTCCAAATTTTCTTTACACCAACTTTTATTGAAGAAAAAAGCTCTATGATTTCTTCGAGAAATGAAATTGCTTCTTGGTATTTTGTAACATCAAATATACTGAGTGCGCTAGATGGATGCCTAGAGGTCATCAAATAAAACCATTTCTCCACTTCATCCAAAAACCATGCTGTTGATAAATACTCTGGCTTACCCATTTCTTCAGCTAAAAATTTTAGTGCACTACTAACCGAGTGACTTATAACACTGGTCGATGTGCTAACCTTCATTTTGGCAAAATGAGAAGGGAGAAGATCTTCTTCTGTTAGTTTTGGGGCCAATTTGAAAAGATTATTTTCTTGGTGTCTGACCAGTTCATGTATATGACTAGATGAGACAGTATTTGATGGCAGATTATATTTTTCAACAAAGAAATGTGGCAGCTCAATTATCTTGTTGACCATCAACATTGACTTGATGTTTTTGAAAAGGTGAGGTACATCGGCAAAAACAAACACATTCTTGTCTGGATCAATCGGGTGAGTAATGCTGCATTTGACTGGAGAATGTTTACTTGCCCCCACTCCCCATGATCTCCACAGAGCTTGATTTGAAGGACCCATATCTGACGTGATGCTCACAATTTTTAAATTGATTTCTTCGCACTTTTTAAAGATCTCATTTATAATGCCATCAAATACTGCACCTTTCACAGAATCTCCAGTGAAATAATATCCAACAACTTGCTTCCAATGTGTCGCAACTCCCCCTAGCATAAAAACTAATACATGTGTTGCCATTCCTTCATGTTCAGGAAGAGTAATATCTCCAAAATACTTGCTTAATGAAGTATCATAACTTCTTCCAGGAGTTATGGACATCTCATCCAACACTAAAACACAGTTCCTGTCTTTCTCACTGAATGACTGAACTTTCAAATCAAGAAATTCAAATACTTCGTACAGAATGCCAGAATCAAATTTTAAATTTTGGAGTCGTCGTTGAAGTGTTCTCAAAGATGGTAATGGATATCCTTGTTTCAGTAATTCTTGATAGCCATTATTTCCGCAGCTAAATTTAAGTTTTAGTGACTTTATTACGGTCTCTTTGCTCCACTTCATTAGTTTAGTGGATTTGCCACTTCTTTTTTTTTTCAATGCAGAAAGTTGATCAGTGCTAAAAAACGTACTCTCTTCGTTGCAAGCACAAGTTACTCTAGTTTTCAATAAATTGTATTTTTTCGTACAATTTCTCAGAAGTTTTTTGTACTTCCTAGCCTTGAGCTTTTCTCTTAGGTACATTTTCTTTAATTTATTGAAGGATCCCTCCTGTGAATCTGATGTGATATTTTGGAATGTAGTATCATCGCTACTGGTCTTAGAGGTGTCACCAATCTTATTCAAATCAGTTAGGGAAGTAGATGGTGTATTTACATCAACGTTGATCATATCAGGGATTTCTGATGACATATCACCTGGGAATAAAATGTCTTTTAATATCATTATTATAAGTACAAGTTAATTTTTGTGACATTGAATAAAGTACAGAATTTGAAATAGTAGAGTTATCGAAACTCAAATACAGGCCCAACTTTATTATGAATCCAGTAATAAAAGAGCCCTTAATGTTGGTCTGAAATTTAAACTATAGAAGCGACTTGTGCCCTGTTAATTTTAGGATAGCCGTACGTTCTTAATCTCAACATGAAAGTTTGATGAATTCAATCACTATCCATAAAAAATCAACTTAATCAGGAACAAATCTCGATTAGTTTAGTGGGTTGGATTTGTTGGGTTGTAGTTGAAACTGAAAATCCTCGAGTAAATTGAAAAATGAAAAGTAGATTAAAATAAGTAAACCAAAATATATTTCTGATTAATCGATTAGCTAATTTGATGTGAATAAAAACGCACCATAGTTTTCATGAATGCATAGACTAACTGAATACTTTTTCTATGGTACTTTTCAAAAAGCTGTGAACCAAAATGCATTGTCTCAATGTGAATCCATAAAATTCAGGAGATTATTCAGGCTGAAAATATCGAAAATAAAATGTGTAATAATCAAATTTGAAACTGGAAAAAATTGGTTTGATAATAGCAATATAATTTCAAACTGAAAAAATATGAACAATTTTTGTATAAACTTTTCGATTCGTATCACAAAATTCACGAATATCAATCAGCCATTCTAATTATTATTCGACATGAAACAATACTGAAGGTGAATGTTAGAAATGAAGTTAAGAAGGGATTTTTTGCTTATTGATTCCTTAAAAGATGTAGGTGCGTGTTAATGTTAATGTGTTAAAATAGAGGAACTTCATTTAAGGATCAACAAAAAAGGCCTTTCGATAAATCTCTAGTTTCATAAGGATCTATCTTTGCAAGTTTAAGTACTTACCTGAATGCAAAACATCCGGTTTTTTAGGAGATATTGGTTTTCTTATTTTTGGTGGTTTTCTAACTTTCACAGGTTGTGAAAATGAAAAGATAGTAGGTTCAGCACTGGATTTTAAAGCTCGCTTACCATCTACTCTTGTTTTCTCCCACATTTCTGGAGCAAAGTGGACCTAAAATTTATGTTTTGTTACATAAGTAATAACTATTGATACAATCGAGATCTTACCTCACACAAACAAGAATAATCCGTAGGTTTCCAATTAACTCTCTTCATTTTAATCAACCACTGTTTCCTCCTCAATGGATCTTTAGGGAAATGTTTCATTAAAAAGCCTTTCTTTGCAGAATTGCTGCAATTAATTGCTGCACAACCTGGCATGATCTGTTGACAAGTACAAGGATTTATTTGGATTGAATTTAGTAATACCTCAATTCCAGCATTCAACACTGTATATTTCAATATAAAGAATTGTATGTTGATATCATCATGTAACTTACCAATGAAACGAAAACGGTCTCCAAAAATACAGTAAAACAGTTGTGAGAAGAAAAATGTCTGTTTCCAATATAGAAATTGCACTCACAAAGAATCAAAAGGTTCAAAATATTAGCTCAAAGACACAAAACACGCCAAACACAGGAGGACTTTACTGCTAATAGTGCTAATAGTACTAATACACGACGTAAACAAAGAAATTTAGCAATTTAATGGCGGATTTCATCACGTGAGACCACTGACCAATCAAAAACGTGACACTCCATTGTCGCCACTGTCTTGTTAGGCTTGTTTCACATGCATACGGTTCCATTCGGTTCGGTTCGTTTTCGGTTTCAACCGAAAACGAATGAAGGCCTTTCACACATATACGGTTCATATTAGGTTTTGTTATCTTGCGACACGGGCTCACAATTCCAATTGTTCCGCGACGTCAGATTCATCAAAGCCATTCAAAATTGAACACATACATCTTAGAATGCATCCTACGTCTTTAATTCATCTTTATATTTTTCGGAAGTTTTGTCCTGCAGCACTGGTTTAGATTTACTGCTGAAATCAGTCCATCCACATTTGGTAAACCATCATTTTCTCATGAATACTGAGATAGCAACAAAGTCCCGAAAATATGTATGTTTATATTTCTATATTTGAACAATTCGTGAAAAATTGAAAGATATCTGCTCGATTTGAGGTTAAAACCACACAACGAGACAGAAAACATATGTAAATATTTATTACTTTATGGTTAAAACCGAAACTAAACCGTATTCGTGTGAACGCCCCGGTTGATCTGTATTCCCTACACACGAATCCAAACCTGATAGAAACCTATTCGTGTCGAGGGAGTATTCGGTGCTGTACGGTTTCTATTCGGTACCGAATCTAAACCGGAGCACCGTTTCACACTTGTCGCCAGCGACCGAATTGAAACCGAAAACGAAACGAACCGAATGGAACCGTATGCATGTGAAACAAGCCTTAGAGTCACTGTAAATTACTGTAACAGTGTTCTGTGATGTTCGTTTTGTTCATGTTGATGATTCTTTCGTGTGTTCATAAAAGAAGAAGTCATGCTGTTGTATGTTTAACCGATATCTTATCTAAATAAAGTATAATAAATAAGTTACGAATAGTGTATGTGTTCTTCCAAGATCCGATTCACACCAATAATATTTACAATTTTTATGCTGGTACACATTCATCAAGCGATGAAGAAGATATGGATTCAAACACTGAATCATCAAGGGATTCCCATTCACCGAGCAGGAATCCATCAGTCAATACAATTACACCAGCACAACTTGCAGCAGCTATTGCAAATGCCGCTAAATCTGTGCATAGGCAATTCTGCAACTACCCCCAGCAGTATGTCAAATATAATCACAAATGAAATGTTCAACAATGCATTGCAACAAGCATTTATTAATACACCACTGGGTACACCCCCTGTAACTCCTGGGACGACTACTGAAAATTTAAACTTCAGCAGTTTAGCTGGAGGATATGAGAATCATCTTGGACAAATGCATGAACTTGGACTGACTAATGATGCAATGAATATTAGAGCTCTGCATACAACATCTGGTAATTTACAAGAAGCTGTAGAATTGATCCTGAACGGAGTCATAGACTGAATCAAAAATTTGTTATTATTTAGGAATTTTATTGTGATTTCAATTGAACTGAAATGATGTTTCCATCTGATTTTGTATGAAAATAATTTATAAATTTGTGAAATAAAGTTAGAAAATCTAGGTTCACTTATGAATAATCATTAAGGGATACTATGGTACTAAGGTATATTCATCATTAAATGGTTTATTTCTGGATTTTCTCTCCCAAAACTCTGAAAAATATCTCTAAAATAAAAAATTAATTATTCTGTGATTTCCTTCTGCGTAAGAAACACTAGATATTTGTCAGAAGCAATCAATTGACAATGTTGCCTAACAAACAACAACGAAACAACATCAACGAAGAAACAACTATATCGTAACGTTTCGGAGTCTATATCAGACTCCTTCGTCAGAGGCTCAATGAAAATCGTTAGAATTATTTTGTTGATAATTTTTTTGTGAAATTCAAGAATTGTCACATTGACAGTATTTAAAAAAATCATAGCTAACATAGTTTTACTTCGCATAGAAATTTCCAAGTTCCAACTCCTTTTTCAATAAATTTAGCCAAATATGGTCAATACCAATTGAGCAATTTGCAAAATTGCATTCTCTGTTCAATAAAATACAAGTTGACTCCTTAAGTTTCCTTTTCATAAAATCAGGTTCTCTCATTAGAATCTTTGTATTACTCCAATCCATCATATGATCTCCTTGGATTGTACATACATGTTCTGCTATTTTTGATTTCTGTATGTCTCTATTTCTCAAGTTATTTTTATGCTCTGACTTTCTTACTTCTAGTGGTCTTGATGTTTCTCCTGTGTATGATTTACCACAAATACAAGGAATATTATATAGGTACACAGTTTTTTGATTTTTGTTTTTCATTTATGGGTTTTGTTTTCGTTAATAAAGACCTAAGATCATTCTGTGTTTTGAAGACGGTTCTTATATTGAACTTAGAACCTATTCTTCTAATTTTTTCAGAAAGGCCACGAACATAAGGGATCACATTCAACAGAAAAACAATTTATTATATATTATTGAAAAAGGAGTTGGAACTTGGAAATTTCTATGCGAAGTAAAACTATGTTAGCTATGATTTTTTAAAATACTGTCAATGTGACAATTCTTGAATTTCACAAAAAAATTATCAACAAAATAATTCTAACGATTTTCATTGAGCGTCTGACGAAGGAGTCTGATATAGACTCCGAAACGTTACGATATAGTTGTTTCTTCGTTGATGTTTTTTCGTTGTTGTTTGTTAGGCAACATTGTTCAATTGATTGCTTCTGACAAATATCTTGTGTTTCTTACGCAAGAAGCAAATTACAAAATAATTAAATTTCATTTTATAGATATTTTTCAGAGTTTGGGAGAGAAAACCCAGAAAAAAACCGTTCAATAATTCGAATTATTTATATATAAATTCAAACTCAAATTCACTCCTATGTAGAAAAACACGTATGTCGACCGCAATCGGCTGGTTATCTGTAACATTGCAATTTTTTTCCACGTGTTGACGAGTTTTTCTAACGCTCGCATGGGACACGGGACATGTCCAGCGGCGGAAAATTTCAAAATAGTACCGATAGGTAAATAGAGTCTGACCAATCCGCAGGCCCCTTGGGCTCCCCCCTCTGGAAAATCTCCCCAAACTCACGGCACATGACGTACTCACCTACCGAACCTATAAATTCGCTGTGCGCAGCAATTAGGGATTCATTCAAATACGTTCCGAGATTCCGGTTAATTCTCCGTTTAAATTCCGAAATTTCGATCCTCCGACATATAGTATCGTCAAATTCATCATTTGCTATTTCATTCGTAGTCAATTCTTACTATCACCTATTAGTGAGTTGTTTTCACATTCTTCAGGTACCGCTTTGTATATCATATTCCTGTACATTTGATTTTTGAGGAAACTTTTAATTTAAATTGATATACAGGGTGGGCCTTATCTAACTATTGATTCTTGACTTTACCTATTTTGAATTGCAACTGCCGTAACTACGCTGTATATCTTATTTTGACTCTGTCAATTTATACCGAAACATTCAATTGACATTGATATACAGGATGGTCCTTGTTTTACTATTGATTCTTCATTTTACCTATTTTGAATTGCAACTGCCGTAACTACTCTGTGTATCATATTTTGACTCGGTCACATTTATATAGAGGGTGGATCATATTTTCGTAGTTATTCATACCGATGTGCATTATCGAGTCACTTTCATATATAGGCACTGTTTTGTATATCATATTTTGATACATTTCAATCGCGTTGATATACATGGTGGACCATATATTGGTAGTCATTCATACCGTTGTGGATTATGTTATGGGGAACATAGCGTTATCATTTTGCCCAAATTAATTCTCAATTTTTTCAGTGATCGATTCGATGAAGGAGTTGCAACCTTGCAAAACCCATTGCAACTGGCGCTCGAGTAAGTTGTGGAACTAAGCCTATACTGCTCAGGAGAAAAGGTCGTCACAACATCGATGAAGAAGATATTCAAAGATCTACAACTGATTTAATCCGTGAAACCCCTGATTTGGAGTATCAATTTGGCTATTGTGAAGAGAGGTAGTCCAGTAAGTGCACTTATTTTTTTTGTTCGAAATTTAATATTTCTGATTTTTCATTGGGAAGGAAGTTGAACTAACTGAATGACTGTATAGTTCAGACCAAAAACAAAACAAATATGTAGAAAAAGCACTCAATATGAAAAATCACTCACAAGCGATTAAAAATTACCCATCATTTACAAAAAAATATGTGGGAGTTATTTCCATTTTCCCTCCGGGCTTTCGTTTTAGAGTTACAGGGTGTCAAAAAAAATAATTCTAAATTTTGTGCCAATATCCTAGGAACTGTTTGAACTATAGAAATGAACTTTTGTTCACAGATTACTACTGATTATACCTGCCATTTAATGCTACATTGATGAAGAAGATGGTCAAAAATCTACATGTGATATAATTCATGAAATCTCTGAGTTGGAGTATCAAGTGGCCCAAGGTGAAGACAGGCAGTACAGTAAGTGCACTTATTTGCTTTATATATCATATTTTGTTACTTTTCATTCACATTGATATACAGGGTGAACCATATATTCGTAGTCATTCATACCAGTGTGCATTATCGTGTCACTATTATAGGCATACAGGTTGGTCTATTTTTGGTGCTCTAGTTCCTCGGAACTGAGTGCTTTTATCAATTTGCCCAAATGTCTGTAATTTTCGAATTTTTCGATGAAAATGGTCTTAAACGATTTGGTTCGACTCACGGCCGAAAACGGGTACTCTGGCTTGGAGAAGCCACGTCCACTTCGGGCACTTCAACAATAAACATTTTTTAAACATAGTAAATATGAAAAAAAAAATTGAAAAAATTCAGGCAGCAACTGAATAGATGAATGAATAATAATCCGTTTGAACAAAATTTTTATAATAATTTTTCATTTAGTTATTCAATAGTTAATTAATAACTTTTTTCTGCTTGCACATTAACATTGCAAGTGTGATAATTGCTAAACTATAAGTATTAGATTTTTTTCCTCTCTTGGAGCAATTCTTCAAAGGCTTAAGAATAGAATCCCGTTGGGAAAATTAAAAAATGTTTATTTTTCAATTTTTTATTAATAATTTTCGTTGTTGCAAAATTAAAAACTTGAATTAATCATCGAACAGAATCCGTTTTTATGCATTTCTGCTTTATGACAGAAAGTAGAATAGAAAAAAAAAATTAAAGGTAAAAATTTATTTGTTTATAACAAATTGTTTTTTGCATAAACAATGAAAAAATGAATAAAATGAAAAATTTTTTTTTATATCGAAAAAAAAAATAAATAATGATTTTTAAAAAAAATATCGTTCCTTAATATTAATTAGAAGTGGGAGAAAATAATTGTTAATTAACAAATGCGTTTTTAAGCAATAAAAATTTTTTTTTAAGGAACAATTTTCCTTTTAAAAATCATTATTTGTATCAAAGATTGAAATTCCAAAAAAAAATTTTCAATTATCTTATAAACAACGCATTTGTTTATAAAAATTTTTTAAACAATTAGAGATAAAAATTTGAAAAAATTATTTCTATGCAGTTTGTATTAACATAAAAACAGATCGTTAATAATATTTAAAAAAAAAAATTTTATTCGATGATTAATTCAAGTTTTCAACGGGATTCTATTCTTAAGCCTTTGAAGAATTGCTCCAAGAGAGGAAAAAAATCTAAAACTTATAGTTTAGCAATTATCACACTTGCAATGTTAATGTGCAAGCAGAAAAAAGTTATTAATTAACTATTGAATAACTAAATGAAAAATTATTATAATAATTTTTTAAATTTTTTTTTTCATATTTACTATGTTTAAAAAATGTTTATTGTTGAAGTGCCCGAAGTGGACGTGGCTTCCCCAAGCCAGAGTACCCGTTTTCGGCCGTATTTTCATCCCTCTGGAAAAATTATGAATATTTATCGTACAGTTTCGGGAGTCCAGACTTTTTTTTAGGAAATTTCCTCCTCTTTTTGAATCTTTTTTCAGATTTGGAAAATCTTTATTAGTTTTTGAGATATTTACAAAAAACTAAAACCCCTTTTTTTTTAGTTAATCGTTAATAACTTTTACAATTTTTGCAAGCGGAACTTCATTTTTTTCAAAAATCATCTAGATGCCATTCTGAATCGAATGACACCTCATACATAATTTTCGGAGACTGCTGAAAAAAGTTGGTCCAAATAGCACTTGTTGACTAGTCTATTATTCCGTAGAGTCATACCAAGATACGTTCATGAAGGAAATTCGAAACTTTTCCGTTCAGTCCGTTTCCATATAATTTAAATGAGAGAATTAATTATATCGAGAAAATATTCATATAGGGAATTTAAAATCATTGGATGCATTTTAAAATCGCAGCCTATGTAGAAAAACTCCGTCAACTCCAGTTTATCGCTTATCGCCGTTTTTTGCCATATGCGGACAGATATTTCTACGATAAAAAGGCGCAAAAACTGGAGGTCCGTTGTTTATGCTCTCGAGTGTTCGAATTCCTTCTAGAATGAATGACATAATGTCGAACCAATCAGAGACGTCCAAAATCCACCTCCCTTCAAAATTAGACGAATTTGAGATCATGTGACATGTCATCCGACCGAGTCTATATAAGGGCTTTCCGAGTCAAAATTGGTAACTTTTTTTAGATTTCCGAGTAGTACACGTCAAAACTTTCGCTAGATTTCCGAGTGATAGACGTCTAAACATTTTGATAGATTTCCGATTATTTGAAGATTAATTACACCGAATATTATAACCGAATTATTTTTCCGAAAACATCGATAAATCGTCCTTTTGATTTTGATTACCGTTATACGAGAAAAAGACTCTATTTTAACCGTAACTTGTGAGTGAAAGTGAGTTCTGATTTGGGTAAGCATTCCGTTGGCCCTTTGGCTTTCCGTTTATTTTTCCGCATTGCTTGTGTTCCTTCATTTCAATTTGTTCCGAGTCAGGTCAGATGCTTGATAATTGGTCAGGTTAACAAATTAGCTTAAAGAATTTATTTCCGAATTTGTTGTATACAGGGTGATCCGATTCCATTAGTGCATTATTGGTATTTCATTTTGAATTGATTGTTATCTTTGCAAACATTGTAGGACGTAACTCCGGTAAACTTCCTGTTCAGACCCTAGTGTTTCAGCGACCGAGCCCTGGCATTTTAGGGGTTGAACTAGAAGTGGTGTTGCGTCCGAGGCATCCTTGAATAATTGGATTGAGGTCAACGTCCATATCGTGCTAGCACGAGGTGGGTTACTCGGTCTGGTATTCGAGTTTGAATTGCCGAACTGTGAGCAAGGGTGACAACCCTTTGACACCCCATTGGTGTATTATTTTATTGAAGTGTCTGGTATTTTATTTTGAATTGATTGTTATCTTTACGAACATTGTAGGACGTAACTCCGGTAAACTTCCTGTTCAGACCCTAGTGTTTCAGCGACCGAGCCCTGGCATTTTAGGGGTTGAACTAGAAGTGGTGTTGCGTCCGAGGCATCCTTGAATAATTGGATTGAGGTCAACGTCCATATCGTGCTAGCACGAGGTGGGTTACTCGGTCTGGTATTCGAGTTTGAATTGCCGAACTGTGAGCAAGGGTGACAACCCTTTGACACCCCATTGGTGTATTATTTTATTGAAGTGTCTGGTATTTTATTTTGAATTGATTGTTATCTTTACGAACATTGTAGGACGTAACTCCGGTAAACTTCCTGTTCAGACCCTAGTGTTTCAGCGACCGAGCCCTGGCATTTTAGGGGTTGAACTAGAAGCGGTGTTGCGTCTGAGGCATCCGTGAATAATCGGATTGAGGTGAATGTCCATATCGTGCTAGCACGAGGTGGGTTACTCGGTCTGGTATTCGAGTTTGATTGCCGAGCTGTGAACAAGGGTAACAACCCTCCGACACCCCGCTTGTTTATTATTTTATTGAATGGTCCGGTATTATATTTTGATTTGTTATCTTTGTGAGCATTGTAGGACGTAACTCCGGTAAACTTCCTGTTCAGACCCTAGTGTTTCAGCGACCGAGCCCTGGCATTTTAGGGGTTGAACTAGAAGTGGTGTTGCGTCTGAGGTATCCTCGAGTAGTTAGATTGAGGTCAATGTCCATATCGTGCTAGCACGAGGTGGGTTACTCGGTCTGGCATTCGAGTTTGATTGCCGAGCTGTGAACAAGGGTAACTACCCTCAGACACCCCGTTAGTTTATTATTTTGTTGAATTGTCCGGTATTATATTTTGATTTGTTATCTTTGTGAGCATTGTAGGACGTAACTCCGGTAAACTTCCTGTTCAGACCCTAGTGTTTCAGCGACCGAGCCCTGGCATTTTAGGGGTTGAACTAGAAGCGGTGTTGCGTCTGAGGCATCCTCGAATAATTGGATTGAGGTGATCCATATCGTGCTAGCACGAGGTGGGTTGCTCGGTCTGGTATTCGGGTTTGAATTGCCGAACCGTGAACAAGGTATTTGACCGTTTTAAACTTAAGTACCGATTATTTTGTGTCGTTGATAGGTTGGGAACACAAGCATATATCTTTTATAGCCAAAGGGACCCCAAATTTTTATTACCTTCAGCACTTTCACTTGGTACTGTATGCTCTCATTGTCTGTCCTGTAGTCCTGTTGATGCTTTTACTGCTAGTAAGGGTAGAAAAGGTCGTCACACAAGGGATTCAAAAATTACCTAACATTTTCGGATATCACGGACTAAGAAATTATATGAGTGTTATTGAATTGGTAATTTGATGTCAGTTTTCATTCGCACAGAAGCGTAAATTATACCTTAGATCGAGGATATTTTGATATTAATATATCAGCATTTGTACAGGCTGTTCCTAAAGTAGTGTCGCAACGGGAAACTGTAGACTCCTCGTTATTAATGATACATTTTTTCGACCTCCATTTTCCCTCCGGGCTTTCATTCTAGAGATACAGGGTGTCAAATTTTTTTTTTATTTTTTGCCCATATCCAGGGAACCTTTGAGCTATAGGACTGAACTTTTGTTCACAGATTACCACTGTTAATACTACCATTTAATTGATTGATACATTGATGAAGAAGATGGTCAAATATCTACATGTGATATAATTCATGAAACCCCTGAATTGAAGTATCAAGTGGGCCAAGTTGAAGACAGGCAGTACAGTAAGTGCACTTATTTTTTTATGTTCAAAATATAATATTTCTGATTTGTCATTTCTAAATTGGCCTTAACTCCAAAGCCGTTCGGCCGATTTTGCCCGTTAACGAACTTGACCAAGATATTTATTCCCCAAACCTACTATGGAAATTCAATTCCAACATATTCTCTCCTACAAAAAACAAAACATTTTTCTGCGCTAGTTTTCTGTGGATCATTTTGCCTAAATGTCTATAATTTCCGAATTTTTCACCGCACTGATGAAGAATACGAGGATAAATTCGATTATGACAGCCGTTGCCACGATAACTTTCGAACGGGAACATACAGCAATTTGAAATATCCAGGGTGGGTGGCGCATACAAATGCGATGAACAGGTTCGTTAATGGGCATGATCGGCCAAACGGTTTCAGCGTATAAATTGTGTTATCAAAAAAATAGTCTAAATGGATTTGGTTCGACTCACTGATCAAGAATCCGTGGTCGAAATCAATTCCGTCCAGCCGGCCGGCCGGCCGGCCGTAGGCACGATAACTCTAGAACGAAAGGAATTAGAGTATTGAAATTTGCAGGGTAGGTTCGGAGCGTGAATGTCTTGGACGAATTCGTTATCGGGCGAAATCCATTAAGCGGTTTCGGAGTTATAGCAATTTTTAGTAAAAACATTTTTTATGAATATTTCCGGCACTGATCACTCAATCTATCTGAAATTCAGCAAAAAATGATAGAATCATGACCTTTATATGCATCCCAAGTTTGCCATAAAGTGACAAAAAACTACAGTCGGTCGTAGGCATGATAACTCTCGAACGGAATGAGCTACATAGTTGAAATTTTCAGAGTAGATTTGGGAGATAAATATCACGGTTAATTTCGCTATAGATCTACATTTGTGTATCAAATATTCTTTCTTGAGTTAAGGTTCATGATACGGAATGAATGTGTTAGTGGTATGTACCATTAAATTATGAAAAGAGGATTGTAATTTATTAATATATTTTTCACCATTAAAATAATTTGTTCGTCAGCCTATACAATGGACAATCTGCTATTATTTTCTTCAGCCTTGCTCTAGACATTTCGATGATACTTTCCTCAGGTATTTCGAGTTGTCAAAACTATGCACCGGGTGTAAGTTGCAACAAACCATTTCACGAGGTCAAATCATTGCTGATTGCTCATTTAATCTTGATAAATAAACTATAATTTGATTTAATTTTTCTTATGGTGCAGTTCTTTCATAAGAATCCATTGATATCATTCCCAAGTCTGAGAAACCAATACTTTCGGAGATATGGTTCGTCAACAATTAAACAAGAACGCCAAAGCTCCTGCCACAGGATTTCCCCCCTTTTTCATTCTGCGCTTTGATTTTCCGATATTTAGATTCAGTTTTTGAATTTCATACAAAAATCATTATTCCGAATTTTCCGCTTTTTCCACGGAATATTAAATTCCGCTCTCGGTTGAGTTTTGAAGAAAAATTTTTAGTTTTCAATGTACACTGTAGAGGGTCTGAGTATCCGTTTATTCGACAATCTGTGTGCTTTGTATATCTTATTTTAGTACATTTAACTCACACTGATATACAGGACGCACTTAAACTGTCCATTCTTGTCATTCCATACATTATCGAATTAAATTTGCGGACACTACTTTGTATATCATATTATGGTGCATTTCATTCACATTGATATACAGGGTGGATCATATTTTCGTAGTTATTCATACCGATGTGCATTATCGAGTCACTTTCATAGGCACTGTTTTGTATATCATATTTTGATACATTTCAATCGCGTTGATATACATGGTGGACCATATATTGGTAGTCATTCATACCGTTGTGGATTATGTTATGGGGAACATAGCGTTATCATTTTGCCCAAATTAATTCTCAATTTTTTCAGTGATCGATTCGATGAAGGAGTTGCAACCTTGCAAAACCCATTGCAACTGGCGCTCGAGTAAGTTGTGGAACTAAGGCTATACTGCTCAGAAGAAAAGGTCGTCACAACATCGATGAAGAAGATATTCAAAGATCTACAACTGATTTAATCCGTGAAACCCCTGATTTGGAGTATCAATTTGGCTATTGTGAAGAGAGGTAGTCCAGTAAGTGCACTTATTTTTGGCGCTCTAGTTCCTCGGAACTGAGTGCTTATCAATTTGCCCAAATGTCTGTAATTTTGGAATATTTCGATGAAAATGGTCTTAAACGATTTGGTTCGACTCACTGATCAAGAATCCGTGGTCGGAATTCATTCTGTCCGGCCGGTCCGGCCGTAAGCACGATTACTCTCGAACGGAATGAGCTAGAGAGTTGAAATTTTCAGAGTAGGTTTGGGGGATGAATATCTCGGCTAAGTTCGTTATTGGGCAAAATCGGACAGATGGTTTCGGAGTAACAAAAAAAAAAAATTTTTTTTACGAAACAAATTCCAAATCAAATTTTTTTTAATAAGCAGTTTCATCATAAGAATCCATTCATATCATTTTCAACTCTAACAAGCTAATACTTTCAGAGATATGATTTTTTAAAATTTCAATGTAAATCGTATTTCACAGATTGATATAATTATTATTCTATGTATGGAATTCTCATAATGTCAACTTGACAGAAGGGAATATTGTAACTTCAAAAATATTGGGGTTGAAAAACTCGTATTTTAGCGATGCAACGGGGACCTCACCCGAAAATGTTTGAAAATAACACGTAAATATTGAAAGCATAATTCTGTAGTTTGGTGAACGTAGATCAGGAAATTTTTGATCAATTACAAGGTAATTTATTATTACTTATCTAATAATTCTCAGAAAATTCTTACATTTCGGAACGGAACATGAAGTAAGAGATCTGAGAGTAGTGAGACTGCTTTTCATCCATAGACATAGATATAACTCTCGAACGGAATGAGGTAGGTAGTTGAAATTTTCAGAGTAGTTTAGGGAGATGAATATCTCGGTTAAGTTCGTTATTGGGCAAAATTGGCCAGATTTAATTTGATTTCTTCCATGGTGCAGTTCTCATTCTTATGATTGCTCATTTAATCTTGATAAATAAACTATTATTTGAATTGAATTTCCTTTAGGATGCAGTTCTATCATATGAATACATTGATATAATTCCCAACTCTGAGAAACCAATACTTTTGGAGATATAATTTTTTTAATGAGTTATCGGCGGGCAAACCGTTTACGAGGTGAAAGTTCTGACGATTTACTCGGTTCGGACAGCGGCAGTGTCGTGTTCCACTCCGCGAACCCAAAAGTTGGTTCACGTTGTTTGCCCGTTCCACCCCTTTTCGGACAAGCCTAGCCCGAAGGCTACTTCTTTATTTGTGTTATTCTCGTTCGTAACGTCCAATGATAATATTGTGACAATAAGAGTCCTATGGAATTTGAAACGGATTTATTTCTTCGAGATTCACCATTTGAGGAGGAGGACTAGAGAATATGATCCGAAATTGTGGAAAATTATGTCTTTCTGTCGGCTTTCTTGAAATCTACGAGATTATTCTTTGGAAGCAATATATGGGGTTGGTTGCAACGTTATAATTTCCCGTTTATAGTTTCACCCATGTCATCCTTGTATATTGTTGTAGAGGGTAACGTTGCACTGCAACCTTAAGGTCTATTGTGCCTCCCCATCAGAGCTGTCGATGTCATCGCCATCTACAGGTCACCTTCCAATTCCAGAGTTCTTTCTGATGAACTTCAGTATCTGGAATGGCTTCAAGGGAGCTATGTCTTCGCTCCTGCAGATTTCTTGCCCAAGGCATTCCTTGCGTTGGCTTGAGATGACGATGCATTCCGTAATCAGGTGATCAGGGGGTTCATCCTCCTCTCCTCAAAATCTGCACTTGGCAGTGTCTGCTAGCCTTAATCTCATCATATGCTTCCTAAGACGGCAGTACCCTGTGAGGAAACCAGTGAGGAGGTGCAGCGTGCAGCTGAGATCCATATATTTCTTGGATCTGACAGTGTCACCGTTCTGGAGGAACCTTTTGGAGTGATACATTCCTGGGAGAGAGCTCCAGAGTAGGTATATCTCTTTCAGTTTCTTCTATCATCCGAATTTCTCCTTTGTAGGTGTTTCTACCTACCCCATAAATGGGGTTCGTACTCCTTTCTTGGCAAGTGTGAGTTGGCCTCCTGATTTCCTTCAATTCCCGAGTGACCAGGAACCCAGATCAAGGAGATCCTATTTTTATTGCCTACTTCAAAAATTTTTTTTATGCACTCCCATATTAGCCTAGACTCGATAATATTGGGAGCTCAGAACTCAAATAGCAGCTTGACTGTCAGAATGGATTGGTCTATCACACCTCTGATAGTTTCTCGTACAGTTTTTCTACGCACACCCATTTTCTTTTATTAAATAAGGGAACTCATAATTCTTTTGAGAATATGTTTGGATACTTGTAGTGAAAATTGACAACATAAATGACATGAGAACTGTATAATGTGTTGCCGACATTTGGGGTCATCACTCTTTCAATCCAAAATGTGTCTCGCTATTGCTAAAAGTTTGTATGTTTCTCATTCGATTAAATTTATGTATATAGACCAAAAAATGTCGACTTGGATAAAAATTTGATTTCATTTTAATTAAACCAAGAAATTTAACTTTTCTTATCAAAACGCACGTGTATGTTATGATATCTCATTACGTGCATGTTATTTTATCTATTCCTATTAAATTATATATTCATTATCCAATTGCTTTCGTTCAATGAATGGTATCTGTAAACAAACAACTTGAGTTATAATAACTCACTACTATAACTCACTGCTTTTCTTGGAATTATCCGACAGTCGAATATCAAGGTAGTTCTGTGCTTTTGTCACCTGAATAATTTTGACGTTTTCAAATTAAGTTGATACCTAATTACCGTGAATATTTCGCTGAAGAAGATGTATTCAGATAGTGAAGATGAATTATTATGCACATCTCCAGAAATAAGAGAATATTCCTTAAATTTCGAATTGGAAAATATCACTCACAAAGAATTGGCATTAATAAATTTGGAGCAATGGGGAAAGACGCTACATTTTTTAAATTACCAGATTGTAATTTATACACAGGGCATTGTTTTCGTCGAAAACTTTATCAGTAGATGCTGGAGGGGATATAACGGCACTGAAACGCCAAAGCAGGTTGGCGATCAACTACTGTGGCTGAGGGGTACATTGATGATTCCGAAAAGATTAAGACAGATACTGCAAATTAAATATACAGTTAAATAACACCTCAACCAGTTGGTAAATCAAACATATATGCAACAAACACAAAAAGAAATTATAAACTTGCATAATTCAGTCCCACATATTCAGTTTACTCGTTTACAGTTAATTTTATTAATAAACAAAATGAGTAAATACAACTAAAATTTTCATAACATTGTAATAGGTAATTATTAAGATTTTTCAATAAAGTTCTTTCTATGTAGTTGTATCTTAGTCATTTATTGTTATAGTCGTAGATAAAGTATAGGATTCAACTGGCGGTAATGGTCATAACTCACTTGATGAATTGACTTGAACTTGTGTGAGTTATGACTTTCATTACCGCTCGTTAAATAATATACTATTATTCACGTTCTAGAAATTATCAGAAACTGGCTAGAATAAATACCTAGTTATTTTATAATCACTAATATAAAAATTGTTTCGATATCACGCTGGCCATTTTAGACACCTACATTACAACTAAAATTATTAATTCTGTCCCAAAAATATCCACTTTTAACTCAATACTATATCATTATGAAGGATTTCTATCGAGTAAACACCGATTCAATTGCATAGGAATTAGATCACGTGGTCAGTGGTGAAGGAAGCCATTAAAGTACACCAAATATAAGGCATCCCAGATTATCGTGAACAAATCGATTGAACTGCGGTGAAAAGTCAAAGTGAATAGATAATATTGCAGATATTGGCCCGCATTAAATAATTCAGTTCGCAAATAATTTCGGTTGGAATTCCATTCTATAATACAATGTTGTGCTATGGTATGATAAATGTAAATTTAAAATGCTTCAATAATTAATTACAAATTAAATGATTGCTCTAGCTTTGATTAAATTTAATTGATTATAATTCAGAAGTTTGAATTTAAATGTGACTCTTTATAATTTGGTAGGGTTCTACTTTGAATTATCTTTGAAATTCATTACAACGAATTTAAATATTTTTAACGAAACAATTTATTTTTTAACTAGGAAGAATAATATAAAACTCTATTGTAATATTTATTTCTATAAGTACACTAACCCTAATGCCTTAACTAATAATATTATCCTTCCTAGTTCCCGATTGCTTGAAATGAAATTTCTTGTTGGTTCTATATCTTATCCAAGTCTCAGCCAAATCTAAAGATGTTCCTCCTTCAAATTCAATGATTGTTCTTTCCTAGTCTTTTTAAACAGAACAAATCAGTTAATTTGTTCTTCTCGATTTCGTACTTGTTAATTTAATATATTTATTAATTTCAGGTTACTCAGGTTAGATTGGAGAATTAATAATTATTAAAAGGAACATAGATATATTATGCGTACCCTCTGATGATTTTTCTAACTACTTCTTTTTGGCGCTCTAGTTCCTCGGAACTGAGTGCTTATCAATTTGCCCAAATGTCTGTAATTTTCGAATTTTTCGATGAAAATGGTCTTAAACGATTTGGTTCGACTCATTGATCAAGAATCCGTGGTCGAAAATCATTCTGTCCGGCCGGTCCGGCCGTAGGCACGATAACTCTCGAACGGAATGAGCTAGACAGTTGAAATTTTCAGAGTAGGTTTGGGAGATAAATATCTCGGCTAAGTTCGTTATTGGGCAAATCGGACAGATGGTTCCGGAGTAACAAAAAAATTTTTTTTTTACAAAACAAATTCAAAATTAAATTTTTTTCAATAAGCAGTTTTACCATAAGAATCCAATGATATCATTTTTAACTCTAACAAGCTAATACTTTCGGAGATATGATTTTTCAAAATTTCAATAATAAATCGTATTTCAACGTTGTCTATGTATGAATTGTCATAATGTCAGTTTATTTTCCTGAGACATGTCATTATCTAATCAATCGATGAATTGTGAGCGAGGTGAGAAAAATCTCAGTTGTTTGCTCCGAAATTAGTTTTTCTCAGAAAAGTCTTACATTTCGGAACGGAACATGAAGTAAGAGATCTGAGAGTAGTGAGACTGCTTTTCATCCATAGACATAGATATAACTCTCGAACGGAATCAGCTAGGTAGTTGAAATTTTCAGAGTAGGTTAGGGAGACGAATATCTCGGTTAAGTTCGTTATAGGGCAAAATTGGCCAGATTTAATTTGATTTCTTCCATGGTGCAGTTCTCATTCTCATGATTGCTCATTTAATCTTGATAAATAAACTATCATTTGAATTGAACTTCCTTTATGATGCAGTTCTATCATATGAATACATTGATATAATTCCCAACTCTGAGAAACCAATACTTTCGGAGATATAATTTGTCCGTTTGAACTAGAGCGCCAGAAAGCTCCTGTCCACAGGGCTTGAACCCATTTTTTTTGTTCGAAATTTAATATTTCTGATTTTTCATTGGGAAGAAAGTTGAACTAACTGAATGACTGTATAGTTCAGACCAAAAACAAAACAAATATGTAGAAAAAGCACTCAAAATGAAAAATCACTCACAAGCGATTAAAAATTACCCATCATTTACAAAAATTTATGTGGGAGTTATTTCCATTTCCCTCCTGGCTTTCGTTTTAGAGTTACAGGGTGTCAAAAAAAAATAATTCTAAATTTTGTGCCAATATCCTAGGAACTGTTTGAACTATAGAAATGAACTTTTGTTCACAGATTACTACTGATTATACCTGCCATTTAATGCTACATTGATGAAGAAGATGGTCAAAAATCTACATGTGATATAATTCATGAAATCTCTGAGTTGGAGTATCAAGTGGCCCAAGGTGAAGACAGGCAGTACAGTAAGTGCACTTATTTGCTTTATATATCATATTTTGTTACTTTTCATTCACATTGATATACAGGGTGAACCATATATTCGTAGTCATTCATACCAGTGTGCATTATCGTGTCACTATTATAGGCATAGAGGCTGGTCTATTTTTGGCGCTCTAGTTCCTCGGAACTGAGTGCTTTTATCAATTTGCCCAAATGTCTGTAATTTTCGAATTTTTCGATGAAAATGATCTTAAACGATTTGGTTTGACTCACTGATCAAGAATCAGTGGTGGAAATTCATTCTGTCCGGCCGTAGGCACGATAACTCTCGAACGGAATGAGCTAGAGAGTTGAAATTTTCAGAGTAGGTTTGGGGGATAAATATCTCGGCTAAGTTACTGGGCAAAATCGGACAGAAGGTTTCGGAGTAATAAAAAAAAAATTTTTTTTACAAATCAAATTCCAAATTAAATTTTTTTTAATATGCAGTTTTATCATATGAATCCATTCATATCATTTTTAACTCTAACAAGCTAATACTTTCGGAGATATGATTTTTCAAAATTTCAATGATAAATCGTATTTCACAGAGAGATATAATTATTCTATGTATGAATTGTCATAATGTCAAACTTATATTCCTGAGACATGACATTATCTAATCAATCGAAGAATTATGAGAATAAAGTGTATTCCGGAATGTGAGCGAAGTGAGAAAAATTTCAGTTGTTTGCTCCGAAATTGGTTTTTCTCAGAAAAGTCTTACATTTTGGAACGGAACATGAAGTAAGAGATCTGAGAGTAGTGAGACTGTTTTTCATCCATCGACATAGAATGCAAATAGAATGTAAATATTGAAAGCATAATTCTGCAGTTCGAGAGAGGAGAAAATTTGGTGAATGTAGATCAGGAAATTTTTGATCGATTACAAGGTAATTTTTCATTATTAAGCTACATTCACAACCACCAAATTACAATTAAAATTAGCAATTGGAATTAGTCGTAGAAGTTTGGTATACGCTATAGAATTGGATAATTCACAACCTCCAAATTAACGTTTCCAATTATACTTACAATTACACTTAAAATTAATACTTTGCAATGTCCAAACTTCTACGACTAATTGTAATTGGAAATCTTCGCGCGTGCTCAGTATGTTTGTTTTGACAGAATTCGTTTCGTATTCCTATAATTTTATTTCCAGAACCTCACATTTGATTAACGTTCTGGCGCTCTTGTTTAAGAAGTGTGAATACACTGAATATTGAATAATGTCGAGGCGAAAAGTCAACTTCGGAAAAAACATTGGGTTCTCTTGCTTTGGCGTTGGGGGAGTACTATCTCGAATTGAAAAATAAGCGGAAGAGTAAACGTCAGTGGTGCATCAGACCAATTTTTGCTGTTCGAAAAGAGTTTGGGGATTATGAAAACCTCTTCCAAGAGATGCGAAATACTGATCATGAAATGTTCGTAAATTACACGAGAATGATGTAAATTGTAAATAAGTTCGATGAACTTTTGAGCATAGTTGGACCTAGTAGAAATCTGCCATAACTACTTACCCTACTTCATAATATATTCGATAGGTGGCTGATGAAAATAATTGACCTTCAATTTCTATTAATTTCACTGTTAAGTGGACGTTGTGAATGCTCAAAATTTGTTAATTTTTTTTTTACGTTCAATTGTAATTCCAATTGCTAATTTTAATTGTAATTTGGTGGTTGTGAATGTAGCTTTACCCTTCTTTGATACATGTTTTATGAAAAAACTACTATTTGTAGGTACTTTAAACCTGTTTTGGGCAATTGTCGTACGAAACTTGTTGGCGCTCTAGTTCCTCGGAACTGAGTGCTTATCAATTTGCCCAAATGTCTGTAATTTTCGAATTTTTCGATGAAAATGGTCTTAAACGATTTGGTTCGACTCACTGATCAAGAATCCGAGGTCGAAATCGATTCTGTCCGGCCGGCCGGCCGTAGGCACGATAACTCTCGAACGAAAGGAGTAAGCGGATTGAAATTTGCAAGGTGGGTTTGGAGCGTAAATATTTCGGACGAGCTCGTTAATGGGCGAAATCAATCAAGTGGTTTCGGAGTTATGGCCGATTATGATGAAAATATTTTTTATGAATATTTCCGAAACCGATCACTCGATCTATCTAAAATTTAGCATCAAATTGTAGAATCATGACCTTTATACGCATGTGAAGTTTTGTATGGACCATATTACCGCAAAGTGTCAAAAAATAATTTGAAAATTTAAAAGTAGTATTAGGTAGTGTTTTTAGGTTAATATGCAGTTTGACGCCCCCTCGTAATTATCGACTTTTTCAAGTTTTTCGAAGAAAATATGCATTGTACAGTGATTTTTGATGATTTTCAATAGTGGCAAACTAGTTTTTTTGGAGATATCTAACTGAATGGGGAGTGAATAGGGGTGCTGGGTGGGGTAATAAATTTTTTTTCGCGATTTTTTTTTAATTTTCAGGGGTACTGTACTAACCTAACCTAACCTAACCTACCATATTCACCTGAGATGTCGTAAAGATTAAGAATGTACCTATGGCGAAAATTCATAAAGGTACAGTCTTAATCTTTACGACATTTACATTTACAATTTCCAGGGGTACTGTACTAACCTAACCTACCATATTCACCTGAGATGTCGTAAAGATTAAGACTGTACCTGTTATGAATTTTCGCCATAGGTACAGTTTAAACCGGCGTGAAGACAGCTATGCGTTTCAGCTATGGATTTGCAGATACTGTAAGTCGTGCGCCTAACTGCCGGCTGGCGTAGTGGGTTTTTCAACAGGGATCGAAACTCGTGGCTGGCCACGGCTCGCTTCGTAACACTCTGTAGTGTCGAACCGGAACGCCCGCTTCACAACCCTTTCTATATATTTATTCGAATTAATTCCTTCCTGAAAGTGCCAATAGTTCATTTATTTAAGAGTGTATGCTGCTTGAACTGTTCTTGAAATTCTATAAAACCCCTAATTTTGTCGCGAAAAAAATCGTAAATTCTTGAAGATAAAAATATATCGCATTTTTTCATGGCAATAGGAGCTACATAGTCTCCTCTTCAAATCCTATATGACCACATATTGCGCCGGGCAAGAATTGACCCCCTACAACCCCCTCTATTGTTCTCGCGAAAATAATCATAAGTTCTTGAAAATAAAAACCTCCGGAATTTACTTTTTAACATGACTGCCGTCCGCTGAACATAAATATTGAGTTGTGATATTAATAATATTCATTTTGGCTACTATATGATGACAAATAAAATCAAAAATTCTTAAAATTGCACCGACTTGAAGTCTGGAGCTTTCGCTCGTATGTTTCACACCTCATACTGAGCATCTTTATTTAAATAGGGAAAAACATATTCAATTTTCAAATAGTACAAATACTACTACAAATAAATAAATCAATAAATAAATAAATAAATAAATCTATATATACAATAAAAGAAATAAATGAATCTATATATATATATATAAAAGAAATAAATAAATAAATGAATAAATAAATATATATATATAAAAGAAATAAATAAATATAAGTATATAATA
Source organism: Halyzia sedecimguttata (assembly GCA_937662695.2). Taxonomy (NCBI): domain Eukaryota; kingdom Metazoa; phylum Arthropoda; class Insecta; order Coleoptera; family Coccinellidae; genus Halyzia; species Halyzia sedecimguttata. Next base: position 27,457,135 of record OW569420.2, on the reverse strand, counting down.
AGCACAATGAAATAAATATTGAGTTGTGGAAAAAGGATCCAATGTAACTTTAAGAATCATGTTTCCAAAGCTAAATGAATTCTAAAAACAAAAATAGTAGCCAAATATTACCTAGAGGATTCAACTCATCTTCAGCAACCAGTGTGCCGTTTGCTTCTGTGCCTTCCGATGTACATTCCCTTCCTCTCGACGTAGATGGTTGTTGTTCAACTAAAAGGAAAATGGTTATTGACCGAAAAAAGGATATTCTAGGATCCAATGTAACTTTAAGAATCATGTTTCCAAAGCTAAATTAATTCTAAAAACAAAAATAGTAGCCAAATATTAACTAGAGGATTTATAGCATCTTCTGCAACCAGTGTGCCGTGTGCTGCTCTTCCTTCCGATGTAGATGGTTGTTGAACTAAAAGGAGCTGTTTCTGTACCGCTTGTTGATTAGTACGTAGTCTATTTGGTTTCTGGCTATTCTCCCAGGTTTATCGAGGGGCGATCTCCATGTGTATAAACGCCGCGGTGGTTGCTTGAACTGTGTGTTGAGGACTACAAGGTCGTGTTCGTCTGTAAATTTCTCGAGCATATCTCCTCTCTCATTCCTCTCTCCCAAACCGAATGGCCCGATGAGCTCTGTTTTTTCTCCAGTTCCCAACTTTGCATTAAAGTCCCCCATGATGATGTTAACTTCTTTTTTGGGTAGCTTTTCCAGTATTTGGGCGACATTCCTGTACAATTCCTCAACTTCCCTCTCATCCTTATCTGCAGTAGGGGCATAAATCTGGATGATGTTTAGATTTACTGGTCGGGCGCTAATCTGTATTAGAAGGACTCTCTCTGAGAATGGGACAAAGTTTATGACACTCCGCGCTATCTCTTTGGTGACAATAATGCCTACACCATTCACAAACTTGCCATCCTGTGTTCCTGCATAATACGCTCTGTGTTCGTCCACATCTACTGAACCCTCTCCCGGCCACCTCATCTCACTGATTCCCATGATGTTAACTTTCATCCTTCTCATCTCCTTTGTTGCGTTGTTGATATTTCCAGCTTGCGCCATCGTTCTAACGTTCCAAGTACCGATCCTTATTTCTCTGTTCACTTTCATTGCACTGCTCAAAACATTTCCTCCCGGAGATCCGATCGAGGAACTATTCCGGACTTGTTTTGTTATGAGCCCTGCCATGATGATTTTACTAGGACTTATCCATTCTGGATCTTTAATGAGGTGGTTTGTCCAAAATTCTTCCTCATCCTTATGCCGTTGATTACCTGATTGTAATTCATCCGCCTTTGGGGCCGATTTCTCAACCCCAGGACAATAGGGTGCCCTTACTCTTGTCTGACCATCCATCCGAAGCTGTTGGCTGACAAGAGGGGATTACTTATACCGGTAATCACTCGGTCGACAGAGCCTCGTTAGTTGTCTAGCAGGGTGCACCACGTGCAGGTGAGGTTGTCGGTTGGGTAGGTCTTTACATTGCTTCACACCCCTTACACCCCTTTTTGTTATTAATTATTGCTAAATATTTTTTTGCAATGTTTTGGAGCTTTTGTACTTCAATTCTAGTGAAATTTGGTGCTCTTTTTCTAGTACAACAGCGAATGGTGGCAATTACCTGATTCACCTTGTAATTTCCTGAATTTACTCTTCAGCATTACAACCGTTCGTTGTACATCACAAGGAGTACTGTTGAACTCTTTTTGCGCGCGTGTTCCGCAAGGAACAGCGTGCTATCATTTCGTCACAATGTCTGTATTTTTCGAATTTTTTTTCGAAAATGGTCTCAAACGATTAGGTTCGACTTCCTGATGAAGAATTCGAGGTCAAATTCAATTCTGTCCGTCCGGTCCGGCCGGCCGGCCGGCCGGTCCGGCCGGCCGTTAGCACGATAACTCTCGAACGGAACGACTTAGAGCGTTGAAATTTGCAGGGTAGTTTTGTAGCGTAAATATCTCGGACAAGTTCGTTAACGGGCGAAATCCACCGAGCGGTTTCGGAGTTAAGGCCGTTTTTAGTCAAAACGTTTTTAATGAATACTTCCGGAACCAATCACTCGATCTTTCTGAAATTTGGCAGCAAATTGTAGAATCATGACCTTTATATGCCTGCGAAGTTTTGTTCTGATCGGACGGCCCTAAAGTAGCAAAAAAAAATTTCAAAAATTTTAAAATTTTGTTTTCAGGATAACTCGAAAAATACTGATCTGATTAAATTGAAACTCAGTAGTTAGATGCAAAAGACCAATGCAAACACTTTTGCGAAATTTCGTGAAGATCACGTGACATGAAAAAAATAAAAAAATTACTACTATTTTGCGAAATACTTTGCTTAAAATGCCGAAACCTATTTTTTTGAGGTTCATGCTGCCCTTTCCGGACATTTTTCGTTGTGCGCATGCGCAGATGAGAAGTCATTTAACTGCTGTAGTTTTCGTCAGAGAGGATTGGGGTTTTGGGGTGGCGGATGCTATTCCTCCATAGAATCCAGATCCCTGATGAGGGTCTGCGCATGCGTAGATTAAAGATGCGATATCTTCCGAACCACTAGTGTTGGAGAATCGGAGTTTTTTGTAAGGTGTGTTATTTTGAAAGGACTTTTAGCCGCGAGTAGATTGCGCATGCGCAGAAGAGAAGTGACTGTTTTTGGGTTGCATGGGTTATGTTGGGAGTGCTGAATCGATATTGTGAGGTTTTAAAAGAATATTCATAGCAATTCAGTGCTCAGACACTAGTCAGTTTGGGGGAAATACCGTTGTTTCCGAGTTGAAGTGTGCATACCGTGGCCCTGGGGCCAATTTTGAAATTGATGTTACCCCTTACGGGCATTTTTCGTTATGCGCATGAGCAGACCATCAGTGATTTAACTGCTGAGGTTTTCGTCAGAGAGGATTGGGGTTTTGGGGTGGCGGATGCTATTCCTCTACAGAATCCCTTGGTGAGGGTCTGCGCATGCGTGGATTCAAGAGGCGATATCTCCTGAACCACTAGTGTTGGAGAATCGGAGTTTTCTGTATGGTGTGTGATTTTGGGAGGACTTTCAGCCGCAAGTAGATTGCGCATGCGCAGAAGAGAAGTGACTGTTTTTGGGTTGTATGGGTTATGTTGGGAGTGCTGACCCGATATTGTGAGGTTTTAAAAGAATATTCATGGCAATTCAGTGCAAGGACAAGTCAGATTGGGAGATGTAGCGTTGTTTCCGAGTTAAAGTGTCCGTATCGTGGCCCTAGGGCTAATTTCAAAATTGATGTTACCCCTTACGGGCATTTTACGTTATGCGCATGAGCAGACTATCAGTGATTTAACTGCTGGTGCTTTCGTCAGAGAGGATTGGAATTTTGGGGTGGCGGATGCTATTCCTCTATAGAATCCCCTGGTGAGGGTCTGCGCATGCGTGGATTCAAGAAGCGATATCTCCTGAACCACTTGTGTTGGAGAATCGGAGTTTTTTGTGAGGTGTGTAATTTTGGGAGGACTTGCAGGCACGAGTATATTGCGCTTGCGCAGATGAGAAGTGAATGGTTTTGGGTTGTTTGGGTTATGTTGGAAGCAATGAGCCGATATTGTGAGGTTTTAAAAGAATATTCATGTCAATTCAGTGCACGGACACAAGTCAGTTTGGGGGAAATAGCGTTGTTTCCGAGTTGAAATGTCTGTATGGTGGCCCTGAGGCGAATTTATAAATAACTATATTCGGTAGATCTATATTAAAATACGTTCGGATTTGGAGAACAGGCAATTGCGTTCCAAACGGAGGTCCCACAACCGCATTTTTTTTCGATCTACGGTAAAGCTAACAGCCAAACTGTATTGATAGCTATATTTGTTAAAGGAACTTGAAAAAAAAAAAAAAAGCACTGACGTGCAGTCAGTACTCTTTGGCGCGCGTGTTCACGGTGGCTAATTTGAATTGAATGATGAGTACTTCAAGCTCAGTAGATAGAGCGAGCCGAAGATCTACCCAAAGGATAGTGGACACCATTCACTGTCGGTTCAAAAATTAACAGTGCTGTATCTAAGCTGCCATCAGGATAGATTAACAAAGTTGGAAAAGAACACAAGTGACTCTCCTTAGTCGCACAAGCTCCTAGGAGATTTGGGAGGGTCAGTATAATCCTAATCATGTTAATCGCACGCGCGCAAAAGCAGATTGACTTAACAATGAAAGAAAAAGTGTAAAAAGTCAATCTGCTTTGGCGCGCGTGCGATTAACATGATTAGGATTATACTGACCCTCCCAAATCTTCTAGGAGCTTGTGCGACTAAGGAGAGTCACTTGTGTTCTTTTCCAACTTTGTTAATCTATCCTGATGGCAGCTTAGATACAGCACTGTTAATTTTTGAACCGACAGTGAATGGTGTCCACTATCCTTTGGGTAGATCTTCGGCTCGCTCTATCTACTGAGCTTGAAGTACTCATCATTCAATTCAAATTAGCCACCGTGAACACGCGCGCCAAAGAGTACTGACTACACGTCAGTGCTTTTTTTTTTTTTCTATTTCCATCCAAGCTTTTGTTTTTTTATTATTACTGTTTTTATCCGTTTTTTTGTTATTTATTGTTGATAAATATTTTTTAGCTATTTTCAGTAGCTTTAATTGTTCATTTCGGGTGAAATTAGGAGCTCTTCTTCTAGTATTTGAGGAACTAGTTTCTGAAACAAATAATAATCATTTTGGAGTATAATTCGGTGCAGTTTCCAAATACAGCCCATAACTCGAAAATTGATGTTTAAAAATCACTCACCTACTAATTTTGGGTCGTAGATTGCGAATCTGAACTCAAAAATTGGTTCAAGCCCTGTGGACAGGAGCTATTGGGCGCATGTTCATCTTCCTTGTGGCCCGTACTGACCAGTAAAGAAAAAAAGCAGTATCATGTTGAATACCTTAATATTATTGATTATTATATAATAATCGATGAAAATACTGAGAGAGACCCAGGAAATTTGACACATTTTGTCTTATATCTCCAGAAATTGAAATCGTATAGAGCTAAAATTTTGCACAATGTTGCAAAATACTACAATTGACGTTAGTACAAGTTTTTGTTGCAATCTGATGAATAGTTCACGAAAAAAAAATTTTTTTTTCGAAAAAATTAAAAGAAATATTTTTTTAAAAATTACCAACATTTCGATCATAACAGAATTTTGCCAAAAGTTGCGCGTTTATATCCTCGAACTGACTACCAAGTTTCGATTCAACATCTTCTTTAGTTCCTGAAATATCAGGGAAATAACCTCAAAATTTTAAATGTCTATAACTCCTAAACCGTCTGGCCGATTTTGCCCGTTAACGAACTTAACCGTCGCATTTTGATCAGAAACCTACCCTGAAAGTTTGAAGTCGATAGGACCTTCGGTGCTCCTGTTATCGTGCCTACGGCCGGAAAACCGGCCGGCCTGCCGGCCGGCCTGCCGGACGGCACCCAAGAATCTGACACCGGATTCGTGATCAGGGAGTCCGAATTAGTCTATTAGCCAATTTTCAGCTCGAAATTCGAAAATTACAGACATTTGGACGAAATGATAGGACGATGTTCCCCTAGAACATGCGCCCAAAAAGTCTGGGGCTCAATTCTGAACTTCACTCGTTTTCGACCACTCGTAACGAAAACGAACGGTGGTAATTGCGAACGATAGTTTATATTGCTATTCTCATGTGCCCTTCGAAATGACCGATGACTGAAACGAATTCGTGTCGTCTGAAGACTTGGCAACATAGTAACATTTGAAATTTGAATGTGTTATGTATATGTTATTGGCGCGCTTCTTCATAAATCAAAACGATATTTTATTGTTTGTTGAACTTGGGTGATTTATTTGGTTTTTTCTGTTTGCTTCGGTAAGAAAAAAGTAATTATAAATTTCCTAGAATGTAAGTCTCAGTTATTAAGCGGGAAATTTACTACAGAATTTTCTTCGGAATGCCTATGAAAGAGGAACTGAGTTAATAAGGTAGAAATTAAACACACTTGTGAATTAATCTTTGGCGATCGATTTCGGTTTTTTATTTTACCATCATCAGGCCAGCTGAAAATACATTTCTAAAATAATCTATCTCTAATATTCTAATCGGTAATTCAAAAGTGTAAGAATGTGCATATCTACTCACTGTCGTTGAGGTAAATAATGATTTGTCCCATAGGTTCTTTCGTATATCAAGTTGAAGGTGGTCTTTATCTGCTTTAATTTCAATGCAGTCTTTGGACTTTTATAGATGAAAATTCAATCAACTTGTATCGGTCTGTCATGAGTTGGAGGTTAGTAAAATCCATTCGAGTGGTCATCTGTCATATGTCTGTTCTGGGGTGTGTTCGCTGAATGGATTATCTTTATTAGGTTATTGTCTCTCAGGTTGAAGTCGGATATTTCATTAAGTAAGTGTCGATTATTTCTGTTCTTCAATATTTCTAGTTGTTCAAGCAGTGTCAACCTATAATAGTAATGTTCTCTGTGTAGTATCGTCAGGTTGTCAAAGTCGGTGTTATGTTTGTTCTCCTCTAGATGGCATCCTAGTGCAGATCTAGGTTGATTTTTTTGGTGTTCATTAAATCGTTTTTTAAAATTACGTGCAGTCATACCTATGTAAAAAGCTGGACAGTCGGCACAATCAATTTTATATATTCCACTCTGTTCTTCTTTCTTGTTTTTTGTTTTGTGATTAAGTAATAAAGTCTCTATATTGATGTGTTTACTATTGACTAGGGTAATATTGTATTTATTGGTTATTTTCTTAATGTCCTCTTGTAATCCTGTATAGTAAGGTATGGTCAAATATTTTTTCTTCTCTGTGATGTGCGGATATATTTTCTTTAGTGTCTTTTTTCTTTTTATTGATTGATATATTTGGTCTATGTATTCTCTACTATATTGATTGTTGGAGCCTATCTGATATATAATATCTATTTCTTTTTTGTAATTTTCTGAGGACAAGGGGACATTAAGTAATCTGTGAAACAAAAAATTAAATGCTGTTCTCTTCATTGTTGGTGTATGATATGAGTGGTAGGGGATGATGATGTCGGTTTGTGTATGTTTCCTGTATATGTCAAAAGAGAACTTGTTATCTTCATTGAGAGTGATTTTAAGATCCAAAAAATTCAACGTATTATCGATTGAGTTTTCCAGTGTGAATTTTAATTTAAACATAGAATTAATTGTTTTGAAGAATTTCTCTAGCTCTTGTACATTTCCTCCCCACACACAAAAAACATCGTCTACATAACGTTTCCATAAGATAATGTTATTGCTCATTGGCAACTGCATAATTTGCTCTTCAATGTATTCCACATAAATATCCGCTATAAGTCCACTAGATGGTGAACCCATAGGTAAACCATCTTTCATCGTATATATTATATCATTGAATTTGAAAAAGTTTTGTTCTGTAACCAGTTCGCATAGTCTTAATAAATTTTCTATGTCATGATTATCTAAATTTAATGAGTTATTTGAATTATAATGTTTAGTAAGTTGTTTTCTAATAAGTATGAGTGTGTCTTTAATAGGTATATTGGTGTACAAGTTGACTATATCAAAAGATACCATGGTGTAATTCTTATCAGGGTCCAATTTAAGTTTTGTGATATGATCTATCAAGCTCAAAGAATTCTTCACGGAATGTTCTGATGTGTACTCTAATTTATGTGTGAAAAATTGACTAATAAACTTTGAAATTTTATGGGCCGGTGAGGAGATCGCTGAAGTTATGGGTCTGATGCTCTTTTCGGGTTTGTGCAGTTTGATGGTACTATATAATTTAGGTATTTGTGGATTTTTTTCTTTTAAACTATATTTGTTTTGTCCATATTTTAACAATGTGTTTTCTGTTTCTTTTAAAGTTTTTGTTACTTTTGTTATGTATTTCAGAAGTGGGTTATGTTTCAATCTTCTAATATCATTATTCTCAAAAAATGTCTGTGTTTTATCTATGTATGAAACTCTATCTATTAAAACTAATCCTGCATTTTTGTCAGCTTTTGTCATTATAAGGTCATTGTCTCTAATTGTTGTTTGAATTTTCCTTACATTTTCAGATAAATGTCTATTAGCTAAATATTGATTTCGATTGCACACTCTTACCTTTGATCCATTATATTAATTCACAAGTGTGTTTAATTTCTACCTTATTAACTTACAAGAGAGAACATACTATGGAAGCATACATCACCAAAAAAGAACTGAGTTAAATAGTATTCCTGGACCATAAAAAGAATGGAAAACTTGGAGAAAGTTTTACAATATAATATTGAAAGATTTTACAACGATTAAGGGTTATTTCACCTCTTCAGACAGGTCTTGGGTCAAGAACAAAATCTAGAGAGATTGTATATATATATCGAATACTTTTTTTTTCTGAAAGTTTTATTCCACTGAAATTGTCCATGATTTTCTGTTTATTGTTGTGATATATTTTTATAGAATGAAATACATTTTTTTCAAATAGAAATCAATATTCTACAATAACTCTCGAACGGAATGAGCTAGGTAGTTGACATTTTCAGAGTAGGTTGGGGAGATGAATATCTCGGTTAAGTTCGTTATTGGGCAAAATTGGACAGATTTAATTCGATTTCTTCCATGGTGCAGTTCTCATTCTCAGATTGCTCATTTAATCTTGATAAATAAACTATTATTTGAATTGAATTTCCTTTATGATGCAGTTCTATCATAAGAATTCATTGATATAATTCCCAACTCTGAGAAACCAATACTTTCGGAGATATAATTTGTCTGTTTGAACTAGAGCGCCAGAAAGCTCCTGTCCACAGGGCTTGAACCCATTTTCATTGATGCAATTTCATTTTTAGATGCAAAAGTGATCATTTGGGCTGAATGGTCTCCCATATGTAGATTTTTGGTCATTTTGGTGTTTGGTTCAATATTGCAGAATATATTGTCGATGCATGTTGAGCTATTCACAGTTATTCGAGAAGGTTCAGTCATTTTATATTCAAGATTGTAACATTTGAATATATTAGGATATGGGATTAATAACTTGAATAAAACTCGGGATATAAAGAGATACTTATATTTCTCTTATTAACGCAGGTACGAAGAGGAGAGTAATGTTTATTTCAGAGGTTCGCTTGAATAAATAACTCGACTTAATTTCATCTCCAAAAAGTGTATTTCTGCTAGCTGCATCAGCAGAAATGTATTATAACTATTGGGGGGCCCGAGATGGAAAACGTACCAGTACGCATATATGCTGGCTTGCAGTTCTCAGCCGATTATTGCGTACTGCGTAATTGATAAAACTTATCGTTCGACCATTTCGGTATTTTCAAATATGTTTTTTTGAATCTCCTTTGAAATATAATCAAGTCGGAGGAATATTTTTGCTCAAATATCATTGAATACCAACACGCCCCCTCAAAAATTTACGACAACTATGATTACTAGGAAACATTGGTGACTAAACTGAAAATGTTAATATTATAAGTAGCTGAATTTGAATAATTTAATTATTAAATGATCTCTCCTCGTACCCTTTCTGGGGAATACATATGGTACAGCATTTGCTGTAAAAGGACAAGGGAAACCCAGAAAAACCTGTCCAGACCATCTCTGAAATTTGATAAATACATCAATATTTTAAATATTTCTCGCCAATCATTCTAAGCCCATGCCATACTTCACCTCCTTGAATTTGGCAGCTGATGGCGGTTTAGTCAGAACATCTGCAATTTGTTTACCTGTAGGAATATAAAGTTAATTACATTTTTCTCAACTTGTTCTCTTGAAAAGTGATATTTTATACTTATGTGTTTTGACCTTTTGTGACTGCTAGGAATATTGCCAATGGATATACAATCATTATTTTCTTCGTAAATCGTATTTGATTCAAATATGTCAAAGTAAATACTTTTCAATAATGATTTCAACAAAAGACTCTCTTAGTGCCTCGTAAAGAGCCATATACTCTGCTTCAGTGGATGAAGCGGCTACTGATGACTGTCTTTTTGCATTCCAACATACGGTGCAATTTATCAATAAGCTTAAAAAGGTAGCCAGTAGTACTTCTACTATTATTTTCATCATTGCCTCCCCAGTCAGAGTCAATATAACTGATAAGTATATCATTATAATTACTCCTTTTATATGTTAATTTCAAATCATTAAATAAATATATAAAATCCCTTTAGATACCTTAGAATTTTTTTTTTAAACACTGCCAAAGTTCTTGGTTATTCTTATTTGAATATCTACTCAAAATATTGATACATGCACTTAAATCAGCTCTTGTACATAACATAATAGCCTAATGTCAGGCTCTCGATTAAATTTCTACAAGGTACATTATGAAAATCTTCAGAATTTAAAGCCTCTTAATCTAATTCGCTTTGGAGTGGTATATCTACAGAATCTACTACCTATTCATTCATATTGAATATACTCAAAACTCTCTTGATATAAGCACTTTGATTCAATGTAATTATGCTTTCATATCTTTCGACTTTTATTCCAAGGAATATTTTTATTTCTTGGAAGTCTTTCATTGAAAATTTATTCTGTAGATATGTTTTGGAACAATTCATTGTTATAATCACAATGTCATCTACATATCGTACAACATAAATATTATCGAAAATATTTCCCTTATTTATCAATTTGATCCATCGATCAACAGGTTTACTTTGAGAACCCAATTCTTCAATCCATATAATGATTTTTTTTATAGACAAGTCTGTCCTTTATCATTTTTAATTCCCTCAGGAATTTTCATTAAAATTTCTTCATTTAATTCACCATTCAAGAAAGCTGTATATATTTATGAATTTGGGGTAAAAAACACTGTTTTTAAAAATTGAAACAGATTTTATTTACAGCGGAAGAAATTGATGGATGAAGTGATACAATTACATTCTTACTGACTCGTACTCTGATTCTCTGATTCTCCGATTCTCCTCGACTAATTGAGTAGGAGGCTATTTATAGTTTATAAACAATGAGAAGCGTCGCACGTGGCGTTATCAGTAATAGCTACATCAGCAATTCTTAACACAGTCATATTTATATTCTTATGCGTTCTAATTATAAAGGTATTTAATTAATAGGGGGCATTATTACATGATTCCTCCCCTTCTTGGAGAAAGGCATCACCTGAAGGTGTGACTTTAGTAAAATTTAAGTATTTTCTAAAATATTTCAAAATACAAGCAATGATTATAATGATTATAATGGTTATCAATAGAAATAATAAAAAGCTGAATTTCGAAGGGTGATGATTCCACTGATCCAGTTCTTCTAAGTCGATGTCTGGAATTTCATCTTCTTTCTTGAAATCTTCATCGTTAGAATGGTTCTTTATGGATGTGGTCATCCTGGGTAGAATAATGTATTTTTCTTCGTTGACAGTAGTTACGGGAAAAATGTCTTTTTGAGTATTACTAATTACACATTTGGATCGAAGAATTGCAGCTGGGGGAATAAAATAATGTTTTATTTGTTGAGGACATTTCTCTTGGATTTTCTCGTTCTCTAATGATAGAATGCTTCCATCTGTATGATTCCTAAGGATATTTTTAAACATTGTGGAGGTTTGTTGAGGGAATCTTGATCACATAAAAAGTCTTCTTCTATTGGATGACATTGGTTTGTCGACCATTTTAGAATTTCTTCTTGGGAGAGCATATAAGGATAGGTTTTAGGAAGGGTTAAATTACTTTGGGATAGGTAATAAAACTTGTACAGATCATAACTCCGTTCATAAATAGTGGGAATCGATATTAAGAATAATAAAGTTTTATTTCGAAAGACTACTTTTGTATGACATAATTGATAATAATCTTTCAGATGGTATACTGGTATTATAGTAACATTTTTGATCAATTCTGCAAATTTGGTATATGGTAAAATAGATTCATGTAGCAGGTGCAATTTTGCAAAGCTTACTGCAGTTTGAAGTTCTTCCAATATAATTTTGATATCTTTGAGTTCAAAGGTCATAAGATGCATTTGTTCAACAGCTCTTAACTCTGGAACAATTTTTAATAATTCAAGATTTTCATTCATCTTTTGGAATTTATCAATATATTTATTTTTCAAATCATTCACTATAGTAGCAATTTGTTTTTGATTCCTCATAAGTGTATTCTCATTCTTCTCTATGCTATTAAAATAACTTCTATATAATTCCTCATCGTCAGAATCTAAGGTTCCGAATAATATCTTTGAAATTTTGCCACCTAAATTTATCAATCCTCTTTTAATTCTAATTTTCTCGTTAAGAAGTTCTTCGAGTGTGTTAATATTAATTTTATTCGAATGCTGCAAATATCTATGGTTTGCCGTTTGTGCAAAACCTAATTGTTGATCTTTCAAATTCTCAATTTCTCTTTGATATCTGATAATTAATTCTTCCATTTTATTTAGGTCTATATGATAAATCAATTGTAAGTTTCTATTGGTCACATAAGCTTTTCCCAATAAAATAGGCAATACATTATTTTGTAAAGGTATAATTTCTATAGCTACGGTTGTAGTGATTATTTTCAATAATATGATTATGACTAGGGTTTCCATAGTGGATCTGCAATAAAATAAAATATTACTTAAATACTTTCTTTCTTTGTTTCATTATTTTCTTATGATAAATGTGTTTATTTTTGTCATCTTGTATCCTATGAGTATCAATTTCTCTAGCCTCTATTCTTTTGTAGGCTGGATCTAATTTACGTATAACACGTCCTTTAATATAAACGGGATTTTCATTTAGAGTATATTTTTCTTTATCTGACCGTTTTTCATTAGTTTTTTTCTAAACGTTTTAAATTCTTTTCTTTGCCTTTTTCTAAGTGTTTCGATATATCCCTTAAGTTTTCTACATAATTTTCTACATAATCCTGGACTTGTTCATTATGAGTTCGCTCAATCGGTAGGGAATAATTTAAGTCGGCTTTAATAATTTGCATTGGAGTCATCTCCAAACTGGAATGATTGGAATTATTATAACTCAATAAAGCTCGAGAAAGCTTATTTTGAAAAGTGGAATTTTTATTGTCAATTGTTCTTAATTGTTCAATTAATGTGGAATGAAATCTTTCTACTAGGGCATTTGAATTTGGATTGTAATTTGTAATATAATGAATTTCGATTTTATGAATTTTACAGAAATCTTGGACAACACTATTTTTAAATTCTATTCCATTGTCACATGTTATCTTGTTAGGTATTCCATAATGACTGAAATAAATTATTAGTTTATCTACGATTTCTAATCCTGCCTTTTGGAGTAAAGGATAACATTGTCCTAGTCTTGAAAATGAATCGATTAAACTTAAACAATTTGTTTGACCGAATCTTATTGTATCGCAATAAATATGTGTAAATGGTTTCGATCCTATAGGGTTAGGTTTAAATTGCAACTGTATAGGAGTTCTCTCATATTTACTTTTTTGACATATCTCGCACGAGTTAATATAATTTTGAACATCTTTATTCATATTTGGCCAGTAATATTTTGATTTGAGACTAATTAAATTTTCTCTTAATCCACGATGAACAGTTTTTGTTTCATGATATTGCTGTATTCTAAGTAAACGTTCTTCTTCGTCTTCTACGTCTTCTAACCATGTTTTCGAAATTTTTAAGTCAAATGATTTATAATCAACCTTTTTTTGTAATATTCGTATAAGGGGTTTTTATAGTTCTTGAGATATAAAATATAAAGTATACGAACATTTTGGTCGGATATATTCTTTAATAAATTTGAATAGATCTTTGTCTATTGAATTTATTTCAACTCTAAATCTAAGTTTTTCTCTAAAAATTTTAGTTTTTGTCACCTTATAATTCGGAGTAATTTTAAAAATTATTTGAAAATTTGACGAATTCAAACTTCTTTCTGTATAAGGAAGTTCTAAAATAGGATTTTCTACATTACTATGAATAGTTAAATAACTTGCGTCCTGTTCAAATAAGTCACCTTTTAAAACTTCTAAATCACTATTTTCACGTTGATCCTTAACATTCAAGAGATCTAAACATTCATCTAACTCTTCATCGGTTATTTGGTTCATCATAGAAATTACATCATCTTCTATTCCGTTAAATTCAATATTTTTGTTTTCTAAGCGTTCTTGACGACGGTTGGTCATGGAATGTATGGCAACTTTTATATTAGAATTCAGGAAAATATATTTTATCATTTTAAATACAATAGACCATTCCAATTGGTCTAAACCACAAGCAATGCGTGGTAACGCTAAATATTTTTCATTATTAAAAATACATAATTCTTTCAAATTTAACAGTGACTGGAAAACATCTTTATATTCCGGTTTGTCATAATAAAATTCTTTCGTAATTAAATAATAAATATTTCTTTCATTTATACGTAATGTTGCTACTTCGCCAATTAATTTCTTTTGTGCGATTAATTCGTCTACTCGACCGAATTTTTGTTTAAAATTTAAGGCTATACCTTTATTCATATGGAAATCTCTGGAAACACAATGCGCTAAAGCATATTTTTTTGGAACTTTAAATACATTTTCTACTTTCTCAGTTATATTAGGGGCATCTCTGATATCATTGTTTTCATTTACTTCAATGAAATTTTCATAAGTTAATTCATCGGTTGATTCTAAAATAATTCTACTAAGAGCATCTGCATTATTAGTCGAGCCTTTCTTATATTTGATATCGTAATCGAATTCTTCTAATTTAATTCGCCAACGCATAAGGCGTGAATTTGGTTCTTTTAATGAAAACAACCATGTTAAAGGTTTGTGGTCTGTATAAACAGTAAATTTTCTACCATAAAGATATGGTCTAAAGTGATTACATGACCATACAATAGCTAATAATTCTTTTTCAATTGTACTGTATCTAGTTTCGGCATCGTTTAATGTTCTACTTGCGAAAGCTATAGGGAGATCGTTAGGGGTGATACCCTGGGACAAAACTGACCCTAATGCGAATCCAGAAGCATCTGTTGTTAAAATAAAATCTTTTTTAAAATCTGGATATTTCAATATAGGATGATTCAATAAACTTCGTTCACAAATTTCAAAGGCTTCAATATATTTTGAATTATAAATATCTATTTTAGCTTGTTTTTTTTAGATAAGTTGTTAAAGGTTTCGTTATTTTTGCAAAATTAGGAATGAATTTACGATAGTATCCTACTAAACCAAGGAATGACTTAATTTCCTTTTGAGTTTTTGGAATTGCATTCAATTTGTTTGGATTTGGTTTAATTCCATCAGGTGTAATAATATGTCCTAGAAATTCAATTTCTGTTTTGAAAAAATGACATTTATCTAACTGAATTTTCAAATTATCTTTTTCGAAAACTTCTAAAATGTTGTGGATATCTGCTAAATGTTGTTCAATTGTTTCGGAAAATATAACAACATCATCCATATAAACATAACAATTTTTTCCAATATAATCTTTTAAAACGTCATTCATTAATCGTTGAAAAGTCGCTGGAGCGTTTTTAAGTCCAAATGGCATTCTCAAAAATTCATAATGTCCATTTTCGATAGTAAATGCAGTTTTTTCTATAGATTCTTCATCTAATTCAATTTCATGAAACCCGGATGCTAAATCAAGTGTTGTAAAATATTTTTTATTTCCAAGTTTATTTAAAATAGCTTCAATTTGAGGTAAAGGGTATTTATCATCAATAGTTTTATCGTTCAACTTTCTATAATCAATTGCAATGCGCCATTTCTTTTTACCAGATAAATCTTCCTTTTTAGGGACTATAACCACAGGAAAAGACCAAGGTGAAATACTAGGTCTAATTATTTTTTTATCTAACATTTCTTTAATTTGTCGTTGTATTTCCTCCCTATGTACTTCGGGATATCTATAAATTTTACAATGAACAGGGACTTCGTCCATTGTTCGAATATTATGTTTCACTCTATTTGAAAAATTTAATGGTTGACCCGGTAGTTGAAGTACTTTTTTATTCGTTTGAAAAATTTTAGTTAATTGGGTGCTTATCTCTGGTTGTAAATGAGAAAGGTCAATTGGAATTTTTGTCTGTTTTTGACAAACTTGTTGATAGCTAAAAGGTATTTGACAATATTCATTTCTCAAAATTTGATTTTTAAAATCTAGGCTAAGGCCATATTTATTCATGAAGTCGGCTCCTATGAGTCCATCATAATTTTTATGAAATTTATACACAACAAACGGATGCAAATCATTTAAGTGAAATTCTGAAAATAACGGTATTAGAACTTTTTCATTAGTAGTTTGTTTTTTATGACATGAAGTTAATGTCGTTTGTTCCTTGAAAATATTTTGAGGGAAATTATTGTAAGCAAATTTTGGGTCTATCAGACACACAGAACATCCACTGTCTATTAAAAGTTTACATTTGGGATTTTGGAATTCAATATAAGGAAGTTGATTAAAATTATCTAATGTCGAATTTATGTCAACGCTTCTGTTGAGGCGTTTCCTCGAAAATTTATTTTCGTAGAATTGTTAAAATTACTGACTTCTTGTTTTGAAGTAGAAGGAGATTCTAAATGAGTTAGCTCTTCAAATGTATAATGAGGGCTTTGATTATTCATATTAAAATTTCTTTGGGGATTCTGGTTATTAGTATAGAATTTCTTTTGGGGGTTTATTTGAAATTGGGTGGAATAATTGCCACGTTTTTGGGGGTAGTTTCTTGTCTGTATCGACATTCTTTCTGGAGGGGTTTGTATTCTTTGATTAGGATTCGGTTTGAAAACATTTGTATTTTGTTTAGGGGTATTTATATAATTTATATTAGGGGTACCGAATACTTGTCGATTAGTTGGATAATTTGTACTAACATTTCTTCGTTGGAAATGTATGGGTTGTGACGGAAAGCTTCGATTATTATAATTATTAAAAGGATTTTGATTAAAATTATTTCTTGGATTCTGATAATTGTTTCTGTTATTAGGAAAAAAATTATTTTGAGGAAAATTTCTCACATTCTGATGAGATTGAGTATTTTTATTTCGACGGCTCCTGTCGAGTAAATCGTATTGTGCCATATTAGAAATATAATCTTTTACTGCATTTATAGTTTGGTCAAATGTGAAATTATTATTGGTAATTAGGTATGTTCGTAATTCAATAGGTGAATTCGAAATAAGTACCGTTTTACATATTCTCAATACATTTGTCTTGAATAATTTTTTTTTTTTTTTATTTAAAGAAAAAGTGTCTCAGCAACCAGGGCTATTGACACGGAAATCATCACTTACAATAGGGTAACATAAAATAATGCTTATTTGTGAATTTACAAACTATAATATATATCTATGTCTTTCAAATACGATATCAGATTGTCTAGTTGATTCCCATCTCCCAGAATCTTCTTCAAATCGGCTCCAATATGGTGTTGTCTTCTGTAATTCGCGTAGTTAGGGCAGTCAATCAGAATATGCTTCACTGTTATAATTTGTTGGCAATGCTGACACACTGGAGGGTTTTCTGACAGAATTATGTGTCTGTGGGTTAGTGAGGTATGCCCAATGCGTAATTTTCTGATGACTGTTTGACTTTTTCTGCCAATTCTGGTAGGTATATGAAACGGTTTGATTGAGTCAGTAATTTGTCTCAGTTTGGAAGTCGACCTTGTCCAATCTTGTTTCCATAAGTCTCTTATATAATTTTTGAAATGCTTTTTCAAATCTGATGAGTACTGTAATTGTTCTTCGTCCAAATGGATTTCCGCTGCTTGCTTTGCACCTTGGTCAGCCATTTCATTCCCAGTTATGCCCACATGAGATGGTACCCAAATAATCGTCACGTGAACTCCTTCTTTGGAAAGTTCTGCATAGCGATCATGTATGTCTTGCACGAGGGGATTGTTTGTATATACGTTTCGTATACAGTTTATGGAGGATAGAGAATCAGTACATATTGCAACATGCCTGTTTGTGTTGCTTATAAGAAGAGAGGCTTGAAGGATAGCATATAGTTCGCCTGTCTGAACTGAAGTGTGATAAGGGAGACGGTTAAGTTGTAGAATGCTATTTATGGTAGTAACTGCCGTAAAGGTTCCTGTGCTATTGTGTGTTGCATCTGTTTATAAAATGGTGTCATAATCTTTTGCAATAATGCGATCAAGGAAGGTATGTCTGAGCGATTCATAGTGTCTATTCTGGGAATGTAATGATAAGTCGCATTTGGGGAGTACTTTAATCCAAGGAGGCTTATTTGAAACCGATATTTGGTTTGTATGTTCGAGATTAATATTCTCTAATATAGAATGCAATATTTGTGTGACTGACTGTAATCTAGATGTTGAATGATGTGTTGTCTGATTTTTGAGATGATTGATGAGTGAATAATATAGCCTCTCCCCTAATCGCAGATTAGATTAGAGGTGGTTGAGGTTCTACAGGACCCTACTAGCTCACAGCAAAAACTAAAATATGGATGTTAAGTGGGCGCCAGACACTCCAACTTCAGAAAAACTCGAATTATATTTTACAAATTTATTCAATCAACAGTATCAAGATTGGCCAATGTGAAACATGCAATATAAAATATAAATACTAAGTCAGACTGATCACAAATGAAATGCTTAAACTACTTATCTTGGAATCGTTTCAAATAGAGTCACTATGGGCAACTTCACAATGAGTCAGTCTAAGTGTCCAATCAGGTTCCCCAAATTAGCAACAGGAACTGGATATCATGGAACTCTAGACTGGTCTTCCTCGTTGATTGCTAGGTCCCTCTATCCAAACGAAATAACTCCAACCAGGTGGTTGTCCTGGGTAACAGCGTAGATATTCCTCCAACTCAATAACTCGAGGTACGTGCCTGACAGGTGGTTCTCAAAGCAGGTTTATGAAACTTCCTTTATATGGAAGCAATTCGAAGATAATCCAACAGCTACAGAATAAGGTACTAAAAAGGGTTCCTGCAAGATACATAATTCTTAGACTTCATCCTCGCAAATAACGTGCCCATTTCGAGTTCTAGTTCACAATTTAGATATAATGACAATGTGATTCATTCAAGTAACAAAGTGGTCATAAAATTATTCCAGTTAAAAACTACAAAACGACTGGAAAAACATCAATCCGGCTTTCTATTTTCACTAAATGATTCTGAAGGATGAATTAGTTCTTGAAAGAGAATAATGGATAATAATTGCCGGTAAAAACTAGAGCTCAAAATGGCCACGCGGTCAGATAACGGAATGCAAAAATACGATCATAATACAGCAAAAATATTATCGAAAAGTTAAGCTGAAAGAATAATGAATTAATTACTAAATGTGCATCAGAACATGTCGTCAATTGAAAGCAAATTGGATTAAAACCTACCAGATTCAGAACCCTTCACTCAAGGAAAATGGCCACAACTCAAGATAACTAACAACTCCACGGCCACCGAACAAATGATCGTCCCTCGGCCAGTCAACGAACCCCTCCAGCTGATCGCGCCGACGTTCAATTCACATCGACCTAAGAATCGAGCACGGACCTAGATCTCACGCACTTAACAAGTCAGGGGCGTCCCAACCAATACAACCGGGGTACACAAAATGCAACCAAACTTCCAAATACAAACGGGATTCTCAAGATCCCGTTACACCCCCTCACCAAGAAGAGCGCAGGCCAGACGAAGCAGAAAACCACCTGCAAGGGAAGATGAAAAAAAAACGCCAAATCCGTGTAGGCTACAAATTAGCGACATTGAGCGAAACATGGTCCGATCATTTCCAACCCCAATCCTAAACAATAGACTGCAATCACGAGTCCCAAAATCTAAAAAAAAATAAAAAAAGAATCTCAAACTGACGACAAAATCCTCCCCTACGGTTCGAAGACAAATTCTCTTTCAAACTTAGCAGGGAGACTCCAACGTCAAAACCACGAGGCGTCTTAAACCCTCAAAACAACAACCAGGCGAAAGAACATGACCAGACCATACTCCACCCATATCACCAATCAATGTTCATCCAATGAACCAAATTCGAGCCTAAAAACAGTCAAAATCAGGAAAAGTTCAATCCGGGCCTAAATAGAACAGGATTTCATCACAGGTGACACATAGGTGACTTCAAATACAAACGGGATTCTCAAGAACCCGTTACACCCCCTCACCAAGAAGAGCGCAGGCCAGACGAAGCAGAAAACCCTCTATGTCTCTGGGTATATCTTGTGTGGTGTTTAAGGGTATTTAGTGCAACTGCAGATTATCTTAAAAAAATGTTAACTAGGGCAAATGCCAAGGGGAATAGTTCAAGTATGGAAACTAGTTCCTCAAATACTAGAAGAAGAGCTCCTAATTTCACCCGAAATGAACAATTAAAGCTACTGTAGGACTTAAAGAATATTTATTGTATTTTATAGGGTGACTAGGATTGATGTATAATCAAACTCACTTATACTGAACTCTATTTATTAAAATAAACTCTAGTGACTCTACTCTACTCTAATATCTCTAATCTGTCGAAGTACTCGCAACGCTCGCTCGTAATCGACTAACTGTACCGTTGTAGGTATGTCGTACCCCCCCGATCTAGGGGTAGAACGCAGGCGTTCGTTGCGCCACTCATATTTGGTTGTATCGACAAAGCTTATTCTTTACACTCCCTCCCTTTGTCGAATACAACAACACAACTCAAAGTATATATGTACAAAAAAAATAATTAATATAATATTAGGATAATGCAAATAATACAACAGGACCAGTGAACTCTTCATTTTGGTGAGCTTGGAATGGTCCCTAGTATTTTTGATGTGGCTATTGTTGACCTGTTGACATACAAAAAAAATAATTAGTTTCTGACACATATATGTACACATATTATATGTACTTTCGTACACATGTTAAATTTTTACCCATATAAACACATACATATATATTGTATTTTCTCTGAAATTTTTATTTGGATATATTATTAGTGATTATATCTCTCAAGTACTCATGCCTACTCTGCGGCAAAGGCTTAGTCATTATATCTGCCAAATTTTCATCAGTGGGTAACCAGCTAACTCTAACCTTCTTTTCTTCTACGCATTGTTTCACAAAATCTCCATGAGTGATTGCCATGTTTTTCCTATTTCCAGTTTTCTCTCTGAATACCAACTCATTTTTAATTTCTTCTACACTCAGATCAAATGTTTTAAGTTTGTGACTCCCATCTTTCTCTGTACAGTCTTTAGCTGATTTATTGTCACACCACAAAGTGATTGGATAAAACGTGCGACCAATTATGTATCTGATAGATTTATCCAGTGATATCAGTTCTTGACAAGCATCGCTCATTGCTAAGTACTCCGCTTGGCAGGTGGAAGTCGTGGCAGTAGATTGTTTATGACTTCTCCAAGTTATTGCATCACCAAATAACTTGATGACATAACCTCCTGTAGATTTTGAATCTTCGCAATCTCTGAAGCTCGCATCAGAAAGAGCTTCCAAATTCTCTGAGTTGGATAGGAACTTAATACCAGTATCAGTTGTGCCTCTCAAGTATCTAAGAACTCTTTTTACTTCTGTCCAGTCTTCTTCAGTTGGTTCTATCTGTTTTCTCGCTAGATAGTTAACTGCGTAAGCTATATCAGGTCTAGTTGCATTAGCCAAATACATCAAACTACCTATTGCTTCTCTGAATGGTACTCTTTTAACTTCTTTTGGTTCCTCTGAATTCTCTAAGTTACATTTAAGCTTTTTGTTTCTGTGATCTACCTGACGGGTTACCATAGGAGTGCTCACTGGTTTTGACTCATGCATGTTGAATCTCTCTAAGACTCTCTCCGTATATGTTGTTTGGTGTAGAGTAATACTTCTTCCTATTCTATCTCTCTCTATAGTAATGCCTAAGAACTGTCTGGGTTCACCTAAATCTTTCATCTGAAACACATTCGCTAAATGCATTTTTATTTGGTTAAGTTTCTCTGAATCATTACTTGCTATCAACATATCATCTACATATAGTATCACTATAGCTACTTTTCCGTTTAACCTCCAGGTGAATAGGCAGGGATCATGAAGATCATTTTCTAAACCAAGCTTTCGCGCTTCCATTGAAAATCTCTTGTTCCATAACTTAGGACTTACTCGAAGACCATATAAGGACTTCTTCAATTTGCAAACTTTCTCAAGTTTGATGTTCTCTGTACCTTTCAAACCCTCTGGGATTTCCATAAAGACCTCTTCTTCAAGTTCTCCGTTTAGGAACGCCGTTTTGACGTCCATTTGACAAGCATCTAAGTCCTCCTTATTTATTATGGAGAGAACTGCTCTAATCAAGGATAACCTTGACACAGGAGCATATGTCTCTTTGAGACCATAAATATTTTTATCTTTGAATCCCCTTGAGACTAGTCGTGCCTTATATTTAATTGATCCATTGCTTTCAATTTTCTTTTTGAAAACCCATTTTGAGTCAATAATATTAGGTCTCTTACCACGAAGATCTTCTTTAGGTCTGTCTACAATGATCCAGACCGCATTTTCCTTCATGGAGTCTAACTCTTCTCTAATAGCTTGTTTCCATGAATCTTAATCGTCCGAGTTCATTGCTTCTTCAAACGATGTCGGATCTTTTTGAATTGATGCTAATAATATATGCTCCAATTCATCTTCATTTACCTCATCAACATCTGTAACTCTAGTGTAACGAGCAAAGCTTATGTCTTCAATTCTCTTACCTCTACTTCTCGTGACTGGACCATCAATTTTGTTTTGTGGAACCTCTAAATTCCTCTCTTTGCTTTGACCCTCTAAACTCTTTTTAGACTCAATTGTTTGCACCTCTGACTTCGTTTTCCTTGGTCTACCTCTTTTTCTTGGCTCAGAGGTTTTCACCTCAGATTCCTCTTTTTCTATTGTTTCATCAACAACAGTGAACTCTGTCGTTTTATCTGATACTTTTTCAGTAATCAATTCTTCACTCTGATTTTTTAAATAAACATCTTTATATACTAATCTCTCTATAAATCTCACATGTCTCGATTCTATAAATTTTCTCGTGCTAGGATGCCATAAAATGTATCCTGTGGATGTATGACCCACCAATATAGTTTTTATCGATACGTTGCTAAATTTTGTTTCAACAAAGGGTAACTTAACATAAGCAACACATCCAAACCTCCTAATTCGCTCTAAATGACAGTTTGCTCTTGGTGAAAATTTAACTAACGGTACTTCATACTCAATTGACTTGTGTGGAGTTCTGTTATAAGTGTGAACTGCTGTTTCGGCAGCTAGTTCCCACATGCTTTGTGGTAAGCCAGAATCACACATAAATGCTCTTATTGTTCTCTGAATAGATTTGTTAAATCTCTCGGCTGTACCGTTCAGCTCAGGAGTATATGGTGGACCACTATCTGACTCTATCTTTTCTCTTTTCATTATCTCTGCAAAATTTCCGCCTGTGAACTCAGTGCCTCTGTCCGATCTAACATAGCAGACTTTTGCGTCTATACCTAATAGGTTGCGTGCAGAACTCAAAAACTTTTCAAACGCTTCACCCGATTCATCTTTAGATTTCAGACAATATATGTTGGCATACCTAGAATAGTCATCTACAAACACAATTATGTACCTCTTTTGACCAGGCCATGAAATGGGTTTAATTGGTCCCATTATATCTGAATGAATTAATTGAAGCGACCTGTCAGCTCTACTTCTGATTTGTTTGAATGGAAGTTTTTCCATTTTTGATAATATACATACTGCACAATCTTTAATTGACTCATCAAACTTCACACGTTCTAATCTCTTATCTCTCTTTTGTATCATTTTCAAATAATTTAACGAAGCATGCCCTAACCTCTGATGCCAGAGCATAGCTTCACTATGAATTTCAGTTAACAACGTATTTTCTGATGGATTTTCATCTAATGTGTCTTTTAGACTATCAATACTCTTCAGTTCATCTATTTTAACTATTTTGTAAGATAAGAAGTTATTTTTATACTCTGAATTTGATTTCTCTGAATTATCTGAGACAATGAGTTTCTCTAAATTCTCCCTCCCAATCGCAGAACCGACATTTACTGAAAGACTATCAATAGACTCTGAATTTGTACCTTCCGAACTGGACAACTCTCTGTCCTTGTTGGTTTGTGATTGCTCAGAAACCTCATTATCAACCGCTAGACACGCAATGCAACTATAATTTTCAAACTCAGTTATAGAATTATCATCAGTGCATTTAGGCTTAAGCACTTCAAACTTAACCACCCAGTTTGGTTTTTCATAAACCCCTTCAAATATCGTCTTGTCATTTTGTTTGTTGTAAACTCTGAATATTTTATCGTCCAAATAAATACAAAATCCTGCATCTACTAATTTACGTAACGACAGCAAGTTCTCTGAAATATCTTTGGCTGCTATAACATTCGTTAATTTGATGTGATTACTATTTAATTGATCATTTTTAAGCAAAAGATTACCTCTACCATCTATCACAATGTCAGCAATTTCGTTTTTATTGGCACTTTTGATAACGCCTTTCTCTGATTTTTTAAAATTACTCAAAATAAAACTCTTATTAACAATGTGACTCGTGGCTCCTGAATCAGCTATAAACTCTATATTATGCTTATCACTACTAAGGTTTTGAATGCAAAGTATCTTACTTTGTGACTCTGAATACTCATCATATTGGCTACTTTCTTCCTCTTCATAGTCAGCTCTTCTGGCTGCTGCGTTGTGCCTCACTCCTCTGGTGCTTCCTCTCCCTCTGAAGCTATTCCGGTTATTTCCTCTGGAATTACCTCTCAAATTAGAAACACCTCTACTCGAGCCTCTGCCTCTAAATTTTCCGGAGCCTCGGTCTCTTAATGGATGGCCCTGGTTCGGTTTAAACCTTTTCATGGGAGGTTCATGGTTGTTTCGATATTGAAATGGTCTCTTTAAAGTTTGGGTGCAGTTTTCGCTGGTATGATCAGTGATCCTGTTGCAGGTGAAACAAGCCCACTGATTTGTTCCATTTAATGAACACTGGTCTTGCCAGTGTCCCCTTTTATTGCATCGGAAGCATTTGTCATTATTAGACTTGCCTTTCAACACTCTAACTCTTGACACTGCAACCTCTTTCTCAGTGAAGCTCCCTTTATTCACATCATTGTCCTCTTGAATTCGATGCATAGTTTTCCTCAGGGCCTCCATGTTCATTTCCCGTTGTAGAAATGACAGCCGAGTCCGTTCGTCTCACTTCAGGCATGACTCCTATTATAGCCTGATAAAATGTTGAGCGCATCTCTTGTTCTGTGAGTTTTTGAGGATCGTCACTCATCTCATGTTCTCTGACGATTTGATCGAACCTCTCACAGAACTTGTGGACACGCTCGTCCTTATTCATCCTCAGATTATACAGGCGGGTTCTAATAGAAGTAGGTGTTGCACTCACTTCTCCCTTTCTACTTTCCTTCAGCCTTTTTAAGATATCCATTGGCTCAGTCATACCAAGGATTCTCTTGTGATATTCCTCATCAATGTGATTGATGATGATATCCTTGACTGAGTTCTTTCGCAGTTTCATCTCGGATTCTGAGATTCCAGATGGACCAGGCTGATTTGGATCGATAAGATCAAGCAACCCCCAGCTTATGAGTTCTGTATTTAGACAGTCAACCCATACCTCAAAGCTCGACTTAGAGGTCAACTTGTAGTGCCTCTGTATTTTGGGAGCGGAACTACTGCAACTCGGGCCCACTTGAGGTTGCATAGCCATTCTCTGCTCTGGATTCTGCATAGCATTCAATTTTCGCTTCTCCGATTCAAGCATGTTGCAGTGAACTTTACAGAGAATGTTCACTACCTCTTTCAGCAGACCTGCAGTTGTTTGGTTCAGTGTATCACTGCAATTCATTGAAGTTGCAAACGCATTCACATTCTCAATGGTCGTTTGCAGCTCCTCTATATTTGCTACGTTTGTAGCACTGTCAGCTCCACCTGGGTTCTGACTCGCAGTTCCACTCATAACCTGTGTCTCAAATAGATTTGTGGTTGTTGCTGTGAATCAAACATCTCAATTAATACCTGGATTTAACGATTCAGATCTGACCTCTACTCTACAAACTAAGGTTCCAATCTCATTTAGACCAAACCATAGTACCTCTAAGATTCTAACAGCACTCTGAATTCTAGTCAAATATAGATGGCTAATATTGATAAAGTTTCTTACTTTGCTCAGTGACTTCAGATTCATCAATAATTTCTCCTCGCCTGACTCTCATATACTCCTCATATCCTTGATATAAATTCTGATTGTTTCTGTTCGCCATCTATTCCAGGATTATAAAACATTTTCAATTAGTTTCTCTCGATTTATTTGAATATTTATTCACCAACATTACGATTTGTTTCTGTTACTCTATTACTACTCTATTGCTCCATTACTATTACTACTCTATTACTCTCTCAATATCTCAACTCATTTATCTCTACTCAACCTTTTTGTTTACCTCTCAATACCAGGTAATTTCTACTTTTCAACTAATTGAATAATGTTTCTTGCTTCTGAACTAAATGAACCGAATTTCAAGTAAATTTAGTTCGAAGCGAGAAATCAGATTCTCTCAGCAGGCATTCCACGCATGCACACCACTCGCCGATAATCAGCTTCGCGAGTTATCATGAGAACTGGTCGGTTTTGGGCTGCGCAAGCACATGCGTGGGTCCCAAATGAGGTCCTACTTATTTCTCTAGTCAATGGACAACTTACACTGGACACAAGTTTCAGATGTTCATTGACCCCAGAATGTACTGAATTTGCTCAAATTAAATTTTATTTCATTTATTCAAACTTCGATTTATGCAGTAATAAAAAATTGGATTGCATGAACCAGTAATCCGGTGTCTGATTACAAGGTAAAGCAGAACGGGATACCAAATTCGGAAAAATTTCAATTCACTAAAAGGCATAAAATTCGAGAATTATTGAGCTCAGTTCTGAATTTGACTAAATTTCTCTCCATCTTCTACCTCCGAAACTCTATCAAAACAAGATGAGAGAAAACAACTAACTCCTCAATCAACCACAACTCGATGCACTCTGTGATTAACCTCTTTGTTATATTCACCTCTCTGTGATATAACCTTTGTTATATTCACCTCTTTGTGATATAACCTCTTTGTTATATTCACCTCTATGTGAAACATTTATGTTTTAACTCGTATAAGTAAAAATTTGATTGCAGATAAAAAAATTTTTTTTTTTTTTTTTTACTTTAAACATTTAAAAGTGCTTTAGGCATGGAACCCAGGGCATTCATTATCTGTATAACGAGAAAAAAAAAAATTATGAAGGCTGCGTGAACTCCCTCCGTTCATTACAAATACAGTTTCATGAAATGACAACTTCATTCGAACGACAAGTCTCGAGACGTCGCCGACTAGCAGGTACACCCTCTCGCAGCTTGTCCAAACACAAGGTGCCCGGACTCGCCACATAGGGTATCAAACATACTCTACCTCATGCTCACTGAATTTCTAAATGTATATTGCTCACATTTATACATATAGTTACATGCTTGAAACACACAGTACATAAACAGATCGTTTATTCAGGTCATAAGACCTTCCCATCAGAATCTATTTTATCGCAATTAATTACTTTTACTCATGATTGATTTTGTTATTTAGATAAAGATTCCCTGTTGAATTAATTTGATGTGTTTATTTAGTACTCTTATGTGTTCATTGTAATTCGATAGTCACCAGGGGCGGTTCTAGGGCGGTGCGAGCGGTGCGACCGCACCGGGCGCCGTCTCGCGGGGCGCCAAAATCGTCGCACCGGGCACCACCCAAAATAGTGATAGCACCGCCCCTGCAGGGGCGGTTCTAGGGCGGTGCGAGCGGTGCGACCGTTTTCTTGTTCAGCCTGTATTACTTTTTAATCTGACTGGCGTCCGCTGAACATCATATTCAGCATTCAGGGAGGGGGGGTGTAAGGGTCAGGGGCGGTTCTAGGGCGGTGCGACCGCACCGGGCGCCAAATTCGTCGCACCGGGCGCCACTTCCTGATCTCGCACCACCCAAAAATAGTGATAGCACCGCCCCTCAGGGGCGGTTCTAGGGCGGTGCGAGCGGTGCGACCGCACCGGGCGCCGTCTCGGGGGGCGCCAAAATCGTCGCACCAGGCGCCTTTTCCTGATCTCGCACCACCCAAATATAGTGATAGCACCGCCCCTGCAGGGGCGGTTCTAGGGCGGTGCGACCGTTTTCTTCTTCAGCCTATATTCTTTTTTGGCCAATCGCAATGCGGGGGGGGAGGGTGCCGTCTCTCTTGGTGTCTCTTGGGGGGCTTGGGGGGGGGGGGGGTTAATTGGTCGTGATTCTAGTGCCTTTTCTTTCCAAACTTCCTGGTATATTTTCAATGCGGTTATTTCAGCTTCAAACAATACTTTTGCAGCTGAAATAAAATGCGACATCGATGAGTCAAAGATAAATTTACTAGATAGGCCCAAGTCAAAAGTGTTACCAGTATACAGTTCTGTTTTAGGTGGGAACGTGGTAAAGATGTTATACTATAGTCTAGCTCTAGATCATTATAACATTCAATTCAACTTTCCCACATTGGATACCCTTAGGCATAATATTTCAATTATCCAATAATCATATTTTATATATTATTCTTTATACATTTATTAAGTATTATACTTACATGTATACAAATGTATAAATAGTAATAAAATATCAAGAATATAATAAGCAGTTGTATCAATATTGAAGGGGCATATAACTGTGGATTTGTAATATGTTTTCAATGATATGGGCAGCGTATTGTTGAAAGAAGGCTCTATGAAGGTTAGTTCCTATCTTAAACAAATGTATTTCAAGAACAATTTTTGATAGACTTTCTAAATGTACAGTTTCATTTTGCCACTTTATAAAATAATACCTCCGAATTACATCATAAATATGAGCATTTTTTTTCTCACTATAATGGACTGATTTATATTTCACAATTCAATATATTAGAAATATACGAATCGCGGATGTTATGACGTATGCCTAAGAAACTTATAACTTCAAAAGTTCTATCTACATATATCCGCCATGGGTTACCCAATGTCTTCGATAAGAACATTTATGTCTTTCAGTGAATCCATCGTTTATTCACATCTGAATATGACACGTTCACAAGCAACATTATTTCAACCCAATGCAGATGGCACTCGACGAACCTAAGTAAATTTGTCCACCCTATTCAATTAATTGTTGTGATGAAAGTTGCTACAAAATGGATAAGAAGTGTGATAAAGCAATCTTAGGGTGCCATAGGCTTAGATAGTTTCAATATGTTAAAGTTAAGCATACCATAATAGCCGTATTCTTTTTACCAACTTTAGCTGAGATTAACTGAGATTCTCAGTTCTGATTCAGTAGTTAGAAGGCAAAATGCAAGATTCTATGCATCTATTGAGATGCAACAAGGTAAAAAGAATACGGCTATTATCACGATGGTATATTTTACAGACCGCCTTGTCATATTTGTAGAATATGAAGGCAATGATAATCACAAGTTGATTCTAAATTTCTCTTATTGTGATGCAATTCTGAAGTAACCTAAATGATGATTCGTATAGCTCAAGGAATACATTTTTGAGATAAATGCACTACCGATTTTACTTTTATCATGATGTTTAATGATTTGGTCTCAGTGATCAAAGGGAAAGCAAGATTATAATATATCTGAATATTCGAGTTTGAAAAAATTCGAAATGACAATCCTTTCTCTGTAAATGGAATTCAGCCTATCTTACTACTGAAGAATTTGCCGAAAACATATTATTATTGCCAGTGATTCAAAGCATGTTCCGACTTATATGCCTCAAAGAATATTAATATTCATTCCATTGGATCATTGGATTCTAAAGTATCCTAAGAATTGTAGATTGAAAATATCTTTGCTTGCCTCAATTTTTGGCAGTTTCACTAGCATTAACGGAAATACGCGTTTATTACCCGCTTCCCGTTTGTTTAATTGGGTAACTTGAATAACGTCGAAACCCATGTCAGTTTTCCGTCCGTTTTCCGAGGCATGTGTGTTGGTTCTGTGAGCGATTGTATCTTTTTACATGATGAGATATTCACACATATTAGAGAGATATTGGAGGGTCGGCAGTAATAGGTTTGTTCCAACAGGGGCGGTTCTAGGGCGGTGCGACCGCACCGGGCGCCGTCTCGGGGGGCGCCAAAATCGTCGCACCGGGCGCCTTTTCCTGATCTCGCACCACCCAAATATAGTGATAGCACCGCCCCTGCAGGGGCGGTTCTAGGGCGGTGCGAGCGGTGCGACCGTTTTCTTCTTCAGCCTATATTCTTTTTTGGCCAATCGCAATGCGGGGGGGGAGGGTGCCGTCTCTCTTGGTGTCTCTTGGGAGGCTTGGGGGGGGGTGTAAGGGTCAGGGGCGGTTCTAGGGCGGTTCTAGGGCGGTGCGACCGCACCGGGCGCCAAAATCGTCGCACCGGACGCCACTTCCTGATCTCGCACCACCCAAAAATAGTGATAGCACCGCCCCTGCAGGGGCGGTTCTAGGGCGGTGCGAGCGGTGCGACCGCACCGGGCGCCGTCTCGCGGGGCGCCAAAATCGTCGCACCGGGCGCCACTTCCTGATCTCGCACCACCCAAAATAGTGATAGCACCGCCCCTGCAGGGGCGGTTCTAGGGCGGTGCGAGCGGTGCGACCGTTTTCTTGTTCAGCCTGTATTACTTTTTAATCTGACTGGCGTCCGCTGAACATCATATTCAGCATTCAGGGAGGGGGGGTGTAAGGGTCAGGGGCGGTTCTAGGGCGGTGCGACCGCACCGGGCGCCAAATTCGTCGCACCGGGCGCCACTTCCTGATCTCGCACCACCCAAAAATAGTGATAGCACCGCCCCTCAGGGGCGGTTCTAGGGCGGTGCGAGCGGTGCGACCGTTTTCTTCTTCAGCCTATATTCTTTTTTGGCCAATCGCAATGCGGGGGGGGAGGGTGCCGTCTCTCTTGGTGTCTCTTGGGGGGCTTGGGGGGGGGGGGTGTAAGGGTCAGGGGCGGTTCTAGGGCGGTGCGACCGCACCGGGCGCCAAAATCGTCGCACCGGACGCCACTTCCTGATCTCGCACCACCCAAAAATAGTGATAGCACCGCCCCTCAGGGGCGGTTCTAGGGCGGTGCGAGCGGTGCGACCGTTTTCTTCTTCAGCCTATATTCTTTTTTGGCCAATCGCAATGCGGGGGGGGAGGGTGTCGTCTCTCTTGGTGTCTCTTGGGGGGCTTGGGGGGGGGGGGGTGTAAGGGTCAGGGGCGGTTCTAGGGCGGTGCGACCGCACCGGGCGCCAAAATCGTCGCACCGGACGCCACTTCCTGATCTCGCACCACCCAAAAATAGTGATAGCACCGCCCCTCCAGGGGCGGTTCTAGGGCGGTGCGAGCGGTGCGACCGCACCGGGCGCCGTCTCGGGGGGCGCCAAAATCGTCGCACCGGGCGCCTTTTCCTGATCTCGCACCACCCAAATATAGTGATAGCACCGCCCCTCAGGGGCGGTTCTAGGGCGGTGCGAGCGGTGCGACCGCACCGGGCGCCGTCTCAGGGGGCGCCAAAATCGTCGCACCGGGCGCCTTTTCCTGATCTCGCACCACCCAAATATAGTGATAGCACCGCCCCTGATAGTCACTTACTTTCGATTCTCTCTGTGTTGCCAGTATTCAAAATGGCGTCACCTTAGCGTCCTCTTTGTGTCCCAGGTGTTTAAAAATGGCGTGCGGCGTCCTCTCGGGAATGCAGCGTCCACCCACTAATTACTCACTTAAAGCTGCTTACACAATCCTCAAAAGTAAGCTCTTCCGTCTTCACTCGGCGTATTTTAGTCGATATTTGTATCGATTAAAAAAATACCACAATTTTAACTCAGTCTAGTCACCCAACGGTTCGTCGATCGTGAACCACGCTCTGCTACCATGTAGGACTTAAAGAATATTTATTGTATTTTATAGGGTGACTAGGATTGATGTATAATCAAACTCACTTATACTGAACTCTATTTATTAAAATAAACTCTAGTGACTCTACTCTACTCTAATATCTCTAATCTGTCGAAGTACTCG
This sequence comes from Halyzia sedecimguttata, assembly GCA_937662695.2. Taxonomy (NCBI): domain Eukaryota; kingdom Metazoa; phylum Arthropoda; class Insecta; order Coleoptera; family Coccinellidae; genus Halyzia; species Halyzia sedecimguttata. Next base: position 27,425,118 of record OW569420.2, on the reverse strand, counting down.
CAACGCTCGCTCGTAATCGACTAACTGTACCGTTGTAGGTATGTCGTACCCCCCCGATCTAGGGGTAGAACGCAGGCGTTCGTTGCGCCACTCATATTTGGTTGTATCGACAAAGCTTATTCTTTACACTACTGAAAATAGCTAAAAAATATTTATCAACAATAAATAACAAAAAAACGGATAAAAACAGACTTTTGAAAGGTTATGTAGTATTTATAATTTGTTCGTTCTTCTCCTCTTGTCTTTTCATTTTTCAGGAGTTTCGGGTACCTTGGAGAAACCTCTCCGTTTTTTGACGAAGGAGTCCATATTGAAGAAATAAATGCCTATCAATATTTTCAAATTGCAGTAAATTTTGTGAACAATAGTTACAAATCACGACACTCACGGGGAGACAGGGTTTTTTTGCTGAGGTTTTTCCCTAAGCTCTTGTATCATACGTCGAATTGTATGGTACCCCGTTACACCAACCTCTGCTAACACATATACAGCTCTCAGTCAAAAGAATATATATATATATATAAAAAAACAAAAGCTTGGATGGAAATAGAAAAAGAGTTCAACAGTACTCCTTGTGATGTACAACGAACGGTTGTAATGCTGAAGAGTAAATTCAGGAAATTACAAGGTGAATCAGTTGAACAACAACCATCTGTAACGTTGTTCGAGCGGTATTTTTAGTAATCGAATTTGTTATTAATAATAAAACGAGCGTCAACCCAAAATATGTAATTTTTAATGTTTTAAGATAACGTACAGTTTCACTCCCCACTAATCATCCTCATGTCGATGTGTTTTAGAACATGCGTGAAACGGCCGTTCTCATCAACTCACAATTACACATGTATAAACTAATCACACAATTTAACTATATCTTACATCCCCCCTTCCAAGATAAAACTCATTCATATCCCAGAGTAGTCTTTTGAAAGAAATACAATATTCATAATTATTAATAAATGAAACAAAAATATTATATTATACTAGAGCTAGCTAGAACTATTTAACAAATTTACATTTCAATAGAATATATAAATTCAATATTCATTTGGAAACCTAATTGGTTTATTAATTAGATTTCTATCTCTTAAATTATAATTACTAACATTTATACAATCTCCATTTATATTTTCACTAGAATTTTCCTTACCTGGCGAACACCTATCGATAAGGTGTTCCCTGTTCCTTCTATAGAATTTATTATTTTCATTAGCTATTAAATAAGATCTAGGTTCATTACATTTTGAAACAATTTTCCCTTTATGCCAAGAGTTATCTAATCTAAAATAAACATCTTTATTTCTCATATTCCTCAGAGGTCTACTGTTTCTGTCATAATAAAATTTTTGTTTATTTTGTCGCTTCATAATATTCTTTCTCAAACTCTCAACATCATTAAGCTTTGGCACAAGTAAGGAGTCCTTCATTGGAAGTGAATCTTTAAGTCGTCTGTTCAAGAATAATTGGGCTGGAGACAAACCAATATCGGGCACTGGGGTGTTACGATATTTGAGCAAATACAGTAGGACATTTTCATCATTTCTTCCTGATTTTTGGCGCTCTAGTTCCTCGGAACTGAGTGCTTATCAATTTGCCCAAATGTCTGTAATTTTCGAATATTTCGATGAAAATGGTCTTAAACGATTTGGTTCGACTCACTGATCAAGAATCCGTGGTCGAAATTCATTCTGTCCGGCCGGTCCGGCCGGCCGTAGGCACGATAACTCTCGAACGGAATGAGCTAGAGAGTTGAAATTTTAAGAGTAGGTTTGGGGGATAAATATCTCGGCTAAGTTCGTTATTGGGCAAAATCGGACAAATGGTTTCGGAGTAACAAAAAAAAAATTTTTTTTTTACGAAACAAATTCCAAATTAAATTTTTTTTAATAAAAAGTTTTATCATGAGAATCCAATCATATCATTTTTAACTCTAACAAGCTAATACTTTCGGAGATATGATTTTTCAAAATTTCAATAATAAATCGTATTTCAACGTTGTCACAGAATAATATTATTCTATGTATGAATATGAATTGTCATAATGTCAAATGATGTTCAATTGAAGAATTGTGAGCGAAGTGAGAAAAATCTCAGATATGATTTTTCAAAATTTCAATAATAAATCGTATTTCAACGTTGTCACAGAATGATATTATTCTATGTATGAATATGAATTGTCATAATGTCAAATGATGTTCCTGAGAATTGTGAGCGAAGTGAGTTAAATCTCAGTTGTTTGCTCCGATATTAGTTTTTCTCAGAAAATTCTTACATTTCGGAACTGAACATGAAGTAAGAGATCTGAGAGTAGTGAGACTGCTTTTCATCCATAGACATAGATATAACTCTCGAACGGAATGAGGTAGGTAGTTGAAATTTTCAGAGTAGTTTAGGGAGATGAATATCTCGGTTGAGTTCGTTATTGGGCAAAATTGACCAGATTTAATTTGATTTCTTCCATGGTGCTTTTCTCATTCTCATGATTGCTCATTTAATCTTGATAAATAAACTATTATTTGAATTGAATTTCCTTTAGGATGCAGTTCTATTATATGAATACATTGATATAATTCCCAACTCTGAGAAACCAATACTTTCGGAGATATAATTTGTCTGTTTGAACTAGAGCGCCAGAAAGCTCCTGTCCACAGGGCTTGAACCCATTTTTTTAGAACGTTTTTACACATGTTAACTGATTTTTCAGCCATACCGTTGCTTTTAGGGTAGTTGGGACTAGAATAAATTAATTTAATATTATATTTTTCTGCAAAACTTTTAAATAAAAAGGAATTGAATGGGTTGTTGTCCGATATTATTTTATTAGGAAATCCAAAATTAGAAAATATTTCAACGAGTACTTCTATGACATTTTTTATGCTTTTTGACTTTAAATATTTGAAATCAATCCATTTCGAGTAGTAATCTACGACAGTTAAGTATGATTTACTTTTATAATCAAATATGTCAATTCCTATTTTCTCCCAAGGTCTATTCGGAAATTCATGGTGTAATAAGGGTTGCTTAGAATTATTATACCTGTAATGATTGCATGTATCACATTTGAGAATATAATCTTCGATTTGTTTCGACATTCCCGGCCAAAATAAACACTCCCGAGCACGAGCTCTACATTTATTGATCCCAAGGTGACCTTCATGGATTTTTTCTAAAATTTCTGTTCTTTTATTTTTCGGTATAATCAGTCTATCTCCGGGAAATAATAATTCTTCATATTCAGATATATCATCTCTAATATTGTAGTAGTTTTTTAAGTCATTTGACAATTATTTGTATTTTTTCCAACCATTCTTAAGATTTTGCTTTATCTCACAGAGGATTTCATCCTTATTAGTAGCAATTATTAATTCAGATAATTTATTATCAGAAATTGGTAATATTTCTGTTAAATCATGCACCTGAATTTCTTCATGGTCAACTATAGTTGTATCTAATATACTAGCCCGAGATAGAGCATCAGCAATGAACATCTGTTTCCCAGGTAAGTATTCAACTTCTAATTCATATTTCATTAATCTGTATAATAGTCTCTGCAACCTAGAAGAAACTTTATTAATGTCCTTTTTGAAAATGCTTACCAATGGTTTTTGATCGGTATGAATTTTGACCTGTCTACCATAAATATAAAAATTGAACTTTTCCACCGCAAATACAATCGAGCTTAACTCTCTTTCAATATTCGCGTATCTTTTTTCGGTATCTAACAATGTTCTAGAGGCAAACGCCACTGGCTTTCCTTCTTGCATAAGACAGGCGCCAAAGCCCTCCATTGAAGCATCACATTGTACAATTACTTCTTTATTAACATCAAAATGTTTCAGGATAGGAGCTTGTATGAGTAAATTCTTTATTTTATTCACAGTATCAGTGTGTATTTTTTCCCATTGAAATAAAACATTTTCTTTAGTAAGTTCTCTTAAAGGCGCAGTTAAAGCAGACAAATTTGGAAAAAACTTTCCTAAATACTTGATTATGCCCAAAAATCTAAGTAATTCCTTTTTATTAGTTGGAAGTTTCATCTTTATTATAGCATCAGTCCTTTGTGGATCAATTTTGACACCGTTCTCTGATACAATAAAACCTAGTATTTTTATTTCTGATTTTTTATATTGAAACTTATTCTTATTGAACGTAATCCCGTTCTTTTTAGCAATTTCCAACACTTTAATCAATTTTTCATCATGTTCTTCCTCTGTTGAACCTGAGATAATCAAATCATCTATATATATTGCATCATTTAATACATCCCCAAAAATTTCTATATTTTTTCTTTGGAATATTTCAGCTGAGGTATTTATTCCGAATGGTAGGCGTAGGAATTTATATCTGCCAAAAGGGGTAGAAAATGTACAAAGTTTAGATGAATCATCATCTAATGGTATCTGATAAAACGAGTCCCTTAAATCTAATAATGAGAAAAATTTTTTATTTCTAAGATTACCCAGTATTTGATCTGGTGATGGGATCTGAAAATGCTCGCGTTTTAAATACTTATTTAATTCAGACGGATCTAAGCAAATGCGCAATTTTTTATCTTTTTTTTCTGTGATCACTATATTGTTTACCCATTCTGTAGGTTCAATTTGTCGACTTATAACGCCAGCTTCGACTAAATCATTCAAAGATTCTTTTAATTTAGGTATAAGCTTCATTGGTATCCTTCGCGAACCATGAATTATAGGAATAGCGTTTTCAGTAAGCTCTAATCTACAAGGTTTACCAGAAAAACACCCTAAGTTATCAAATACCTCCCTAAAAGATGATATTATTTCATATTTCGAATTGAACTTTATTGTGGAAACTTCATTTATGTGTTTGATTAAATTCAAATTCAAGCATGCCTTCAGACCCAATATTGGCTTGTCTGCATTGTCCACAATATAAAATAATAATTTTGACATATTACCCCTTACAATACAGTTAATCTCTACAGATCCTCTTACTTGCACCAACTTCTTTCCAAATGCCATTAAGTTAACATTGACAGGTGAGATGCTGTCCAATAGACCAACTCCATTACAGTAGACTCTCGTTGGAAGAATGTTGCACTCCGCACCAGTGTCAAGCTTGAAATATACATTAATATTATTAAGAAGAATATATTCATATAATCCATTAATATTTTTTAAATCATTTATATTCAATTGGTTAACATTAATTGTATCAATAAATAGTTCATCATTGTTCAGCGAAATAGTTTCTATTGGATATTCTTTTCTATTAACTTTCGGTTTTGATTTTTTAAATAAACAGCAAGATGCAAAATGATTCTTTTTACCACAATAGGAACAAACTTTACCAAAAGCAGGACATTTATTGATTTGATGCTTATAATTGCATTTAGGACATGTCTTATTATTGATACGATTTTTATTTACGATTATAGAATTTGAATAACTAGATTTATTTTCTGAACAACTAATCTGATTTAAAGGTTTACTTATCTTATGCGAATTTTTCTTTCTATTGACCATATCAATCGCATATTCAGGTTTTTTTTGTTCATCCATGATAACATTAGCCTGCTGCTTGCTTAGTTCCATGATGTTGCACATTTCTTCTGTCTTCTTCAACGATAGTCCCTCATATTGCAGCAACTTCTCCCTCAAGCCATCGTCCTTCAAACCCAATATAATTTTGTCTCTTACCATTTCTTCTTCATCTGTATATTCACAATTTTTCGATAATGTCTTAATTTCCGTTATGAAATTAGCTAACGACTGACCTTCCTTCTGAGTACAACGCAGAAACTTGTATCTTTCAAATACTACGTTTTTCTTCGGCTCACAATATTTTGAACCAATTTTTTATTAAATGTTTCCTTTATTAATTTTTAAATTTTTTTTATTCAATATGAATTATATGAATAAATTATTAATTAAGTACCCTCTCTGATAATTCCTCTGAATCACTGCACAAATATATGATGTATACTCACGTTTTTAGATATTTCAGAAAATCATTTTCACCCATATCTTCTAAGAATTTCAAATAATCATTCCAAAGGCAATGTTACCGTATAGATAAGATAAGATAAGATAAGATAAGAAAGATCTTTATTTCAAAACAATTCAAGTTACAAACAAGAGAAGAAATGAAATAGTGTCAAGAAATAGGGTTAAGGTCACCCAAAAAACTCCTCCAAGCTATATGGTTCCATGTACAATAACATATTGAATATTTTCTTCTTAAAAAGTCTAAGAGAATCTATTTTTTGTATATCCCTGGGCAGTTTGTTGAAAAATTTCAGACATCTGTATTCTGTTTGCCTTTGAGTAGTTGATAATTCATGTTTTGGTAGATTGAATGCCAACGTTCTTGTGGTATAGTTCTTCTTGAGATTAAGATGTTGAAAAAACAGTTCTTTGTGTTTATGAAGGAATATTAAACATTCTTGAATATATAATGCATACAGTGTTAGTATGCCCTTCTTTTTGAAGTGTCCTCTACATGATTCTCTGGGCGTTAAATTTTCCATTATTCTTACAGCTTTCTTCTGCAGCACAAATAAGGATGAAACATTTCCTGATCCATAGAAAGTAATACCAAATCTCAGCTTTGCCTCAATGGTTGCATGATAGACCAATTTCAGCACCCTTGCGTCCAGATATCTGGCGATTACCCTGAATGCATAAATAGATGGCCCTATTTTCTTACTCAGGTGGTCTACATGTTGTTTCCAATTCAGTTCCTCATCGATGTGCAGGCCTAAGAATCTGGTGCTCTGTGAAGTTTTAAGTTTGCTGCAATTCAGAGTCACACTATCGGGAACCTCTAACTTGGAATTTGGAGGGTGGAATAAAACCACGCTCGTTTTGTTTTTATTGAGCACCATATTGTTTTTAGTAAACCATACTTCGGTATATTGCAGTACCTCTTCTGCCAATATCTTGAGATCTGGCCACAAAGACTCTATCACAAGCAGATTCTTGTCATCAACATAGTCCTCAACGCTCACCTTATCCTCACTCCAACGGAAGTTCAAACAGTAATCATTCAGGTACACTATGAAAAACAGAGGTCCCGCTATGCTTCCCTGTGGCACTCCAAGTTTCAATTCCTCTATATCTGATCTTATCCTATTTCCATCTGAATATATCTCCACCATCTGAACACGTTTACTGAAGTATGATCTTATCAAATCGAGTGTCGGTCCTGTAATTCCATAACTTTCCAGCTTGTACAGAAGCTTACCAACATCGAGACAATCATAAGCCTTCGACAGATCCAGAAATAGTCCCAGGGATAGATCTCCATCTTCAAAAGCTCCTGTTATTTTCTTTACAAAGTTGAAGATTGCTGTTTGTATTGATTTTCCTTTTAGATATCCATGCTGATTTCTGGCAAATATTCTGTTCTTCATGAGGAATGCCATTATCTGATTGCAAATAGCAAGCTCAAAGACTTTTGAAAATGATGGCAAAATACTGATTGGTCTGTAATTTCCAAATTCATTTGTGTCTCCCTTCTTGAAAATAGGTTTTACTATGGCTTTCTTCAATCTTTCTGGGAATACTCCTCTCCTTATGGAATTGTTCATTACTATTCTCAAAGGCTCCAAAATCTCCTTCGAAGTTTGCTTTATTATGTAGTTGGATACACCATCATCTCCACTAGTATGTTTATTTTTCAAAGATTTCACGATACTTTCCACTTCTTGTAGACTAATAGATTTCAAGTAAATTGATTCATTCACCTGTGTGTTAATTTTTTCTCTTTGATTTTTATATGGGTTGTTTATTGTCATTTCCAGGGCATGGTTTGCAAAGTACTTATTAATTTTATTCGAAATCTCCAGTAGATTGCCTTTCATCGGGAAATTACTCTTTTCAGGATTACTTTTGATGGAGTTTATAACTGACCATGTTGCCTTGCATTTATTGTCTGATTTCTCTATTATTTCTTTATACATTTCTTTTTTGTTTTGGAGAAGCATTCTGTCATATTCATATTTGGCTTTATTGTACTGATCCTGAAATCTACTATCTGACCTACTACAGACTAAAAGGACATCTAGTCTATCTTTCATTTGCTTCTGCATTATTCCCGAGTTCTTATACTTACGTTTCTTTTGAATTGGAAACTTTTTGAGAGGACAGGCTTGATTTAAATGATGTAAAAAAGTATCGTGAAACCTGTTGAATTGTTCATCAACATCATCTATATTCTGCAAAAATGACCAATTTTGAGTACTCAAATTTGTTCTTAGTTTCTCCAGATGTTGTGCCGAATATAGTCTTTTCCAAATGAAAACTCTCTCAGTTCTTGGGGCCACAAAGGTGATTGTTTGTGCTGTGTGATCAGATATGTGACCGTGCCGGATTCGTGTAGAATAGGGTATGGTGAGGTTGGTGAAAATCCCATCTATACATGTTGCTGTAGATCTTGTGATTCTCGTTGCCTCAAATATTGTGCGTTTAATATTGTGGGAACTTAGAAATGTAAGCCAGTCAGATTTTCTTTGTGAGTCCACTAAAAGATTGATGTTGAAATCTCCTGTTATGATTACTTGAGCATTTTCATTTTCAAACTTAGTAAGAAGCGTCTCTAATCTTTCAGTTAAAATATCAATATTACCATCATTATAGACCACCATACAAATTATTTTGTTTTTACCCATTTGAAGTTCGATGCCAGCACATTCGAAGCATCCTTTAACTGAAACCTTGCTTATATCGTTTCTTCTCCTACTTTTTAAATCCGTGTGAACATAGACCGCTACTCCACCATGCTCACGGTGTTGTCTGCAAAATTGCGCCTTAAGTGTGAAGCCCTGGTAGTTATAGTTTTTCAATTCATCCTCTGATTTCCAATGTTCAGATAAGCATAGGATCTTAATATCTTCATTAGTGTTGATGATGTCCTCAATTTGTTCCATCGAATTTCCAATCGACCTAATATTTTGATGAAAAATAGTCACTCCTTCAGAGCATGTCTTCTCTGCAGTTGGGGTTCCCCTCTTATTTGTCTCCTTATTCATAAAAAATCAGCACCATTCTGCATAAATTCATTATGTCTTTTAAAATCGAATCTCTTGATACCAACTCCCGATGGCCAGAAGTCAGACTGATACATTTCATCTTTCTTTTCCAGAGGTGCCGATACCACAAATCTCTTCAAACTCGATTCTTGTGAAGGAATCTCCCTAACCATAATTTTTGATTGTTGAAATCCACTTTTCTTTGCTAAGTATTCCCTTATCATCTCGTCTGAGGTGCTCCTATTAACCCGGTAAATATAGAGCCATACTTTCCTTTCCTGTCCAGAAAAACCATTATCTTCTCGACCCGTTCCAATATTTTTTGGTGGTGGTTTGTTCCTTGATCTTCTCCTATTTCTGACCTCAATGAAATCATTATCCTGCGTTTCTTGTTCCTTAGATATAGCAATAATTCTGTTTCTCATTGCCTTATTAGCAGTTTGGTTGGTTTGTTCACTTTGTTCGATTTCTGATGTTCCTTGGAATGAGTTTGTCTTTATTTCATTTCTGTTTTCAGTTGTGTCCATAGACATGTCTATGGTTGTGTCCATAGCCATCAGAATATTTCCGCCTGATTCGTTTGTTTGTTTATTTTGATATCGAATGTCATGCTTGACATTGACATCCCTTTCATTCGGTTTTGTGGTTTGAGGTTGTGTTCCACTTCGACTTCCTATTAAACCTAACAGTGGAAAAGCAGGTACCAAAAGGAAAGGAGGTACCTGTGAAACAGAAACCCCAAATAAAATTTCGAAAAAATCCAGTGTGCAATTGCAAGAATGGGAATTTAAAAAAAGGTTTCGAATATTACAAAAAAAATTCAATATTATACGGGAGGATATTAAAAAAATTCTGGATTGTTATAAAGGTGAGATACTTTGATTCCTGTGAGTAGTGTAAAGAATGTCCTAACATGTTAAATGTCACAGCGGTCCCTTATGACCGCAAAAAGACTTAGATGTAGAGCCACTTGGGGACTGTTCCTTGTTTTTGTGTAGAAACATGCGGCATTCTTGTATATATACTGCAGACAATGTCAAAATGTGATTTGTTTTGAAGATCCTACGACAGGATGTAATACTACCTAAATTGAAAACTATTCTTACTGCCTTTTTTGTAGAGTAAAAAGAGAGTATGAATACTCTGATTAGATCATTACTGCTAAGCCAGGAACTAGCCAGTACTTCTGAAGCTGTCTTTTTTAATTCTGGCCATTGATTTTTAATGGTTAAGATGTTGTTATCATCAGCATAATTTATTGTTGTCCATTTGTTGTTCACTTCACCGATTTTGTTACTCCAAAGTCAATGGTCGCATTCAGCGGACGAAACAGTTGCGCAACCGTTAACAAAACGTTCGGTGGCACATGCCCTACGAACTCAACACGTTGTGGAGCGGAGGCTATTTTATGGAGCACATTTGATTTGTGCTAGGTAGCGGTAGCGTAAAGTGGCTGAGCGCTTCGTCCGCTGAATGCGACCATTGATATACAGGATGAAGAAAATTGACCCTGTAATACTGCCTTGTGCAACTCCCAGCTTAATGTTCTGCTGTCTTGATCTAAATGTTTCTCCTTTTATTGTATCTCGAGCATTTGTGTTGTACCTATTCTTGAAGCATGATTCAACCTATTTCAGAGTTTGTCCTCTTATTCCGATTCTTTTCAATTTTTCATCAAGTTTCTCAGCTTTAATGCAGTCATAGGCCTTGGATAGGTCCAATAACAAACCCAAGGACAATTCATCATCTTCAAAAGCATCTAATATTTTTTTGATGAACCGGTATACTGCTGTTTTTATAGATTTTTCCATCAGGTAGCCATGCTGATTCTTGGATACAAAATTTGGAAGAAGCAACCACCTTGTATTAAGCAGAATATGTCTGCCCACTATGTCCGATGATTAAATTCACATTTATCTTTGACTCATCGATGTCGCATTTTATTTCAGATTGCAAAGAAAATTTTGAAGCAGAAAAGTCATTATTAGAACAATCAATTGTATCAATAAATAGTTCATCATTGTTCAGCGAAATAGTTTCTATTGGATATTCTTTTCTATTAACTTTCGGTTTTGATTTTTTAAATAAACAGCAAGATGCAAAATGATTCTTTTTACCACAATAGGAACAAACTTTACCAAAAGCAGGACATTTATTGATTTGATGCTTATAATTGCATTTAGGACATGTCTTATTATTGATACGATTTTTATTTACGATTATAGAATTTGAATAACTAGATTTATTTTCTGAACAACTAATCTGATTTAAAGGTTTACTTATCTTATGCGAATTTTTCTTTCTATTGACCATATCAATCGCATATTCAGGTTTTTTTTGTTCATCCATGATAACATTAGCCTGCTGCTTGCTTAGTTCCATGATGTTGCACATTTCTTCTGTCTTCTTCAACGATAGTCCCTCATATTGCAGCAACTTCTCCCTCAAGCCATCGTCCTTCAAACCCAATATAATTTTGTCTCTTACCATTTCTTCTTCATCTGTATATTCACAATTTTTCGATAATGTCTTAATTTCCGTTATGAAATTAGCTAACGACTGACCTTCCTTCTGAGTACAACGCAGAAACTTGTATCTTTCAAATACTACGTTTTTCTTCGGCTCACAATATTTTTTGAAAGCAGTTTTGACTTCTTCCAACTTGGTTGTTGCAATTTTTAGTTTAAGGGTATTAAAAATTTCTATACCTTCATCTCCAATTAAATTGAGAAATATTGCTACTTTCTTCTGTTCGGATGCATCTTGATCAACCGCGGCCAGCATATACAGTTCAAATTTTTGAATCCACATGGCCCAGTTTTGTCCCATGTTACCGGAAAATTCCATCACATGCGGCACTCTAAATCCTTCCATATTTCGGTAATCTTCGTTAATTTCTTCAAATTTGTATTTTCGGTTTTACAACCTGACACCATGTAACGTTGTTCGAGCGGTATTTTTAGTAATCGAATTTGTTATTAATAATAAAACGAGCGTCAACCCAAAATATGTAATTTTTAATGTTTTAAGATAACGTACAGTTTCACTCCCCACTAATCATCCTCATGTCGATGTGTTTTAGAACATGCGTGAAACGGCCGTTCTCATCAACTCACAATTACACATGTATAAACTAATCACACAATTTAACTATATCTTACACATCTACGTCGAGAGGAAGGGAATGTACATCGGAAGGCACAGAAGCAAACGGCACACTGGTTGCTGAAGATGAGTTGAATCCTCTAGATGATACATTTAGAACATTATCAAAATCTGGTCAACAAGCGCTTATTCAAGAAAAAATTAATATTATTGAGGAAAGCCACAACAAAACATTGGAACGAATTAAGGATAATTTGAAAAAGGCAGAGCTTAATAGAAAAATTGCCAGAGTGGTAGAAGAGCGAAGGATTAAACTAATCGAGCATGAATTAGATACAATGATGCAAATGGCAGAAGAAGAGAAAGAAATTAGAATAAAAATATTGACATTGAAGGGTGAATTGATTGCAAGAACAAGCACATGAAATAAATATTGAGTTGTGATATGAAACAGAACACATTGAAAGAACACATTGAAGAAAATTTTCTGAAGGGAAACAAATTCGAATTTACAAGAAATTCTCGTCCGAAGACTAAATTCCCAGTTTCATCATGCTAATCACCACCCTCCGACTCAGAAACATCAACCAAGTCAGGCTTCAGATCTTCATCACAAAACGACAATATGAACAATAAAAAAAACAACAAACTAAAAACGATACATATCCACACTAAAATTACAGCTTGGAGGATTCCTCGACGAAAAGTTTCGTGAGCTTAATGATCCTATCTTTCTGGCTCACATAAGTAATTTGCTCGGTTATGGACATGCTTTCCATTCCCCCTAATTGACAGTTCATAATTCAATTCCCTGGATCTCAAAAATCTTACTTCCATCGTACTATATCAAATTTAACTTAACCGAACTATATCAAATAACACACCGTACGATACCCAGAAGAGACAAGTTAGAGAAAACCGAATCGATGTCTGACCAGTCGGTTCTCCGAAGTTCGAGTGTCAATTTTAGAAAGGTTTTGCTAAGTTGGATAAAAAAAATTACACGTTGGGCGCCAATTGTATAGCCTCTCCCCTAATCGCAGATTAGATTAGAGGTGGTTGAGGTTCTACAGGACCCTACTAGCTCACAGCAAAAACTAAAATATGGATGTTAAGTGGGCGCCAGACACTCCAACTTCAGAAAAACTCGAATTATATTTTACAAATTTATTCAATCAACAGTATCAAGATTGGCCAATGTGAAACATGCAATATAAAATATAAATACTAAGTCAGACTGATCACAAATGAAATGCTTAAACTACTTATCTTGGAATCGTTTCAAATAGAGTCACTATGGGCAACTTCACAATGAGTCAGTCTAAGTGTCCAATCAGGTTCCCCAAATTAGCAACAGGAACTGGATATCATGGAACTCTAGACTGGTCTTCCTCGTTGATTGCTAGGTCCCTCTATCCAAACGAAATAACTCCAACCAGGTGGTTGTCCTGGGAAACAGCGTAGATATTCCTCCAACTCAATAACTCGAGGTACGTGCCTGACAGGTGGTTCTCAAAGCAGGTTTATGAAACTTCCTTTATATGGAAGCAATTCGAAGATAATCCAACAGCTACAGAATAAGGTACTAAAAAGGGTTCCTGCAAGATACATAATTCTTAGACTTCATCCTCGCAAATAACGTGCCCATTTCGAGTTCTAGTTCACAATTTAGATATAATGACAATGTGATTCATTCAAGTAACAAAGTGGTCATAAAATTATTCCAGTTAAAAACTACAAAACGACTGGAAAAACATCAATCCGGCTTTCTATTTTCACTAAATGATTCTGAAGGATGAATTAGTTCTTGAAAGAGAATAATGGATAATAATTGCCGGTAAAAACTAGAGCTCAAAATGGCCACGCGGTCAGATAACGGAATGCAAAAATACGATCATAATACAGCAAAAATATTATCGAAAAGTTAAGCTGAAAGAATAATGAATTAATTACTAAATGTGCATCAGAACATGTCGTCAATTGAAAGCAAATTGGATTAAAACCTACCAGATTCAGAACCCTTCACTCAAGGAAAATGGCCACAACTCAAGATAACTAACAACTCCACGGCCACCGAACAAATGATCGTCCCTCGGCCAGTCAACGAACCCCTCCAGCTGATCGCGCCGACGTTCAATTCACATCGACCTAAGAATCGAGCACGGACCTAGATCTCACGCACTTAACAAGTCAGGGGCGTCCCAACCAATACAACCGGGGTACACAAAATGCAACCAAACTTCCAAATACAAACGGGATTCTCAAGATCCCGTTACACCCCCTCACCAAGAAGAGCGCAGGCCAGACGAAGCAGAAAACCACCTGCAAGGGAAGATGAAAAAAAAACGCCAAATCCGTGTAGGCTACAAATTAGCGACATTGAGCGAAACATGGTCCGATCATTTCCAACCCCAATCCTAAACAATAGACTGCAATCACGAGTCCCAAAATCTAAAAAAAAATAAAAAAAGAATCTCAAACTGACGACAAAATCCTCCCCTACGGTTCGAAGACAAATTCTCTTTCAAACTTAGCAGGGAGACTCCAACGTCAAAACCACGAGGCGTCTTAAACCCTCAAAACAACAACCAGGCGAAAGAACATGACCAGACCATACTCCACCCATATCACCAATCAATGTTCATCCAATGAACCAAATTCGAGCCTAAAAACAGTCAAAATCAGGAAAAGTTCAATCCGGGCCTAAATAGAACAGGATTTCATCACAGGTGACACATAGGTGACTTCAAATACAAACGGGATTCTCAAGAACCCGTTACAATATGCTGGATTTTGGCTATTGGCTGATACTGAGGATGCATATGAAAGTAGAAGTTGCATGCGTCTCAATTGCAGTGGGATTACGTTTGATTCGCGATTCAGGGTTTCGACCGGGCTAGTTCTGAAGGCTCCAAGACACAAACGCAGAGCCGCGTTCTGGACACTATTAAGAGATTTTAGAAGGCTTTTAGAGGCAGTCATATAGAGTTGGCTGCCATAATCCAGTACTGAGCGTATGAGAGTTTTATATATTCTCAAAAGAGTGATTTCATCAGCTCCCCAGCTATGATGAGATAAAATTTTAAGGATGTTCAATATTTTGAGACATTTTCCTTTAATATGCTTAATGTGGTACGTCCAGTTCAGTTTTGTATCAAAAATTAGGCCTAAAATTTTAAATTGCTGAACTACGGGCAGGGGTGTCCCATTTAGTATGAGTTTTGGATCTGATTCATCCGCAGAACGTCTGGAAAATTTCATAACCCTCGACTTGGTGGAAGAAAATTGAAGACCGTGTTCGTTTGTCCACTTGCATAGTTGATTTATAGTGTTCTGTATAATTTTAGAGGTTGTTGATGAATTTTTACCATGACAGTATATCATTAAGTCGTCTGCGTATAAAGCAAATTTCACAGGTAACTGTATTTCAGTCAAAATATCATTAACTGCAAGGATAAATAGGGTGGGACTAAGGACTGAACCTTGTGGAACTCCATTGTCTTGAACAAATGGAAGTGACATTTTTCCATTAACTTTGACCCTGAATGTTCTGTTAGTGAGAAAGTTTTCCATGAAATGGTACATGCTTATATTTATGCCGATGCTTTTTAATGCGTTCATTATGGAGGATTTGCGTAAAGTGTCGAAGGCTCGATCGATATCAAACAAGGCAACAACAACTTCTTGATGTTTGGAAAATGCGTTAGAAATATAATTTTGCAGTGTGATGAGGTTATCTAGCGTATTATGGTTTGGTCTGAAGCCAGATTGATTTGGAATTATAATATGATGTTTTTCTAAGTACCAGAGCAGTCGCTTATTAATCATTTTCTCCATTAATTTGCAAGTGCAGCATGTTAAAGATATAGGTCTGTATGAATTCGGATCGGTTATTGGTTTATCCGGTTTCTTGAATGGCAGAATGATGGATTGTTGCCATAACTTGGGGAAATCTTGTGTGTTCCAAACTGCATTGTATAATTTCAAAAGGGCTGTTAATGTTAAGTCGGTGAGGTTTTTCAAAAAGATGAATGGAATATCATCAGGTCCTGCAGCTGTATTTTTACACGATGAAAGTGCAGATTTAAGCTCCTCCAACTCGAACGGTCTGTTGAGTGTTTGAGTATCTAAAATTTGGTGATCTGCTAACTTTTTTCTCTTCTTAGTCTTCTGTGCTCCAGATGATCTGCAAGTAGTATTTGCGTTGGTTTTTGATTTCTCATGATATGAGCTTGCTAAGATATTTGCCATTTGTTGACTGTCGTTCACTATGTTATCGGGTGATGATGGCAATTTAAGACCTGTTATTTTTTGTAAAGTTTTTTGTCCTTGCATTTGTTTCACTTTTGACCATACTTTCGCAGATGGGGTATCTGGCGATAGTGAAGAGACATATTGGTGCCAGTAATCCTTTTTACTTTGCTTGACTTTTCTTCTGGCTGTGGCTTTCAGTTTTTTGAAGTTTATAAGATTGATTTCATTACGGTTTTTGCGATATTTGTTCAATGCTTTCTTCGATTCCTTGGTTGCTAAAGCACAGTCGTTGTTCCACCATGGGACAATATTTCGAGCTGGCACAAAGTTGCTTTTTCCGACATATTCGTTCGCAGCCTTAAGTATGGACATATTGAAGTTTTTGAGTGTATCATTGACATTATTTGCTGTGGGAAGATGATCAATACTGTTTTCGGTAGACGTTCTAAATCCAGACCAGTCAGCATTCGAAATATTCCATTTAGAAATTGGGTCAAAAGATTTATTGTTCGAGCTGTGATTTATCAAAATAGGAAAATGGTTACTGTCGTAGAGATCGTCGAGTGCCTGCCAAGACAGTTTGGAGAAAATAGATGGGTCACAAAAGGAGAGATCTATTGATGAAAAGGTTCCTGTGGCTAAATTGAAGTGTGTATGAGAGCCGGTATTCAAAAGGCATATATTTTGGCTAATTAATTCTAATTCAAGTGTTCTTCCTCTTCCGAAAGTTGCTATAGATCCCCAGGCCACATTATGTGCGTTAAAATCTCCAACAATGATAAACGGAAGTGGTAATTGTGCAATTAGGTTTGAAATTTCATTTGGTTGAAGATTGTAAGCGGGGGGTATGTAAACATTGCATATGGTTATTTTCTTCGGGCACCATGTTTGTACTGCTACAGCCTCCAGGTTTGTCGTTAATGGATGATATTGTGAGTAGTAATCATTCGAAATGAAGATTGAAGATCCACCGCTCGCTCGCAATTGTGTTGTGCGAACATAATGGTAGCCCACAAAATTTCTAAGAAACCTCTTATGTTCTTCCTTGAAATTTGTCTCCTGCAAACACAAAATATCTACATTGAAATCTGTGTTTAGTTGTTGAATGCGTTCTAACCGGGGGTAGAACCCATCACAATTCCACTGTATTAAATTGAAGATGATAGTGTGAGATGTTTATTATTGGGATGCTTGTGAGGATTGTGAATCAGAAAGGAAATCATCATCTGGTGGATCGAGAGAGGTATCTGATGCTAAACTTTCAATGTCCATGCCTTCAGTTTTGAGTTGCTGCCTGATTTTCTTCATCAACCTGGTTAGGCGATTTTTGAGATGTCTCTCTGGTATATGCGGATAGATGGTGTGTAGATCTGTAAGTAGTGATTTGATATCGTTTGTGAACTGTCGTGCTTAGTCAAGTGGATCTTTACTGCCAAATGAGTTTTCAAGAAATGCATAAAGGTTGTCAAGTGATAAGGTGAATTTGTCAGAAGTTTTATACACATCTTCAATAGATTTTTTTGATATCGATGTCAGGGGACATTTTTCTAGGTTTCCTTTCTTTGCTTTTTTACTTAATTGTTTTGTAGATCTCGGTGCTTGTATGGGAGGTAACATAGCTTGTTCATTGCTGGTATCAGTGGGGATATCTTCTTGTTGCTCAGACTCATTTGACGAGGATAGCATACGTTTGATACCTGTAGCTTCTGGAGCAGACACTGTTGCGTCATTTATGATTCTGATATCATTTATTCTATGCTCCGTAGGATCTTGGGTGTTTATTTCATTTTGAGGCTCGGTTGTTGGGTAATTTTGGGTATTTGGGCAACTGTTTGCTATGTGCCCAGCTTGTTTACACAGAAAACATTCCATTTTGTCTGTGGATAAGAATATTCGATGATTATTATCTTCGAAGGGTATTAAAATGGATGTTTGAACGTTGAAATCATCTGAGGTGGGAATCACGAACACTTGTCTCCGAAAAGACAAAATATGACCGAATTCGTCTCCAGGAATTCCTGCTTTTAAAAACGAAATGGGTGAGCTAAGCTGTAAACCAAGATCTCGTAATGCGGTTTCTACTAGTTCATGTGGAATAGATGGACTTACATTGGATATAACGATACGCTTAGCAGGTGTGACTAATCTTCTTATGACATGATTCTCATTTTGAACGTTGATTGTGGGATGTTTCGATATTAATTCATCGACTAAGCCAGTATTACTGAGGTAAACGCAAATTCTATTGTTCGATATTCTGGACATGAAGCATATATTTTTAGGTCCTATTAATTTTCCTATAGCTTGAGCGTAATCCATCAATTTTAAATCGTTAGAAGCATGGAAAAGAATCGCTTGTTCTTTCTTTGGGAAAGACGACTTGGGATTAGATTTAACTGCTGAGACGTAAGATGAGGTTGGTTTAACTGTATTTAAACTTTGATTCGACATATTGGTGGTATGACTGCCCTTGTAGTCAAAGGCAGTTGCTGCCGGAGGTTGGCTAATGTTGTAGGTAAATAATATTATTCCAAGTAGTTAGCAACCACAATAAAGGCATGATGTTTTTCTGGTTGCCTATGTAAAATTCAAGTGGCGCAGCCACCTGTTGCGGTGATAACTTATCTCTTTGCTCTGTGGTTTGCCCGTATCTGGCATTTGACATTGGTAGTTCCAATGCTCTCTCCTGTCTTATCCTCACGTCATTTGTCGACGTTGTGCTTCTCTGTTTCCTCGATTGTTCTGTTTCACTGTTTACCTTTTTTGTCATAATGTTATCTATTTTTTTGTTGACGTTGTTACCTTTGTTGCTTTCTAGGAACTTAATTCTATCTTCTAATAGACCTTTATTTTCCATGAGAATCCTATTCTTCTCTTTGATCTCAGATATTAACTCTTTCAGGTACGCGTTTTCGACTCCCAACACTTTGAGTTGAATTTCTTGATCCATTTCTTCACTTCGATGTTTCTCGTTTCTACTTTCATGTTTACACTTCGTAGATTTTATTGAAGCCGCTTTTGTTAAACATGATGGATGGAAATTCTCCGAACATTTTATGCACTTTGATAATTCCATTACTATATCTTTATTGCAATAAAAGCACTTATTTTCTGAAATAATCATATTCTTATTGGAGCGTTGAACAGACTCGTCATTCGCGGCCGCCATCTTACATGATATAGCTATCTCCATCCAAGCTTTAGTTTTTTTATTATTGCTGTTCTTATCAGTTTTTTTGTTGTTTATTGTTGCTAAATATTTTTTTGTTATATTAAAGAGCTTTTTTTCTTCATTTTGAGTGAAATTTGGAGCTCTTTTTCTAGTATTTGAAAAACTAGTTTCTGAAACAAATAATAATCATTTTGGAGTATAATTCGGTGCAGTTTCCAAATACTTCTGGGGTAATTATCTAGAACAGCCCATAACTCGAAAATTGATTTAATATATTCCATCACGTTTTCTTCGGTTACATGTGGGTTTATTCTATTGATGTAAAACCATGCTTTTCGTTCTTTTGCAGTGAAATTATTTTCGATATTTCCAGTGCCTATCCTTGGATTTCTACGTTTTCTCTTCACTACTGTTGTCCAGCTTTCTTTGATTGAATTGTTTGCGATTTGACCTTTGTTTTCATTTTCGGTTAAGTCAGCGTCAAAAACAGAAACGTCATCATTCATTTGATTGACGCTCTCCTGTCTAGTAACTTTGACAGTTTTATTTAGTTCTGTGGTTTGCCCGTATCTGGCATTTGACATTGGTAGTTCCAATGCTCTCTCCTGTCTTATCCTCACGTCATTTGTCGACGTTGTGCTTCTCTGTTTCCTCGATTGTTCTGTTTCACTGTTTACCTTTTTTGTCATAATGTTATCTATTTTTTTGTTGACGTTGTTACCTTTGTTGCTTTCTAGGAACTTAATTCTATCTTCTAATAGACCTTTATTTTCCATGAGAATCCTATTCTTCTCTTTGATCTCAGATATTAACTCTTTCAGGTACGCGTTTTCGACTCCCAACACTTTGAGTTGAATTTCTTGATCCATTTCTTCACTTCGATGTTTCTCGTTTCTACTTTCATGTTTACACTTCGTAGATTTTATTGAAGCCGCTTTTGTTAAACATGATGGATGGAAATTCTCCGAACATTTTATGCACTTTGATAATTCCATTACTATATCTTTATTGCAATAAAAGCACTTATTTTCTGAAATAATCACATTCTTATTGGAGCGTTGAACAGACTCGTCATTCGCGGCCGCCATCTTACATGATATAGCTATCTCCATCCAAGCTTTAGTTTTTTTATTATTGCTGTTCTTATCAGTTTTTTTGTTGTTTATTGTTGCTAAATATTTTTTTGTTATATCAAAGAGCTTTTTTTCTTCATTTTGAGTGAAATTTGGAGCTCTTTTTCTAGTATTTGAAAAACTAGTTTCTGAAACAAATAATAATCATTTTGGAGTATAATTCGGTGCAGTTTCAGAAACTAGTTTTTCAAATACTAGAAAAAGAGCTCCAAATTTCACTCAAAATGAAGAAAAAAAGCTCTTTGATATAACAAAAAAATATTTAGCAACAATAAACAACAAAAAAACTGATAAGAACAGCAATAATAAAAAAACTAAAGCTTGGATGGAGATAGCTATATCATGTAAGATGGCGGCCGCGAATGACGAGTCTGTTCAACGCTCCAATAAGAATGTGATTATTTCAGAAAATAAGTGCTTTTATTGCAATAAAGATATAGTAATGGAATTATCAAAGTGCATAAAATGTTCGGAGAATTTCCATCCATCATGTTTAACAAAAGCGGCTTCAATAAAATCTACGAAGTGTAAACATGAAAGTAGAAACGAGAAACATCGAAGTGAAGAAATGGATCAAGAAATTCAACTCAAAGTGTTGGGAGTCGAAAACGCGTACCTGAAAGAGTTAATATCTGAGATCAAAGAGAAGAATAGGATTCTCATGGAAAATAAAGGTCTATTAGAAGATAGAATTAAGTTCCTAGAAAGCAACAAAGGTAACAACGTCAACAAAAAAATAGATAACATTATGACAAAAAAGGTAAACAGTGAAACAGAACAATCGAGGAAACAGAGAAGCACAACGTCGACAAATGACGTGAGGATAAGACAGGAGAGAGCATTGGAACTACCAATGTCAAATGCCAGATACGGGCAAACCACAGAACTAAATAAAACTGTCAAAGTTACTATGCACTTTGATAATTCCATTACTATATCTTTATTGCAATAAAAGCACTTATTTTCTGAAATAATCACATTCTTATTGGAGCGTTGAACAGACTCGTCATTCGCGGCCGCCATCTTACATGATATAGCTATCTCCATCCAAGCTTTAGTTTTTTTATTATTGCTGTTCTTATCAGTTTTTTTGTTGTTTATTGTTGCTAAATATTTTTTTGTTATATTAAAGAGCTTTTTTTCTTCATTTTGAGTGAAATTTGGAGCTCTTTTTCTAGTATTTGAAAAACTAGTTTCTGAAACAAATAATAATCATTTTGGAGTATAATTCGGTGCAGTTTCCAAATACTTCTGGGGTAATTATCTAGAACAGCCCATAACTCGAAAATTGATTTAATATATTCCATCACGTTTTCTTCGGTTACATGTGGGTTTATTCTATTGATGTAAAACCATGCTTTTCGTTCTTTTGCAGTGAAATTATTTTCGATATTTCCTTGGATTTCTACGTTTTCTCTTCACTACTGTTGTCCAGCTTTCTTTGATTGAATTGTTTGCGATTTGACCTTTGTTTTCATTTTCGGTTAAGTCAGCGTCAAAAACAGAAACGTCATCATTCATTTGATTGACGCTCTCCTGTCTAGTAACTTTGACAGTTTTATTTAGTTCTGTGGTTTGCCCGTATCTGGCATTTGACATTGGTAGTTCCAATGCTCTCTCCTGTCTTATCCTCACGTCATTTGTCGACGTTGTGCTTCTCTGTTTCCTCGAAAAACATACTTAAGTGAGTTTCATAACAATGTTCCGAACCTATCGTAATTTATACAAATATATTTTTACATTTTTTGTAGAACAGTTTTAGAGTGCTTGACGATCTTACCTCATGAGGCAGTATATTAAAAACTTTTGGCGCCAAATATGTAACAAATCTTTGGGATGAGTCTTTTTTAAATATTGGTATCACTACTTGTACATTATGCTTTGCCCGTGTGTTATAAGAATGAGACATTTGCTGGAGATAATGACTATTTTTATAGTAGAATGTTGAAATGGTAAGGAAATAAAGACATCTGACATTTAAAATGTTCCCATCATACAATAAACTGGTTGAAAAGTACTTATTTCTATTCAACATAACTTTCACTATGTAATTTTGAACTACGTTTAGTTGATGTAATGTGTTCTCATATAAGCCACCCCATACCAATATGCCATACCTTATAAGCGACTCAACCAGTGCTCTATATACAATCAACAGTTGTTCTCGATTTAGAATTTTACGAATGTGGTACATTTTGTAAATAAGCCTACGGATTTTCTTCACCAATTCAATTACATGTTGATCCCATTTAAGATGTTTATCAATAGTGACACCCAAATACTTGATTTTATCACACTCCATTATAGGATCAGTAGAGCCCTCCAAGTTCAAATTGTTGTAATTAGGTCTGTTGTAGTTTGTGATTGAAAATGCTATGTATTTTGTTTTCTGTATATTAAGTGAGAGCTCGTTAAAGTCAAGCCACTCTTTAACCTCCCGAACACCATCTATAGCCTTTTCCCTAACTCCGCCCCAGGAGTCTTCCTCAAAGATCAAATCACTGCATATGAGATTGTGGCTTTACTTAAGTAAGGTTAAGATTGTGATTGACGTTGTTTCCTTGACTTCTGTTCGATGAGCGACCAGACCATCGAACCACTGCGGATGAAAAAGTACTTTTTCTTTTTCTGGGACGTTTGCGTTTTCATTGTCGAATACGGAATTTTAATATTGAGTCCCGCAGATCCCGCACGGAAAATCCCGCAACGTTGATCCCGCAGAATTTCAGCGGGATCCCGCATCTGCGGGATTGGATTCCCTAGTCGAGAGCATTAAACAAAATTCTCAAATAGTGGAAAACAATTAATTTCTGGGATTATGAAAAACCATCAACTCGACTATATCGGAAACCTAACCGGACCTCCTGTTGCAAAATCAGAGCACTTCACTCCCACAGAATACTACTAAATTTACTAGATAGGCCCAAGTCAAAAGTGTTACCAGTATACAGTTCTGTTTTAGGTGGGAACGTGGTAAAGATGTTATACTATAGTCTAGCTCTAGATCATTATAACATTCAATTCAACTTTCCCACATTAGATACCCTTAGGCATAATATTTCAATTATCCAATAATTATATTTTATATATTATTCTTTATACATTTATTAAGTATTATACTTACATGTATACAAATGTATAAATAGTAATAAAATATCAAGAATATAATAAACAGTTGTATCAATATTGAAGGGGCATATAACTGTGGATTTGTAATATGTTTTCAATGATATGGGCAGCGTATTGTTGAAAGAAGGCTCTATGAAGGTTAGTTTCTATCTTAAACAAATGTATTTCAAGAACAATTTTTGATAGACTTTCTAAATGTACAGTTTCATTTTGCCACTTTGTAAAATAATACCTCCGAATTACATCATAAATATGAGCATTTTTTTTCTCACTATAATGGACTGCTTTATATTTCACAATTCAATATATTAGAAATATACGAATCGCGGATGTTATGACGTATGCCTAAGAAACTTATAACTTCAAAAGTTCTATCTACATATATCCGCCATGGGTTACCCAATGTCTTCGATAAGAACATTTATGTCTTTCAGTGAATCCATCGTTTATTCACATCTGAATATGACACGTTCACAAGCAATATTATTTCAACCCAATGCAGATGGCACTCGACGAACCTAAGTAGATTTGTCCACCCTATTCAATTAATTGTTGTGATGAAAGTTGCTACAAAATGGATAAGAAGTGTGATAAAGCAATCTTAGGGTGCCATAGGCTTAGATAGTTTCAATATGTTAAAGTTAAGCATACCATAATATCACGATGGTATATTTTACGGACCGCCTTGTCATATTTGTAGGATATGAAGGCAATGATAATCACAAGTTGATTCTAAATTTCTCTTATTGTGATGCAATTCTGACGTAACCTAAATGATGATTCGTATAGCTCAAGGAATACATTTTTGAGATAAATGCACTACCGATTTTATTTTTATCATGATGTTTAATGATTTGGTCTCAATGATCAAAGGGAAAGCAAGATTATAATATATCTGAATATTCGAGTTTGAAAAAATTCGGAATGATAATCCTTTCTCTGTAAGTGGAATTCAGCCTATCTTACTACTGAAGAATTTGCCGAAAACATATTATTATTGCCAGTGATTCAAAGCATGTTCCGACTTATATGCCTCAAAGAATATTAATATTCATTACATTGGATCATTGGATTCTAAAGTATCCTAAGAATTGTAGATTGAAAATATCTTTGCTTGCCTCAATTTTTGGCAGTTTCACTAGCATTAACGGAAATACGCGTTTATTACCCGCTTCCCGTTTGTTTAATTGGGTAACTTGAATAACGTCGAACCCCATGTCAGTTAATTGTATTGGCGCTCTAGTTCCTCAGAACTGAGTGCTGATCAATTTGCCCAAATGTCTGTAATTTTCGAATTTTTGGCTGAAAATGGTTTCAAACGATTTGGTTCGGCTCACTGATCAAGAATCCGAGGTCAAAATCGATTCTGTCCGGCCGGCCGGCCGTAGGAACGATAACTCTCGAGCGAAAGGAGTTAGAGGATTGAAATTTGCAAGGTGGGTTTGGAGCGTAAATATCTCGGACATGTTCGTAAATGGGCGAAATCCATAAAGCGGTTTCGGAGTTATGGCCAATTTTAGTAAAAATATTTTTTATGTATATTTCCGAAACCGATCACTCGATCTATCTGAAATTTAGCATCAAATTGTAGAATCATGACCTTTATACGCATGTGAAGTTTTGTATTGACCAGGTTACCGCAAAGTGAAAAAAAAAATTTTGAAAATTAAAAAAAAAATGTCTTCAATAACTCTCGAACGGAATGAGCTAGGCAGTTGCAATTTTCAGAGTAGGTTAGGGAGATGAATATCTCGGTTAAGTTCGTTATTGGGCAAAATAGGCCTGATGGTTTAGGAGTAACAAAAAAACAATTTTTTTTTAAGCAACAAATTTCAAAAACAATTTTAATTTAAGATGCAGTTCCAACATATAAATCCATTGATGTCATTTTCAACTCCAACAAGCTAATACTCTCGGAGATATGATTTTTCGAAATTTCAATAATAAATCGTACCTACTTCTATGTTTTCACAGAATGTTATAATTATTCTATCTAAGCTTTATTATATGATCTGTGTTCATACTCGTACATGTCATCCTGTTCTATAAGAGAGAGTCAAATTCATTTCAGTTATTTTAATTTGATTTCTTCTATGGTGCAGTTCTCATTCTCAGATTGCTCATTTAATTTTGATAAATAAACTATTATTTGAATTGAATTTCCTTTATGATGCAGTTCTATGATAAGAACACATTGATATAATTCCCAACTCTGAGAAACCAATACTTTCGGAGATATAATTTGTCTGTTTGAACTAGAGCGCCAGAAAGCTCCTGTCCACAGGGCTTGAACCCATTTTTTTTACGTATTAGTTGAACTCCTAGTCTCATCTTACATAGCACCAGCCTGTGTCCACCTCCCACGTCCGGAGAGGCGAGTGATCGTACGTCCAGGATCTGCGTTGGGTGGATGTTTCTATTGGTTATGATGTGGTCTATAGTGGACTGTTGATCTCTAGAAATGGACCACGTTATCTTGTGTTGGATCTTGTGGGGAAAGAATGTGTTGTTTATTTGTAGTTCAAATTGACTGCAAGTTCCTAGAAGAAGTTCGCCATTTTCATTTGATATGGATTCATTAAATCTTTGCGTAATCCCGTCGATGATCTGATTTCCGATCCTAGAGTTGAAGTCTCCGGCTAGTATGAGTTTATTTTCTCGGGGTATGGTGTTTAGTATGACTTCTAACTGGTTGTAGAACTTTTCCCGTTCCACCTTGGGTTTACCAATATCGGGTGCGTATACACTTACAATATCAATTTTTTTCTTCTGTATTTCCAATGTTACATGTATAAGTCGGTCATTTATGTAAGCTATGTTCGTTATGTGTTGCTCATATTTCTCGTGTATCAGAAGTCCCACCCCAGATTTGGCTCTCTCGTTTCTTTCTTTTCCACTATAGATAAGTATGTACTCGCTGTATTTTGTTGTTCCGTTTCCCTTCTTTTTGGCGCTCTAGTTCCTCGGAACTGAGTGCTTATCAATTTGCCCAAATGTCTGTAATTTTCGAATTTTTCGATGAAAATGGTCTTAAACGATTTGGTTCGACTCACTGATCAAGAATCCGTGGTCGAAATTCATTCTGTCCGGCCGTCCGGCCGGCCGGTCCGGCCGTAGGCACGATAACTCTCGAACGGAATGAGCTAGACAGTTGAAATTTTCAGAGTATGTTTGAGGGATAAATATCTCGGCTAAGTTCGTTATTGGGCAAAATCGGACAGATGGTTTCGGAGTAACAAAAAAAAATTTTTTTTTACAGAACAAATTCCAAATTAAATTTTTTTCAATAAGCAGTTTTACCATAAGAATCCATTCATATCATTTTTAACTCTAACAAACTTATACTTTCGGAGATATGATTTTTCAAAATTTCAATGATAGAATTATTCTGTGGCTATTCTATGAATTGTTATAATGTCAACTTTGACGTTGTCTCATTGTAATTCATTCCAGTAATGGTATCAATATGAGAATTAGAATATTATCATACTTTTGTTGGTTGATATTTTCATGCCGATGGTCAATCCATATGATGATGGGAATGGTAATATTGAGTTCAGAATATCTCCACTAAAAACAAAACTGGAATTGAGGAATGAATATCTCGGATGAGTTCGTTGTTGGGTAGAATTCGTCAAATTCATTTCAGCTATTTTAATTTGGTTTCTTCCATGGTGCAGTTCTCAGATTGCTCATTTAATATTGATAAATAAACTATAATTTGAATTGAATTTCCTTTATGATGCAGTTCTATCATAAGAATACATTGATATAATTCTCAACTCTGAGAAACCAATACTTTCGGAGATATAATTTGTCTGTTTGAACTAGAGCGCCAGAAAGCTCCTGTCCACAGGGCTTGAACCCATTTTTTACTTCAGATATTGCACATATATCCAATCGGAGTCTTTGCACTTCCATGAGGACTTCGTGATCCCTTGAATTCCAGGAGTTGATGTTCCAACATCCCACTCTTAATGTATTCCATTCTCGTTTCTTCCGTATTCTCCAATATGTCTGCATATTTTTCCACTAATGAAAGGAGCATAGGTTCTCCACTCTTCCTGAAATTCGCTGCACGTGTATTCGTATTACTGTTTCCAGAACGAGTTTCTGAAACAAATAATAATCATTTTGGAGTATAATTCGGTGCAGTTTCCAAATACTTCTGGGGTAATTATCTAGAACAGCCCATAACTCGAAAATTGATTTAATATATTCCATCACGTTTTCTTCGGTTACATGTGGGTTTATTCTATTGATGTAAAACCATGCTTTTCGTTCTTTTGCAGTGAAATTATTTTCGATATTTCCAGTGCCTATCCTTGGATTTCTACGTTTTCTCTTCACTACTGTTGTCCAGCTTTCTTTGATTGAATTGTTTGCGATTTGACCTTTGTTTTCATTTTCGGTTAAGTCAGCGTCAAAAACAGAAACGTCATCATTCATTTGATTGACGCTCTCCTGTCTAGTAACTTTGACAGTTTTATTTAGTTCTGTGGTTTGCCCGTATCTGGCATTTGACATTGGTAGTTCCAATGCTCTCTCCTGTCTTATCCTCACGTCATTTGTCGACGTTGTGCTTCTCTTTTTCCTCGAAAAACATACTTAAGTGAGTTTCATAACAATGTTCCGAACCTATCGTAATTTATACAAATATATTTACACATTTTTTGTAGAACAGTTTTAGAGTGCTTGACGATCTTACCTCATGAGGCAGTATATTAAAAACTTTTGGCGCCAAATATGTAACAAATCTTTGGGATGAGTCTTTTTTAAATATTGGTATCACTACTTGTACATTATGCTTTGCCCGTGTGTTATAAGAATGAGACATTTGCTGGAGATAATGACTATTTTTATAGTAGAATGTTGAAATGGTAAGGAAATAAAGACATCTGACATTTAAAATGTTCTCATCATACAATAAACTGGTTGAAAAGTACTTATTTCTATTCAACATAACTTTCACTATGTAATTTTGAACTACGTTTAGTTGATGTAATGTGTTCTCATATAAGCCACCCCATACCAATATGCCATACCTTATAAGCGACTCAACCAGTGCTCTATATACAATCAACAGTTGTTCTCGATTTAGAATTTTACGAATGTGGTACATTTTGTAAATAAGCCTACGGATTTTCTTCACCAATTCAATTACATGTTGATCCCATTTAAGATGTTTATCAATAGTGACACCCAAATACTTGATTTTATCACACTCCATTATAGGATCAGTAGAGCCCTCCAAGTTCAAATTGTTGTAATTAGGTCTGTTGTAGTTTGTGATTGAAAATGCTATGTATTTTGTTTTCTGTATATTAAGTGAGAGCTCGTTAAAGTCAAGCCACTCTTTAACCTCCCGAACACCATCTATAGCCTTTTCCCTAACTCCGCCCCAGGAGTCTTCCTCAAAGATCAAATCACTGCATATGAGATTGTGGCTTTACTTAAGTAAGGTTAAGATTGTGATTGACGTTGTTTCCTTGACTTCTGTTCGATGAGCGACCAGACCATCGAACCACTGCGGATGAAAAAGTACTTTTTCTTTTTCTGGGACGTTTGCGTTTTCATTGTCGAATACGGAATTTTAATATTGAGTCCCGCAGATCCCGCACGGAAAATCCCGCAACGTTGATCCCGCAGAATTTCAGCGGGATCCCGCATCTGCGGGATTGGATTCCCTAGTCGAGAGCATTAAACAAAATTCTCAAATAGTGGAAAACAATTAATTTCTGGGATTATGAAAAACCATCAACTCGACTATATCGGAAACCTAACCGGACCTCCTGTTGCAAAATCAGAGCACTTCACTCCCACAGAATACTACTAAATTTACTAGATAGGCCCAAGTCAAAAGTGTTACCAGTATACAGTTCTGTTTTAGGTGGGAACGTGGTAAAGATGTTATACAATAGTCTAGCTCTAGATCATTATAACATTCAATTCAACTTTCCCACATTAGATACCCTTAGGCATAATATTTCAATTATCCAATAATTATATTTTATATATTATTCTTTATACATTTATTAAGTATTATACTTACATGTATACAAATGTATAAATAGTAATAAAATATCAAGAATATAATAAACAGTTGTATCAATATTGAAGGGGCATATAACTGTGGATTTGTAATATGTTTTCAATGATATGGGCAGCGTATTGTTGAAAGAAGGCTCTATGAAGGTTAGTTTCTATCTTAAACAAATGTATTTCAAGAACAATTTTTGATAGACTTTCTAAATGTACAGTTTCATTTTGCCACTTTGTAAAATAATACCTCCGAATTACATCATAAATATGAGCATTTTTTTTCTCACTATAATGGACTGCTTTATATTTCACAATTCAATATATTAGAAATATACGAATCGCGGATGTTATGACGTATGCCTAAGAAACTTATAACTTCAAAAGTTCTATCTACATATATCCGCCATGGGTTACCCAATGTCTTCGATAAGAACATTTATGTCTTTCAGTGAATCCATCGTTTATTCACATCTGAATATGACACGTTCACAAGCAATATTATTTCAACCCAATGCAGATGGCACTCGACGAACCTAAGTAGATTTGTCCACCCTATTCAATTAATTGTTGTGATGAAAGTTGCTACAAAATGGATAATAAGTGTGATAAAGCAATCTTAGGGTGCCATAGGCTTAGATAGTTTCAATATGTTAAAGTTAAGCATACCATAATATCACGATGGTATATTTTACGGACCGCCTTGTCATATTTGTAGGATATGAAGGCAATGATAATCACAAGTTGATTCTAAATTTCTCTTATTGTGATGCAATTCTGACGTAACCTAAATGATGATTCGTATAGCTCAAGGAATACATTTTTGAGATAAATGCACTACCGATTTTATTTTTATCATGATGTTTAATGATTTGGTCTCAATGATCAAAGGGAAAGCAAGATTATAATATATCTGAATATTCGAGTTTGAAAAAATTCGGAATGATAATCCTTTCTCTGTAAGTGGAATTCAGCCTATCTTACTACTGAAGAATTTGCCGAAAACATATTATTATTGCCAGTGATTCAAAGCATGTTCCGACTTATATGCCTCAAAGAATATTAATATTCATTACATTGGATCATTGGATTCTAAAGTATCCTAAGAATTGTAGATTGAAAATATCTTTGCTTGCCTCAATTTTTGGCAGTTTCACTAGCATTAACGGAAATACGCGTTTATTACCCGCTTCCCGTTTGTTTAATTGGGTAACTTGAATAACGTCGAACCCCATGTCAGTTAATTGTATTGGCGCTCTAGTTCCTCAGAACTGAGTGCTGATCAATTTGCCCAAATGTCTGTAATTTTCGAATTTTTGGCTGAAAATGGTTTCAAACGATTTGGTTCGGCTCACTGATCAAGAATCCGAGGTCAAAATCGATTCTGTCCGGCCGGCCGGCCGTAGGAACGATAACTCTCGAGCGAAAGGAGTTAGAGGATTGAAATTTGCAAGGTGGGTTTGGAGCGTAAATATCTCGGACATGTTCGTAAATGGGCGAAATCCATAAAGCGGTTTCGGAGTTATGGCCAATTTTAGTAAAAATATTTTTTATGTATATTTCCGAAACCGATCACTCGATCTATCTGAAATTTAGCATCAAATTGTAGAATCATGACCTTTATACGCATGTGAAGTTTTGTATTGACCAGGTTACCGCAAAGTGAAAAAAAAAATTTTGAAAATTAAAAAAAAAATGTCTTCAATAACTCTCGAACGGAATGAGCTAGGCAGTTGCAATTTTCAGAGTAGGTTAGGGAGATGAATATCTCGGTTAAGTTCGTTATTGGGCAAAATAGGCCTGATGGTTTAGGAGTAACAAAAAAACAATTTTTTTTTAAGCAACAAATTTCAAAAACAATTTTAATTTAAGATGCAGTTCCAACATATAAATCCATTGATGTCATTTTCAACTCCAACAAGCTAATACTCTCGGAGATATGATTTTTCGAAATTTCAATAATAAATCGTACTTCTATGTTTTCACAGAATGTTATAATTATTCTATCTAAGCTTTATTATATGATCTGTGTTCATACTCGTACATGTCATCCTGTTCTATAAGAGAGAGTCAAATTCATTTCAGTTATTTTAATTTGATTTCTTCTATGGTGCAGTTCTCATTCTCAGATTGCTCATTTAATTTTGATAAATAAACTATTATTTGAATTGAATTTCCTTTATGATGCAGTTCTATGATAAGAACACATTGATATAATTCCCAACTCTGAGAAACCAATACTTTCGGAGATATAATTTGTCTGTTTGAACTAGAGCGCCAGAAAGCTCCTGTCCACAGGGCTTGAACCCATTTTTTTTACGTATTAGTTGAACTCCTAGTCTCATCTTACATAGCACCAGCCTGTGTCCACCTCCCACGTCCGGAGAGGCGAGTGATCGTACGTCCAGGATCTGCGTTGGGTGGATGTTTCTATTGGTTATGATGTGGTCTATAGTGGACTGTTGATCTCTAGAAATGGACCACGTTATCTTGTGTTGGATCTTGTGGGGAAAGAATGTGTTGTTTATTTGTAGTTCAAATTGACTGCAAGTTCCTAGAAGAAGTTCGCCATTTTCATTTGATATGGATTCATTAAATCTTTGCGTAATCCCGTCGATGATCTGATTTCCGATCCTAGAGTTGAAGTCTCCGGCTAGTATGAGTTTATTTTCTCGGGGTATGGTGTTTAGTATGACTTCTAACTGGTTGTAGAACTTTTCCCGTTCCACCTTGGGTTTACCAATATCGGGTGCGTATACACTTACAATATCAATTTTTTTCTTCTGTATTTCCAATGTTACATGTATAAGTCGGTCATTTATGTAAGCTATGTTCGTTATGTGTTGCTCATATTTCTCGTGTATCAGAAGTCCCACCCCAGATTTGGCTCTCTCGTTTCTTTCTTTTCCACTATAGATAAGTATGTACTCGCTGTATTTTGTTGTTCCGTTTCCCTTCTTTTTGGCGCTCTAGTTCCTCGGAACTGAGTGCTTATCAATTTGCCCAAATGTCTGTAATTTTCGAATTTTTCGATGAAAATGGTCTTAAACGATTTGGTTCGACTCACTGATCAAGAATCCGTGGTCGAAATTCATTCTGTCCGGCCGTCCGGCCGGCCGGTCCGGCCGTAGGCACGATAACTCTCGAACGGAATGAGCTAGACAGTTGAAATTTTCAGAGTATGTTTGAGGGATAAATATCTCGGCTAAGTTCGTTATTGGGCAAAATCGGACAGATGGTTTCGGAGTAACAAAAAAAATTTTTTTTTACAGAACAAATTCCAAATTAAATTTTTTTCAATAAGCAGTTTTACCATAAGAATCCATTCATATCATTTTTAACTCTAACAAACTTATACTTTCGGAGATATGATTTTTCAAAATTTCAATGATAGAATTATTCTGTGGCTATTCTATGAATTGTTATAATGTCAACTTTGACGTTGTCTCATTGTAATTCATTCCAGTAATGGTATCAATATGAGAATTAGAATATTATCATACTTTTGTTGGTTGATATTTTCATGCCGATGGTCAATCCATATGATGATGGGAATGGTAATATTGAGTTCAGAATATCTCCACTAAAAACAAAACTGGAATTGAGGAATGAATATCTCGGATGAGTTCGTTGTTGGGTAGAATTCGTCAAATTCATTTCAGCTATTTTAATTTGGTTTCTTCCATGGTACAGTTCTCAGATTGCTCATTTAATATTGATAAATAAACTATTATTTGAATTGAATTTCCTTTATGATGCAGTTCTATCATAAGAATACATTGATATAATTCTCAACTCTGAGAAACCAATACTTTCGGAGATATAATTTGTCTGTTTGAACTAGAGCGCCAGAAAGCTCCTGTCCACAGGGCTTGAACCCATTTTTTACTTCAGATATTGCACATATATCCAATCGGAGTCTTTGCACTTCCATGAGGACTTCGTGATCCCTTGAATTCCAGGAGTTGATGTTCCAACATCCCACTCTTAATGTATTCCATTCTCGTTTCTTCCGTATTCTCCAATATGTCTGCATATTTTTCCACTAATGAAAGGAGCATAGGTTCTCCACTCTTCCTGAAATTCGCTGCACGTGTATTCGTATTACTGTTTCCAGAACGAGTTTCTGAAACAAATAATAATCATTTTGGAGTATAATTCGGTGCAGTTTCCAAATACTTCTGGTTGTATACAAAATATTTCAATAGCCACTGACATATCTCCTATATAATTTACTTACCCATACTTGTACTGTTCCTTTCAGTGTGCTGTTTGGCACTTGCCCTAGTTAACATTATTGAAGATTATCTGCATAGACTAAATACCCTTAGACACTTCTCGCACGTTGTAGCCGGCGATACTATTTTTTATAACCGATACCTAAACCACGGTGTAGACAGTAACATTTTGTATACCACGTCTTTCATTTCTGAATACGCGCGAAATTTGAATTTCTGACTTAACGATTTGTATTGAATATTGCTGACAGCAGTACCCTTTTAATCCCATTTTATTTTTCAATTCGGGTTGGAATTAATGAAATATTCCTTGAAAATGTAAAGACAACCCGAATTAAAAAATTAAATGAGATTAAACAGTTAGTGCTGTCAGCATATGGGTTAAAATAGTCAGTACATGTGTATAGTTTAGGTAGAATTAAGGACAAATGGTTGATAATTTTTTCCTAAAGTGCTTTAATGAAACATATATACAGAATTCACAATAGTGGTATTCTTTTTACCTTGTTGCATCTCAATAGATGCATAGAATCTTGGTTCTTGCCTTCTAACTACTGAGTCAGAACTGAGAATCTCAGTTAATCTCAGCTGAAATTGGTAAAAAGAATACCACTAATTTGATTACATATACCATACATGATAATATTTTAATGAAAATTATAATAATTAATTAATATTAATGAAAAAAATTGGTTCAAGCCCTGTGGACAGGAGCTATTGGGCGCATCTTCATCTTCCTTGTGGCCCGTACTGACCAGTAAAGAAAAAAAGCAGTATCATGTTGAATACCTTAATATTATTCTGGAACACAAATTTTCCATTACAATAATCTTCATCTAGCGTCTATTTAGTATCAATTCCTGTAGAACGTGATCATAATAAGTGTTTTCCATATAATAAAATGTGTTTGAACTTGGTATGTAGGAAATCTGACATCAATTATTGGAATTAATTGATTTGACAAACAGCCGTCAAATGAGGTAAATAGATTTTTGTGACGATTTTCTGTGACCATAGAACGTCAAAACACGCTGGAATGTGAATTTTAAGCAATATCTTCTGGAATTGAGATCGTATCGAACTGAAATTTTGCACACTCGTGTAGAATGCTTGATTTAACGTCGGTACAAATTTTTTTATTAAAAAATTTTCCAACTGCCCGATCCCAACAATACTTAGATAATATTATATCCATAAATTAAGCATTTCATTATTGCATTTCTTGAAATAGGTACCTTATCAAGTCGATCAACATCGTCCTTCTTTCGACGTCTAAACTATGACTTGATTCTTTATGTTTATGTCTTTGAATTTGTTTTCGGTGGAATTCAAAGAGTTCATAGAATAATCGATGAAAATACTGTGAGAGACCCAGGAAATTTGACACATTTTGTCTTATATCTCCAGAAATTGAAATCGTATAGAGCCAAAATTTTGCACAATGTTGCAAAATACTACAATTGACGTTAGTACAAGTTTTTGTTGCAATCTGATGAATAGTTCACGAAAAAAAAATTTTTTTTTCGAAAAAATTAAAAGAAATATTTTTTTAAAAATTACCAACATTTCGATCACAACAGAATTTTGCCAAAAGTTGCGCGTTTATATCTTCGAACTGACTACCAAGTTTCGATTCAACATCTTCTTTAGTTCCTGAAATATCAGGGAAATAACCTCAAAATTTGAAATGTCTATAACTTCTAAACCGTCCGGCCGATTTTGCCCGTTAACGAACTTAACCGTCGCATTTTGATCAGAAACCTACCCTGAAAGTTTGAAGTCGATAGGACCTTCGGTGCTTCGGTGCTATGTTAAAGCATTAACGGATGTTAATGCTTTAACATATTCTATGCTCACATTTGTGTCTCTTCTTCGGGCCTCCATTTTACAATCCAGTACCGAATTTCTGCTTGATCAACTCAGTATGAGGTGTGAAACATACGAGCGAAAGCTCCAGACGTCAAGTCGGTGCAATTTTAAAAATTTTTAATTTTATTTGTCATCATATAGTGGCCAAAATAAATATTATTAATATCACAACTCAATATTTATTTCATTGTGATAATTCTTTCAATAATTGTTCCCTCAACAGCCTCCATCTTCCGATCATGCTCTTCTTTTGCTATTTTCTTCTTCATCTCGTGTTCCTCTGTAAGTAATTGCATCTTGTATTTGTGCAACTTCAGGGCCATTTCCTTTTTCAGTTTGAATTTATTTTTGGCCATTGCCACATTTTGCTTGATTTCATTAATTTTCTCTAGGTGAATTTTCTCTCGCATATATTTTTTTCGAAATTCATCTGACATCCCGGTTAAATCATCTGAAAATTCATTTGAACCTTCCATTTCGGTGGATCTACTTCAGGTATGTGTTCGAGTTTAATTGTTTAGTATTCGTCAATAAACTTTTGTCTGAAAGAAAAATTCAAGTTGAAATAGTGAATATTAACCTGCCTAATATGTCTTCGACTATATATACAGTGAAACCTCCCAAGAGCGGACACCGTTGGTTCCAGCATTTTTGTCCGCTCGTGGGGGGTGTCCGCTTTTGGGGAGGTTCAAAATAAATACAAGCAGAAATGAAAAAAAAATATATTATGAATAAACTTATTAAAGAAAAATAAATTGTATAATATGAAGATTACAACCGCTAATAATAAACAAAATGCTTAGAAAAAATCACTTATTTTGGATTGGATCATATTTTTCTCTCTGTCTTTTAATAGTCGCATTTGAAAGTGAGACTCCAGATTTTTCACGTGTCGAAAAGCCACAAAATCATCGTAGACAAATGTTTTCAATTCACCAATAATTTTCAGCACTTCACTATTTGAATTGATTTTGGTGCTTTGGGAAATAATGTTATCTTCTACGTCACTCTCCTGTTCTTCTTCATCTTCATGTCCAAAATCAGAATGTTCTTCTGTAGTTACTCCCACGTCCAAATTAATGAATTCGGTATCATTTATTGTGTGGCTCACTGCGTTACAGTTTTTTAAAAAAGTGGCTAATTCTGACAAGGGAATGTAGTCCTCTTCGTCATATGCTTCCTCAGAGATATTTGAAGAGGGCTTATTTTTATTAAATCCTGCTTTAGTGAAGCAGTTTTGGATAGTTGTCTTGGAAACTTCGTCCCAAGCTGTTTTAACGAAGTACAGTGCTTCCAGAACATTTATCGATTTCGATAATTCTGAAGCAGATGAAGCACTATCCATTTTTGATAAAACATGTTTCAGAATCAAGTTTCGATACAAAAATTTAACATTTTTGATTATGCCTTGATCTAAAGGTTGGCACACTGAAGTACAGTTTGGTGGTAAGAAACATAGCTTTATATTTGTTAGATTCAAGTACTTGGGATGTGAACCAGCGTTATCCAGAAACAACAGTATTTTTCTCTTCTGAAACCTCATTCTTCTATCCATATCTATCAGCCATTCCTTCATTATGTCACCAGTCATCCATGCTTTGGAATTTGATTTCCAAGTAGCTGGCAGATCTTGTAGTGAAACATTTTTGAGTGCGCGTGGACAGGCGGCTTTTCCGATTACTAATAATTTTTCTTTTTCTCCAGTCATGCTAGCACAGAATAGAATAGTGAGCCGCTCTTTCGACATTTTCCCGCCAATGCATTTCTCTTTTTTGAGTGCCATTGTTTTATTTGGTAGTGCTCGAAAGTATAAACCACTCTCATCTGCGTTGAAAATATCATCTGGTCTGTATCCCAGAAGAAGAGATGGCAACTTTTGTAAAAATTCATCAACACTTTTAACATCAACATCTGCAGACTCGCCTGATATAGCTTTGAAACATATGTTATGTCTTGTCCTCCATTTTTGAAGCCAACCATTGGAAGCACTAAATTGTTCATAACTTAGCCTACTGGCAATTTCTTTTGCTTTGGCTTTAATCAATGGTCCTGATACGGGGATGTTCTGATTTCTCACTCGCGCAAACCAATCTAGACATTCCCTGTCAATTTTTTCAGGGATGTTTTTCAATCTGCACAGTTTCTGCTGCAGACTATCACCAGAATGCCACATATTACGAATTGCCCCTTTCTGATTCAGTATTGCTGCCGCCTGAGTTTTTCCTATGTCGAATCTGAAACGATTAAAAATAAACTTACTCAACTAATCAACATATAACTTTCCGGATTGAACGATTGAATATGTTATAACTCAGAAAATATGACTTACCTTTCTGCTAACTTACGCACCGATAAATTATCTTTTTCTGCCATATTTATTAGCTCCATCTTCTCCTTTATTGTCAGAAATCTTTTTCTAGGCGCCATGATACCCTTAACGATTCACTACTAGCGGCCACTGTGTACTGAAAACTAGGAACGTATTGTCACGATTAAAGACGAAATGAAGGGGATTCCCCGGAATTCATTTTTGAGCGGTTCCGCGAGAAATAATATCACGAGATCTTCTATGAACATATTGATTTTTGGCCGGTCCTCAGAATTCCGTGTCCGCTGCTGGGAGGTTTTTAGGCCTCGCTATGGATATTGTAGTGTCCGTGTCCGTTCGATAGAGGTGTCCGCTCCTGGGAATTCGTTTAACAGGAAAATTGTCTCGAATTTCTTGGTTCCAGGGAAATTGTCCGTTTGAGGGGAGTGTCCGTTCTTGAGGAGTGTCCGTCTATAGAGGTTTCACTGTATATATATATGTAACGACTATTGTTGTGTGCCTCAATGCAATTCGTGGGCGAAAAAAATGCCAAAATGTATAGGTTTGAGTTTTCACTTCTTACCTCCGGTAAACCAAATATAAATATTGGAGATGCGTTAGAAGGATAACTAATAGACCGAAGAGTACTTAACATGGAACTACATCAACATAATCTTCAAACAGAGGACAAGGAGGCACCTCGAAAGAGAAAGGAATGTGTAGACAGTTTTGCCAGATGGCCAAAGCCATTTATCTGTAGTTGATTAGCAATAATCTGTATGATCATCGAAACTTCGTTTTTTTGTAGATTTGACATCTTATCTGTGGTTTAATTTATCAATTCTTTCAAGTTCTTAGGAAATCTTTAGTTTTATTTCGATTTTCATGACGTCAGCATCTTCAACATTTTTTTATATTCCTATAAATGCAATGCCAACAGCCAATATGTATGGCGTATGGCTAGGTGCAGAATCAAATGAAATACATATTTGTAATTAATGGAGACCATGATTATTAAATAATGTTGTTTTCTCATGAGCATGAAAATTGTCTCTACTTTTTTTGGAAAACAAGGATGTATGTGGTTTGGTACAGAAACAAAATTCATTTACGGTGGGATATTCCATTATGGTTCTAGGGGATGTCCGCTATTTCTCTATGATATTAGGTCTATGCACTCATGTCATTCATCCATTTGAACATATCTACGACAAGCGAACAAAAAAGGTGGGGACGTATGTCCTTGTTTCCACTCATTATTCGTTCCCCGAGAATAGCAATTTCCAGAAATCTACGCTCATGACGTCACGAACGTTTACGTTCGACGAGCGAATGGTCTCGAGACCCGCTTCCCGTTTGTTTAATTGGGTAACTTGAATAACGTCGAACCCCATGTCAGTTAATTGTATTGGCGCTCTAGTTCCTCAGAACTGAGTGCTGATCAATTTGCCCAAATGTCTGTAATTTTCGAATTTTTGGCTGAAAATGGTTTCAAACGATTTGGTTCGGCTCACTGATCAAGAATCCGAGGTCAAAATCGATTCTGTCCGGCCGGCCGGCCGTAGGAACGATAACTCTCGAGCGAAAGGAGTTAGAGGATTGAAATTTGCAAGGTGGGTTTGGAGCGTAAATATCTCGGACATGTTCGTAAATGGGCGAAATCCATAAAGCGGTTTCGGAGTTATGGCCAATTTTAGTAAAAATATTTTTTATGTATATTTCCGAAACCGATCACTCGATCTATCTGAAATTTAGCATCAAATTGTAGAATCATGACCTTTATACGCATGTGAAGTTTTGTATTGACCAGGTTACCGCAAAGTGAAAAAAAAAATTTTGAAAATTAAAAAAAAAATGTCTTCAATAACTCTCGAACGGAATGAGCTAGGCAGTTGCAATTTTCAGAGTAGGTTAGGGAGATGAATATCTCGGTTAAGTTCGTTATTGGGCAAAATAGGCCTGATGGTTTAGGAGTAACAAAAAAACAATTTTTTTTTAAGCAACAAATTTCAAAAACAATTTTAATTTAAGATGCAGTTCCAACATATAAATCCATTGATGTCATTTTCAACTCCAACAAGCTAATACTCTCGGAGATATGATTTTTCGAAATTTCAATAATAAATCGTACTTCTATGTTTTCACAGAATGTTATAATTATTCTATCTAAGCTTTATTATATGATCTGTGTTCATACTCGTACATGTCATCCTGTTCTATAAGAGAGAGTCAAATTCATTTCAGTTATTTTAATTTGATTTCTTCTATGGTGCAGTTCTCATTCTCAGATTGCTCATTTAATTTTGATAAATAAACTATTATTTGAATTGAATTTCCTTTATGATGCAGTTCTATGATAAGAACACATTGATATAATTCCCAACTCTGAGAAACCAATACTTTCGGAGATATAATTTGTCTGTTTGAACTAGAGCGCCAGAAAGCTCCTGTCCACAGGGCTTGAACCCATTTTTTTTACGTATTAGTTGAACTCCTAGTCTCATCTTACATAGCACCAGCCTGTGTCCACCTCCCGTGTCCGGAGAGGCGAGTGATCGTACGTCCAGGATCTGCGTTGGGTGGATGTTTCTATTGGTTATGATGTGGTCTATAGTGGACTGTTGATCTCTAGAAATGGACCACGTTATCTTGTGTTGGATCTTGTGGGGAAAGAATGTGTTGTTTATTTGTAGTTCAAATTGACTGCAAGTTCCTAGAAGAAGTTCGCCATTTTCATTTGATATGGATTCATTAAATCTTTGCGTAATCCCGTCGATGATCTGATTTCCGATCCTAGAGTTGAAGTCTCCGGCTAGTATGAGTTTATTTTCTCGGGGTATGGTGTTTAGTATGACTTCTAACTGGTTGTAGAACTTTTCCCGTTCCACCTTGGGTTTACCAATATCGGGTGCGTATACACTTACAATATCAATTTTTTTCTTCTGTATTTCCAATGTTACATGTATAAGTCGGTCATTTATGTAAGCTATGTTCGTTATGTGTTGCTCATATTTCTCGTGTATCAGAAGTCCCACCCCAGATTTGGCTCTCTCGTTTCTTTCTTTTCCACTATAGATAAGTATGTACTCGCTGTATTTTGTTGTTCCGTTTCCCTTCTTTTTGGCGCTCTAGTTCCTCGGAACTGAGTGCTTATCAATTTGCCCAAATGTCTGTAATTTTCGAATTTTTCGATGAAAATGGTCTTAAACGATTTGGTTCGACTCACTGATCAAGAATCCGTGGTCGAAATTCATTCTGTCCGGCCGTCCGGCCGGCCGGTCCGGCCGTAGGCACGATAACTCTCGAACGGAATGAGCTAGACAGTTGAAATTTTCAGAGTATGTTTGAGGGATAAATATCTCGGCTAAGTTCGTTATTGGGCAAAATCGGACAGATGGTTTCGGAGTAACAAAAAAAAATTTTTTTTTACAGAACAAATTCCAAATTAAATTTTTTTCAATAAGCAGTTTTACCATAAGAATCCATTCATATCATTTTTAACTCTAACAAACTTATACTTTCGGAGATATGATTTTTCAAAATTTCAATGATAGAATTATTCTGTGGCTATTCTATGAATTGTTATAATGTCAACTTTGACGTTGTCTCATTGTAATTCATTCCAGTAATGGTATCAATATGAGAATTAGAATATTATCATACTTTTGTTGGTTGATATTTTCATGCCGATGGTCAATCCATATGATGATGGGAATGGTAATATTGAGTTCAGAATATCTCCACTAAAAACAAAACTGGAATTGAGGAATGAATATCTCGGATGAGTTCGTTGTTGGGTAGAATTCGTCAAATTCATTTCAGCTATTTTAATTTGGTTTCTTCCATGGTGCAGTTCTCAGATTGCTCATTTAATATTGATAAATAAACTATTATTTGAATTGAATTTCCTTTATGATGCAGTTCTATCATAAGAATACATTGATATAATTCTCAACTCTGAGAAACCAATACTTTCGGAGATATAATTTGTCTGTTTGAACTAGAGCGCCAGAAAGCTCCTGTCCACAGGGCTTGAACCCATTTTTTACTTCAGATATTGCACATATATCCAATCGGAGTCTTTGCACTTCCATGAGGACTTCGTGATCCCTTGAATTCCAGGAGTTGATGTTCCAACATCCCACTCTTAATGTATTCCATTCTCGTTTCTTCCGTATTCTCCAATATGTCTGCATATTTTTCCACTAATGAAAGGAGCATAGGTTCTCCACTCTTCCTGAAATTCGCTGCACGTGTATTCGTATTACTGTTTCCAGAACGAGTTTCTGAAACAAATAATAATCATTTTGGAGTATAATTCGGTGCAGTTTCCAAATACTTCTGGTTGTATACAAAATATTTCAATAGCCACTGACATATCTCCTATATAATTTACTTACCCATACTTGTACTGTTCCTTTCAGTGTGCTGTTTGGCACTTGCCCTAGTTAACATTATTGAAGATTATCTGCATAGACTAAATACCCTTAGACACTTCTCGCACGTTGTAGCCGGCGAAACTATTTTTTATAACCGATACCTAAACCACGGTGTAGACAGTAACATTTTGTATACCACGTCTTTCATTTCTGAATACGCGCGAAATTTGAATTTCTGACTTAATGATTTGTATTGAATATTGCTGACAGCAGTACCCTTTTAATCCCATTTTATTTTTCAATTCGGGTTGGAATTAATGAAATATTCCTTGAAAATGTAAAGACAACCCGAATTAAAAAATTAAATGAGATTAAACAGTTAGTGCTGTCAGCATATGGGTTAAAATAGTCAGTACATGTGTATAGTTTAGGTAGAATTAAGGACAAATGGTTGATAATTTTTTCCTAAAGTGCTTTAATGAAACATATATACAGAATTCACAATAGTGGTATTCTTTTTACCTTGTTGCATCTCAATAGATGCATAGAATCTTGGTTCTTGCCTTCTAACTACTGAGTCAGAACTGAGAATCTCAGTTAATCTCAGCTGAAATTGGTAAAAAGAATACCACTAATTTGATTACATATACCATACATGATAATATTTTAATGAAAATTATAATAATTAATTAATATTAATGAAAAAAATTGGTTCAAGCCCTGTGGACAGGAGCTATTGGGCGCATCTTCATCTTCCTTGTGGCCCGTACTGACCAGTAAAGAAAAAAAGCAGTATCATGTTGAATACCTTAATATTATTCTGGAACACAAATTTTCCATTACAATAATCTTCATCTAGCGTCTATTTAGTATCAATTCCTGTAGAACGTGATCATAATAAGTGTTTTCCATATAATAAAATGTGTTTGAACTTGGTATGTAGGAAATCTGACATCAATTATTGGAATTAATTGATTTGACAAACAGCCGTCAAATGAGGTAAATAGATTTTTGTGACGATTTTCTGTGACCATAGAACGTCAAAACACGCTGGAATGTGAATTTTAAGCAATATCTTCTGGAATTGAGATCGTATCGAACTGAAATTTTGCACACTCGTGTAGAATGCTTGATTTAACGTCGGTACAAATTTTTTTATTAAAAAATTTTCCAACTGCCCGATCCCAACAATACTTAGATAATATTATATCCATAAATTAAGCATTTCATTATTGCATTTCTTGAAATAGGTACCTTATCAAGTCGATCAACATCGTCCTTCTTTCGACGTCTAAACTATGACTTGATTCTTTATGTTTATGTCTTTGAATTTGTTTTCGGTGGAATTCAAAGAGTTCATAGAATAATCGATGAAAATACTGTGAGAGACCCAGGAAATTTGACACATTTTGTCTTATATCTCCAGAAATTGAAATCGTATAGAGCCAAAATTTTGCACAATGTTGCAAAATACTACAATTGACGTTAGTACAAGTTTTTGTTGCAATCTGATGAATAGTTCACGAAAAAAAAATTTTTTTTTCGAAAAAATTAAAAGAAATATTTTTTTAAAAATTACCAACATTTCGATCACAACAGAATTTTGCCAAAAGTTGCGCGTTTATATCTTCGAACTGACTACCAAGTTTCGATTCAACATCTTCTTTAGTTCCTGAAATATCAGGGAAATAACCTCAAAATTTGAAATGTCTATAACTTCTAAACCGTCCGGCCGATTTTGCCCGTTAACGAACTTAACCGTCGCATTTTGATCAGAAACCTACCCTGAAAGTTTGAAGTCGATAGGACCTTCGGTGCTTCGGTGCTATGTTAAAGCATTAACGGATGTTAATGCTTTAACATATTCTATGCTCACATTTGTGTCTCTTCTTCGGGCCTCCATTTTACAATCCAGTACCGAATTTCTGCTTGATCAACTCAGTATGAGGTGTGAAACATACGAGCGAAGGCTCCAGACTTCAAGTCGGTGCAATTTTAAAAATCTTTAATTTTATTTGTCATCATATAGTAGCCATAATGAATATTATTGTAAGGGGATTACTAATGACAAGCTATAAAGTTTGTAATTATATATTCTCCAAAGTCTTACATTAAAAGAAGAGTAGTGCGGTTTTAAACAAGAGCAATGAGTCTTTACATGAAATGGGGGTGAGAGAACACTTTTAATGAATGTACTTCCCGCACAAGTACTCGGTAAGCGATGAGTAGTCCAATACACTATCACTAGGTGGTTAGACGCACTTTGCCTAATAGAAGACAATCCGGGATCCGGGTGACGAATATCACAGGAGTT
Organism: Halyzia sedecimguttata; assembly: GCA_937662695.2. Taxonomy (NCBI): domain Eukaryota; kingdom Metazoa; phylum Arthropoda; class Insecta; order Coleoptera; family Coccinellidae; genus Halyzia; species Halyzia sedecimguttata. The sequence goes on along the minus strand of OW569420.2, from coordinate 27,380,180 downwards.
CCACTGGGGATGCACCTTGATAAAGACGAACAATGATCGTCGCGGCGAAGCACGCGTGATTATGTCCCTCAAAGTTGAACTTTACTGTGAACCGTTCTGGAGGTCCTGGTTGCCAGATGCCTCAGATAAGCGTTCCGCTGGGGATGCACTTATTGGTTTACACAGTAAGTTTGAAATATATGATGGATAATCAACGTCCCGCACTTATATATCGTAGGAACACAGTTCGTAAAACGATTGAACAATAAACTCCCAATCTATTACTTATAGAGATTGGTAGCGCCCCTATGGGTGTTGTATACGAGCGCGTATCGCTGTCGCCCTCTCGGTGAGTTTGGTCGAGCTACGCGGGATGCCGTTCGCTGGCTGCGTCTAGCTGTTGAGATTCCTGCTGCATACGCGGGATGGTATTGCTGGGTGCCGTTCGCGATTGTAGGCGCTGGCTGCGTCTTGTTGTTGAGATTACTGCTACAGGCTCCCCCTCTGGCTGCGAAGACGTCTCGGCGAGTAAGCCAGGATTATCTTCTTCCTTCTTCTTGGGTCGACCTCTTCTTCGGATGGGGTGAGTGGGCGATTCTTTGTTCTCGAGTCCTCTGCATGGGGTTAAGTCGGAAGCGTGGTATACACCGATGACTTCATCTTTGTTTTCTTGACTTGTGATGACATATGATGTAGGACTTCTTATTTCCTTGATAACATATGGGCCATCTCGGCGTGGGGTTAATTTAGCTGAAAACCTATCTGCTTTCTTGCTCAGTAGTTTCGTGTTAACCCATACTAACGTTCCGGGAACAAGATTTGGAACTGGTCTTCTCTTTTCGTTTGCGTATTTGTTTCGCCTGTATTGTTCTAATTCTTGAACTTCGTGGGCTGTTTTCAGGTTCTCTTCGAGTTGAAGTAGCTTTGGAGTTACTTCGGGGACAAAGTTTTCGTTCAGTATAATGCTTCTAAGATCGCGATGAACTTCACCAGGGCATCGCAGTTCTCTTCCAAATGTGAGAAAGGCTGGGGTGGCATTTGTTGCTTGGCATCTTGCGGTGTTCATGGCAAATCGAATGGCTGGTAAACTATCTGGCCATTTTGTATGCTGCTTTTGTACGTATATGGCAAGTTGAGTCTTGACATCTCTGTTTCTTCGTTCGACTGGATTTGCCTGAGGGTGGTATACTGGAATGCAATGATGATCCAATCCCAGACAATGCACTGTTTGCTGCATTACGGCACTCACGAATTGACTACCGTTATCACTTAGTATTCTACGAGGAGTACCAAATCGTAAACAAATCTCGTTTATGAGTTTTTCAGCTGATGCTATACGAAGTGGGAACATTTCGACCCATCTAGTGGCTACGTCTTCGAATATTAGTATCCACTTATACTTTTGAGGTGATTCAGGTAAGGGTCCCATGAGATCAAGGGCCACAATCTCGAATCGCTGTCTAGTGGGTGTCGTCAAAACTAATCCTGCAGGTTTCTGATTGTCTAATTTATATCGTTGGCAATCTAAACACTTGGTTATGAAGTTTAATACATCTTTGCGTACCTGTGGCCAGTAATACTTTTGGATGATACGACTGAGTGTGCGTTCAATGCCATAGTGTCCTGCCTTGTTATGGTTTTCATCTAGTATCTTATGGCGATCGGCTTGTGGTATAACCAATTGAGCTTCGTCTTGGCTTGAGTCTCTTCCATAATGATAGAGTACGCCGTGTGACATGATATATCCTCTTTGTGACCATTTGTGAGCTTTCTCTACTAGAGTGCCTTCAAGATCTCTGATTATTTCTTGCAAATCCGTATCCTCGATTTGTTCTGAGCGCACCTGAGCTGCTCCTTTTCTAGGTATATCTATGTGAATCAGGGCAATATCTAAATTCATTTCTACTGTTTCGTCAATAGGCGGTCTAGATAACGCATCTGCAACCACATTAGCTCTTCCAGGTCCGTATTCTATGGTTAAGTTATACGGTTGTAATTGGAGAGCCCATCGTGCTAATCTTCCGCTTGGAGATTTCAAACTCATTAACCATCGAAGAGGTTGATGATCAGTTATTACTATAGTCTCAGCGTCTTCGATGTAGCCTCTGAATTTATTCAATCCATATACAATAGCCAAGGCTTCTCGTTCCGTGGTACTGTAGTCGCGTTCAGCTGACGATAAAAGTCTGCTGGCATATTCAATTGGTCTTTCCTCATTTTTTGATCCTTGTAATAGGACTGCTCCTAGGGCGTATTGGCTAGCATCTGTTCTTAACGTAAATGGTAACGTTGCGTCTACCTGTCGCAGAACGGGCATCGTAATGAGTTTTTCTCGTAGCGTTTCATAAGCATTCTGACACTCGTTGCTCCAGTGCCAGGGACTGTCCTTCTTTGTTAAGTTCGTTAGAGGACGAGCTATTTGTGAGAATTCATGTATGAATTTCCTGAACCACGAGCATGCCTGCAGGAACGATTGCAGTTGCTTTAAATTGGTAGGTGGTGGCCTATCTCTGATAGCGGTTACTTTATCTGGGTTTGCCTTGATTCGGAATGCTCGGGTTGGCGATAATCCTATTGCGGGAGTAAAGCAGCGGTTTAATGAGACAACACTCAACGAGAGTGGAGAAATTTAATAGAGTTCTGTTGTTTGAACCAGCTCAGGATAAATAACACCTTTTTCGATCATCGGCTGCAGCATAAGATCACGTGGAGTAAAACCAGAGGGCAAACATCCATGATTGACTTTATTCTAACCAATAGAGAGATTCACCCAAAACAAATTTTGGACGTTAGAACCCTTTCATCTGCCAATATTGGTTCCGATCATGGGCTGGTACTGTGCAGGTTGAATCTGGATCTTGCACGCAAAAGGACGTTTCATAAAAAATCTGAGAAATTGTGTATTGAAAAGATTGACGATCCAACAACCAAACATCTATATGCGTCAAGACTATCGCAGAGACTTCAGGCGGGCAAATATGACAGCCAGGAAGTAGATGACGAATGGAGAGAGCTCAAGAACGCCATGCTCATAACAGCAGAGGAGGTGCTAGGAAGGAGAACTGCCAGCACTATCGGCAAAAGAAACAGAACTCCCTGGTTTGATGAGAGAGTAAGAAAGTTGGCACGGGAAAAGAAACAGGCATTTCTACAATATAAGAGGAACCCAACATCACAAGAATATGCAGCCTACAAAACAGTCCGTAACAGTAACAATCAGTCAATAAGAAAGATCAAAGAAGATCACTGGGAAAAGTATGTTAAAGACATGGAACACGACCTATATGGAGTCCAAAGAAATATCTGGAGAACGTTGCGAAATCAGAAAAAGGAAATAACAGAATACGTTCAGATACCATCAATAAAAAGTAGAAATTGGCATGAATACTTTAGTGAGCTATACAGCCTGCAGGAGGAAAACTTGGGAGAGGCTGAACGAAAATGGCTCAATAGAAACACTGCAAAGCTGTCTTTAGATGCAGTGAGAGATTCCATAAGAAAACTGAAGACACGAAAATCTCCCGGGCCCGATGGAGTATATAATGAGTTTATCAAATTCGGTGGTGAATCCATGGTAGTGCGCATACACAAGTTGTTTTCCCATGTGCTGGACACGAAGAAAATTCCAAAAGAGTGGAAAAACAGCTACACCATTCCAGTACACAAAAAGGGAGATAAGAAAACGCCAGACAACTATCGAGGAATTTCTCTGCTCAATACTGTTCTTAAGCTTTTCACGTCTGCAATAAGGAGTATAATGGAGGAGCTAATACCAATCTCGGAGGAACAGCAGGGGTTCAGAAAAAATCGGAGCACAACTGATGCTATCTTTATTGTCCGACAACTGGTGGAGAAGTCCATTGAATTCGACTGTCCCCTATATATGTGCTTCGTCGATTTCACTAAGGCTTTTGACCGGGTACAAAGAAACGATGTGCTAAAAGTATTGGACGAACACCATGTCCCACACAATCTGATCGAGCTGATCTACGATATATATTCGGATACATCAACTGAAATAAAAACAGCAGATGGTTTCACAGAGCCTATCACCGTGAATATGGGTATTCGACAGGGAGATTCGCTGAGCCCCTTCCTGTTTAGTCTGATAATGGACCGCATGATATACGCTCTGAGAGGGAAGAAGGGATTCAGCATAGGGAGCCACAATATAAACATCGTCTGCTATGCTGATGATGCGCTTCTTTTGGCGGGTTGTGAGGATGACCTCCAGAGGCTGCTACATCTGTTCAATACTGCCAGCAAACAACACAACATGAAGATATCCAGTGACAAAACTAAATGCATGGTGATAAGTAAGGGACCTGTTCGATGTAAACTAGAACTAGAGGGTGTCGTCATTCAGCAGACAATGAGCTTCAAATATCTCGGAGTTGAAATCACCAGTCACAGAGATCTCTATTCGGAAGTCCAACAGCAGGCCACTAAGGCGGCACAGATAACTGGATATCTGAACACAATGGTGTGGCAGAACAAGTACATGCTCCAGGAAACAAAGGTGAGGCTTTACAAAGCAATGGTGCGCCCAATTATGACCTACGCCATAGAAACCCGTGCGGAAACAGAGAGAACCAAACAAAAGCTCAGAACGATAGAAATGAGGATCTTGAGAAGAATTTCAGGGGTGACATTGAGGGATAGACAGACCAACAAGTCAATAAGACAGAGAACTGGTGTACAGGATGTTGTCAAGTGGAGTAGACAGAGAAGGAGGGATTGGAGAGACCACGTTGATAGGATGGAGTCAGATAGAACAGCATACATCTGCAAGAATGAACAACCCAGAGGAAGGAGAAAACCGGGTAGACCACCGAAAAGATGGGCTCAAAGCTGGTTTTCCTCATCTGCAGAATAGACCAAGTTTGAATAAATAAATAAATAGAATAGACCAAGGCCAAGCAAACAGGGAACTCCCTAGCTTAACGAAGAAGAAGAAGAGCCTTGATTCCTTGTGGCGATATGATGTGTCCTAGTAGCTTGACCTCTTTGCATCCTAGCTGACATTTGTCACGATTGAGTCGGAGGTTATACTTCGCCAATGTGTCGAATAATTCTCTCAGGTCAGTGATGTGCTGCTCTGTGCTGACTGATTGCACAAGGCTTATCTGGTCTTCCAATGAGGATAATTTTATTGCCGTAATGTGCTCTGCCGTAATGTGGTCTTCTCCGGGTGCTTTATTGTCCTTGGTTTCCTTTATCGCCCTAATGACTTCTGAAGAGAGAATCTGTAGATTCTTGTCTCGATCAACCTGCGGTAGTTCCTTGCGTTTTCCGTCTCCAAATAGCTGTTTCAGGTATCTTTCCCATATCAGTTTTTGTTTGTCGGGGTCCATTTCAATTTCATTGTTCTCATTTACTATCAAAGCCGGATTTTTGGGCTTCCAGAGCCCCGAAAGTTCTCTAACTTTCTGATGTAGTTCTCTCTCTCTGTGTTGTTCTTGCAGATTTTCCACCTCTCTGCACTGGTCATTCATCCACCTTTCCTTTGCCGTCTTGATTTCCTTTCCGATTTCCAAGTTTAAACGTCTGTATTCCGCTTCGTTTCTGTTCTTGAACTGTCGCCTTTGATCCATCATTCCCAAAATATTATCAGTCATCCAAGATTTTTTACCTCTTCTAGTCCTCTTTCCTATCCTTTCTTCACCTCCTCTAATCATGACGTTCCGTATATCTTGCCACCTATCGTCGAGGGACTGTTCGATGTTCTCTTGTCCTGTGCCGTCACCAACAAGTTGTTCGTCCACGTACTCTAGATAGTGCATCCTCTGCTCTGTATTTGCGTTGCTCCAATCAATTCCAACGGTTGGTCTTGAATTTTTAATTTTCTTCAGTTTGACTCTGAGCTTTATAGCAACTGGATTGTGGTCTGAGTTGATATCACATCCAGGGTAAGTTTTAGCATTGAGGACGCCATTTCTAAAGCGAGTGTTAATGGCTACGTAATCAATTTGATTTCTTACGATTGTTCCTACTCGATCTTGTGGGGATTTCCATGTGTATAGTCGACGACATGGTAATTTGAAGCAGGTGTTAGCAATTAGCAGTTTGTTCTCCTGGCAGAATTCAACAAACCTAGTGCCTCTCTCATTCCTGTTTCCTAATCCGTATGGACCCGTCACATTATCTACTTCTTCTCTTCCCACCTTCGCGTTCCAGTCTCCCATATAAATGTTGACTTCATGCTGTTTTACATGCTTCCTGACTTTTCTGAGGTCTGCATAAAACTCTTCGAGTTCGTCGTCTGAGCTATCCCCCGTGGGAGCATATACCTGTATCAGATTGACGTCGATCTTTGGTCCGTTCAATTTAATCATCATGATCCTTTCCCCAATTGGCAGGAAAGCCTTCACCAGTTTGACATTCCGGGCTGATACCAGGATAGCAACTCCGTTGTGCGCTGACTCCCCACCGGAAAAATACAATTTGTTTCCCCCTTCCGTACTGAACACACCCTCACCTCTCCATCTCACCTCACTCATACCCAACACGTCCCATCTCATTCTTTCCATCTCTCTTTCCACGTTAGCTAGTTTTCCTGCCTGGTACAATGTTTTGACATTCCACGTGGCAATCGACATGTTATTGGGTGTTCTATTGTATTTCTTATTACCATCATAGGGGTTTCGCAGGCTGACGACCTGGGAGGCCCTATGTTCATTGCTTCCTCCCCTGCCGGATCTTGGCTTCCGATGCACATGATCAGTACGTTTCCCATTCTCAACATCTGCCATATTGACTGTACAAGGGATGCCCTTCTGAGCCTTTAATGCATTGGTTTCCCGTTGCCTTATGCATCTCCATGCCGTTGGCCAATTAATCGGTTCATCCGCCTTCAGGAATGATTTCTCACACCTAGGACAAGAAGGTGTTCTTACTCTTGAAGACTCGTCCACCCGAGGCTGTTGGTCTTCAAGAGGGGACTGCTTATTCCGGCAGTCATTCGGTCGTCAGAGCCTCGTCAGTTATCTAGCAGGGTGTACCAGATGACTCATTGTCATCACTCTAGCAGGTGAGGTTGACATTTGGGTGGGATCTAAATATTTTTCCTTTTTTGACCGACACCCCTTAGACCCTTTATAACAATCCAGAATTTTTTTAATATCCTCCCGTATAATATTGAATTTTTTTTGTAATATTCGAAACCTTTTTGGCGCTCTAGTTCCTCGGAACTGAGTGCTTATCAATTTGCCCAAATGTCTGTAATTTTCGAATATTTCGATGAAAATGGTCTTAAACGATTTGGTTCGACTCACTGATCAAGAATCCGTGGTCGAAATTCATTCTGTCCGGCCGGTCCGGCCGGCCGGCCGTCCGGCCGTAGGCACGATAACTCTCGAACGGAATGAGCTAGAGAGTTGAAATTTTCAGAGTAGGTTTGGGGGATAAATATCTCGGCTAAGTTCGTTATTGGGCAAAATCGGACAGATGGTTTCGGAGTAACAAAAAAAAATTTTTTTTTTACGAAACAAATTCCAAATTAAATTTTTTTTAATAAGAGGTTTTATCATAAGAATCCATTCATATCATTTTTAACTCTAACAAGCTAATACTTTCGGAGATATGATTTTTCAAAATTTCAATAATAAATCGTATTTCAACGTTCACAGAATGATATTATTCTATGTATGAATATGAATTGTCATAATGTCAAATGATGTTCCTGACAGATTATCTAATCAATCGAAGAATTGTGAGCGAAGTGAGAAAAATCTCAGTTGTTTGCTCCGAAATTAGTTTTTCTCAGAAAATTCTTACATTTCGGAACTGAACATGAAGTAAGAGATCTGAGAGTAGTGAGACTGCTTTTCATCCACAGACATAGATATAACTCTCGAACGGAATGAGGTAGGTAGTTGAAATTTTCAGAGTAGTTTAGGGAGATGAATATCTCGGTTAAGTTCGTTATTGGGCAAAATTGGCCAGATTTAATTTGATTTCTTCCATGGTGCTTTTCTCATTCTCATGATTGCTCATTTAATCTTGATAAATAAACTATTATTTGAATTGAATTTCCTTTAGGATGCAGTTCTATCATATGAATACATTGATATAATTCCCAACTCTGAGAAACCGATACTTTCGGAGATATAATTTGTCTGTTTGAACTAGAGCGCCAGAAAGCTCCTGTCCACAGGGCTTGAACCCATTTTTTTAAATTCCCATTCTTGCACTTGCACACTGGATTTTTTCAAAATTTTATTTGGGGTTTCTGTTTCACAGGTACCTCCTTTCCTTTTGGTACCTGCTTTTCCACTGTTAGGTTTAATATACGGTAACATTGCCTTTGGAATGAAGATATGGGTGAAAATGATTTTCTGAAATATCTAAAAACGTGAGTATACATCATATATTTGTGCAGTGATTCAGAGGAATTATCAGAGAGGGTACTTAATTAATAATTTATTCATATAATTCATATTGAATAAAAAAAATTTAAAAATTAATAAAGGAAACATTTAATAAAAAATTGGTTCAAGCACTAACGTGAAGTCAGAAGCTTTTGCGCGTATGTTCTATTGTCCATTCTTCTGTATTGGACACCCTTAATCTAATTTACCATGGTAAATTATGTTGTCCATGGTAATTGGTACCATTGTTACCATGGTAAATTCGAATTAAGTTCCAATACAGGAGAATGGACAACATAATTTACCATGGTAAATTCGATTAAGGGTGTCCAAAAAAGAAGAATGGACAATAGAACATACGCGCAAAAGCTTCTGACTTCACGTCAATGCTTGAACCAATTTTTTCTTCTTCAGGTGGTATTCTTTCCTTGCACTTCGACTTAATATCCTTATTGTATCATCTGAAAAAAAGATGTAATTATGCAGTTTAGGTCCCCTCGTAAAAATCGACGGTAATTATCTAGAACAGGACATAACTGGAATAAAGACGAACAATGATCGTCGCGGCGAAGCACGCGTGATTATGTCCCTCAAAGTTGAACTTTACTGTGAACCGTTCTGGAGGTCCTGGTTGCCAGATGCCTCAGATAAGCGTTCCGCTGGGGATGCACTTATTGGTTTACACAGTAAGTTTGAAATATATTAAAGATGTGTAACACTGCGCTACGCCGCGCAATTGCGCCAACTCAGACCACTGAGTCGATTGTGTCAACTCATTTCTCAGAAATGTATCAGCGCAATAGCGCAGTTCTTTCGGCAGTACCTAAAGTATGAGTTTGATGGTTTATATTCTTCATAATCTGCAATTTTGAATTCTGGAATGTGCATTGACCAACTGAACTTGTTGAAAATAAAATTTTTTATATTTCCTTGTCATTAACAGAAGTACTACCTATTAGGTTAGCTGAATTGACTCATTTTCTATGGAATATAATGATAACATTGTGAATTTCATTGGCACAACGAACAATTTCAACCCATTGAGTTCAAATTACAAATTGAGTCGTTTGGGTTGGCGCAATTATGCGGCGTAGCGAAGTATCAAATCTCTGATTACGCTACTGCGCAAGTGCGCAGGCTGCGCTATATGGCGCAATTTCGTTAACTCAATGTGTTGGCTCAAAGAGCTGCGCTTGAGTTACTGTGTTGGCGCAGTATATTTCACTGAGTTACCCATCTTTAAAATATATGATGGATAATCAACGTTTCGCACTTATATATAGTAGGAACACAGTTCATAAAACGATTGAACAATAAACTCCCAATCTATTACTTATAGAGATTGGTAGCGCCCCTATGGGTGTTGTATACGAGCGCGTATCGCTGTCGCCCTCTCGGTGAGTTTGGTCGAGCTACGCGGGATGCCGTTCGCTGGCTGCGTCTAGCTGTTGAGATTCCTGCTGCATACGCGGGATGGTATTGCTGGGTGCCGTTCGCGATTGTAGGCGCTGGCTGCGTCTTGTTGTTGAGATTACTGCTACAGGCTCCCCCTCTGGCTGCGAAGACGTCTCGGCGAGTAAGCCAGGATTATCTTCTTCCTTCTTCTTGGGTCGACCTCTTCTTCGGATGGGGTGGGGATGGGATGGGGGATAATTTATCCCTTTCCGATTTCAATATCGACATTTTAAGATTGTGCTCCTTTCGGCCCATTCGCACCTTCCTCTCATGCTCCTCTTCTAATAATTCAATTTTTGATTTTTGTTTGTTCAGAGCTTTTTTCTTCTTCAGGTGGTATTCTTTCCTTGCACTTCGACTTAATATCCTTGATGTATCATCTGAAAAAAAGATGTAATTATGCAGTTTAAGTCCCCTCGTAAAAATCGACGGTAATTATCTAGAACAGGACATAACTCGAAAATTGATGTTTAAAAATTTCTCACCTACTAATTTTGGGTCGTAGATTGCGAATCTGGTCGGTGCAATTTTAAAAATTTTTAATTTTATTTGTCATCATATTAGCCAAAATAAATATTATTAATATCTTCATCTTCTTCTTCTTCTTCTTTAGCCCATGTTCATCTACTCCTGAATGTAGGCCTCTTCCAATGTCCTCCATGTTGTTCTATCTCGGGCAGTTTGTAGCCAGTTTTTTCCTGCCACTCGTTGGATGTCGTCTCGCCATCGCATTTGGGGTCTTCCTGCCTTTCTCTTTGTCGTTCTCGGTCGCCATTGCATAATTTTGTTGGTCCATCTTGATGGGTCTTGTCTCGCAATGTGTCCAGCCCATCGCCACTTCAGTTCTGCCACTCTTTTGATAACGTCCGTTACTCTCGTTCTTCTCCGTATCTCCTCATTTACAACATGGTCTCTTAGGCTTATACCCAACATTGCGCGTTCCATTGCTCTTTGCGTTATTTTGAGCTTTTCCGCACTCTTTTTTGTGAGAGTTACCGTCTCCAGTCCATATGTTCCGACCGGCAGGACGCAGGTATCGAAAATTTTACGTTTGAGATTGATTGGGAAGTCCGGAGATTTAAGGATGTATCCAAGTCTTCCAATGGCGGCCCAACTCAGTCTTGTTCTTCGAGCTATTTCGGATGTTTGGTTTTGTTTTCCCATTTTGATGGAATGTCCGAGGTATATATACTCATCGACCTGTTCGAGAGGATGACCATCCACGACCATAGCTGTGTCTTACATCGCTAACTATCGGCCAATTAGCCTGTTGTCACACTTTTACAAACTCCTAACAAAGATCCTAACCAATCGCCTAACGAATAAATTAGACTACTATCAACCAGTGGAACAAGCAGGATTCAGGAGGGGCTATGGCACAATCGATCACCTACAGACCATTCGCAGCTTAATAGAAAGATGTACCGAATATAACGTACCCTTAAATCTAGCCTTCGTAGACTATGAGAAATAGCCAACGCTTCCTTTTCAATCTGCGAGTAAGCTTGTTCACATTTTGTTAAAACTCTAGAAGCGTACGCTATGGGTTTTTCGATTCCAGATGGGAATGCGTGACTCAAAATTGCCCCTACTCCAACAGAAGAAGCGTCTACTGTCAATCTCAATGGTAACCTTGGATTAAAATGCACTAATATGTCTGGAGATTGAAGTAAAATTTTGATTTTCTTAAATGATTCTTCACATTCGCTATTCCAATTCCATCTAACGTTTTCTTTTAACAAGTTATATAATGGGTACAAAACCGTTGACAAATTTTTAACAAATCTACCATAGTAGTTAATTAACCCCAAAATTGATTTTAGTTCTTTGACATTTCTGGGATTAGGAGCATATTTAATTGCATCAGTTTTATCCTTACAAGCATGTAAGCCTTCCTGATCAATGATGTAACCTAAGTATTCTATTTTATCTTTAAAAAATTCACACTTCGATTTATTTACTTTCAAACCTGCTTTTTTCAAGATTTCCAATACTATTTTTAATCTCTTTAAATGTACTGAATCATCTACTCCCGTTATCAAAATATCATCCAAAAATACTTGAACACCGTCTACACCACAAAATAAAGATTCCATTAATCTTTGGAACTTTGCAGGTGCTGATGCTATTCCAAAAGTTAACCTATTGAATCGAAATAAACCCTTATGGGTCGAAATTGTTAGAAACTCTTTAGATTCCTCGTCAACACCTATTTGCTGATAAGCTTGACATAAATCTATTTTTGAGAATTTTTTACCTCCACAGAGAGCACTAAATAAATCCTCTATTCTAGGCAGTGGGTACTGATCAATGATAATGTATGGATTGATGGTGACTTTGAAATCTCCACAGAGTCTCACGTCTTGTCCTCCTTTTTTCATCACTGGTACCACTGGAGTTGCCCATCTGCTGAAGTTAACTGGTTCAATTATACCTAAGGATAAAAGACGATTAATTTCTTTTTCTACTTTATCTTTGATAGCATGAGGTACAGGTCTATGTTTAACAAACTTAGGTGTCACATTATCATTCTGTAACCGTATAGAAGCTACCCCCATTGTAAACATTCCTAATTTTTCCTCAAAAACTTCTTCATAGTTAGCCAATAGTGCATTTAGTTCGGTAACACATGTATTAATGAAATTCAAATTAGAAAATTTTAAGTTATACATTGCCAAAAAGTCTCTACCCAACAATGGAATACCACCATTATGAATAACATAAAAATTCAATGTTTTTTCTGTGAGTCTGAATTTGACTTTAGCGTTTATTATACCTAAGGCAGTAACTTCAGTACCGTTATAAAAATTGAAAGTTTTATCTGTCTTCCACAATGGTAAGTGCCTAAATTTCTGTTTATATAAATTTTCTGAAATTGCCGATATACTGGAACCTGTATCCAGTTGGAATATAATTTTTTCGTTTTCCACTGACATAACAATCGAAAATTCATTTTTATCACCTTTACTAATAGAATATAAGTTCAATTCATCATTTACATTCAATTCGCTCTCCTTGACAAAGAATTGGTTATTTTTCAAGTTTTGGTTGCCTTTATTATTTTTTTGATAACAGACCGTTGCCAAGTGCCCCCTTTTATTACATATTCTACAAACAAAATTACGAAAATTACACTCATCTTTAGTGTGGTTAGGTTTTCCACAGGCTCGACAATTTCCGGTAAGTTGATCGTGACTTCTTCTTTTATTCCCTGAAGCTGACACTACTCCTGCGTCTTCTTGCTTCTCACTACTGCGCCGGCTTCGCATATGATGCATTTCCTCCATCTTCATCTTCACTGGTGCCATTTGTTGCTGATAATGGTTTTGAGCCGCCATTTTGTTTTCCGCTACAGCTATCATCTCTTCCAAGGACACATGCAATTTTTCTTCAAGGAGTCTATCCAGAATTGGGCCTCTCTCATAGCCACAGTAGAATTTGTCTCGAAGGCGGTTTGTTAATTCTGCTCCAAACTCACATCTTACTGCCAAACTCCTCAAACGTGCAGCCCATTCCTTCGGAGATTCATTTTCTGATTTTCTTTCTTGATAAAATCTGTATCGTTCCGCTAAAGGTATATTCCGTGGAACAAAATGGTTATTGAATTTTTCAATCAAAAATTCATACGACTTATCTTCGGGCTTCGTTGGACTACATAAGCTATATATCAATTTGTATCCATCTTCATCCAACATGTTCAGAAGAATGGCCTTTCTTTTAGTTGCATATTCTTCAGTTTCCAAACCATTTGCTTCGAAATAATTATTCAGTCGGGCCCTGTATATGCTCCAGTCCGATGTACCGAGATTAAATTCTCGCAGCTGGCCTACCACGTGTTCCACCATTTCCGATACTTTTCTATATTTTCACGTTTTTCACCGTTTTACTGGTTTACGCGATTCACTAATTGCACTTTCGTATATAATCAATTATTTAGAGTGTTTTTATCCTCGTCGCCACTTGTAAAGTCTTTGCTAAATAGTATTTCACTATTTTCTATTGGTTATTAATACACTATCTGATTGGTATAAAATATATATTTCTCCTCGGTTCCACATTACAATGTTTCATCCTACATCCTAATTACGCTTCGACGCATATGGAGTGGGGATGTAATATGCGCCGAAGCCCAACATTCAAATATACCACAGTCGTGAAAGCAGGTTTAGCAAATAAAAGAAAAAGGGCACCGAATTTTAATCTTATTGAAGAACTTAAGCTCCAAAAAATTGTAAAAAAATATTTAGGTATACTAAATAATAAAAAAAACGATAAAAATACTAACAATAAAAAAGCAGCAGCTTGGCTTGAAATAGCTAAAGAATTTAACAGTGCTCAATGTGATGTTCAGCGGACGGCAGTCATGTTGAAAAGTAAATTCCGGAGGTTACAAAAAGAATCCAGAATGGAAGGTGACATTATAGGTATAGTTACATTGGACGAGATATATGCCAAGACGTGTCTGTCCTAAATGTCTTCGACACCGGTAGCGACCACAGGTTGGTGCGAGAAAATATAAGTATCCGAACCAAGAACGAAAGAAGCAAAATGATCCGGAGGACGTCTGTATCGATCCCAGAAAACCCGGATGACAAGGAGTCCGATTACCAAGCCACCCTGAACTCAAAATTATGCAACCAAGAGGATCTAAAGGAGATGACAATAGACGGATTATCGGAGACCATAACAAACAGTATCCAAGTTGCAACAAGGAAAGTCTGCTGCAAAGTAAGAAAGAAGAGTCAACCAAAACTGAGCCCGAACACCCTAGAATTGCTGAATCAAAGAAAAAAGCTAAACAGGGAATCGAATGAGTACAAGGAGATCTGCAAGGCAATAAACAGAGAATCCAGAAAAGATATGAGGTCCTATAATAACCAGCTGGTACAGAGAGTTATCGAAAACAATAATAATATGAAAGTGCTAAAGTAAAACAGGGCCAAAGGAAAGAAACAGCTTTTCAAGCTAAAGAATAACAACGGAGAACTCGTTACAGACAAAAAAAGTATAACAGATGTTGTTCGGAACTTTTATAAAGGCCTATATACATCAACTCTCCCCAAACCAGATATAGCAAGACAGAAAATCCAAAATGCTGGTTCCGAAGAGATCCCTGAAGTAAGCAGAGCCGAATAAAGAAAAGCTCTTAAGCAGATGAAGAACAGAAAAGCACCAGGAGAGGACCGTGTCACTGCTGAAATGCTAAAAATGGGAGGAACGACTCTTGAAAAAGCCTTATGCATCCTCTTTGACAAATGCATTAACGACGGGAAAATACCTGAATCTTGGCGAAATGCAGAGGTCATACTAATCTTTAAAAAAGGAGACAACACCAGGTTCCTCTCTGGATAGTGAGCGCTTCACGGTGACACTAATCTCGTTGACTTATTTCGTACGAAACGGTAAATATTCTCCTCCACTCGATCGATACGTCTGAACGACTCGACGACTGGGACTCGAATGCATTTTTTTTTGTTGGCCTTTTTATATTTATATATATATATATCGCGGGGTTCCTACGTCCTCTGACGCATCCCGCATTTCGACCGCCATGTCTTTCTATCCTTCCATTCTTCCTCTGCTATCGCCCGGTCCCTCATAGTCTCTCTAATCCCATCCATCCATGTCCTTCCTGGTCTTCCCTTTTTCCGCCTGTTCTGTGGTGTATACTCCCAATATATATATGTTTAGTCTCTTGATCTCTTGACTAAGATTTGCTAGTTTTCCCGCTTCAAATAATCTTTGCACGTTCCAGGTCCCTATATTGACATTTTTGCGGCCATTTAGTCTTTGTATCCTGACTTCATTCAAGACCGTTCCCCCCGGAGATCCGATCGGGGAACTTATTTTGCCTCCGGAATATTTTGAATTGAATGACGTCATCATGTGGTTCTCTTGGGAAGTATAATGGAGGTGATTTCCCGTTATCTTCCCCGCTCTTCCAATTTCAAGATTGATAATTTAATTTTGTGCTCTTCTTGAGCCATTTTCTTCTTCATCCCGTGTTCCTCTTGTGATAATTTAATCTGCAAGTTTTGTTCCTTCAGGGCCATTTTCCTCTTTGTTGTCTTCGATGTCAGATATGGTGTTGAATAGCTGGTTGTAGAAGTGGTCCTTTGTTGCCCTATCTGAGCCCTCACTGGAAGCATACACGCCTATTATAACAATTTTTCTACCGTTTTTAAATATATCCGGTTTTATTATCTGCTCATCGACTTCTTCCCAGCTTCTTATATTCTTCCTCAGCATTTTTTGTAATGCTATGGACACCCCTCTTTTTGCTCTTGCGTCTTTCGGTACTCCGCTATAAACATGGATATATTCTCCTATAATCTCATTTCCTATCCCTTTCTTCTTCACTTCGGTGAGCACACAGATGTCAACATCTATTCTCTCTATGTCCCGGAATACTTCTTCCTGTTTAGTCCTAAGTCCTTGTATATTCCAAGTAGCCAGTTTCATAATCCTTTTCCGTAGCCGTTGTCGATACCTGTTTGATCCATCCATTTTCCGAGGCGATTTGTCGAAACTTTTATATATTTTTATATTTTATAGGGGAAAACATATTCAATTTTCAAATAGTTCTACTTATGGTTATAATACGAATATTTGAGGTCGACAAATAAATAAATAGATAAATATAATTCTTAAATTTTCTGATTTTAAAATAACTTATCGATGATGCACTGAAAAAGTGTTTTTATCAATTTCAAATATAAAACAATTCAAAAAGCATATATACCTGAAAAAGTGAATCAAAAGAATAAGTTATTATTCGGTTTACAATTTGAGAATCTTATATCTACACACTATCAATAATACAATCGAATTAAAACTAAACATCTTATCCACAAATTGACTTGAACCATATATGATCATGCGTAGACACATCGGGTCTATCGTATTAAAATAATTAAACATTATTTTACATAAATAAATAAATAAATTTCAATATCGATATCTTGAGTTCGTGCTCTTCTTGGGCCATTTGCACCTTATTATCATGTTCCTCTTGGAAGATTTGCATCTTGTATTCAATCTTCAGCTTGTATTCTTTTTTGGCCATTCGCATCTTCTTCTTCTTCTTCAGCCCGTTTGAGTCCACTCCTGGACATAAGCCTCTTCCAGTTGGTTCCATGTCGTCCTACACTGTGCTATGAGAATCCAGTTCTTTCCTGCTCGCCTTTGTATGTCATCTCGCCATCTTAACAGGGGTCTGCCTACACTTCTTTTTGTCAGTCGTGGTCTCCACTGCATGATAATTTTCGTCCACTTCACATCATTCCGCGCGACATGACCAGCCCACCGCCATTTAATTCTAGCAGCTTGTTCTACTGCGTCACTTACTCTGGTTTTCGCCCTGATATTTTCATTCGTCTGCCTGTCTCTCAAGCTGATCCCGAGCATTGCTCGTTCCATCGCACGTTGGCAGACTCGCAGCCGTTGTGCGCTTTTCTTTGTTAGGGTAACTGTCTCGAGTCCGTACAACATGACTGGTAACACGCAAGCATATCTTCCATTGTGCCACATTTTATTGATATTCTTCGATTTCCTGTTGTCCTAATCTTGTTAACACCAATGTGTAGCAGTATTTCTCCCCAGATTTAAGAATATAAACAAGGCGACAGTGACAACAGGGTAAGTTTCGGCAGGTACTAGAAAGCCGAACCGCCCGAACACAGGCAGTCCCCCGAGAAAGCTCAAGCGGCACGTCACGTCGTCCCTTTCTAAATTTGTACGAAGCTCTTCGATGTCAATAAACAATTCAATCAGAAAAGTGTTTCAGTGTAAAAGTCCCTAACAAATGTTTATATCCGCTGGTTTTATCTTGTCTATGATGTACGATCTGGCCTCCTCCACAGTCTGATCGCCTGTGGGTCTTATGACTAAACTGGGCATGTTAGGTGCAACACGAATTTTAGGTACACTGTTTTTATCTCCAATGACAATATTTGCGAAGGTAGGATACGTCCGGCTCTTACTTAACTCCTCTTTCAATTTACTTATTTCGTTTTTAAGCAAAACAATAATTTCGTCTTCACTATCTATAAGTTGATTTTTTGTCTGAATTAAATTGTTTAGTAATTCAAATGTTTCATGGTTCAAGCATTTTTGACAAAAAAATTTAAGCTTTCTTTCCTTCAATTGTATGACCCTTATTTCAGAGGACGTAAGCTCAGTACACTCTCTGCATAATAATTGTCCTGAGCATCCATCACTTCTATATGTTTCTCGCTTATTCTTACAGATATCACATTCCGCAGTAATTGTGTTATGTTTTGAACTCATATTTCAAGTTCATTGATCTCCAGATATTCAGAGTGACTCACTTCGATATAGTCTAAGATCCGAACCTAAGTCGACCTTCACCGAGCTGATAATAGAATGAAACACATTTTATAATGAATTTTGTATATTAGAAAATATACTGAAAATGGGTTGCCTGAAAAAATCCTGGACAGACTATTTTTAATTATTTTTGCGCGTATGTT
Organism: Halyzia sedecimguttata; assembly: GCA_937662695.2. NCBI lineage: Eukaryota > Metazoa > Arthropoda > Insecta > Coleoptera > Coccinellidae > Halyzia > Halyzia sedecimguttata. Next base: position 27,361,885 of record OW569420.2, on the reverse strand, counting down.
CTGGGGAACATCGCATTATTAATTTGCCCAAATATCTGTAATTTTCGAATTTTTCGCCGAAAATGGTCTCAAACGATTGGGTTCGACTCCCTGATGAAGAATTCGAGGTCAAATTTGATTCTGTCCGGCCGGCCGTCCATTCGTTGCCACGATAACTTGAGAACGGAGAGAGCTAGCGACTTGAAATTTTCTGGGTAGGTGGCGCATCGCAATACGACGGACAAGTTGGTTAATGGGCATAATCGGCGCAATGGTTTCCGACTAATAATTTTCTTTTCATCCAATATGAATCCGATCGAATTGAAACTTGGTCAATAGTTGTAGAATATAAACCTAACCACGTTTGTGAAATTTTGTGAGAATCGTATCACCAGAAATTTTTTTAAAAATATATGAAAATCATTGAAAAAAATTCTATATATAAGAAACTATTCATCTGACATGGCAGATATTTTGCTAGGGCCTTCAGAACCTAACTCTACTGCCAAGTTCTAAGTTTGAATACGATCGGATCTATAGTGTTGGAGATAAAAAAAAATTTAAAAAAATTTAAAGAAAAAATTGTCTGTCCAGGATTTTTTCAGGCAACCCATTTTTAGTATATTATCTAATATACTAAATTTATTATAAAATAGGTTTCATTCTATTATCAGCTTGGTGAAGGTCGACTTAGGTTCGTATCTTCTACTAATAAGCAAAGCATAAATTTACCACATCTCCAGATGCAGCGTATCTCGCCGACCTGCACAAAAAAGTTGCGATAAGACCGACAATCGCCGGCAACACCTGTGATTTTTCGTGCCACCGGAAAATTCAATTCGCACTTTCACGCAAGTTTTATTATAATTTCCCGACACTGGGTAGTCTATTTTTCTCTCGCGAATTACATATCGAAAGGGCGTTCCCTTAGCAACACTCTGATATAAGTCTCAACTTTTTTAAATCACTAATACTATCACCAAATCACATCCACCGCGGAGCTGCACCGCCGCATGTTGTATTCAGAGAAAGCAATCTAGTATCTCAATATTTATTTCATTGTGATAATTCTTTCAATAATTTGTCCCTCTGTAATTTCAATATTGATATCTTGAGTTCGTGCTCTTCTTGGGCCATTTGCACCTTATTCTCGTGTTCCTCTTGTATGATTTGCATCCTGCATGTCTGCTGAAGACTTCCACGTGTATAGACGGCGAGGTGGTCAACAGAACCAGGTATTAGTTACTTTCATATTTTCCTCTTGGCAGAATTGTAGCAGACGATCGCCTCTGTCATTTCGCTCCCCTAGCCCAAAAGGTGCAACTAGGTCTTCAAATCTACCCTTCCCTATCTTGGAATTAAAATCGCCCATTATATCGCCCATTATATTGACTTTTTGTTTTTGAGAATTTATTTTAAGTTTAAGATGAACAGTCAGAGTATAATCGATATCAAGGGCTAATATCTTTTTATTATTCTCCAAATTTTGATATTTATGAATGTTTGATTAAGTTTGAATGCCTCAGAAAATCGAATATTCTGATTGTAATCTTTTGGGACTCAATAATACAGCTACCTCCTCGTGGTGAGTTCTGGATTATTTGCGATGAAACATTATGAAACTAATCGCAAATAAACAAAATGCTGTATTGCTTTCCTCCATACAGTTCTTAGAACCTGAATGTGAATCTGAACTGTGAAATGCCTGTAGAATCGGTGCCTTGTCCGTGCTTCGCGACACTCCGACGTAACAACGGCAACGTCTAACCTTCTGGCCTGTTAGATAGAGGAGGCTATGCCTTGACTTCTGTTTTCTGTTCGATGAGCGACCGGACCATCGAACCACTGCGGATGAAAAAGTACTTTTTCTTTTTCTGGGACGTTTGCGTTTTCATTGTCGAATACGGAATTTTAATATTCAGTCCCGCAGATCCCGCACGGAAAATCCCGCAACGTTGATCCCGCAGAATTTCAGCGGGATCCCGCATCTGCGGGATCCAGCATTTGCGGGATTGGATTCCCTAGTCGAGAGCATTAAATAAAATTCTCAAATAGTGGAAAACAATTAATTTCTGGGATTATGAAAAACCATCAACTCGACTATATCAGAAACCTAACCGGACCTCCTGTTGCAAAATCAGAGCACTTCACTCCCACAGAATACTACTAAATTTACTAGATAGGCCCAAGTCAAAAGTGTTACCAGTATACAGTTCTGTTTTAGGTGGGAACGTGGTAAAGATGTTATACTATAGTCTAGCTCTAGATCATTATAACATTCAATTCAACTTTCCCACATTGGATACCCTTAGGCATAATATTTCAATTATCCAATAATCATATTTTATATATTATTCTTTATACATTTATTAAGTATTATACTTACATGTATACAAATGTATAAATAGTAATAAAATATCAAGAATATAATAAGCAGTTGTATCAATATTGAAGGGGCATATAACTGTGGATTTGTAATATGTTTTCAATGATATGGGCAGCGTATTGTTGAAAGAAGGCTCTATGAAGGTTAGTTTCTATCTTAAACAAATGTATTTCAAGAACAATTTTTGATAGACTTTCTAAATGTACAGTTTCATTTTGCCACTTTGTAAAATAATACCTCCGAATTACATCATAAATATGCCACTTCCTGATCTCGCACCACCCAAAAATAGTGATAGCACCGCCCCTCCAGGGGCGGTTCTAGGGCGGTGCGAGCGGTGCGACCGCACCGGGCGCCGTCTCGGGGGGCGCCAAAATCGTCGCACCGGGCGCCTTTTCCTGATCTCGCACCACCCAAATATAGTGATAGCACCGCCCCTCAGGGGCGGTTCTAGGGCGGTGCGAGCGGTGCGACCGCACCGGGCGCCGTCTCAGGGGGCGCCAAAATCGTCGCACCGGGCGCCTTTTCCTGATCTCGCACCACCCAAATATAGTGATAGCACCGCCCCTGCAGGGGCGGTTCTAGGGCGGTGCGAGCGGTGCGACCGCACCGGGCGCCGTCTCGCGGGGCGCCAAAATCGTCGCACCGGGCACCACCCAAAATAGTGATAGCACCGCCCCTGCAGGGGCGGTTCTAGGGCGGTGCGAGCGGTGCGACCGTTTTCTTGTTCAGCCTGTATTACTTTTTAATCTGACTGGCGTCCGCTGAACATCATATTCAGCATTCAGGGAGGGGGGGTGTAAGGGTCAGGGGCGGTTCTAGGGCGGTGCGACCGCACCGGGCGCCAAATTCGTCGCACCGGGCGCCACTTCCTGATCTCGCACCACCCAAAAATAGTGATAGCACCGCCCCTCAGGGGCGGTTCTAGGGCGGTGCGAGCGGTGCGACCGCACCGGGCGCCGTCTCGGGGGGCGCCAAAATCGTCGCACCAGGCGCCTTTTCCTGATCTCGCACCACCCAAATATAGTGATAGCACCGCCCCTGCAGGGGCGGTTCTAGGGCGGTGCGACCGTTTTCTTCTTCAGCCTATATTCTTTTTTGGCCAATCGCAATGCGGGGGGGGAGGGTGCCGTCTCTCTTGGTGTCTCTTGGGGGGCTTGGGGGGGGGGGGGTTAATTGGTCGTGATTCTAGTGCCTTTTCTTTCCAAACTTCCTGGTATATTTTCAATGCGGTTATTTCAGCTTCAAACAATACTTTTGCAGCTGAAATAAAATGCGACATCGATGAGTCAAAGATAAATTTACTAGATAGGCCCAAGTCAAAAGTGTTACCAGTATACAGTTCTGTTTTAGGTGGGAACGTGGTAAAGATGTTATACTATAGTCTAGCTCTAGATCATTATAACATTCAATTCAACTTTCCCACATTGGATACCCTTAGGCATAATATTTCAATTATCCAATAATCATATTTTATATATTATTCTTTATACATTTATTAAGTATTATACTTACATGTATACAAATGTATAAATAGTAATAAAATATCAAGAATATAATAAGCAGTTGTATCAATATTGAAGGGGCATATAACTGTGGATTTGTAATATGTTTTCAATGATATGGGCAGCGTATTGTTGAAAGAAGGCTCTATGAAGGTTAGTTCCTATCTTAAACAAATGTATTTCAAGAACAATTTTTGATAGACTTTCTAAATGTACAGTTTCATTTTGCCACTTTATAAAATAATACCTCCGAATTACATCATAAATATGAGCATTTTTTTTCTCACTATAATGGACTGATTTATATTTCACAATTCAATATATTAGAAATATACGAATCGCGGATGTTATGACGTATGCCTAAGAAACTTATAACTTCAAAAGTTCTATCTACATATATCCGCCATGGGTTACCCAATGTCTTCGATAAGAACATTTATGTCTTTCAGTGAATCCATCGTTTATTCACATCTGAATATGACACGTTCACAAGCAACATTATTTCAACCCAATGCAGATGGCACTCGACGAACCTAAGTAAATTTGTCCACCCTATTCAATTAATTGTTGTGATGAAAGTTGCTACAAAATGGATAAGAAGTGTGATAAAGCAATCTTAGGGTGCCATAGGCTTAGATAGTTTCAATATGTTAAAGTTAAGCATACCATAATAGCCGTATTCTTTTTACCAACTTTAGCTGAGATTAACTGAGATTCTCAGTTCTGATTCAGTAGTTAGAAGGCAAAATGCAAGATTCTATGCATCTATTGAGATGCAACAAGGTAAAAAGAATACGGCTATTATCACGATGGTATATTTTACAGACCGCCTTGTCATATTTGTAGAATATGAAGGCAATGATAATCACAAGTTGATTCTAAATTTCTCTTATTGTGATGCAATTCTGAAGTAACCTAAATGATGATTCGTATAGCTCAAGGAATACATTTTTGAGATAAATGCACTACCGATTTTACTTTTATCATGATGTTTAATGATTTGGTCTCAGTGATCAAAGGGAAAGCAAGATTATAATATATCTGAATATTCGAGTTTGAAAAAATTCGAAATGACAATCCTTTCTCTGTAAATGGAATTCAGCCTATCTTACTACTGAAGAATTTGCCGAAAACATATTATTATTGCCAGTGATTCAAAGCATGTTCCGACTTATATGCCTCAAAGAATATTAATATTCATTCCATTGGATCATTGGATTCTAAAGTATCCTAAGAATTGTAGATTGAAAATATCTTTGCTTGCCTCAATTTTTGGCAGTTTCACTAGCATTAACGGAAATACGCGTTTATTACCCGCTTCCCGTTTGTTTAATTGGGTAACTTGAATAACGTCGAAACCCATGTCAGTTTTCCGTCCGTTTTCCGAGGCATGTGTGTTGGTTCTGTGAGCGATTGTATCTTTTTACATGATGAGATATTCACACATATTAGAGAGATATTGGAGGGTCGGCAGTAATAGGTTTGTTCCAACAGGGGCGGTTCTAGGGCGGTGCGACCGCACCGGGCGCCGTCTCGGGGGGCGCCAAAATCGTCGCACCGGGCGCCTTTTCCTGATCTCGCACCACCCAAATATAGTGATAGCACCGCCCCTGCAGGGGCGGTTCTAGGGCGGTGCGAGCGGTGCGACCGTTTTCTTCTTCAGCCTATATTCTTTTTTGGCCAATCGCAATGCGGGGGGGGAGGGTGCCGTCTCTCTTGGTGTCTCTTGGGAGGCTTGGGGGGGGGTGTAAGGGTCAGGGGCGGTTCTAGGGCGGTTCTAGGGCGGTGCGACCGCACCGGGCGCCAAAATCGTCGCACCGGACGCCACTTCCTGATCTCGCACCACCCAAAAATAGTGATAGCACCGCCCCTGCAGGGGCGGTTCTAGGGCGGTGCGAGCGGTGCGACCGCACCGGGCGCCGTCTCGCGGGGCGCCAAAATCGTCGCACCGGGCGCCACTTCCTGATCTCGCACCACCCAAAATAGTGATAGCACCGCCCCTGCAGGGGCGGTTCTAGGGCGGTGCGAGCGGTGCGACCGTTTTCTTGTTCAGCCTGTATTACTTTTTAATCTGACTGGCGTCCGCTGAACATCATATTCAGCATTCAGGGAGGGGGGGTGTAAGGGTCAGGGGCGGTTCTAGGGCGGTGCGACCGCACCGGGCGCCAAATTCGTCGCACCGGGCGCCACTTCCTGATCTCGCACCACCCAAAAATAGTGATAGCACCGCCCCTCAGGGGCGGTTCTAGGGCGGTGCGAGCGGTGCGACCGTTTTCTTCTTCAGCCTATATTCTTTTTTGGCCAATCGCAATGCGGGGGGGGAGGGTGCCGTCTCTCTTGGTGTCTCTTGGGGGGCTTGGGGGGGGGGGGGGTGTAAGGGTCAGGGGCGGTTCTAGGGCGGTGCGACCGCACCGGGCGCCAAAATCGTCGCACCGGACGCCACTTCCTGATCTCGCACCACCCAAAAATAGTGATAGCACCGCCCCTCAGGGGCGGTTCTAGGGCGGTGCGAGCGGTGCGACCGTTTTCTTCTTCAGCCTATATTCTTTTTTGGCCAATCGCAATGCGGGGGGGGAGGGTGTCGTCTCTCTTGGTGTCTCTTGGGGGGCTTGGGGGGGGGGGGGTGTAAGGGTCAGGGGCGGTTCTAGGGCGGTGCGACCGCACCGGGCGCCAAAATCGTCGCACCGGACGCCACTTCCTGATCTCGCACCACCCAAAAATAGTGATAGCACCGCCCCTCCAGGGGCGGTTCTAGGGCGGTGCGAGCGGTGCGACCGCACCGGGCGCCGTCTCGGGGGGCGCCAAAATCGTCGCACCGGGCGCCTTTTCCTGATCTCGCACCACCCAAATATAGTGATAGCACCGCCCCTCAGGGGCGGTTCTAGGGCGGTGCGAGCGGTGCGACCGCACCGGGCGCCGTCTCAGGGGGCGCCAAAATCGTCGCACCGGGCGCCTTTTCCTGATCTCGCACCACCCAAATATAGTGATAGCACCGCCCCTGGTCAAAGACTCGCCCTGTATATAACAGATTCATCCACCATGCCGTGGACGTTTTGATACGAAGGTTGTTCCACTAGAAGGAAAATGGTTATTGACCGAAAAAAGGATATTTTAGGATCCAATGTAACTATACCTATAATGTCATTATCCAAACCTGGATCGGAACCTTCCAGTTGCCTGGATAATTTGTGCATCCTCCTGTATTTATTTTTCAGAACCACTGCTGATCGTTGAATTTCCATATTACCACTATTGAACTCCTTAGCAATTGCAATCCAACTTTCAGTTTTTTTATTGTTTGTTATCTTGTTATTTTTTTTATTATTTAATACCGCAAGATATTTTTGGACGACTGCTGAGAGCTTACGCTCTTCTACCCTTGAAAAATTCGGGGCCCTTGTCCTTCTGGGATTTACATTTACTAAACTAGTTTCTGAAACAAATAATAATCATTTTGGAGTATAATTCGGTGCAGTTTCCAAATACTTCTGGGGTAATTATCTAGAACAGCCCATAACTCGAAAATTGATGTTTAAAAATCACTCACCTACTAATTTTGGGTCGTAGATTGCGAATCTGAACTCAAAAAAGTCTGGGGCTCAATTCTGAACTTCACTCGTTTTCGACCACTCGTAACGAAAACGAACGGTGGTAATTGCGAACGATAGTTACATTATATTACTAACGCCAAGATCTCGGGATCACAGAGAGAGGTCAAAAAAGATTTTTTTCTCGAGGAGGTCGATATTTTCGATTTTTTCGTAGGTTATTCGAGGGGCGAGGGGGGATTCGAGGTGGAAAAGGGAACGAGAAAAGACGAAATTTTCTCCAGGTATCCGTCTTCGACGAGAGAAAACGTGGGGAGTATTTTTAAATAAATCGTAAATTCGGGCGAAAACGGCCTTCTCGGCTAAATGTGCGAATCGGTATGGGAGAGATCTGGCGAGGACGCGACGCTCGAAAAGGTATTTCGTCGGGGTCCGAAAGACGAGATTCGTTGGTAGTCCGTAACGGATCTCGATTTTCGATGAAACCTTCTCTTTTTCCGTGAAAAGATCGCAAACTTTGACATATTTTGAAAACCTCGGTGAAATGTGACGTTTAGACCGGTTCGGCTTCGGTCGACCGACTTCGGGTCCTGCTATAGAAGATGAAACGTGGATGTTTTACTTCGATCACAGATGAAAGAAACTTCTGTCAGTTTGAAATTATCGTGAATGAGTTGCGATAAGTGTCAAATAGAATTAAAATTTCGAACGGAATTTGTCGAAAATCTCGAATCGTGAAGATACATTGCTAGAAATAAGAAGAAATATGATAGAGTCGCCGATTTGGAGCGATCGCATGGCAGAATTTTCGATATTTGAGAAATAATGTGTTCTATCAAATTCTAAGTTGAAATGACTGATAGGTATCTTCGAGGAAAGAATTTTGATGAAACGGTCCGAAAGTGGAGAACGTAAAATAAGGTAAATATCGATCTACAATTTTGAAGATATTACCGATTTATACTTGCAGGCATTTATATACGAATTCAAAATTCAACCGAATGTATCCTAAGGAAACATTTTTTAGTTGTTGACAGGTGTATGAAGTATGATGGGATATCGCCTGAATTTAATCTTTCCGTCGAATTTTGGATTCTTTTACGAAACGTGAGTATTTTCGAATGATATCGTTGTAGAAATCGTATCGTAATTCTGTGCGAAATCTTTTCGCGATTCCTTCAACGTCATAGTTTTCAGTCCGAATGAGGGTCGAATTGTCAAATAGAATTCAAGCTTCCAACGGAATAAGTCGAAAATCTCGAAATCGTCAAGAAAAATTGCGAGAAATATGAACAATTCGCCAATTTCGAGCGATCGCTTGACAGAATTGACGATATTCTGGAAATCGAAGGACGGAAATCATCCCAGTGCTATAAAACCTTTATATAGCGCATAATTCCTACTTTTATCTATAGCGAAAGTGGCCGGGAGGGAAGCGTCCTAGGACGCAACGGTCACCATCGCGGGGCAGCCGGATCGAATCTCGGAGTGGCCGGCAATCGTTGACGTTATAACTTTTCTTCATTTTTATAGAATGAAAACTTCTGAGTGTGTTATTCCCATGTAAACTCATCATGGGCTATTGATCTTTTCGTCAAATTACGAAATGTATATTGATCTATACGTCAAGTTACGATATCTATAATCAATGATTCAATCAGACGGATTTTTGTATGTATTTGAATAGGAACCTACGCCACCGCGTTCATTGCATTGTTTATTTTTTATCCAACTGTGAGTGTCTGTATGTATTTGAACAAGGACCTTACTTAACCAAAGACACAGCATTGAATATTTTTGATCCAATTGTGAATGTATGTATTTGAATATGAACCTACGCCACCGCGTTCAATGCATTGTTTATTTTTTATCCAACCGTGAATGTATGTATATGAATAGGTACCTTACGCAACCAAGGACACAGCCTTGATTATTTTTGATCCAAAAATGAACGTATAATTTTGAATGTTTTGCATTGAAATAACACAAAATATTCAACCATTTAAGTAGAAAATTAATGGTCGAAAATGAAAAACCATTGCTACACAGGGTCTTAAGTGAGATATCACCGCAAGAGATTTATCGTGAAGACAATTCTCATCATTGTAAAACCGTTACGAAAAGATAACCGCTGTTATACAGGGTGTTTTTAAATAAATGTCAACTCCGAAACGGCTTTACCCATTTTGATGAAACTTTGTGTGCACCCGTTAGGTGGCGCTGAATTCGGTATACAACAACTCAAAAACGACTCGAACGATTTCGATGAAACTTTGTGTGTGTATCTGAGAGTAGGTTTCAGATCCACAATATTCCCTGGTAGGTGGCACTATAATCGGTTCACAGGAACCCAAAAATGGCCATACCGATTTTGATGAATCTTTGTGATTGTGTTTCGGAGGGCCTTTGGTTCACAATACGATTCGCTACGTGACGCTATATTCGGTTTTTAGTAACTCAAAAACTTCTAACATATTGCGATGGGACCTTCGTGTGTGAATGATTCTCAGAATCACAACAGGACCCGTTAGATGGCATTGAACTACCGGTTCAATTGATCTACCGCTTCAATGTATCTACCGATTATATATTGATCTACTAAAAAAATGTAGATCTACTGGAAAATGCAGATCTACCGGAAAAATGTAGATCTACCAGAAAAATGTAGATTTACTGGAAAAATGTAGATCTACCAGAAAAATGTAGATCTACAGAAAAATGTAGATCTACTGGCTAGGTAGATCTGCTGGCACTAGTCACTATTACTAAAATGAAGATGGGTTCTATAGAAAAGGAACAAAAAAACTTTTTTGAAAATGTTACTACGAACGTGAAGATTTTTCGGACGTTAGGAGGGGGGGAGGGGGGAAATTTCCGAGGGGTTTCGCGAGGAAAAAGACGGAAGTTTCGTAGGGTTTCGCGTTTTCGGAGCGAAAAGAAGGGGATGTATTTTTAAAAAAATCGCGAAAAGGCGAAAAAACGCCGATTTTGGCGAAAGGTACGAAATGAAGGAAAGGAGATCGGAGGACGGGTGGCGTTCGGAACGACGGTATTTGCGGGAACGCGAAGACGAGATTCGAAATTAGTCCGTAGCTGAGCCCTTTTTTCGATTCACTCTTTCGTTTTCCCGGAAGAACGATAGGAAAATGTGACTTTTTGCGAGAATCGACGAAATTCTGACGTTTCACGTATTTCTGTGGCGAATTTTAACGCGGCTGCTTCACGGTCGACGTTTTCGGTCCGAACGAGCGATTAGAAATGTCAAATCGAATTTGAATTTCGAACCGAATCGGTCGAAAACCTTCGAATAGTCTAGAAAAACCGCGAGAAATATGAACGAGTAACCGATTTCGATCGATCGCTCGACAGGATTGACGATATTCTGAAAATCGAAAGACGGAAATCATCCGAGTACTTAAAATCTTTATGTGGTACATAATCGGGGTCGATTCACGTAGACGTCGGTGGCCGAGCGGACTAGGCGTTGGGTTCATAGGCCAGAGCCTCGCAGGGCGGCGGGTTCGAATCCTCGGTGCGTCCGAAATAGCTAACTTATTAATTTTTTCATTTTTACCCAATGGAAAACTCAGAGGAGCGATCTCCGGTGAACGTATTTTGGGATTTGGATCTTTTCGTTAAGTCACGAAATCTATAAAGAATATCCGTTCGATCGGACGGATTTTTGCATTAAAATTACTCAAAATATTCAAATATTGAGCTGAAAATTAACGGTCAAAATGAAAAACCCCTGCTATACAGGGTGTTTCAAGTAAAATGTCACCACAAGAGATCTATCGTAAAGAGAATTCTCAACACTGTAAAACTGCTACGAAAAGATAACCGCTGCTATACGGGGTGTTTCTAAAAACATTTCAACTCCGAAACGACTTGACCGATTTTGATGAAACTTTGTGTGTGTGTGTGTTTCGGCGTGTCTCAGGGTCACAATAGGTAACCGTTAGATGGCGCTGTATTCGTTTCATAGAAACTCAAGAACGGCTGAACCGATTTCGATGAAACTTTGTGTGTGTATCTGAGGTTGTGTCAGGTCCGCAATACACCCCGGTAGGTGGCGCTGCAATCCGTCTGTAAGAACTCAGAAGTGCCTCGACCGATTTTGATGAAACATTGTGTGCGTGTTTGAGTGGCTCTAAGGGTCACAATAGAAACCCGTTAGGTGGCACTGCATTCGGTTTATGAAGACTCAAGAATGACTGGACCGATTTCGATGAAACTTTGTGTATGTATCTGAGTAGGTTTCAGATCCACAATATTCCCCGGTAGGTGGAACTACAATCGGTTTACACGAACTCAAAAATGGCTATACCGATTTTGGTGAATCTTTGTGATTGTGTTTCGGAAGGCCTTAGGTTTACAATACGATTCGGTAGGTGGCGCTATATTTGGTTTTAAGTAACTCAAAAACGTGTGAATCATTCTCAGAATCACAACAGATCCTGTTAGATGTCATTGAACAACCGGTTCAATTGATCTACCGATTATATTGATCTACTGAAAAAATTTAGATCTCATGGAAAAATGCAGATCTACCGGAAAAAAGTAGATCTACCGGAAAAATGTAGATCTACCGGAAAAATGTAGATCTACTGGAAAAATGTAGATCTACCGAAAAAATGTAGATCTACGGAAAAATGCAGATCTACCGGAAAAATGTAGATCTACCGTAAAAATGTAGATCTCCCAGAAAAATGTGGATCTATTGCTAGGTAGATCTGCTGGCTCATCTGAATCCCAAAATATGGACTGCTGGCCACTAGTCACTATTACTAAAATGAAGATGGGTTCTATAGAAAAGGAACAAAAAAACTTTTTTGAAAATGTTACTACGAACGTGAAGATTTTTCGGACGTTAGGAGGGGGGGAGGGGGGAAATTTCCGAGGGGTTTCGCGAGGAAAAAGACGGAAGTTTCGTAGGGTTTCGCGTTTTCGGAGCGAAAAGAAGGGGGTGTATTTTTAAAAAAATCGCGAAAAGGCGAAAAAACGCCGATTTTGGCGAAAGGTACGAAATGAAGGAAAGGAGATCGGAGGACGGGTGGCGTTCGGAACGACGGTATTTGCGGGAACGCGAAGACGAGATTCGAAATTAGTCCGTAGCTGAGCCCTTTTTTCGATTCACTCTTTCGTTTTCCCGGAAGAACGATAGGAAAATGTGACTTTTTGCGAGAATCGACGAAATTCTGACGTTTCACGTATTTCTGTGGCGAATTTTAACGCGGCTGCTTCACGGTCGACGTTTTCGGTCCGAACGAGCGATTAGAAATGTCAAATCGAATTTGAATTTCGAACCGAATCGGTCGAAAACCTTCGAATAGTCTAGAAAAACCGCGAGAAATATGAACGAGTAACCGATTTCGATCGATCGCTCGACAGGATTGACGATATTCTGAAAATCGAAAGACGGAAATCATCCGAGTACTTAAAATCTTTATGTGGTACATAATCGGGGTCGCTTTACGTAGACGTCGGTGGCCGAGCGGACTAGGCGTTGGGTTCATAGTCCAGAGCCTCGCAGGGCGGCGGGTTCGAATCCTCGGTGCGTCCGAAATAGCTAACTTATTAATTTTTTCATTTTTACCCAATGGAAAACTCAGAGGAGCGTTCTCCGGTGAACGTATTTTGGGATTTGGATCTTTTCGTTAAGTCACGAAATCTATAAAGAATATCCGTTCGATCGGACGGATTTTTGCATTAAAATTACTCAAAATATTCAAATATTGAGCTGAAAATTAACGGTCAAAATGAAAAACTGCTGCTATACAGGGTGTTTCAAGTAAAATGTCACCACAAGAGATCTATCGTAAAGAGAATTCTCAACACTGTAAAACTGCTACGAAAAGATAACCGCTGCTATACGGGGTGTTTCTAAAAACATTTCAACTCCGAAACGACTTGACCGATTTTGATGAAAGTTTGTGTGTGTGTGTGTGTTTCGGCGTGACTCAGGGTCACAATAGGTAACCGTTAGATGGCGCTGTATTCGTTTCATAGAAACTCAAGAACGGCTGAACCGATTTCGATGAAACTTTGTGTGTGTATCTGAGGTTGTGTCAGGTCCGCAATACACCCCGGTAGGTGGCGCTGCAATCCGTCTGTAAGAACTCAGAAGTGCCTCGACCGATTTTGATGAAACATTGTGTGCGTGTTTGAGTGGCTCTAAGGGTCACAATAGAAACCCGTTAGGTGGCACTGCATTCGGTTTATGAAGACTCAAGAATGACTGGACCGATTTCGATGAAACTTTGTGTATGTATCTGAGTAGGTTTCAGATCCACAATATTCCCCGGTAGGTGGTACTACAATCGGTTTACACGAACTCAAAAATGGCTATACCGATTTTGGTGAATCTTTGTGATTGTGTTTCGGAAGGCCTTAGGTTTACAATACGATTCGGTAGGTGGCGCTATATTTGGTTTTAAGTAACTCAAAAACGTGTGAATCATTCTCAGAATCACAACAGAACCTGTTAGATGTCATTGAACAACCGGTTCAATTGATCTACCGATTATATTGATCTACTGAAAAAATTTAGATCTCATGGAAAAATGCAGATCTACCGGAAAAAAGTAGATCTACCGGAAAAATGTAGATCTACCGAAAAAATGTAGATCTACTGGAAAAATGTAGATCTACCTAAAAAATGTAGATCTACGGAAAAATGCAGATCTACCGGAAAAATGTAGATCTACCGTAAAAATGTAGATCTCCCAGAAAAATGTGGATCTATTGCTAGGTAGATCTGCTGGCTCATCTGAATCCCAAAATATGGACTGCTGGCCACTAGTCACTATTACTAAAATGAAGATGGGTTCTATAGAAAAGGAACAAAAAAACTTTTTTGAAAATGTTACTACGAACGTGAAGATTTTTCGGACGTTAGGAGGGGGGGAGGGGGGAAATTTCCGAGGGGTTTCGCGAGGAAAAAGACGGAAGTTTCGTAGGGTTTCGCGTTTTCGGAGCGAAAAGAAGGGGGTGTATTTTTAAAAAATCGCGAAAAGGCGAAAAAACGCCGATTTTGGCGAAAGGTACGAAATGAAGGAAAGGAGATCGGAGGACGGGTGGCGTTCGGAACGACGGTATTTGCGGGAACGCGAAGACGAGATTCGAAGTTAGTCCGTAGCTGAGCCCTTTTTTCGATTCACTCTTTCGTTTTCCCGGAAGAACGATAGGAAAATGTGACTTTTTGCGAGAATCGACGAAATTCTGACGTTTCACGTATTTCTGTGGCGAATTTTAACGCGGCTGCTTCACGGTCGACGTTTTCGGTCCGAACGAGCGATTAGAAATGTCAAATCGAATTTGAATTTCGAACCGAATCGGTCGAAAACCTTCGAATAGTCTAGAAAAACCGCGAGAAATATGAACGAGTAACCGATTTCGATCGATCGCTCGACAGGATTGACGATATTCTGAAAATCGAAAGACGGAAATCATCCGAGTACTTAAAATCTTTATGTGGTACATAATCGGGGTCGCTTTACGTAGACGTCGGTGGCCGAGCGGACTAGGCGTTGGGTTCATAGTCCAGAGCCTCGCAGGGCGGCGGGTTCGAATCCTCGGTGCGTCCGAAATAGCTAACTTATTAATTTTTTCATTTTTACCCAATGGAAAACTCAGAGGAGCGTTCTCCGGTGAACGTATTTTGGGATTTGGATCTTTTCGTTAAGTCACGAAATCTATAAAGAATATCCGTTCGATCGGACGGATTTTTGCATTAAAATTACTCAAAATATTCAAATATTGAGCTGAAAATTAACGGTCAAAATGAAAAACTGCTGCTATACAGGGTGTTTCAAGTAAAATGTCACCACAAGAGATCTATCGTTGAGAGAATTCTCAACACTGTAAAACTGCTACGAAAAGATAACCGCTGCTATACGGGGTGTTTCTAAAAACATTTCAACTCCGAAACGACTTGACCGATTTTGATGAAACTTTGTGTGTGTGTGTGTTTCGGCGTGTCTCAGGGTCACAATAGGTAACCGTTAGATGGCGCTGTATTCGTTTCATAGAAACTCAAGAACGGCTGAACCGATTTCGATGAAACTTTGTGTGTGTATCTGAGGTTGTGTCAGGTCCGCAATACACCCCGGTAGGTGGCGCTGCAATCCGTCTGTAAGAACTCAGAAGTGCCTCGACCGATTTTGATGAAACATTGTGTGCGTGTTTGAGTGGCTCTAAGGGTCACAATAGAAACCCGTTAGGTGGCACTGCATTCGGTTTATGAAGACTCAAGAATGACTGGACCGATTTCGATGAAACTTTGTGTATGTATCTGAGTAGGTTTCAGATCCACAATATTCCCCGGTAGGTGGTACTACAATCGGTTTACACGAACTCAAAAATGGCTATACCGATTTTGGTGAATCTTTGTGATTGTGTTTCGGAAGGCCTTAGGTTTACAATACGATTCGGTAGGTGGCGCTATATTTGGTTTTAAGTAACTCAAAAACGTGTGAATCATTCTCAGAATCACAACAGAACCTGTTAGATGTCATTGAACAACCGGTTCAATTGATCTACCGATTATATTGATCTACTGAAAAAATTTAGATCTCATGGAAAAATGCAGATCTACCGGAAAAAAGTAGATCTACCGAAAAAATGTAGATCTACCGAAAAAATGCAGATCTACTGGAAAAATGTAGATCTACCGAAAAAATGTAGATCTACGGAAAAATGCAGATCTACCGGAAAAATGTAGATCTACCGTAAAAATGTAGATCTGCCAGAAAAATGTGGATCTATTGCTAGGTAGATCTGCTGGCTCATCTGAATCCCAAAATATGGACTGCTGGCCACTAGTCACTATTACTAAAATGAAGATGGGTTCTATAGAAAAGGAACAAAAAAACTTTTTTGAAAATGTTACTACGAACGTGAAGATTTTTCGGACGTTAGGAGGGGGGGAGGGGGGAAATTTCCAAGGGGTTTCGCGAGGAAAAAGACGGAAGTTTCGTAGGGTTTCGCGTTTTCGGAGCGAAAAGAAGGGGGTGTATTTTTAAAAAAATCACGAAAAGGCGAAAAAACGCCGATTTTGGCGAAAGGTACGAAATGAAGGAAAGGAGATCGGAGGACGGGTGGCGTTCGGAACGACGGTATTTGCGGGAACGCGAAGACGAGATTCGAAATTAGTCCGTAGCTGAGCCCTTTTTTCGATTCACTCTTTCGTTTTCCCGGAAGAACGATAGGAAAATGTGACTTTTTGCGAGAATCGACGAAATTCTGACGTTTCACGTATTTCTGTGACGAATTTTAACGCGGCTGCTTCACGGTCGACGTTTTCGGTCCGAACGAGCGATTAGAAATGTCAAATCGAATTTGAATTTCGAACCGAATCGGTCGAAAACCTTCGAATAGTCTAGAAAAACCGCGAGAAATATGAACGAGTAACCGATTTCGATCGATCGCTCGACAGGATTGACGATATTCTGAAAATCGAAAGACGGAAATCATCCGAGTACTTAAAATCTTTATGTGGTACATAATCGGGTTTGATTTACGTAGACGTCGGTGGCCGAGCAGACTAGGCGTTGGGTACATAGTCCAGAGCCTCGCAGGGCGGCGGGTTCGAATCCTCGGTGCGTCCGAAATAGCTAACTTATTAATTTTTTCATTTTTACCCAATGGAAAACTCAGAGGAGCGTTCTCCGGTGAACGTATTTTGGGATTTGGTTCTTTTCGTTAAGTCACGAAATCTATAAAGAATATCCGTTCGATCGGACGGATTTTTGCATTAAAATTACTCAAAATATTCAAATATTGAGCTGAAAATTAACGGTCAAAATGAAAAACCGCTGCTATACAGGGTGTTTCAAGTAAAATGTCACCACAAGAGATCTATCGTAAAGAGAATTCTCAACACTGTAAAACTGCTACGAAAAGATAACCGCTGCTATACGGGGTGTTTCTAAAAACATTTCAACTCCGAAACGACTTGACCGATTTTGATGAAACTTTGTGTGTGTGTGTGTTTCGGCGTGTCTCAGGGTCACAATAGGTAACCGTTAGATGGCGCTGTATTCGTTTCATAGAAACTCAAGAACGGCTGAACCGATTTCGATGAAACTTTGTGTGTGTATCTGAGGTTGTGTCAGGTCCGCAATACACCCCGGTAGGTGGCGCTGCAATCCGTCTGTAAGAACTCAGAAGTGCCTCGACCGATTTTGATGAAACATTGTGTGCGTGTTTGAGTGGCTCTAAGGGTCACAATAGAAACCCGTTAGGTGGCACTGCATTCGGTTTATGAAGACTCAAGAATGACTGGACCGATTTCGATGAAACTTTGTGTATGTATCTGAGTAGGTTTCAGATCCACAATATTCCCCGGTAGGTGGTACTACAATCGGTTTACACGAACTCAAAAATGGCTATACCGATTTTGGTGAATCTTTGTGATTGTGTTTCGGAAGGCCTTAGGTTTACAATACGATTCGGTAGGTGGCGCTATATTTGGTTTTAAGTAACTCAAAAACGTGTGAATCATTCTCAGAATCACAACAGAACCTGTTAGATGTCATTGAACAACCGGTTCAATTGATCTACCGATTATATTGATCTACTGAAAAAATTTAGATCTCATGGAAAAATGCAGATCTACCGGAAAAAAGTAGATCTACCGAAAAAATGTAGATCTACCGAAAAAATGTAGATCTACTGGAAAAATGTAGATCTACCGAAAAAATGTAGATCTACGGAAAAATGCAGATCTACCGGAAAAATGTAGATCTACCGTAAAAATGTAGATCTCCCAGAAAAATGTGGATCTATTGCTAGGTAGATCTGCTGGCTCATCTGAATCCCAAAATATGGACTGCTGGCCACTAGTTTATATTGCTATTCTCATGTGCCCTTCGAAATGACCGATGACTGAAACGAATTCGTGTCGTCTGAAGACTTGGCAACATAGTAACATTTGAAATTTGAATGTGTTATGTATATGTTATTGGCGCGCTTCTTCATAAATCAAAACGATATTTTATTGTTTGTTGAACTTGGGTGATTTATTTGGTTTTTTCTGTTTGCTTCGATAAGAAAAAAGTAATTATAAATTTCCTAGAATGTAAGTCTCAGTTATTAAGCGGGAAATTTACTACAGAATTTTCTTCGTAATGCCTATGAAAGAGGAACTGAGTTAAATAGTATTCCTGGACCATAAAAAGAATGGAAAACTTGGAGAAAGTTTTGCAATATAATATTGAAAGATTTTACACCGATTAAGGGTTATTTCACCTCTTCAGACAGGTCTTGGGTCAAGAACAAAATCTAGAGAGATTGTATATATATATCGAATACTTTTTTTTTCTGAAAGTTTTATTCCACTGAAATTGTCCATGATTTTCTGTTTATTGTTGTGATATATTTTTATAGAATGAAATACATTTTTTTCAAATAGAAATCAATATTCTACAATAACTCTCGAACGGAATGAGCTAGGTAGTTGAAATTTTCAGAGTAGGTTGGGGAGATGAATATCTCGGTTAAGTTCGTTATTGGGCAAAATTGGACAGATTTAATTCGATTTCTTCCGTGGTGCAGTTCTCATTCTCAGATTGCTCATTTAATCTTGAATAATAAACTATTATTTGAATTGAATTTCCTTTATGATGCAGTTCTATCATAAGAATTCATTGATATAATTCCCAACTCTGAGAAACCAATACTTTCGGAGATATAATTTGTCTGTTTTAACTAGAGCGCCAGAAAGCTCCTGTCCACAGGGCTTGAACCCATTTTCATTGATGCAATTTCATTTTTAGATGCAAAAGTGATCATTTGGGCTGAATGGTCTCCCATATGTAGATTTTTGGTCATTTTGGTGTTTGGTTCAATATTGCAGAATATATTGTCGATGCATGTTGAGCTATTCACAGTTATTCGAGAAGGTTCAGTCATTTTATATTCAAGATTGTAACATTTGAATATATTAGGATATGGGATTAATAACTTGAATAAAACTCGGGATATAAAGAGATACTTATATTTCTCTTATTAACGCAGGTACGAAGAGAGAGTAATGTTTATTTCAGAGGTTCGCTTGAATAAATAACTTGACTTAATTTCATCTCCAAAAAGTGTATTTCTGCTAGCTGCATCTGCAGAAATGTATTATAACTATTGGGGGGCCCGAGATGGAAAACGTACCAGTACGCATATATGCTGGCTTGCAGTTCTCAGCCGATTATTGCGTACTGCGTAATTGATAATACTTATCGTTCGACCATTTCGGTATTTTCAAATATGTTTTTTTGAATCTCCTTTGAAATATAATCAAGTCGGAGGAATATTTTTGCTCAAATATCATTGAATACCAACACGCCCCCTCAAAAATTTACGACAACTATGATTACTAGGAAACATTGGTGACTAAACTGAAAATGTTAATATTATAAGTAGCTGAATTTGAATAATTTAATTATTAAATGATCTCTCCTCGTACCCTTTCTGGGGAATACATATGGTACAGCATTTGCTGTAAAAGGACAAGGGAAACCCAGAAAAACCTGTCCAGACCATCTCTGAAATTTGATAAATACATCAATATTTTAAATATTTCTCGCCAATCATTCTAAGCCCATGCCATACTTCACCTCCTTGAATTTGGCAGCTGATGGCGGTTTAGTCAGAACATCTGCAATTTGTTTACCTGTAGGAATATAAAGTTAATTACATTTTTCTCAACTTGTTCTCTTGAAAAGTGATATTTTATACTTATGTGTTTTGACCTTTTGTGACTGCTAGGAATATTGCCAATGGATATACAATCATTATTTTCTTCGTAAATCGTATTTGATTCAAATATGTCAAAGTAAATACTTTTCAATAATGATTTCAACAAAAGACTCTCTTAGTGCCTCGTAAAGAGCCATATACTCTGCTTCAGTGGATGAAGCGGCTACTGATGACTGTCTTTTTGCATTCCAACATACGGTGCAATTTATCAATAAGCTTAAAAAGGTAGCCAGTAGTACTTCTACTATTATTTTCATCATTGCCTCCCCAGTCAGAGTCAATATAACTGATAAGTATATCATTATAATTACTCCTTTTATATGTTAATTTCAAATCATTAAATAAATATATAAAATCCGTTTAGATACCTTAGAATTTTTTTTTTAAACACTGCCAAAGTTCTTGGTTATTCTTATTTGAATATCTACTCAAAATATTGATACATGCACTTAAATCAGCTCTTGTACATAACATAATAGCCTAATGTCAGGCTCTCGATTAAATTTCTACAAGGTACATTATGAAAATCTTCAGAATTTAAAGCCTCTTAATCTAATTCGCTTTGGAGTGGTATATCTACAGAATCTACTACCTATTCATTCATATTGAATATACTCAAAACTCTCTTGATATAAGCACTTTGATTCAATGTAATTATGCTTTCATATCTTTCGACTTTTATTCCAAGGAATATTTTTATTTCTTGGAAGTCTTTCATTGAAAATTTATTCTGTAGATATGTTTTGGAACAATTCATTGTTATAATCACAATGTCATCTACATATCGTACAACATAAATATTATCGAAAATATTTCCCTTATTTATCAATTTGATCCATCGATCAACAGGTTTACTTTGAGAACCCAATTCTTCAATCCATATAATGATTTTTTTTATAGACAAGTCTGTCCTTTATCATTTTTAATTCCCTCAGGAATTTTCATTAAAATTTCTTCATTTAATTCACCATTCAAGAAAGCTGTATATATTTATGAATTTGGGGTAAAAAACACTGTTTTTAAAAATTGAAACAGATTTTATTTACAGCGGAAGAAATTGATGGATGAAGTGATACAATTACATTCTTACTGACTCGTACTCTGATTCTCTGATTCTCCGATTCTCCTCGACTAATTGAGTAGGAGGCTATTTATAGTTTATAAACAATGAGAAGCGTCGCACGTGGCGTTATCAGTAATAGCTACATCAGCAATTCTTAACACAGTCATATTTATATTCTTATGCGTTCTAATTATAAAGGTATTTAATTAATAGGGGGCATTATTACATGATTCCTCCCCTTCTTGGAGAAAGGCATCACCTGAAGGTGTGACTTTAGTAAAATTTAAGTATTTTCTAAAATATTTCAAAATACAAGCAATGATTATAATGATTATAATGGTTATCAATAGAAATAATAAAAAGCTGAATTTCGAAGGGTGATGATTCCACTGATCCAGTTCTTCTAAGTCGATGTCTGGAATTTCATCTTCTTTCTTGAAATCTTCATCGTTGGAATGGTTCTTTATGGATGTGGTCATCCTGGGTAGAATAATGTATTTTTCTTCGTTGACAGTAGTTACGGGAAAAATGTCTTTTTGAGTATTACTAATTACACATTTGGATCGAAGAATTGCAGCTGGGGGAATAAAATAATGTTTTATTTGTTGAGGACATTTCTCTTGGATTTTCTCGTTCTCTAATGATAGAATGCTTCCATCTGTATGATTCCTAAGGATATTTTTCATTGTGGAGGTTTGTTGAGGGAATCTTGATCACATAAAAAGTCTTCTTCTATTGGATGACATTGGTTTGTCGACCATTTTAGAATTTCTTCTTGGGAGAGCATATAAGGATAGGTTTGAGGAAGGGTTAAATTACTTTGGGATAGGTAATAAAACTTGTACAGATCATAACTCCGTTCATAAATAGTGGGAATCGATATTAAGAATAATAAAGTTTTATTTCGAAAGACTACTTTTGTATGACATAATTGATAATAATCTTTCAGATGGTATACTGGTATTATACACTGCTCAACAATTGATAGGGATCACTTACTTTTTCTAAATTTATTTCTGAATTATTCGCTCCAAGATTATAAATTTAGTCAGATATCAGAGTATTTTCAGTTGATAATATGGTTCACTTGAGAAAAGAATGAAAAAATGGAAAGTTGGAGAGAAAAAAAGACTTTATTAGGAACACTCAAAATTCTGTGTTTGAATAACATAAAAATTTTATGATGACACCACAAGAAGGCTGAAGTTTCGGTTAAGCTAGTACCTAGTTGGCCCCCCACGAGCTCATCTCAAGCATTCTACCCTACGAGGCATACTTTCAATCAAACGATTTATAAAATTTTGGGGCAAATTCGTCCAAATATCCCGTAAAGCGTTAGAAAGGTCCTCCAGGTTATTGATCGGTTGTTCTAAGGTTGACAATTGTCTAGACATCTCAGACCAGACATGTTCGATGCAATTCATGTCTGGAGAGCGAGCTGGCCAGTCCATCCTATCAATAGCATGAGTTTCTAGCGCTTCATTAACCAGACGACTACGGTGTGGACGGGCATTATCGTCAATTAAAATGAAATTCTCGCCCAAGGCAGCCGCAAACGGAACAATTATGGGTTCAATAATCATATCGTGATATCTCTGGCTGGTCATTGTGGTGTTCTGCAGAACAACCAACTCTGTGCGTTGGTTCAAACAAATGCCTCCCCATACACATATAGAACCTCCGCCAAAAGCTGTTGTGGGTACCATAAACTGTTCTGCATACCTTCGACCTCTTTCCCTCCAAGCAAGAATACGTCCATCGGAGTTGACCAAACGAAATCTAGACTCATCCGTAAATAAATATCGGCTCCAATCTTCATCTGTCCAATTGCGGTGCTCCTCAGCCCATTGCCGTCGATGAACCCGCGTTCCCTATTCAAACGGGGATGTTGTACCCTCCTACGTGCTCTCAAACCCCGAACATGTAGTCGTCGTCTTACAGTCTGGTTCGAAATTAGAACTCCTGTTGCAACTCTCAGTGATCTATTGAGCCGCGACGCCGGGTAAGTGGGATTTCTCCTAGCATTGAGGACCAAAAGACGATCTTGGGCAGCTGTTGTACTGCGCTGCCGACCTCCCCCATGAACATAAGCTACTGAGTCGTTTTGGATGAACCTATTCCAAGCCCGACTAACGACACTTTGCGAAACATTCAACCGCCGGGACACTTTTCGCTGGGACAAACCTTCCTGTATCCACCGTATGATTTGGTCCAGTTGCACAGGAGCCAAACGTCTTCTCGGCATGACTGATAAGCTAATATTGTTCTCAATTCTTCAATTATTGTCACCTTATGTGTTTGAACGAGAGAAAAAAACAGATTTAATAACAAATGCCACATTGCTTTTCACTCCACATGTAACAGCCTACAGATAATAATCGATTTTGTGAACAAGAGCCGATGAAGTGAGGAAAAATTTGATGTAATCAACTCAAAACATCTTAATTTTTCCTTAGAGAACATATAATGTACAGATATTCACGAGATAACTTGAAAAAAATACAAATGAAGAGAAGTTCATAAGTGATCCCTAGCAATTGTTGATCAGTGTAGTAACATTTTTGATCAATTCTGCAAATTTGGTATATGGTAAAATAGATTCATGTAGCAGGTGCAATCTTGCAAAGCTTACTGCAGTTTGAATTTCTTCCAATATAATTTTGATCTTTGAGTTCAAAGGTCATAAGATGCATTTGTTCAACAGCTCTTAACTCTGGAACAATTTTTAATAATTCAAGATTTTCATTCATCTTTTGGAATTTATCAATATATTTATTTTTCAAATCATTCACTATAGTAGCAATTTGTTTTTGATTCCTCATAAGTGTATTCTCATTCTTCTCTATGCTATTAAAATAACTTCTATATAATTCCTCATCGTCAGAATCTAAGGTTCCGAATAATATCTTTGAAATTTTGCCACCTAAATTTATCAATCCTCTTTTAATTCTAATTTTCTCGTTAAGAAGTTCTTCGAGTGTGTTAATATTAATTTTATTCGAATGCTGCAATGCCGTTTGTGCAAAACCTAATTGTTGATCTTTCAAATTCTCAATTTCTCTTTGATATCTGATAATTAATTCTTCCATTTTATTTAGGTCTATATGATAAATCAATTGTAAGTTTCTATTGGTCACATAAGCTTTTCCCAATAAAATAGGCAATACATTATTTTGTAAAGGTATAATTTCTATAGCTACGGTTGTAGTGATTATTTTCAATAATATGATTATGACTAGGGTTTCCATAGTGGATCTGCAATAAAATAAAATATTACTTAAATACTTTCTTTCTTTGTTTCATTATTTTCTTATGATGAATGTGTTTATTTTTGTCATCTTGTATCCTATGAGTATCAATTTCTCTAGCCTCTATTCTTTTGTAGGCTGGATCTAATTTACGTATAACACGTCCTTTAATATAAACGGGATTTTCATTTAGAGTATATTTTTCTTTAGCTGACCGTTTTTCATTAGTTTTTTTCTAAACGTTTTAAATTCTTTTCTTTGCCTTTTTCTAAGTGTTTCGATATATCCCTTAAGTTTTCTACATAATTTTCTACATAATCCTGGACTTGTTCATTATGAGTTCGCTCAATCGGTAGGGAATAATTTAAGTCGGCTTTAATAATTTGCATTGGAGTCATCTCCAAACTGGAATGATTGGAATTATTATAACTCAATAAAGCTCGAGAAAGCTTATTTTGAAAAGTGGAATTTTTATTGTCAATTGTTCTTAATTGTTCAATTAATGTGGAATGAAATCTTTCTACTAGGGCATTTGAATTTGGATTGTAATTTGTAATATAATGAATTTCGATTTTATGAATTTTACAGAAATCTTGGACAACACTATTTTTAAATTCTATTCCATTGTCACATGTTATCTTGTTAGGTATTCCATAATGACTGAAATAAATTATTAGTTTATCTACGATTTCTAATCCTGCCTTTTGGAGTAAAGGATAACATTGTCCTAGTCTTGAAAATGAATCGATTAAACTTAAACAATTTGTTTGACCGAATCTTATTGTATCGCAATAAATATGTGTAAATGGTTTCGATCCTATAGGGTTAGGTTTAAATTGCAACTGTATAGGAGTTCTCTCATATTTACTTTTTTGACATATCTCGCACGAGTTAATATAATTTTGAACATCTTTATTCATATTTGGCCAGTAATATTTTGATTTGAGACTAATTAAATTTTCTCTTAATCCACGATGAACAGTTTTTGTTTCATGATATTGCTGTATTCTAAGTAAACGTTCTTCTTCGTCTTCTACGTCTTCTAACCATGTTTTCGAAATTTTTAAGTCAAATGATTTATAATCAACCTTTTTTTGTAATATTCGTATAAGGGGTTTTTATAGTTCTTGAGATATAAAATATAAAGTATACGAACATTTTGGTCGGATATATTCTTTAATAAATTTGAATAGATCTTTGTCTATTGAATTTATTTCAACTCTAAATCTAAGTTTTTCTCTAAAAATTTTAGTTTTTGTCACCTTATAATTCGGAGTAATTTTAAAAATTATTTGAAAATTTGACGAATTCAAACTTCTTTCTGTATAAGGAAGTTCTAAAATAGGATTTTCTACATTACTATGAATAGTTAAATAACTTGCGTCCTGTTCAAATAAGTCACCTTTTAAAACTTCTAAATCACTATTTTCACGTTGATCCTTAACATTCAAGAGATCTAAACATTCATCTAACTCTTCATCGGTTATTTGGTTCATCATAGAAATTACATCATCTTCTATTCCGTTAAATTCAATATTTTTGTTTTCTAAGCATTCTTGACGACGGTTGGTCATGGAATGTATGGCAACTTTTATATTAGAATTCAGGAAAATATATTTTATCATTTTAAATACAATAGACCATTCCAATTGGTCTAAACCACAAGCAATGCGTGGTAACGCTAAATATTTTTCATTATTAAAAATACATAATTCTTTCAAATTTAACAGTGACTGGAAAACATCTTTATATTCCGGTTTGTCATAATAATATTCTTTCGTAATTAAATAATAAATATTTCTTTCATTTATACGTAATGTTGCTACTTCGCCAATTAATTTCTTTTGTGCGATTAATTCGTCTACTCGACCGAATTTTTGTTTAAAATTTAAGGCTATACCTTTATTCATATGGAAATCTCTGGAAACACAATGCGCTAAAGCATATTTTTTTGGAACTTTAAATACATTTTCTACTTTCTCAGTTATATTAGGGGCATCTCTGATATCATTGTTTTCATTTACTTCAATGAAATTTTCATAAGTTAATTCATCGGTTGATTCTAAAATAATTCTACTAAGAGCATCTGCATTATTAGTCGAGCCTTTCTTATATTTGATATCGTAATCGAATTCTTCTAATTTAATTCGCCAACGCATAAGGCGTGAATTTGGTTCTTTTAATGAAAACAACCATGTTAAAGGTTTGTGGTCTGTATAAACAGTAAATTTTCTACCATAAAGATATGGTCTAAAGTGATTACATGACCATACAATAGCTAATAATTCTTTTTCAATTGTACTGTATCTAGTTTCGGCATCGTTTAATGTTCTACTTGCGAAAGCTATAGGGAGATCGTTAGGGGTGATACCCTGGGACAAAACTGACCCTAATGCGAATCCAGAAGCATCTGTTGTTAAAATAAAATCTTTTTTAAAATCTGGATATTTCAATATAGGATGATTCAATAAACTTCGTTCACAAATTTCAAAGGCTTCAATATATTTTGAATTATAAATATCTATTTTAGCTTGTTTTTTTTAGATAAGTTGTTAAAGGTTTCGTTATTTTTGCAAAATTAGGAATGAATTTACGATAGTATCCTACTAAACCAAGGAATGACTTAATTTCCTTTTGAGTTTTTGGAATTGCATTCAATTTGTTTGGATTTGGTTTAATTCCATCAGGTGTAATAATATGTCCTAGAAATTCAATTTCTGTTTTGAAAAAATGACATTTATCTAACTGAATTTTCAAATTATCTTTTTCGAAAACTTCTAAAATGTTGTGGATATCTGCTAAATGTTGTTCAATTGTTTCGGAAAATATAACAACATCATCCATATAAACATAACAATTTTTTCCAATATAATCTTTTAAAACGTCATTCATTAATCGTTGAAAAGTCGCTGGAGCGTTTTTAAGTCCAAATGGCATTCTCAAAAATTCATAATGTCCATTTTCGATAGTAAATGCAGTTTTTTCTATAGATTCTTCATCTAATTCAATTTCATGAAACCCGGATGCTAAATCAAGTGTTGTAAAATATTTTTTATTTCCAAGTTTATTTAAAATAGCTTCAATTTGAGGTAAAGGGTATTTATCATCAATAGTTTTATCGTTCAACTTTCTATAATCAATTGCAATGCGCCATTTCTTTTTACCAGATAAATCTTCCTTTTTAGGGACTATAACCACAGGAAAAGACCAAGGTGAAATACTAGGTCTAATTATTTTTTTATCTAACATTTCTTTAATTTGTCGTTGTATTTCCTCCCTATGTACTTCGGGATATCTATAAATTTTACAATGAACAGGGACTTCGTCCATTGTTCGAATATTATGTTTCACTCTATTTGAAAAATTTAATGGTTGACCCGGTAGTTGAAGTACTTTTTTATTCGTTTGAAAAATTTTAGTTAATTGGGTGCTTATCTCTGGTTGTAAATGAGAAAGGTCAATTGGAATTTTTGTCTGTTTTTGACAAACTTGTTGATAGCTAAAAGGTATTTGACAATATTCATTTCTCAAAATTTGATTTTTAAAATCTAGGCTAAGGCCATATTTATTCATGAAGTCGGCTCCTATGAGTCCATCATAATTTTTATGAAATTTATACACAACAAACGGATGCAAATCATTTAAGTGAAATTCTGAAAATAACGGTATTAGAACTTTTTCATTAGTAGTTTGTTTTTTATGACATGAAGTTAATGTCGTTTGTTCCTTGAAAATATTTTGAGGGAAATTATTGTAAGCAAATTTTGGGTCTATCAGACACACAGAACATCCACTGTCTATTAAAAGTTTACATTTGGGATTTTGGAATTCAATATAAGGAAGTTGATTAAAATTATCTAATGTCGAATTTATGTCAACGCTTCTGTTGAGGCGTTTCCTCGAAAATTTATTTTCGTAGAATTGTTAAAATTACTGACTTCTTGTTTTGAAGTAGAAGGAGATTCTAAATGAGTTAGCTCTTCAAATGTATAATGAGGGCTTTGATTATTCATATTAAAATTTCTTTGGGGATTCTGGTTATTAGTATAGAATTTCTTTTGGGGGTTTATTTGAAATTGGGTGGAATAATTGCCACGTTTTTGGGGGTAGTTTCTTGTCTGTATCGACATTCTTTCTGGAGGGGTTTGTATTCTTTGATTAGGATTCGGTTTGAAAACATTTGTATTTTGTTTAGGGGTATTTATATAATTTATATTAGGGGTACCGAATACTTGTCGATTAGTTGGATAATTTGTACTAACATTTCTTCGTTGGAAATGTATGGGTTGTGACGGAAAGCTTCGATTATTATAATTATTAAAAGGATTTTGATTAAAATTATTTCTTGGATTCTGATAATTGTTTCTGTTATTAGGAAAAAAATTATTTTGAGGAAAATTTCTCACATTCTGATGAGATTGAGTATTTTTATTTCGACGGCTCCTGTCGAGTAAATCGTATTGTGCCATATTAGAAATATAATCTTTTACTGCATTTATAGTTTGGTCAAATGTGAAATTATTATTGGTAATTAGGTATGTTCGTAATTCAATAGGTGAATTCGAAATAAGTACCGTTTTACATATTCTCAATACATTTGTCTTGAATAATTTTTTTTTTTTTTTATTTAAAGAAAAAGTGTCTCAGCAACCAGGGCTATTGACACGGAAATCATCACTTACAATAGGGTAACATAAAATAATGCTTATTTGTGAATTTACAAACTATAATATATATCTATGTCTTTCAAATACGATATCAGATTGTCTAGTTGATTCCCATCTCCCAGAATCTTCTTCAAATCGGCTCCAATATGGTGTTGTCTTCTGTAATTCGCGTAGTTAGGGCAGTCAATCAGAATATGCTTCACTGTTATAATTTGTTGGCAATGCTGACACACTGGAGGGTTTTCTGACAGAATTATGTGTCTGTGGGTTAGTGAGGTATGCCCAATGCGTAATTTTCTGATGACTGTTTGACTTTTTCTGCCAATTCTGGTAGGTATATGAAACGGTTTGATTGAGTCAGTAATTTGTCTCAGTTTGGAAGTCGACCTTGTCCAATCTTGTTTCCATAAGTCTCTTATATAATTTTTGAAATGCTTTTTCAAATCTGATGAGTACTGTAATTGTTCTTCGTCCAAATGGATTTCCGCTGCTTGCTTTGCACCTTGGTCAGCCATTTCATTCCCAGTTATGCCCACATGAGATGGTACCCAAATAATCGTCACGTGAACTCCTTCTTTGGAAAGTTCTGCATAGCGATCATGTATGTCTTGCACGAGGGGATTGTTTGTATATACGTTTCGTATACAGTTTATGGAGGATAGAGAATCAGTACATATTGCAACATGCCTGTTTGTGTTGCTTATAAGAAGAGAGGCTTGAAGGATAGCATATAGTTCGCCTGTCTGAACTGAAGTGTGATAAGGGAGACGGTTAAGTTGTAGAATGCTATTTATGGTAGTAACTGCCGTAAAGGTTCCTGTGCTATTGTGTGTTGCATCTGTTTATAAAATGGTGTCATAATCTTTTGCAATAATGCGATCAAGGAAGGTATGTCTGAGCGATTCATAGTGTCTATTCTGGGAATGTAATGATAAGTCGCATTTGGGGAGTACTTTAATCCAAGGAGGCTTATTTGAAACCGATATTTGGTTTGTATGTTCGAGATTAATATTCTCTAATATAGAATGCAATATTTGTGTGACTGACTGTAATCTAGATGTTGAATGATGTGTTGTCTGATTTTTGAGATGATTGATGAGTGAATAATATAGCCTCTCCCCTAATCGCAGATTAGATTAGAGGTGGTTGAGGTTCTACAGGACCCTACTAGCTCACAGCAAAAACTAAAATATGGATGTTAAGTGGGCGCCAGACACTCCAACTTCAGAAAAACTCGAATTATATTTTACAAATTTATTCAATCAACAGTATCAAGATTGGCCAATGTGAAACATGCAATATAAAATATAAATACTAAGTCAGACTGATCACAAATGAAATGCTTAAACTACTTATCTTGGAATCGTTTCAAATAGAGTCACTATGGGCAACTTCACAATGAGTCAGTCTAAGTGTCCAATCAGGTTCCCCAAATTAGCAACAGGAACTGGATATCATGGAACTCTAGACTGGTCTTCCTCGTTGATTGCTAGGTCCCTCTATCCAAACGAAATAACTCCAACCAGGTGGTTGTCCTGGGTAACAGCGTAGATATTCCTCCAACTCAATAACTCGAGGTACGTGCCTGACAGGTGGTTCTCAAAGCAGGTTTATGAAACTTCCTTTATATGGAAGCAATTCGAAGATAATCCAACAGCTACAGAATAAGGTACTAAAAAGGGTTCCTGCAAGATACATAATTCTTAGACTTCATCCTCGCAAATAACGTGCCCATTTCGAGTTCTAGTTCACAATTTAGATATAATGACAATGTGATTCATTCAAGTAACAAAGTGGTCATAAAATTATTCCAGTTAAAAACTACAAAACGACTGGAAAAACATCAATCCGGCTTTCTATTTTCACTAAATGATTCTGAAGGATGAATTAGTTCTTGAAAGAGAATAATGGATAATAATTGCCGGTAAAAACTAGAGCTCAAAATGGCCACGCGGTCAGATAACGGAATGCAAAAATACGATCATAATACAGCAAAAATATTATCGAAAAGTTAAGCTGAAAGAATAATGAATTAATTACTAAATGTGCATCAGAACATGTCGTCAATTGAAAGCAAATTGGATTAAAACCTACCAGATTCAGAACCCTTCACTCAAGGAAAATGGCCACAACTCAAGATAACTAACAACTCCACGGCCACCGAACAAATGATCGTCCCTCGGCCAGTCAACGAACCCCTCCAGCTGATCGCGCCGACGTTCAATTCACATCGACCTAAGAATCGAGCACGGACCTAGATCTCACGCACTTAACAAGTCAGGGGCGTCCCAACCAATACAACCGGGGTACACAAAATGCAACCAAACTTCCAAATACAAACGGGATTCTCAAGATCCCGTTACACCCCCTCACCAAGAAGAGCGCAGGCCAGACGAAGCAGAAAACCACCTGCAAGGGAAGATGAAAAAAAAACGCCAAATCCGTGTAGGCTACAAATTAGCGACATTGAGCGAAACATGGTCCGATCATTTCCAACCCCAATCCTAAACAATAGACTGCAATCACGAGTCCCAAAATCTAAAAAAAAATAAAAAAAGAATCTCAAACTGACGACAAAATCCTCCCCTACGGTTCGAAGACAAATTCTCTTTCAAACTTAGCAGGGAGACTCCAACGTCAAAACCACGAGGCGTCTTAAACCCTCAAAACAACAACCAGGCGAAAGAACATGACCAGACCATACTCCACCCATATCACCAATCAATGTTCATCCAATGAACCAAATTCGAGCCTAAAAACAGTCAAAATCAGGAAAAGTTCAATCCGGGCCTAAATAGAACAGGATTTCATCACAGGTGACACATAGGTGACTTCAAATACAAACGGGATTCTCAAGAACCCGTTACACCCCCTCACCAAGAAGAGCGCAGGCCAGACGAAGCAGAAAACCCTCTATGTCTCTGGGTATATCTTGTGTGGTGTTTAAGGGTATTTAGTGCAACTGCAGATTATCTTAAAAAAATGTTAACTAGGGCAAATGCCAAGGGGAATAGTTCAAGTATGGAAACTAGTTCCTCAAATACTAGAAGAAGAGCTCCTAATTTCACCCGAAATGAACAATTAAAGCTACTGTAGGACTTAAAGAATATTTATTGTATTTTATAGGGTGACTAGGATTGATGTATAATCAAACTCACTTATACTGAACTCTATTTATTAAAATAAACTCTAGTGACTCTACTCTACTCTAATATCTCTAATCTGTCGAAGTACTCGCAACGCTCGCTCGTAATCGACTAACTGTACCGTTGTAGGTATGTCGTACCCCCCCGATCTAGGGGTAGAACGCAGGCGTTCGTTGCGCCACTCATATTTGGTTGTATCGACAAAGCTTATTCTTTACACTCCCTCCCTTTGTCGAATACAACAACACAACTCAAAGTATATATGTACAAAAAAAATAATTAATATAATATTAGGATAATGCAAATAATACAACAGGACCAGTGAACTCTTCATTTTGGTGAGCTTGGAATGGTCCCTAGTATTTTTGATGTGGCTATTGTTGACCTGTTGACATACAAAAAAAATAATTAGTTTCTGACACATATATGTACACATATTATATGTACTTTCGTACACATGTTAAATTTTTACTCATATAAACACATACATATATATTGTATTTTCTCTGAAATTTTTATTTGGATATATTATTAGTGATTATATCTCTCAAGTACTCATGCCTACTCTGCGGCAAAGGCTTAGTCATTATATCTGCCAAATTTTCATCAGTGGGTAACCAGCTAACTCTAACCTTCTTTTCTTCTACGCATTGTTTCACAAAATCTCCATGAGTGATTGCCATGTTTTTCCTATTTCCAGTTTTCTCTCTGAATACCAACTCATTTTTAATTTCTTCTACACTCAGATCAAATGTTTTAAGTTTGTGACTCCCATCTTTCTCTGTACAGTCTTTAGCTGATTTATTGTCACACCACAAAGTGATTGGATAAAACGTGCGACCAATTATGTATCTGATAGATTTATCCAGTGATATCAGTTCTTGACAAGCATCGCTCATTGCTAAGTACTCCGCTTGGCAGGTGGAAGTCGTGGCAGTAGATTGTTTATGACTTCTCCAAGTTATTGCATCACCAAATAACTTGATGACATAACCTCCTGTAGATTTTGAATCTTCGCAATCTCTGAAGCTCGCATCAGAAAGAGCTTCCAAATTCTCTGAGTTGGATAGGAACTTAATACCAGTATCAGTTGTGCCTCTCAAGTATCTAAGAACTCTTTTTACTTCTGTCCAGTCTTCTTCAGTTGGTTCTATCTGTTTTCTCGCTAGATAGTTAACTGCGTAAGCTATATCAGGTCTAGTTGCATTAGCCAAATACATCAAACTACCTATTGCTTCTCTGAATGGTACTCTTTTAACTTCTTTTGGTTCCTCTGAATTCTCTAAGTTACATTTAAGCTTTTTGTTTCTGTGATCTACCTGACGGGTTACCATAGGAGTGCTCACTGGTTTTGACTCATGCATGTTGAATCTCTCTAAGACTCTCTCCGTATATGTTGTTTGGTGTAGAGTAATACTTCTTCCTATTCTATCTCTCTCTATAGTAATGCCTAAGAACTGTCTGGGTTCACCTAAATCTTTCATCTGAAACACATTCGCTAAATGCATTTTTATTTGGTTAAGTTTCTCTGAATCATTACTTGCTATCAACATATCATCTACATATAGTATCACTATAGCTACTTTTCCGTTTAACCTCCAGGTGAATAGGCAGGGATCATGAAGATCATTTTCTAAACCAAGCTTTCGCGCTTCCATTGAAAATCTCTTGTTCCATAACTTAGGACTTACTCGAAGACCATATAAGGACTTCTTCAATTTGCAAACTTTCTCAAGTTTGATGTTCTCTGTACCTTTCAAACCCTCTGGGATTTCCATAAAGACCTCTTCTTCAAGTTCTCCGTTTAGGAACGCCGTTTTGACGTCCATTTGACAAGCATCTAAGTCCTCCTTATTTATTATGGAGAGAACTGCTCTAATCAAGGATAACCTTGACACAGGAGCATATGTCTCTTTGAGACCATAAATATTTTTATCTTTGAATCCCCTTGAGACTAGTCGTGCCTTATATTTAATTGATCCATTGCTTTCAATTTTCTTTTTGAAAACCCATTTTGAGTCAATAATATTAGGTCTCTTACCACGAAGATCTTCTTTAGGTCTGTCTACAATGATCCAGACCGCATTTTCCTTCATGGAGTCTAACTCTTCTCTAATAGCTTGTTTCCATGAATCTTAATCGTCCGAGTTCATTGCTTCTTCAAACGATGTCGGATCTTTTTGAATTGATGCTAATAATATATGCTCCAATTCATCTTCATTTACCTCATCAACATCTGTAACTCTAGTGTAACGAGCAAAGCTTATGTCTTCAATTCTCTTACCTCTACTTCTCGTGACTGGACCATCAATTTTGTTTTGTGGAACCTCTAAATTCCTCTCTTTGCTTTGACCCTCTAAACTCTTTTTAGACTCAATTGTTTGCACCTCTGACTTCGTTTTCCTTGGTCTACCTCTTTTTCTTGGCTCAGAGGTTTTCACCTCAGATTCCTCTTTTTCTATTGTTTCATCAACAACAGTGAACTCTGTCGTTTTATCTGATACTTTTTCAGTAATCAATTCTTCACTCTGATTTTTTAAATAAACATCTTTATATACTAATCTCTCTATAAATCTCACATGTCTCGATTCTATAAATTTTCTCGTGCTAGGATGCCATAAAATGTATCCTGTGGATGTATGACCCACCAATATAGTTTTTATCGATACGTTGCTAAATTTTGTTTCAACAAAGGGTAACTTAACATAAGCAACACATCCAAACCTCCTAATTCGCTCTAAATGACAGTTTGCTCTTGGTGAAAATTTAACTAACGGTACTTCATACTCAATTGACTTGTGTGGAGTTCTGTTATAAGTGTGAACTGCTGTTTCGGCAGCTAGTTCCCACATGCTTTGTGGTAAGCCAGAATCACACATAAATGCTCTTATTGTTCTCTGAATAGATTTGTTAAATCTCTCGGCTGTACCGTTCAGCTCAGGAGTATATGGTGGACCACTATCTGACTCTATCTTTTCTCTTTTCATTATCTCTGCAAAATTTCCGCCTGTGAACTCAGTGCCTCTGTCCGATCTAACATAGCAGACTTTTGCGTCTATACCTAATAGGTTGCGTGCAGAACTCAAAAACTTTTCAAACGCTTCACCCGATTCATCTTTAGATTTCAGACAATATATGTTGGCATACCTAGAATAGTCATCTACAAACACAATTATGTACCTCTTTTGACCAGGCCATGAAATGGGTTTAATTGGTCCCATTATATCTGAATGAATTAATTGAAGCGACCTGTCAGCTCTACTTCTGATTTGTTTGAATGGAAGTTTTTCCATTTTTGATAATATACATACTGCACAATCTTTAATTGACTCATCAAACTTCACACGTTCTAATCTCTTATCTCTCTTTTGTATCATTTTCAAATAATTTAACGAAGCATGCCCTAACCTCTGATGCCAGAGCATAGCTTCACTATGAATTTCAGTTAACAACGTATTTTCTGATGGATTTTCATCTAATGTGTCTTTTAGACTATCAATACTCTTCAGTTCATCTATTTTAACTATTTTGTAAGATAAGAAGTTATTTTTATACTCTGAATTTGATTTCTCTGAATTATCTGAGACAATGAGTTTCTCTAAATTCTCCCTCCCAATCGCAGAACCGACATTTACTGAAAGACTATCAATAGACTCTGAATTTGTACCTTCCGAACTGGACAACTCTCTGTCCTTGTTGGTTTGTGATTGCTCAGAAACCTCATTATCAACCGCTAGACACGCAATGCAACTATAATTTTCAAACTCAGTTATAGAATTATCATCAGTGCATTTAGGCTTAAGCACTTCAAACTTAACCACCCAGTTTGGTTTTTCATAAACCCCTTCAAATATCGTCTTGTCATTTTGTTTGTTGTAAACTCTGAATATTTTATCGTCCAAATAAATACAAAATCCTGCATCTACTAATTTACGTAACGACAGCAAGTTCTCTGAAATATCTTTGGCTGCTATAACATTCGTTAATTTGATGTGATTACTATTTAATTGATCATTTTTAAGCAAAAGATTACCTCTACCATCTATCACAATGTCAGCAATTTCGTTTTTATTGGCACTTTTGATAACGCCTTTCTCTGATTTTTTAAAATTACTCAAAATAAAACTCTTATTAACAATGTGACTCGTGGCTCCTGAATCAGCTATAAACTCTATATTATGCTTATCACTACTAAGGTTTTGAATGCAAAGTATCTTACTTTGTGACTCTGAATACTCATCATATTGGCTACTTTCTTCCTCTTCATAGTCAGCTCTTCTGGCTGCTGCGTTGTGCCTCACTCCTCTGGTGCTTCCTCTCCCTCTGAAGCTATTCCGGTTATTTCCTCTGGAATTACCTCTCAAATTAGAAACACCTCTACTCGAGCCTCTGCCTCTAAATTTTCCGGAGCCTCGGTCTCTTAATGGATGGCCCTGGTTCGGTTTAAACCTTTTCATGGGAGGTTCATGGTTGTTTCGATATTGAAATGGTCTCTTTAAAGTTTGGGTGCAGTTTTCGCTGGTATGATCAGTGATCCTGTTGCAGGTGAAACAAGCCCACTGATTTGTTCCATTTAATGAACACTGGTCTTGCCAGTGTCCCCTTTTATTGCATCGGAAGCATTTGTCATTATTAGACTTGCCTTTCAACACTCTAACTCTTGACACTGCAACCTCTTTCTCAGTGAAGCTCCCTTTATTCACATCATTGTCCTCTTGAATTCGATGCATAGTTTTCCTCAGGGCCTCCATGTTCATTTCTTTTCCCGTTGTAGAAATGACAGCCGAGTCCGTTCGTCTCACTTCAGGCATGACTCCTATTATAGCCTGATAAAATGTTGAGCGCATCTCTTGTTCTGTGAGTTTTTGAGGATCGTCACTCATCTCATGTTCTCTGACGATTTGATCGAACCTCTCACAGAACTTGTGGACACGCTCGTCCTTATTCATCCTCAGATTATACAGGCGGGTTCTAATAGAAGTAGGTGTTGCACTCACTTCTCCCTTTCTACTTTCCTTCAGCCTTTTTAAGATATCCATTGGCTCAGTCATACCAAGGATTCTCTTGTGATATTCCTCATCAATGTGATTGATGATGATATCCTTGACTGAGTTCTTTCGCAGTTTCATCTCGGATTCTGAGATTCCAGATGGACCAGGCTGATTTGGATCGATAAGATCAAGCAACCCCCAGCTTATGAGTTCTGTATTTAGACAGTCAACCCATACCTCAAAGCTCGACTTAGAGGTCAACTTGTAGTGCCTCTGTATTTTGGGAGCGGAACTACTGCAACTCGGGCCCACTTGAGGTTGCATAGCCATTCTCTGCTCTGGATTCTGCATAGCATTCAATTTTCGCTTCTCCGATTCAAGCATGTTGCAGTGAACTTTACAGAGAATGTTCACTACCTCTTTCAGCAGACCTGCAGTTGTTTGGTTCAGTGTATCACTGCAATTCATTGAAGTTGCAAACGCATTCACATTCTCAATGGTCGTTTGCAGCTCCTCTATATTTGCTACGTTTGTAGCACTGTCAGCTCCACCTGGGTTCTGACTCGCAGTTCCACTCATAACCTGTGTCTCAAATAGATTTGTGGTTGTTGCTGTGAATCAAACATCTCAATTAATACCTGGATTTAACGATTCAGATCTGACCTCTACTCTACAAACTAAGGTTCCAATCTCATTTAGACCAAACCATAGTACCTCTAAGATTCTAACAGCACTCTGAATTCTAGTCAAATATAGATGGCTAATATTGATAAAGTTTCTTACTTTGCTCAGTGACTTCAGATTCATCAATAATTTCTCCTCGCCTGACTCTCATATACTCCTCATATCCTTGATATAAATTCTGATTGTTTCTGTTCGCCATCTATTCCAGGATTATAAAACATTTTCAATTAGTTTCTCTCGATTTATTTGAATATTTATTCACCAACATTACGATTTGTTTCTGTTACTCTATTACTACTCTATTGCTCCATTACTATTACTACTCTATTACTCTCTCAATATCTCAACTCATTTATCTCTACTCAACCTTTTTGTTTACCTCTCAATACCAGGTAATTTCTACTTTTCAACTAATTGAATAATGTTTCTTGCTTCTGAACTAAATGAACCGAATTTCAAGTAAATTTAGTTCGAAGCGAGAAATCAGATTCTCTCAGCAGGCATTCCACGCATGCACACCACTCGCCGATAATCAGCTTCGCGAGTTATCATGAGAACTGGTCGGTTTTGGGCTGCGCAAGCACATGCGTGGGTCCCAAATGAGGTCCTACTTATTTCTCTAGTCAATGGACAACTTACACTGGACACAAGTTTCAGATGTTCATTGACCCCAGAATGTACTGAATTTGCTCAAATTAAATTTTATTTCATTTATTCAAACTTCGATTTATGCAGTAATAAAAAATTGGATTGCATGAACCAGTAATCCGGTGTCTGATTACAAGGTAAAGCAGAACGGGATACCAAATTCGGAAAAATTTCAATTCACTAAAAGGCATAAAATTCGAGAATTATTGAGCTCAGTTCTGAATTTGACTAAATTTCTCTCCATCTTCTACCTCCGAAACTCTATCAAAACAAGATGAGAGAAAACAACTAACTCCTCAATCAACCACAACTCGATGCACTCTGTGATTAACCTCTTTGTTATATTCACCTCTCTGTGATATAACCTTTGTTATATTCACCTCTTTGTGATATAACCTCTTTGTTATATTCACCTCTATGTGAAACATTTATGTTTTAACTCGTATAAGTAAAAATTTGATTGCAGATAAAAAAATTTTTTTTTTTTTTTTTTACTTTAAACATTTAAAAGTGCTTTAGGCATGGAACCCAGGGCATTCATTATCTGTATAACGAGAAAAAAAAAATTATGAAGGCTGCGTGAACTCCCTCCGTTCATTACAAATACAGTTTCATGAAATGACAACTTCATTCGAACGACAAGTCTCGAGACGTCGCCGACTAGCAGGTACACCCTCTCGCAGCTTGTCCAAACACAAGGTGCCCGGACTCGCCACATAGGGTATCAAACATACTCTACCTCATGCTCACTGAATTTCTAAATGTATATTGCTCACATTTATACATATAGTTACATGCTTGAAACACACAGTACATAAACAGATCGTTTATTCAGGTCATAAGACCTTCCCATCAGAATCTATTTTATCGCAATTAATTACTTTTACTCATGATTGATTTTGTTATTTAGATAAAGATTCCCTGTTGAATTAATTTGATGTGTTTATTTAGTACTCTTATGTGTTCATTGTAATTCGATAGTCACTTACTTTCGATTCTCTCTGTGTTGCCAGTATTCAAAATGGCGTCACCTTAGCGTCCTCTTTGTGTCCCAGGTGTTTAAAAATGGCGTGCGGCGTCCTCTCGGGAATGCAGCGTCCACCCACTAATTACTCACTTAAAGCTGCTTACACAATCCTCAAAAGTAAGCTCTTCCGTCTTCACTCGGCGTATTTTAGTCGATATTTGTATCGATTAAAAAAATACCACAATTTTAACTCAGTCTAGTCACCCAACGGTTCGTCGATCGTGAACCACGCTCTGCTACCATGTAGGACTTAAAGAATATTTATTGTATTTTATAGGGTGACTAGGATTGATGTATAATCAAACTCACTTATACTGAACTCTATTTATTAAAATAAACTCTAGTGACTCTACTCTACTCTAATATCTCTAATCTGTCGAAGTACTCGCAACGCTCGCTCGTAATCGACTAACTGTACCGTTGTAGGTATGTCGTACCCCCCCGATCTAGGGGTAGAACGCAGGCGTTCGTTGCGCCACTCATATTTGGTTGTATCGACAAAGCTTATTCTTTACACTACTGAAAATAGCTAAAAAATATTTATCAACAATAAATAACAAAAAAACGGATAAAAACAGACTTTTGAAAGGTTATGTAGTATTTATAATTTGTTCGTTCTTCTCCTCTTGTCTTTTCATTTTTCAGGAGTTTCGGGTACCTTGGAGAAACCTCTCCGTTTTTTGACGAAGGAGTCCATATTGAAGAAATAAATGCCTATCAATATTTTCAAATTGCAGTAAATTTTGTGAACAATAGTTACAAATCACGACACTCACGGGGAGACAGGGTTTTTTTGCTGAGGTTTTTCCCTAAGCTCTTGTATCATACGTCGAATTGTATGGTACCCCGTTACACCAACCTCTGCTAACACATATACAGCTCTCAGTCAAAAGAATATATATATATATATAAAAAAACAAAAGCTTGGATGGAAATAGAAAAAGAGTTCAACAGTACTCCTTGTGATGTACAACGAACGGTTGTAATGCTGAAGAGTAAATTCAGGAAATTACAAGGTGAATCAGTTGAACAACAACCATCTGTAACGTTGTTCGAGCGGTATTTTTAGTAATCGAATTTGTTATTAATAATAAAACGAGCGTCAACCCAAAATATGTAATTTTTAATGTTTTAAGATAACGTACAGTTTCACTCCCCACTAATCATCCTCATGTCGATGTGTTTTAGAACATGCGTGAAACGGCCGTTCTCATCAACTCACAATTACACATGTATAAACTAATCACACAATTTAACTATATCTTACATCCCCCCTTCCAAGATAAAACTCATTCATATCCCAGAGTAGTCTTTTGAAAGAAATACAATATTCATAATTATTAATAAATGAAACAAAAATATTATATTATACTAGAGCTAGCTAGAACTATTTAACAAATTTACATTTCAATAGAATATATAAATTCAATATTCATTTGGAAACCTAATTGGTTTATTAATTAGATTTCTATCTCTTAAATTATAATTACTAACATTTATACAATCTCCATTTATATTTTCACTAGAATTTTCCTTACCTGGCGAACACCTATCGATAAGGTGTTCCCTGTTCCTTCTATAGAATTTATTATTTTCATTAGCTATTAAATAAGATCTAGGTTCATTACATTTTGAAACAATTTTCCCTTTATGCCAAGAGTTATCTAATCTAAAATAAACATCTTTATTTCTCATATTCCTCAGAGGTCTACTGTTTCTGTCATAATAAAATTTTTGTTTATTTTGTCGCTTCATAATATTCTTTCTCAAACTCTCAACATCATTAAGCTTTGGCACAAGTAAGGAGTCCTTCATTGGAAGTGAATCTTTAAGTCGTCTGTTCAAGAATAATTGGGCTGGAGACAAACCAATATCGGGCACTGGGGTGTTACGATATTTGAGCAAATACAGTAGGACATTTTCATCATTTCTTCCTGATTTTTGGCGCTCTAGTTCCTCGGAACTGAGTGCTTATCAATTTGCCCAAATGTCTGTAATTTTCGAATATTTCGATGAAAATGGTCTTAAACGATTTGGTTCGACTCACTGATCAAGAATCCGTGGTCGAAATTCATTCTGTCCGGCCGGTCCGGCCGGCCGTAGGCACGATAACTCTCGAACGGAATGAGCTAGAGAGTTGAAATTTTAAGAGTAGGTTTGGGGGATAAATATCTCGGCTAAGTTCGTTA
Source organism: Halyzia sedecimguttata (assembly GCA_937662695.2). Lineage (NCBI taxonomy): Eukaryota > Metazoa > Arthropoda > Insecta > Coleoptera > Coccinellidae > Halyzia > Halyzia sedecimguttata. The sequence continues at coordinate 27,320,054 of OW569420.2, read as the reverse complement.
TTGGGCAAAATCGGACAAATGGTTTCGGAGTAACAAAAAAAAAATTTTTTTTTTACGAAACAAATTCCAAATTAAATTTTTTTTAATAAAAAGTTTTATCATGAGAATCCAATCATATCATTTTTAACTCTAACAAGCTAATACTTTCGGAGATATGATTTTTCAAAATTTCAATAATAAATCGTATTTCAACGTTGTCACAGAATAATATTATTCTATGTATGAATATGAATTGTCATAATGTCAAATGATGTTCAATTGAAGAATTGTGAGCGAAGTGAGAAAAATCTCAGATATGATTTTTCAAAATTTCAATAATAAATCGTATTTCAACGTTGTCACAGAATGATATTATTCTATGTATGAATATGAATTGTCATAATGTCAAATGATGTTCCTGAGAATTGTGAGCGAAGTGAGTTAAATCTCAGTTGTTTGCTCCGATATTAGTTTTTCTCAGAAAATTCTTACATTTCGGAACTGAACATGAAGTAAGAGATCTGAGAGTAGTGAGACTGCTTTTCATCCATAGACATAGATATAACTCTCGAACGGAATGAGGTAGGTAGTTGAAATTTTCAGAGTAGTTTAGGGAGATGAATATCTCGGTTGAGTTCGTTATTGGGCAAAATTGACCAGATTTAATTTGATTTCTTCCATGGTGCTTTTCTCATTCTCATGATTGCTCATTTAATCTTGATAAATAAACTATTATTTGAATTGAATTTCCTTTAGGATGCAGTTCTATTATATGAATACATTGATATAATTCCCAACTCTGAGAAACCAATACTTTCGGAGATATAATTTGTCTGTTTGAACTAGAGCGCCAGAAAGCTCCTGTCCACAGGGCTTGAACCCATTTTTTTAGAACGTTTTTACACACGTTAACTGATTTTTCAGCCATACCGTTGCTTTTAGGGTAGTTGGGACTAGAATAAATTAATTTAATATTATATTTTTCTGCAAAACTTTTAAATAAAAAGGAATTGAATGGGTTGTTGTCCGATATTATTTTATTAGGAAATCCAAAATTAGAAAATATTTCAACGAGTACTTCTATGACATTTTTTATGCTTTTTGACTTTAAATATTTGAAATCAATCCATTTCGAGTAGTAATCTACGACAGTTAAGTATGATTTACTTTTATAATCAAATATGTCAATTCCTATTTTCTCCCAAGGTCTATTCGGAAATTCATGGTGTAATAAGGGTTGCTTAGAATTATTATACCTGTAATGATTGCATGTATCACATTTGAGAATATAATCTTCGATTTGTTTCGACATTCCCGGCCAAAATAAACACTCCCGAGCACGAGCTCTACATTTATTGATCCCAAGGTGACCTTCATGGATTTTTTCTAAAATTTCTGTTCTTTTATTTTTCGGTATAATCAGTCTATCTCCGGGAAATAATAATTCTTCATATTCAGATATATCATCTCTAATATTGTAGTAGTTTTTTAAGTCATTTGACAATTATTTGTATTTTTTCCAACCATTCTTAAGATTTTGCTTTATCTCACAGAGGATTTCATCCTTATTAGTAGCAATTATTAATTCAGATAATTTATTATCAGAAATTGGTAATATTTCTGTTAAATCATGCACCTGAATTTCTTCATGGTCAACTATAGTTGTATCTAATATACTAGCCCGAGATAGAGCATCAGCAATGAACATCTGTTTCCCAGGTAAGTATTCAACTTCTAATTCATATTTCATTAATCTGTATAATAGTCTCTGCAACCTAGAAGAAACTTTATTAATGTCCTTTTTGAAAATGCTTACCAATGGTTTTTGATCGGTATGAATTTTGACCTGTCTACCATAAATATAAAAATTGAACTTTTCCACCGCAAATACAATCGAGCTTAACTCTCTTTCAATATTCGCGTATCTTTTTTCGGTATCTAACAATGTTCTAGAGGCAAACGCCACTGGCTTTCCTTCTTGCATAAGACAGGCGCCAAAGCCCTCCATTGAAGCATCACATTGTACAATTACTTCTTTATTAACATCAAAATGTTTCAGGATAGGAGCTTGTATGAGTAAATTCTTTATTTTATTCACAGTATCAGTGTGTATTTTTTCCCATTGAAATAAAACATTTTCTTTAGTAAGTTCTCTTAAAGGCGCAGTTAAAGCAGACAAATTTGGAAAAAACTTTCCTAAATACTTGATTATGCCCAAAAATCTAAGTAATTCCTTTTTATTAGTTGGAAGTTTCATCTTTATTATAGCATCAGTCCTTTGTGGATCAATTTTGACACCGTTCTCTGATACAATAAAACCTAGTATTTTTATTTCTGATTTTTTATATTGAAACTTATTCTTATTGAACGTAATCCCGTTCTTTTTAGCAATTTCCAACACTTTAATCAATTTTTCATCATGTTCTTCCTCTGTTGAACCTGAGATAATCAAATCATCTATATATATTGCATCATTTAATACATCCCCAAAAATTTCTATATTTTTTCTTTGGAATATTTCAGCTGAGGTATTTATTCCGAATGGTAGGCGTAGGAATTTATATCTGCCAAAAGGGGTAGAAAATGTACAAAGTTTAGATGAATCATCATCTAATGGTATCTGATAAAACGAGTCCCTTAAATCTAATAATGAGAAAAATTTTTTATTTCTAAGATTACCCAGTATTTGATCTGGTGATGGGATCTGAAAATGCTCGCGTTTTAAATACTTATTTAATTCAGACGGATCTAAGCAAATGCGCAATTTTTTATCTTTTTTTTCTGTGATCACTATATTGTTTACCCATTCTGTAGGTTCAATTTGTCGACTTATAACGCCAGCTTCGACTAAATCATTCAAAGATTCTTTTAATTTAGGTATAAGCTTCATTGGTATCCTTCGCGAACCATGAATTATAGGAATAGCGTTTTCAGTAAGCTCTAATCTACAAGGTTTACCAGGAAAACACCCTAAGTTATCAAATACCTCCCTAAAAGATGATATTATTTCATATTTCGAATTGAACTTTATTGTGGAAACTTCATTTATGTGTTTGATTAAATTCAAATTCAAGCATGCCTTCAGACCCAATATTGGCTTGTCTGCATTGTCCACAATATAAAATAATAATTTTGACATATTACCCCTTACAATACAGTTAATCTCTACAGATCCTCTTACTTGCACCAACTTCTTTCCAAATGCCATTAAGTTAACATTGACAGGTGAGATGCTGTCCAATAGACCAACTCCATTACAGTAGACTCTCGTTGGAAGAATGTTGCACTCCGCACCAGTGTCAAGCTTGAAATATACATTAATATTATTAAGAAGAATATATTCATATAATCCATTAATATTTTTTAAATCATTTATATTCAATTGGTTAACATTAATTGTATCAATAAATAGTTCATCATTGTTCAGCGAAATAGTTTCTATTGGATATTCTTTTCTATTAACTTTCGGTTTTGATTTTTTAAATAAACAGCAAGATGCAAAATGATTCTTTTTACCACAATAGGAACAAACTTTACCAAAAGCAGGACATTTATTGATTTGATGCTTATAATTGCATTTAGGACATGTCTTATTATTGATACGATTTTTATTTACGATTATAGAATTTGAATAACTAGATTTATTTTCTGAACAACTAATCTGATTTAAAGGTTTACTTATCTTATGCGAATTTTTCTTTCTATTGACCATATCAATCGCATATTCAGGTTTTTTTTGTTCATCCATGATAACATTAGCCTGCTGCTTGCTTAGTTCCATGATGTTGCACATTTCTTCTGTCTTCTTCAACGATAGTCCCTCATATTGCAGCAACTTCTCCCTCAAGCCATCGTCCTTCAAACCCAATATAATTTTGTCTCTTACCATTTCTTCTTCATCTGTATATTCACAATTTTTCGATAATGTCTTAATTTCCGTTATGAAATTAGCTAACGACTGACCTTCCTTCTGAGTACAACGCAGAAACTTGTATCTTTCAAATACTACGTTTTTCTTCGGCTCACAATATTTTTTGAAAGCAGTTTTGACTTCTTCCAACTTGGTTGTTGCAATTTTTAGTTTAAGGGTATTAAAAATTTCTATACCTTCATCTCCAATTAAATTGAGAAATATTGCTACTTTCTTCTGTTCGGATGCATCTTGATCAACCGCGGCCAGCATATACAGTTCAAATTTTTGAATCCACATGGCCCAGTTTTGTCCCATGTTACCGGAAAATTCCATCACATGCGGCACTCTAAATCCTTCCATATTTCGGTAATCTTCGTTAATTTCTTCAAATTTGTATTTTCGGTTTTACAACCTGACACCATGTAACGTTGTTCGAGCGGTATTTTTAGTAATCGAATTTGTTATTAATAATAAAACGAGCGTCAACCCAAAATATGTAATTTTTAATGTTTTAAGATAACGTACAGTTTCACTCCCCACTAATCATCCTCATGTCGATGTGTTTTAGAACATGCGTGAAACGGCCGTTCTCATCAACTCACAATTACACATGTATAAACTAATCACACAATTTAACTATATCTTACACATCTACGTCGAGAGGAAGGGAATGTACATCGGAAGGCACAGAAGCAAACGGCACACTGGTTGCTGAAGATGAGTTGAATCCTCTAGATGATACATTTAGAACATTATCAAAATCTGGTCAACAAGCGCTTATTCAAGAAAAAATTAATATTATTGAGGAAAGCCACAACAAAACATTGGAACGAATTAAGGATAATTTGAAAAAGGCAGAGCTTAATAGAAAAATTGCCAGAGTGGTAGAAGAGCGAAGGATTAAACTAATCGAGCATGAATTAGATACAATGATGCAAATGGCAGAAGAAGAGAAAGAAATTAGAATAAAAATATTGACATTGAAGGGTGAATTGATTGCAAGAACAAGCACATGAAATAAATATTGAGTTGTGATATGAAACAGAACACATTGAAAGAACACATTGAAGAAAATTTTCTGAAGGGAAACAAATTCGAATTTACAAGAAATTCTCGTCCGAAGACTAAATTCCCAGTTTCATCATGCTAATCACCACCCTCCGACTCAGAAACATCAACCAAGTCAGGCTTCAGATCTTCATCACAAAACGACAATATGAACAATAAAAAAAACAACAAACTAAAAACGATACATATCCACACTAAAATTACAGCTTGGAGGATTCCTCGACGAAAAGTTTCGTGAGCTTAATGATCCTATCTTTCTGGCTCACATAAGTAATTTGCTCGGTTATGGACATGCTTTCCATTCCCCCTAATTGACAGTTCATAATTCAATTCCCTGGATCTCAAAAATCTTACTTCCATCGTACTATATCAAATTTAACTTAACCGAACTATATCAAATAACACACCGTACGATACCCAGAAGAGACAAGTTAGAGAAAACCGAATCGATGTCTGACCAGTCGGTTCTCCGAAGTTCGAGTGTCAATTTTAGAAAGGTTTTGCTAAGTTGGATAAAAAAAATTACACGTTGGGCGCCAATTGTATAGCCTCTCCCCTAATCGCAGATTAGATTAGAGGTGGTTGAGGTTCTACAGGACCCTACTAGCTCACAGCAAAAACTAAAATATGGATGTTAAGTGGGCGCCAGACACTCCAACTTCAGAAAAACTCGAATTATATTTTACAAATTTATTCAATCAACAGTATCAAGATTGGCCAATGTGAAACATGCAATATAAAATATAAATACTAAGTCAGACTGATCACAAATGAAATGCTTAAACTACTTATCTTGGAATCGTTTCAAATAGAGTCACTATGGGCAACTTCACAATGAGTCAGTCTAAGTGTCCAATCAGGTTCCCCAAATTAGCAACAGGAACTGGATATCATGGAACTCTAGACTGGTCTTCCTCGTTGATTGCTAGGTCCCTCTATCCAAACGAAATAACTCCAACCAGGTGGTTGTCCTGGGAAACAGCGTAGATATTCCTCCAACTCAATAACTCGAGGTACGTGCCTGACAGGTGGTTCTCAAAGCAGGTTTATGAAACTTCCTTTATATGGAAGCAATTCGAAGATAATCCAACAGCTACAGAATAAGGTACTAAAAAGGGTTCCTGCAAGATACATAATTCTTAGACTTCATCCTCGCAAATAACGTGCCCATTTCGAGTTCTAGTTCACAATTTAGATATAATGACAATGTGATTCATTCAAGTAACAAAGTGGTCATAAAATTATTCCAGTTAAAAACTACAAAACGACTGGAAAAACATCAATCCGGCTTTCTATTTTCACTAAATGATTCTGAAGGATGAATTAGTTCTTGAAAGAGAATAATGGATAATAATTGCCGGTAAAAACTAGAGCTCAAAATGGCCACGCGGTCAGATAACGGAATGCAAAAATACGATCATAATACAGCAAAAATATTATCGAAAAGTTAAGCTGAAAGAATAATGAATTAATTACTAAATGTGCATCAGAACATGTCGTCAATTGAAAGCAAATTGGATTAAAACCTACCAGATTCAGAACCCTTCACTCAAGGAAAATGGCCACAACTCAAGATAACTAACAACTCCACGGCCACCGAACAAATGATCGTCCCTCGGCCAGTCAACGAACCCCTCCAGCTGATCGCGCCGACGTTCAATTCACATCGACCTAAGAATCGAGCACGGACCTAGATCTCACGCACTTAACAAGTCAGGGGCGTCCCAACCAATACAACCGGGGTACACAAAATGCAACCAAACTTCCAAATACAAACGGGATTCTCAAGATCCCGTTACACCCCCTCACCAAGAAGAGCGCAGGCCAGACGAAGCAGAAAACCACCTGCAAGGGAAGATGAAAAAAAAACGCCAAATCCGTGTAGGCTACAAATTAGCGACATTGAGCGAAACATGGTCCGATCATTTCCAACCCCAATCCTAAACAATAGACTGCAATCACGAGTCCCAAAATCTAAAAAAAAATAAAAAAAGAATCTCAAACTGACGACAAAATCCTCCCCTACGGTTCGAAGACAAATTCTCTTTCAAACTTAGCAGGGAGACTCCAACGTCAAAACCACGAGGCGTCTTAAACCCTCAAAACAACAACCAGGCGAAAGAACATGACCAGACCATACTCCACCCATATCACCAATCAATGTTCATCCAATGAACCAAATTCGAGCCTAAAAACAGTCAAAATCAGGAAAAGTTCAATCCGGGCCTAAATAGAACAGGATTTCATCACAGGTGACACATAGGTGACTTCAAATACAAACGGGATTCTCAAGAACCCGTTACAATATGCTGGATTTTGGCTATTGGCTGATACTGAGGATGCATATGAAAGTAGAAGTTGCATGCGTCTCAATTGCAGTGGGATTACGTTTGATTCGCGATTCAGGGTTTCGACCGGGCTAGTTCTGAAGGCTCCAAGACACAAACGCAGAGCCGCGTTCTGGACACTATTAAGAGATTTTAGAAGGCTTTTAGAGGCAGTCATATAGAGTTGGCTGCCATAATCCAGTACTGAGCGTATGAGAGTTTTATATATTCTCAAAAGAGTGATTTCATCAGCTCCCCAGCTATGATGAGATAAAATTTTAAGGATGTTCAATATTTTGAGACATTTTCCTTTAATATGCTTAATGTGGTACGTCCAGTTCAGTTTTGTATCAAAAATTAGGCCTAAAATTTTAAATTGCTGAACTACGGGCAGGGGTGTCCCATTTAGTATGAGTTTTGGATCTGATTCATCCGCAGAACGTCTGGAAAATTTCATAACCCTCGACTTGGTGGAAGAAAATTGAAGACCGTGTTCGTTTGTCCACTTGCATAGTTGATTTATAGTGTTCTGTATAATTTTAGAGGTTGTTGATGAATTTTTACCATGACAGTATATCATTAAGTCGTCTGCGTATAAAGCAAATTTCACAGGTAACTGTATTTCAGTCAAAATATCATTAACTGCAAGGATAAATAGGGTGGGACTAAGGACTGAACCTTGTGGAACTCCATTGTCTTGAACAAATGGAAGTGACATTTTTCCATTAACTTTGACCCTGAATGTTCTGTTAGTGAGAAAGTTTTCCATGAAATGGTACATGCTTATATTTATGCCGATGCTTTTTAATGCGTTCATTATGGAGGATTTGCGTAAAGTGTCGAAGGCTCGATCGATATCAAACAAGGCAACAACAACTTCTTGATGTTTGGAAAATGCGTTAGAAATATAATTTTGCAGTGTGATGAGGTTATCTAGCGTATTATGGTTTGGTCTGAAGCCAGATTGATTTGGAATTATAATATGATGTTTTTCTAAGTACCAGAGCAGTCGCTTATTAATCATTTTCTCCATTAATTTGCAAGTGCAGCATGTTAAAGATATAGGTCTGTATGAATTCGGATCGGTTATTGGTTTATCCGGTTTCTTGAATGGCAGAATGATGGATTGTTGCCATAACTTGGGGAAATCTTGTGTGTTCCAAACTGCATTGTATAATTTCAAAAGGGCTGTTAATGTTAAGTCGGTGAGGTTTTTCAAAAAGATGAATGGAATATCATCAGGTCCTGCAGCTGTATTTTTACACGATGAAAGTGCAGATTTAAGCTCCTCCAACTCGAACGGTCTGTTGAGTGTTTGAGTATCTAAAATTTGGTGATCTGCTAACTTTTTTCTCTTCTTAGTCTTCTGTGCTCCAGATGATCTGCAAGTAGTATTTGCGTTGGTTTTTGATTTCTCATGATATGAGCTTGCTAAGATATTTGCCATTTGTTGACTGTCGTTCACTATGTTATCGGGTGATGATGGCAATTTAAGACCTGTTATTTTTTGTAAAGTTTTTTGTCCTTGCATTTGTTTCACTTTTGACCATACTTTCGCAGATGGGGTATCTGGCGATAGTGAAGAGACATATTGGTGCCAGTAATCCTTTTTACTTTGCTTGACTTTTCTTCTGGCTGTGGCTTTCAGTTTTTTGAAGTTTATAAGATTGATTTCATTACGGTTTTTGCGATATTTGTTCAATGCTTTCTTCGATTCCTTGGTTGCTAAAGCACAGTCGTTGTTCCACCATGGGACAATATTTCGAGCTGGCACAAAGTTGCTTTTTCCGACATATTCGTTCGCAGCCTTAAGTATGGACATATTGAAGTTTTTGAGTGTATCATTGACATTATTTGCTGTGGGAAGATGATCAATACTGTTTTCGGTAGACGTTCTAAATCCAGACCAGTCAGCATTCGAAATATTCCATTTAGAAATTGGGTCAAAAGATTTATTGTTCGAGCTGTGATTTATCAAAATAGGAAAATGGTTACTGTCGTAGAGATCGTCGAGTGCCTGCCAAGACAGTTTGGAGAAAATAGATGGGTCACAAAAGGAGAGATCTATTGATGAAAAGGTTCCTGTGGCTAAATTGAAGTGTGTATGAGAGCCGGTATTCAAAAGGCATATATTTTGGCTAATTAATTCTAATTCAAGTGTTCTTCCTCTTCCGAAAGTTGCTATAGATCCCCAGGCCACATTATGTGCGTTAAAATCTCCAACAATGATAAACGGAAGTGGTAATTGTGCAATTAGGTTTGAAATTTCATTTGGTTGAAGATTGTAAGCGGGGGGTATGTAAACATTGCATATGGTTATTTTCTTCGGGCACCATGTTTGTACTGCTACAGCCTCCAGGTTTGTCGTTAATGGATGATATTGTGAGTAGTAATCATTCGAAATGAAGATTGAAGATCCACCGCTCGCTCGCAATTGTGTTGTGCGAACATAATGGTAGCCCACAAAATTTCTAAGAAACCTCTTATGTTCTTCCTTGAAATTTGTCTCCTGCAAACACAAAATATCTACATTGAAATCTGTGTTTAGTTGTTGAATGCGTTCTAACCGGGGGTAGAACCCATCACAATTCCACTGTATTAAATTGAAGATGATAGTGTGAGATGTTTATTATTGGGATGCTTGTGAGGATTGTGAATCAGAAAGGAAATCATCATCTGGTGGATCGAGAGAGGTATCTGATGCTAAACTTTCAATGTCCATGCCTTCAGTTTTGAGTTGCTGCCTGATTTTCTTCATCAACCTGGTTAGGCGATTTTTGAGATGTCTCTCTGGTATATGCGGATAGATGGTGTGTAGATCTGTAAGTAGTGATTTGATATCGTTTGTGAACTGTCGTGCTTAGTCAAGTGGATCTTTACTGCCAAATGAGTTTTCAAGAAATGCATAAAGGTTGTCAAGTGATAAGGTGAATTTGTCAGAAGTTTTATACACATCTTCAATAGATTTTTTTGATATCGATGTCAGGGGACATTTTTCTAGGTTTCCTTTCTTTGCTTTTTTACTTAATTGTTTTGTAGATCTCGGTGCTTGTATGGGAGGTAACATAGCTTGTTCATTGCTGGTATCAGTGGGGATATCTTCTTGTTGCTCAGACTCATTTGACGAGGATAGCATACGTTTGATACCTGTAGCTTCTGGAGCAGACACTGTTGCGTCATTTATGATTCTGATATCATTTATTCTATGCTCCGTAGGATCTTGGGTGTTTATTTCATTTTGAGGCTCGGTTGTTGGGTAATTTTGGGTATTTGGGCAACTGTTTGCTATGTGCCCAGCTTGTTTACACAGAAAACATTCCATTTTGTCTGTGGATAAGAATATTCGATGATTATTATCTTCGAAGGGTATTAAAATGGATGTTTGAACGTTGAAATCATCTGAGGTGGGAATCACGAACACTTGTCTCCGAAAAGACAAAATATGACCGAATTCGTCTCCAGGAATTCCTGCTTTTAAAAACGAAATGGGTGAGCTAAGCTGTAAACCAAGATCTCGTAATGCGGTTTCTACTAGTTCATGTGGAATAGATGGACTTACATTGGATATAACGATACGCTTAGCAGGTGTGACTAATCTTCTTATGACATGATTCTCATTTTGAACGTTGATTGTGGGATGTTTCGATATTAATTCATCGACTAAGCCAGTATTACTGAGGTAAACGCAAATTCTATTGTTCGATATTCTGGACATGAAGCATATATTTTTAGGTCCTATTAATTTTCCTATAGCTTGAGCGTAATCCATCAATTTTAAATCGTTAGAAGCATGGAAAAGAATCGCTTGTTCTTTCTTTGGGAAAGACGACTTGGGATTAGATTTAACTGCTGAGACGTAAGATGAGGTTGGTTTAACTGTATTTAAACTTTGATTCGACATATTGGTGGTATGACTGCCCTTGTAGTCAAAGGCAGTTGCTGCCGGAGGTTGGCTAATGTTGTAGGTAAATAATATTATTCCAAGTAGTTAGCAACCACAATAAAGGCATGATGTTTTTCTGGTTGCCTATGTAAAATTCAAGTGGCGCAGCCACCTGTTGCGGTGATAACTTATCTCTTTGCTCTGTGGTTTGCCCGTATCTGGCATTTGACATTGGTAGTTCCAATGCTCTCTCCTGTCTTATCCTCACGTCATTTGTCGACGTTGTGCTTCTCTGTTTCCTCGATTGTTCTGTTTCACTGTTTACCTTTTTTGTCATAATGTTATCTATTTTTTTGTTGACGTTGTTACCTTTGTTGCTTTCTAGGAACTTAATTCTATCTTCTAATAGACCTTTATTTTCCATGAGAATCCTATTCTTCTCTTTGATCTCAGATATTAACTCTTTCAGGTACGCGTTTTCGACTCCCAACACTTTGAGTTGAATTTCTTGATCCATTTCTTCACTTCGATGTTTCTCGTTTCTACTTTCATGTTTACACTTCGTAGATTTTATTGAAGCCGCTTTTGTTAAACATGATGGATGGAAATTCTCCGAACATTTTATGCACTTTGATAATTCCATTACTATATCTTTATTGCAATAAAAGCACTTATTTTCTGAAATAATCATATTCTTATTGGAGCGTTGAACAGACTCGTCATTCGCGGCCGCCATCTTACATGATATAGCTATCTCCATCCAAGCTTTAGTTTTTTTATTATTGCTGTTCTTATCAGTTTTTTTGTTGTTTATTGTTGCTAAATATTTTTTTGTTATATTAAAGAGCTTTTTTTCTTCATTTTGAGTGAAATTTGGAGCTCTTTTTCTAGTATTTGAAAAACTAGTTTCTGAAACAAATAATAATCATTTTGGAGTATAATTCGGTGCAGTTTCCAAATACTTCTGGGGTAATTATCTAGAACAGCCCATAACTCGAAAATTGATTTAATATATTCCATCACGTTTTCTTCGGTTACATGTGGGTTTATTCTATTGATGTAAAACCATGCTTTTCGTTCTTTTGCAGTGAAATTATTTTCGATATTTCCAGTGCCTATCCTTGGATTTCTACGTTTTCTCTTCACTACTGTTGTCCAGCTTTCTTTGATTGAATTGTTTGCGATTTGACCTTTGTTTTCATTTTCGGTTAAGTCAGCGTCAAAAACAGAAACGTCATCATTCATTTGATTGACGCTCTCCTGTCTAGTAACTTTGACAGTTTTATTTAGTTCTGTGGTTTGCCCGTATCTGGCATTTGACATTGGTAGTTCCAATGCTCTCTCCTGTCTTATCCTCACGTCATTTGTCGACGTTGTGCTTCTCTGTTTCCTCGATTGTTCTGTTTCACTGTTTACCTTTTTTGTCATAATGTTATCTATTTTTTTGTTGACTTTGTTACCTTTGTTGCTTTCTAGGAACTTAATTCTATCTTCTAATAGACCTTTATTTTCCATGAGAATCCTATTCTTCTCTTTGATCTCAGATATTAACTCTTTCAGGTACGCGTTTTCGACTCCCAACACTTTGAGTTGAATTTCTTGATCCATTTCTTCACTTCGATGTTTCTCGTTTCTACTTTCATGTTTACACTTCGTAGATTTTATTGAAGCCGCTTTTGTTAAACATGATGGATGGAAATTCTCCGAACATTTTATGCACTTTGATAATTCCATTACTATATCTTTATTGCAATAAAAGCACTTATTTTCTGAAATAATCACATTCTTATTGGAGCGTTGAACAGACTCGTCATTCGCGGCCGCCATCTTACATGATATAGCTATCTCCATCCAAGCTTTAGTTTTTTTATTATTGCTGTTCTTATCAGTTTTTTTGTTGTTTATTGTTGCTAAATATTTTTATGTTATATTAAAGAGCTTTTTTTCTTCATTTTGAGTGAAATTTGGAGCTCTTTTTCTAGTATTTGAAAAACTAGTTTCTGAAACAAATAATAATCATTTTGGAGTATAATTCGGTGCAGTTTCAGAAACTAGTTTTTCAAATACTAGAAAAAGAGCTCCAAATTTCACTCAAAATGAAGAAAAAAAGCTCTTTGATATAACAAAAAAATATTTAGCAACAATAAACAACAAAAAAACTGATAAGAACAGCAATAATAAAAAAACTAAAGCTTGGATGGAGATAGCTATATCATGTAAGATGGCGGCCGCGAATGACGAGTCTGTTCAACGCTCCAATAAGAATGTGATTATTTCAGAAAATAAGTGCTTTTATTGCAATAAAGATATAGTAATGGAATTATCAAAGTGCATAAAATGTTCGGAGAATTTCCATCCATCATGTTTAACAAAAGCGGCTTCAATAAAATCTACGAAGTGTAAACATGAAAGTAGAAACGAGAAACATCGAAGTGAAGAAATGGATCAAGAAATTCAACTCAAAGTGTTGGGAGTCGAAAACGCGTACCTGAAAGAGTTAATATCTGAGATCAAAGAGAAGAATAGGATTCTCATGGAAAATAAAGGTCTATTAGAAGATAGAATTAAGTTCCTAGAAAGCAACAAAGGTAACAACGTCAACAAAAAAATAGATAACATTATGACAAAAAAGGTAAACAGTGAAACAGAACAATCGAGGAAACAGAGAAGCACAACGTCGACAAATGACGTGAGGATAAGACAGGAGAGAGCATTGGAACTACCAATGTCAAATGCCAGATACGGGCAAACCACAGAACTAAATAAAACTGTCAAAGTTACTATGCACTTTGATAATTCCATTACTATATCTTTATTGCAATAAAAGCACTTATTTTCTGAAATAATCACATTCTTATTGGAGCGTTGAACAGACTCGTCATTCGCGGCCGCCATCTTACATGATATAGCTATCTCCATCCAAGCTTTAGTTTTTTTATTATTGCTGTTCTTATCAGTTTTTTTGTTGTTTATTGTTGCTAAATATTTTTTTGTTATATTAAAGAGCTTTTTTTCTTCATTTTGAGTGAAATTTGGAGCTCTTTTTCTAGTATTTGAAAAACTAGTTTCTGAAACAAATAATAATCATTTTGGAGTATAATTCGGTGCAGTTTCCAAATACTTCTGGGGTAATTATCTAGAACAGCCCATAACTCGAAAATTGATTTAATATATTCCATCACGTTTTCTTCGGTTACATGTGGGTTTATTCTATTGATGTAAAACCATGCTTTTCGTTCTTTTGCAGTGAAATTATTTTCGATATTTCCTTGGATTTCTACGTTTTCTCTTCACTACTGTTGTCCAGCTTTCTTTGATTGAATTGTTTGCGATTTGACCTTTGTTTTCATTTTCGGTTAAGTCAGCGTCAAAAACAGAAACGTCATCATTCATTTGATTGACGCTCTCCTGTCTAGTAACTTTGACAGTTTTATTTAGTTCTGTGGTTTGCCCGTATCTGGCATTTGACATTGGTAGTTCCAATGCTCTCTCCTGTCTTATCCTCACGTCATTTGTCGACGTTGTGCTTCTCTGTTTCCTCGAAAAACATACTTAAGTGAGTTTCATAACAATGTTCCGAACCTATCGTAATTTATACAAATATATTTTTACATTTTTTGTAGAACAGTTTTAGAGTGCTTGACGATCTTACCTCATGAGGCAGTATATTAAAAACTTTTGGCGCCAAATATGTAACAAATCTTTGGGATGAGTCTTTTTTAAATATTGGTATCACTACTTGTACATTATGCTTTGCCCGTGTGTTATAAGAATGAGACATTTGCTGGAGATAATGACTATTTTTATAGTAGAATGTTGAAATGGTAAGGAAATAAAGACATCTGACATTTAAAATGTTCTCATCATACAATAAAC
This sequence comes from Halyzia sedecimguttata, assembly GCA_937662695.2. NCBI lineage: Eukaryota > Metazoa > Arthropoda > Insecta > Coleoptera > Coccinellidae > Halyzia > Halyzia sedecimguttata. The sequence continues at coordinate 27,305,008 of OW569420.2, read as the reverse complement.
TGGTTGAAAAGTACTTATTTCTATTCAACATAACTTTCACTATGTAATTTTGAACTACGTTTAGTTGATGTAATGTGTTCTCATATAAGCCACCCCATACCAATATGCCATACCTTATAAGCGACTCAACCAGTGCTCTATATACAATCAACAGTTGTTCTCGATTTAGAATTTTACGAATGTGGTACATTTTGTAAATAAGCCTACGGATTTTCTTCACCAATTCAATTACATGTTGATCCCATTTAAGATGTTTATCAATAGTGACACCCAAATACTTGATTTTATCACACTCCATTATAGGATCAGTAGAGCCCTCCAAGTTCAAATTGTTGTAATTAGGTCTGTTGTAGTTTGTGATTGAAAATGCTATGTATTTTGTTTTCTGTATATTAAGTGAGAGCTCGTTAAAGTCAAGCCACTCTTTAACCTCCCGAACACCATCTATAGCCTTTTCCCTAACTCCGCCCCAGGAGTCTTCCTCAAAGATCAAATCACTGCATATGAGATTGTGGCTTTACTTAAGTAAGGTTAAGATTGTGATTGACGTTGTTTCCTTGACTTCTGTTCGATGAGCGACCAGACCATCGAACCACTGCGGATGAAAAAGTACTTTTTCTTTTTCTGGGACGTTTGCGTTTTCATTGTCGAATACGGAATTTTAATATTGAGTCCCGCAGATCCCGCACGGAAAATCCCGCAACGTTGATCCCGCAGAATTTCAGCGGGATCCCGCATCTGCGGGATTGGATTCCCTAGTCGAGAGCATTAAACAAAATTCTCAAATAGTGGAAAACAATTAATTTCTGGGATTATGAAAAACCATCAACTCGACTATATCGGAAACCTAACCGGACCTCCTGTTGCAAAATCAGAGCACTTCACTCCCACAGAATACTACTAAATTTACTAGATAGGCCCAAGTCAAAAGTGTTACCAGTATACAGTTCTGTTTTAGGTGGGAACGTGGTAAAGATGTTATACTATAGTCTAGCTCTAGATCATTATAACATTCAATTCAACTTTCCCACATTAGATACCCTTAGGCATAATATTTCAATTATCCAATAATTATATTTTATATATTATTCTTTATACATTTATTAAGTATTATACTTACATGTATACAAATGTATAAATAGTAATAAAATATCAAGAATATAATAAACAGTTGTATCAATATTGAAGGGGCATATAACTGTGGATTTGTAATATGTTTTCAATGATATGGGCAGCGTATTGTTGAAAGAAGGCTCTATGAAGGTTAGTTTCTATCTTAAACAAATGTATTTCAAGAACAATTTTTGATAGACTTTCTAAATGTACAGTTTCATTTTGCCACTTTGTAAAATAATACCTCCGAATTACATCATAAATATGAGCATTTTTTTTCTCACTATAATGGACTGCTTTATATTTCACAATTCAATATATTAGAAATATACGAATCGCGGATGTTATGACGTATGCCTAAGAAACTTATAACTTCAAAAGTTCTATCTACATATATCCGCCATGGGTTACCCAATGTCTTCGATAAGAACATTTATGTCTTTCAGTGAATCCATCGTTTATTCACATCTGAATATGACACGTTCACAAGCAATATTATTTCAACCCAATGCAGATGGCACTCGACGAACCTAAGTAGATTTGTCCACCCTATTCAATTAATTGTTGTGATGAAAGTTGCTACAAAATGGATAAGAAGTGTGATAAAGCAATCTTAGGGTGCCATAGGCTTAGATAGTTTCAATATGTTAAAGTTAAGCATACCATAATATCACGATGGTATATTTTACGGACCGCCTTGTCATATTTGTAGGATATGAAGGCAATGATAATCACAAGTTGATTCTAAATTTCTCTTATTGTGATGCAATTCTGACGTAACCTAAATGATGATTCGTATAGCTCAAGGAATACATTTTTGAGATAAATGCACTACCGATTTTATTTTTATCATGATGTTTAATGATTTGGTCTCAATGATCAAAGGGAAAGCAAGATTATAATATATCTGAATATTCGAGTTTGAAAAAATTCGGAATGATAATCCTTTCTCTGTAAGTGGAATTCAGCCTATCTTACTACTGAAGAATTTGCCGAAAACATATTATTATTGCCAGTGATTCAAAGCATGTTCCGACTTATATGCCTCAAAGAATATTAATATTCATTACATTGGATCATTGGATTCTAAAGTATCCTAAGAATTGTAGATTGAAAATATCTTTGCTTGCCTCAATTTTTGGCAGTTTCACTAGCATTAACGGAAATACGCGTTTATTACCCGCTTCCCGTTTGTTTAATTGGGTAACTTGAATAACGTCGAACCCCATGTCAGTTAATTGTATTGGCGCTCTAGTTCCTCAGAACTGAGTGCTGATCAATTTGCCCAAATGTCTGTAATTTTCGAATTTTTGGCTGAAAATGGTTTCAAACGATTTGGTTCGGCTCACTGATCAAGAATCCGAGGTCAAAATCGATTCTGTCCGGCCGGCCGGCCGTAGGAACGATAACTCTCGAGCGAAAGGAGTTAGAGGATTGAAATTTGCAAGGTGGGTTTGGAGCGTAAATATCTCGGACATGTTCGTAAATGGGCGAAATCCATAAAGCGGTTTCGGAGTTATGGCCAATTTTAGTAAAAATATTTTTTATGTATATTTCCGAAACCGATCACTCGATCTATCTGAAATTTAGCATCAAATTGTAGAATCATGACCTTTATACGCATGTGAAGTTTTGTATTGACCAGGTTACCGCAAAGTGAAAAAAAAATTTTGAAAATTAAAAAAAAAATGTCTTCAATAACTCTCGAACGGAATGAGCTAGGCAGTTGCAATTTTCAGAGTAGGTTAGGGAGATGAATATCTCGGTTAAGTTCGTTATTGGGCAAAATAGGCCTGATGGTTTAGGAGTAACAAAAAAACAATTTTTTTTTAAGCAACAAATTTCAAAAACAATTTTAATTTAAGATGCAGTTCCAACATATAAATCCATTGATGTCATTTTCAACTCCAACAAGCTAATACTCTCGGAGATATGATTTTTCGAAATTTCAATAATAAATCGTACTTCTATGTTTTCACAGAATGTTATAATTATTCTATCTAAGCTTTATTATATGATCTGTGTTCATACTCGTACATGTCATCCTGTTCTATAAGAGAGAGTCAAATTCATTTCAGTTATTTTAATTTGATTTCTTCTATGGTGCAGTTCTCATTCTCAGATTGCTCATTTAATTTTGATAAATAAACTATTATTTGAATTGAATTTCCTTTATGATGCAGTTCTATGATAAGAACACATTGATATAATTCCCAACTCTGAGAAACCAATACTTTCGGAGATATAATTTGTCTGTTTGAACTAGAGCGCCAGAAAGCTCCTGTCCACAGGGCTTGAACCCATTTTTTTTACGTATTAGTTGAACTCCTAGTCTCATCTTACATAGCACCAGCCTGTGTCCACCTCCCACGTCCGGAGAGGCGAGTGATCGTACGTCCAGGATCTGCGTTGGGTGGATGTTTCTATTGGTTATGATGTGGTCTATAGTGGACTGTTGATCTCTAGAAATGGACCACGTTATCTTGTGTTGGATCTTGTGGGGAAAGAATGTGTTGTTTATTTGTAGTTCAAATTGACTGCAAGTTCCTAGAAGAAGTTCGCCATTTTCATTTGATATGGATTCATTAAATCTTTGCGTAATCCCGTCGATGATCTGATTTCCGATCCTAGAGTTGAAGTCTCCGGCTAGTATGAGTTTATTTTCTCGGGGTATGGTGTTTAGTATGACTTCTAACTGGTTGTAGAACTTTTCCCGTTCCACCTTGGGTTTACCAATATCGGGTGCGTATACACTTACAATATCAATTTTTTTCTTCTGTATTTCCAATGTTACATGTATAAGTCGGTCATTTATGTAAGCTATGTTCGTTATGTGTTGCTCATATTTCTCGTGTATCAGAAGTCCCACCCCAGATTTGGCTCTCTCGTTTCTTTCTTTTCCACTATAGATAAGTATGTACTCGCTGTATTTTGTTGTTCCGTTTCCCTTCTTTTTGGCGCTCTAGTTCCTCGGAACTGAGTGCTTATCAATTTGCCCAAATGTCTGTAATTTTCGAATTTTTCGATGAAAATGGTCTTAAACGATTTGGTTCGACTCACTGATCAAGAATCCGTGGTCGAAATTCATTCTGTCCGGCCGTCCGGCCGGCCGGTCCGGCCGTAGGCACGATAACTCTCGAACGGAATGAGCTAGACAGTTGAAATTTTCAGAGTATGTTTGAGGGATAAATATCTCGGCTAAGTTCGTTATTGGGCAAAATCGGACAGATGGTTTCGGAGTAACAAAAAAAAATTTTTTTTTACAGAACAAATTCCAAATTAAATTTTTTTCAATAAGCAGTTTTACCATAAGAATCCATTCATATCATTTTTAACTCTAACAAACTTATACTTTCGGAGATATGATTTTTCAAAATTTCAATGATAGAATTATTCTGTGGCTATTCTATGAATTGTTATAATGTCAACTTTGACGTTGTCTCATTGTAATTCATTCCAGTAATGGTATCAATATGAGAATTAGAATATTATCATACTTTTGTTGGTTGATATTTTCATGCCGATGGTCAATCCATATGATGATGGGAATGGTAATATTGAGTTCAGAATATCTCCACTAAAAACAAAACTGGAATTGAGGAATGAATATCTCGGATGAGTTCGTTGTTGGGTAGAATTCGTCAAATTCATTTCAGCTATTTTAATTTGGTTTCTTCCATGGTGCAGTTCTCAGATTGCTCATTTAATATTGATAAATAAACTATAATTTGAATTGAATTTCCTTTATGATGCAGTTCTATCATAAGAATACATTGATATAATTCTCAACTCTGAGAAACCAATACTTTCGGAGATATAATTTGTCTGTTTGAACTAGAGCGCCAGAAAGCTCCTGTCCACAGGGCTTGAACCCATTTTTTACTTCAGATATTGCACATATATCCAATCGGAGTCTTTGCACTTCCATGAGGACTTCGTGATCCCTTGAATTCCAGGAGTTGATGTTCCAACATCCCACTCTTAATGTATTCCATTCTCGTTTCTTCCGTATTCTCCAATATGTCTGCATATTTTTCCACTAATGAAAGGAGCATAGGTTCTCCACTCTTCCTGAAATTCGCTGCACGTGTATTCGTATTACTGTTTCCAGAACGAGTTTCTGAAACAAATAATAATCATTTTGGAGTATAATTCGGTGCAGTTTCCAAATACTTCTGGTTGTATACAAAATATTTCAATAGCCACTGACATATCTCCTATATAATTTACTTACCCATACTTGTACTGTTCCTTTCAGTGTGCTGTTTGGCACTTGCCCTAGTTAACATTATTGAAGATTATCTGCATAGACTAAATACCCTTAGACACTTCTCGCACGTTGTAGCCGGCGATACTATTTTTTATAACCGATACCTAAACCACGGTGTAGACAGTAACATTTTGTATACCACGTCTTTCATTTCTGAATACGCGCGAAATTTGAATTTCTGACTTAACGATTTGTATTGAATATTGCTGACAGCAGTACCCTTTTAATCCCATTTTATTTTTCAATTCGGGTTGGAATTAATGAAATATTCCTTGAAAATGTAAAGACAACCCGAATTAAAAAATTAAATGAGATTAAACAGTTAGTGCTGTCAGCATATGGGTTAAAATAGTCAGTACATGTGTATAGTTTAGGTAGAATTAAGGACAAATGGTTGATAATTTTTTCCTAAAGTGCTTTAATGAAACATATATACAGAATTCACAATAGTGGTATTCTTTTTACCTTGTTGCATCTCAATAGATGCATAGAATCTTGGTTCTTGCCTTCTAACTACTGAGTCAGAACTGAGAATCTCAGTTAATCTCAGCTGAAATTGGTAAAAAGAATACCACTAATTTGATTACATATACCATACATGATAATATTTTAATGAAAATTATAATAATTAATTAATATTAATGAAAAAAATTGGTTCAAGCCCTGTGGACAGGAGCTATTGGGCGCATCTTCATCTTCCTTGAGGGCCCGTACTGACCAGTAAAGAAAAAAAGCAGTATCATGTTGAATACCTTAATATTATTCTGGAACACAAATTTTCCATTACAATAATCTTCATCTAGCGTCTATTTAGTATCAATTCCTGTAGAACGTGATCATAATAAGTGTTTTCCATATAATAAAATGTGTTTGAACTTGGTATGTAGGAAATCTGACATCAATTATTGGAATTAATTGATTTGACAAACAGCCGTCAAATGAGGTAAATAGATTTTTGTGACGATTTTCTGTGACCATAGAACGTCAAAACACGCTGGAATGTGAATTTTAAGCAATATCTTCTGGAATTGAGATCGTATCGAACTGAAATTTTGCACACTCGTGTAGAATGCTTGATTTAACGTCGGTACAAATTTTTTTATTAAAAAATTTTCCAACTGCCCGATCCCAACAATACTTAGATAATATTATATCCATAAATTAAGCATTTCATTATTGCATTTCTTGAAATAGGTACCTTATCAAGTCGATCAACATCGTCCTTCTTTCGACGTCTAAACTATGACTTGATTCTTTATGTTTATGTCTTTGAATTTGTTTTCGGTGGAATTCAAAGAGTTCATAGAATAATCGATGAAAATACTGTGAGAGACCCAGGAAATTTGACACATTTTGTCTTATATCTCCAGAAATTGAAATCGTATAGAGCCAAAATTTTGCACAATGTTGCAAAATACTACAATTGACGTTAGTACAAGTTTTTGTTGCAATCTGATGAATAGTTCACGAAAAAAAAATTTTTTTTTCGAAAAAATTAAAAGAAATATTTTTTTAAAAATTACCAACATTTCGATCACAACAGAATTTTGCCAAAAGTTGCGCGTTTATATCTTCGAACTGACTACCAAGTTTCGATTCAACATCTTCTTTAGTTCCTGAAATATCAGGGAAATAACCTCAAAATTTGAAATGTCTATAACTTCTAAACCGTCCGGCCGATTTTGCCCGTTAACGAACTTAACCGTCGCATTTTGATCAGAAACCTACCCTGAAAGTTTGAAGTCGATAGGACCTTCGGTGCTTCGGTGCTATGTTAAAGCATTAACGGATGTTAATGCTTTAACATATTCTATGCTCACATTTGTGTCTCTTCTTCGGGCCTCCATTTTACAATCCAGTACCGAATTTCTGCTTGATCAACTCAGTATGAGGTGTGAAACATACGAGCGAAAGCTCCAGACGTCAAGTCGGTGCAATTTTAAAAATTTTTAATTTTATTTGTCATCATATAGTGGCCAAAATAAATATTATTAATATCACAACTCAATATTTATTTCATTGTGATAATTCTTTCAATAATTGTTCCCTCAACAGCCTCCATCTTCCGATCATGCTCTTCTTTTGCTATTTTCTTCTTCATCTCGTGTTCCTCTGTAAGTAATTGCATCTTGTATTTGTGCAACTTCAGGGCCATTTCCTTTTTCAGTTTGAATTTATTTTTGGCCATTGCCACATTTTGCTTGATTTCATTAATTTTCTCTAGGTGAATTTTCTCTCGCATATATTTTTTTCGAAATTAATCTGACATCCCGGTTAAATCATCTGAAAATTCATTTGAACCTTCCATTTCGGTGGATCTACTTCAGGTATGTGTTCGAGTTTAATTGTTTAGTATTCGTCAATAAACTTTTGTCTGAAAGAAAAATTCAAGTTGAAATAGTGAATATTAACCTGCCTAATATGTCTTCGACTATATATATATATATATGTAACGACTATTGTTGTGTGCCTCAATGCAATTCGTGGGCGAAAAAAATGCCAAAATGTATAGGTTTGAGTTTTCACTTCTTACCTCCGGTAAACCAAATATAAATATTGGAGATGCGTTAGAAGGATAACTAATAGACCGAAGAGTACTTAACATGGAACTACATCAACATAATCTTCAAACAGAGGACAAGGAGGCACCTCGAAAGAGAAAGGAATGTGTAGACAGTTTTGCCAGATGGCCAAAGCCATTTATCTGTAGTTGATTAGCAATAATCTGTATGATCATCGAAACTTCGTTTTTTTGTAGATTTGACATCTTATCTGTGGTTTAATTTATCAATTCTTTCAAGTTCTTAGGAAATCTTTAGTTTTATTTCGATTTTCATGACGTCAGCATCTTCAACATTTTTTTATATTCCTATAAATGCAATGCCAACAGCCAATATGTATGGCGTATGGCTAGGTGCAGAATCAAATGAAATACATATTTGTAATTAATGGAGACCATGATTATTAAATAATGTTGTTTTCTCATGAGCATGAAAATTGTCTCTACTTTTTTTGGAAAACAAGGATGTATGTGGTTTGGTACAGAAACAAAATTCATTTACGGTGGGATATTCCATTATGTTTCTAGGGGATGTCCGCTATTTCTCTATGATATTAGGTCTATGCACTCATGTCATTCATCCATTTGAACATATCTACGACAAGCGAACAAAAAAGGTGGGGACGTATGTCCTTGTTTCCACTCATTATTCGTTCCCCGAGAATAGCAATTTCCAGAAATCTACGCTCATGACGTCACGAACGTTTACGTTAGTAGAGGGACTAGGCGGGTTCCCGACCAAAGTTGACCTATGACCTCCCTTAATGGTGTCTGGGGGTCTGATGCGTCGGGCGGATGACGTCATGAAAAATTTTCTGGATGGACGCGGGATATGAACCCGGGGAGTTTGGGTGAGAGTCCGGGGTCCTTACCGCTACGCCACGGGGGTCGTAAGAATTTGGGATGTTTGGTGCTATAAAGGGAGAGTGACGCATGATTGAAATTAACGTGAACTTTTGCGCGCATTGTCCATTCTCCTGTATTGGAATTGTTAATTGGGAGGGGCTCTCAGGGACTTTCAGGTTATCATAAAAATGGATTCAAGCCCCGAGCTTTCTGGCGCTCTAGTTCAAACGGACAAATTATATCTGGTATTGGTTTCTCAGAGTTGGGAATCAATGTATTCATACTGAAATACGAGTATTTCAACCCCAATATTTTTGAAGTTACCTTCTGTCAAGTTGACATTATGAGAATTCATACATAGAATAATATCAATCTGTGAAATACGATTTACATTGAAATTTTATTCGGATTATTATTGGGTAGGCATTTATCGTTTGTGAATCTTTTGGTTTACGCGGTGCAAGCTGGGTGTACGGATTGGATCGAGGGATTTGAATATACAGGTGGTGGTGGTGGTGGTGCTTCGAGTGGAAATTACATGGTTTGACTATTAAAAAATAATTTCAGTATGAGATTTTTTATTGACTCAACATAATGTTAATTATCTACATCGTTCAATACTTTATTCCTATAAAAGTACATACATTCTAAAATTGCATAACTCTGAACACAAGGATTGATTCTACAGAAAGCATTTATGAAATCTTCAACAGAATTGTTGTTGTTGTTATTTTTGCTGGAGTTTCGTATCAATTCTTTGATGGTGTCCACAAATTTAAAGTAATACAAAGTCATTCGGAGATATTTCAACATTTCCAGACGACCGATAATTATCAGTCGATTCAATTGAGATATCTTATTCAAGTCAACTTCACTGAAATATATGCAGTTTCCCCATTTTGTTACGCTAGTAATCATACATTCGCCAGCACATCGTACAACTGTAGCTCCACATTCTTGTTGATAACCATTTTCGATTATTGCAATAAATGACTCCCATTCCCAATCATCAAAGGATATCACGCAGTCATTACAGCTCAGCTTAACAGCAGGTGTGAATTGTCTCGCTGGACTTATACCACAATCGATGTATAAAGAAGCAGACCCTAATCCACATTCAATTTCTAGGTGGAACTGGCCGTTCAACAGGTAGTGCTTTTCGTTTGTAACTTCAAAATTACATGATTCGTGATCAGAATTTTCACTTAGCACCGACTCATATATTGGCGATAGCATGGTTATTCAAAGTTTGTTTTCTGACTGAATCCAGGAATCATGTTCTTCACCCATTCCCAGCCATCGCACCAAAACCTTGTCTGCACGCCTGCGCAATACTCTTTCAACCAAATAAACATCAGGCTGCTTTGTCTTTTGCAATTCTTCTTGGTAGAAAGCTCCACTTATAGGTCTGCCTGTTAAATCTTCAATTAGGTAACTTACGGGGTTGGTCAATTGAACTTTTATAATTTTAAATAGTTCGGTAGTCCATTGTGGGAGATATCCTTTTGTAAAAACATGTCTAAATTTACTTATACGTACAATATCGCCCGTTTGAAATTTATGAGGTGCCGCTATTTTTATGTGACTGTATGCGAATTTATATATGTCACCCTCATTTTTCTTGTTTACATCACTTGGTTTCATTCCAATCGTTCGATGTATTTTATTATTATATACATTCACAACGTCTTGAAGTATGTCAATCCACCGATAAGTTCCTCTCAAACTGAATTTCTTGAAAAGCGCCTCTTTCAATGTTCTTATCACTCGTTCCACTATTGCTGCTTTCTTATCACTGTAGGTATTATAATGATTAATGTTATGTTTTCTAACTAGTTCTTGAAATTGTCTGTTGATGAATTCCTTTCCTTGATCAGACTGCAAATTTATGGGCTTTCGACCGTCATTATGTTCAAGGATATCGAGAAAAGCCAAAGTCACCTCTTCGCCTGTTTTTCTTTTCACCGGTCTAACCCATACAAATTTCGAGAAGCAATCAATTACGACCAGAAAATATTTATAACCATCATTGCTTGTGGCGAGCCGATCAAGCTGTCCTAAATCCATTTGCCAGAGATCATCTAACCCCTTGATGATAGTTCTTCGTCGAGGAAAATTTTTGCGTGCAGGTCGATGAAGTTCCTTAACTACTTGCGCTATTTCTCTGGATGGTGGCATCTTTGTGGCTTTCAGTACCCAACTTACGATTCAGGGTTTCGATTGAAGCTTTTATTTCGTTAATTTTTCTATCGATATCAAATCTTTCAGCAACAGTTTTTTGTTCGATTATGTGTATCTGCTTTGAGACGTAATCAAGTTGTTCATTAAGTTTCTTGTACATTTCAATATTGTTATGATTAGTGTTTTCCAATTCGCCTCCAAGTTTTGCACATTTCGTTTCAATAACACCCTTATACTGATAAAATACAATGCCCAATTTACCTAGGTCTTCAAGTATCCTTTTTGCCGTTAAATCAACATAATTCATGTTGGCAGCGTCAGATTTTCTTATAGGCTCATCAACATTACACAATTTATGTCCGGTAAAGTCATAATCACCATCACTGGTCATGGGAAAAGTATAACCAGGCCGCGCCCATTTCGCTGAGGAGATCCTACGAGATAATGATACCCTACCAAATTTGTCCATTGTTGTAGGTGAAATGATTTTCAGTGCAATAAGCAACACTTAATATATAATTCCCGCTTCGCGCAACTCCTCAACGATTGCTTCGATTTCGTTATCGCTTGAGTTATTACCAGCTTCTTTTGACGCATGCAATAAACACAAACGATCAACTAATTCATTAATGTTGTTCCAATATCTATACTCTATCGCTTTATCGTTGTATCGCATCATTCCACCACCAAGTTTCTGTATAATATTTTTATATTTGCGGGCATTGCTTGCTTTGATTTGTTTCGATGGATTGAACAATCTTCTATGCACGCTTGTGATATCCAATATCTGTTTGTAGTTTTCTTCATCGTCTGGTCTAAATCCAACAGGTTCCTTGTTGAATAGCAGTTTGAGGAGCCCCTGACTACTATGATAATTATATTTACCATCGATAATAATATCACCACTATGAAGGTCGAAATTGAGTGAACTACTACCTAGACTCCACGTAGAGTTGCGGTGTTCATATTTAGGGCCATATATGTAATCTATTTGTGGGTCTCTATTCCACAATTTCTGAATATAGCCCCGAATATTTTTTGGATAGTCTTCCAAGGAGTTGCCAGAATTATTGATTTCATTGTAGGGCATTTGTGCAGTATCATCTTCATCATAGTCATAATATTCATTATCTACGCCATCCTCATAATTCTCTTTCGAAAATGGCATGGAATATTCTAGTTCTTTTTTGTTGGTTTTTGCCGGCATAGATTTTATGGATTCAGTTTTGGGTGCCGCTGGCGATGGTTGCTGCTTAAATTGTTCTTTCATCTCATCAATACGTTTCGTAATAGGAAAAACCATTCGATTTATCGATTCATCCTCTTCAGAACGACCCAATTTAAATGCTAAATATTTCCTTCTAACATCATTGATGAGCCGTCTAAGTTTGAGTTTGCGATGTTGTGTTGACTTGCCACTCGACATGATGCTTATAAACTGATTAATTTTCCTTTATGTTGATGAATTTATCGAAACCATGTCGATATCGCCCATCATGCAAGTTGCAGTCTTTAACGATCATTAAAAAACCATAATTATCGGTGCTCCAGCATACGGAACAAATTTCTTTAAATTTTTCATAACTCATATCGGGGGATATGTGTTCGTTGAAAATGTGACGCAAATTCACATCATCACTTCTGAATACAACAATTATGTTTGCATTGTCTCGAATCAGATGTTTATTTATTGACACATATGTCTGACATAGAAAAGCAACATCAATTTTTTTATGTCTACCCATAGAGTAGTAGGACCTGATTTTGTCTTGCTTGCTGTTACATATATCGTCAAATATGAAAATGGAATTTTCTTTAGCGTCTACAGTATCTATGATTTCATCATTTTCTCTAAAACTGTGATAACCTATACCATGAACGCCATTCAACACTTCTTCGAGTAGCTGATATTTTGGTTGATATAAACTTTTCGAGAATATGTAAACATTTTCGAATTTAAGGCCATTAGGATGAAAAAGTAAGGATAAAAGCGCGTTGGATTTTCCACAACCACTTGGACCTACAATCAAAAATCTACAATTGGCTGGAAATAAATCACCATTTTTATTAAATTTTGGTTGATCTTCAAAAATATCTAAATTACATACAGGTAAAGATTTTTGATGTTGTTTAATTCGCATCTTGAATGGAACTGATAATTTTTAGGAGGTGGTGGGTGAATATAAAGATAAACTGATTTCAAATTCTATTCAAAATAGCTCTTTTCTTTTTATATGTTGATGTTGAAAGACGTGAAAATCTAGATTTATTATGAAAAACTAACGATTGCCAGATACATGATGAATTGTTATTTCGTCGATCCTCAGATTGTTGAAGGGAAAGCTTCTCAAATTGAATAATTATATTTTGATCTCGATCGTGGTTGTTTCCATCTTTGCTTAGGGACAGTTCTTCCTCCGCATATTCTTCTTTCAACATTTTTCTTCGTGTGTGTGTGTGTGTGTGTGTGTGTGTGTGTGTTTAGTTATTTAATGGGGGATAGCATTCCAAAGCCAATTAAATATGTCTCTGCAGTTTGCCATGCTGCACATGCGTGATACATTTCCATCATGATACATACACAAAGGTCGTTGCATCGTTAGATTTGGAGGTGGTGGATGAAGCTGATTCAGATCGATAACAAGGGTCGACAGTCCAATCCCCAATAAATATTCCTTTTTTTGGCTACCCTTTACATAAACTATATCAACATCTGAGAGTAATCTCCTAAGAATATCACCAACATCACTGAGTTCCACACCACAACCAAGATTATATTTTATTCCATGAAGATTTTTCTCCAACCATCTTACTACCTTCTGATCTTGCATCGATAAAGATAAGAATTTTACTTCAGGTTTCACTAAAAAATGTGCAATTTGATGCCCATTATTCACACATATCTCTTTTGGTTGAAAGCTGCCATTAATTGTGAAACCTTGAAAATCTACTACTGCCAATTTCATCTTGTTACGGTGACTGCTTCAGCTGAACTGAATCCTCAAAAGTTTGTTAATTTTCTTATAATTTCGCTTAGTGGGTGGTACTCGATGACGTTGTCGTGAACAATGATGCAGTACACCCTGGTGTTGGCTGGAAAACCTTTTCTCGCTTCAATCTCCAATTTAACGTCAACGGTGGAAAATTTATAACTATCATCTCGTTTGGAACAATCAATTGTAAAAATAAATCTTGTCTTGTATTCCCCATAATCGAGCACCGCAGTATTGCCTGTTCTACCAGTATAAGTGTTTGTAAATTCACAATAATTATAATGAGCTTCGCTATAGTCATTTTGGTCGAAATTCAATCGTAACCTTTCTTGAGGATAATATTCACCATTGAGTAATACACGTATATCTGAAATGTCAATATTTTCAAAGTAATTTGGATCTTTAGCGGGGTTATCTTTTCGATCAGAGTGAAAGCAGCATATAACATAACGAGGACATTCCACAACTGTGCCCGTTTTAATACTCCATAATTCTTGAGTAGCTCCGACAGTAAGGGCAGGAAGTTGATGAACTTCCCATTTCCGAAAGGGAAGTAAAATGGGTTTATCACTTTTTATCATGGAGAGTAGATTGAGTTTGATTTCATCATTAGGATACACAGGGTGAAGTTGATCGCCTGCTCGTGGTGCCCCCTGCGTAATCCAAACGATCAACAGGGCGGCACTGAAGCACCAACCCGAGCGTCCCCAGGTGGCGAATAGGGGAGGACCAATTGTGGATGATCGTAAGTGACGCAATCTGGTCTACAGGGCGATAAGGGGGCTCGTTCCGTTTAAAACCGGAATTGGAAGACCACCGAAAACCCTGTCGCGGACCAACTTCCCTGACCCAGCTGTCGTGTCGTGGCTAAGGGTTTGCACACAGGCACAACGGCACCGATCACCGTATGACACGGTGATCGACATACCATGCCTCTGCATGAGGGTTCGTTACTAACGGCCAGCATGCATTGGCGGGGGGCCTTGGCTTCATCGCCTGGGCCAAGAGGAGTAAACCTTATAAAAAATCCCCAACTCTCAGTGGAACAGCTTGCGCTGAAGAGTTGCTTCTTTTGAAGTGGCCCTTTGGGAAAGAAGAGGTCTCTTAGTAGGCGGACTCCGGACACCTGCCGACCTCCGGTTTCAATAATGGCTTACCTGGGTACGGGAGCACTGCCCAGGCGGACTTTTAGTTCTTCCCATACTCGTGGTATCTATATGGACCATACAAACAATAAAGCACAAACCGACGAGGCGGTTAATCCCGAGCCTCTTTTAGAGGAACCGATGGAGGAGGATGAAACTCCCCCTCTACCGTACCCACAGCCGCTGATGACGGCCTCGGAGGACACGGAACTCTCTGAGTTCTCAGACACCACCGAGGGTGAGTCAGTGACTGCTGCGGAGCCTAAAAAACCCCGCAAAAGACTATCAGGCAGCATTAAAAAGCGCCTGAGACGCTTGCTGAAAACAGGGCTGGATTTTAACACCGCCCTGGAAAAGGCACGAAACCCCGACCGGCCCTTGGGGCCGATCGGAGAGGAAACTAATCCTCCCCAGGGTCCCTCCGACAAGGGCAAACGTCTTCTGTCGGACGGCACCCCTGAGCAGAAGCCGAAGAGGCACTGCCCAGAAACCAAGAGAGCATCCGAAAAGGGGGCTAAGGTGGCCTCCTACAAAGATGCTGCGGCTGGGATTAAGATTGGCATAGTCCACTCGGAATACCCGGCTGCACAGCTGACGGCAGAGCAGAACAAGCTACTGCAAGAGGCAATACTGGAGCAGCTATGCAAAGGAGTCGAAACGGGGGTTCAGGTCCGTTTTTTGGGCTCTGCCCCCAGACCAGGCTGGCTCCAGATAACCTGCGCGGACGAGGCCAGCGTCTCGTGGCTGAGGAGCCGAGTACCGACTCTGATGCCGTGGGATGGGGCAACGCTACGCCTGGTTCAAGGAGCGGACTTACCGAAACCGCAGGTCTGTGTAGCGTTCATTCCGGACCCCTCGGCTAATAAAAGGCTAAGGGCGGATATGGTGCTCGCAGGCCTCAGAAGCTCCAACTCTGGGCTTGCAACCCAGAGCTGGAATGTAGTCAGACACGAAGTGTCGGGGCCGGGACAGACATGGGTCTTCGCTATGGATGACCCATCTGTTTCGGCTCTGAGGGCTCTCGGAATGAGACCCTACTTCGGATTCGGAAGGGTAACCTTCCGAATCAGGCAAGCAACCGCACCTCTTGTGGCCTCGGGCCCCTCTGGTGGTGGAGCGGATGGCGGGAGTGGGAGACCACAGAATCTGCCTCGTGCTTCATCGTCGGGGGGTGATACTGGGGCTGCCGGGGTCGGGAGCAAAGGGGGGGACCAAGCAGGTCCCTCCGGAATGGTCGCTGGCCCGTCTGGGTCTGGTGGGGGAGGCAGGGTGCCTCCGCCCCCGGCACCGACTAAGCCAGGGACCAAAAACGCTGGCAAGGGTAAACGACCCGCCAGCGGCAAAACCACTGGGAAGGGCAAACAACCTGCCAGTGGAAGACCGGCACCTGTGAAGACCAGCAAAAAGGATTCACAGGGAAAGGCTACCCCTCCCCCTGGGCCGTCAAAATGATGCCCCCAGGGGTGAAGTGCTTACAAGCAAATCTACAACACTCCAAGGCAGGATCATACCTCCTTGGGAAGTGTATCCGTAGTGAAGGACTGGATATAGCCTTCATTCAGGAACCATGGCTGGCAGGCACAAGCGTTTGTGGGCTTAGTAACCTGCCAGGCAAGATAATTTACAATTGCCCTGGGGTCGAACCCAGAGCGTGTATGTTTATCAACAACAGGATTGAGAATTTCATCCTGACTAAATTCTGCACAAGGGACGTGACAACAGTTCTTGTGAATATTCCGGTGGACTGTGGCAGACTAGAGATAGTGGTCTGCTCAGCCTACTTTCCGGGGGATTCGATAGAATGTCCACCTGTAGTGGTCCGCCAGCTGGTGGACCACTGCAGTAGGAAAAACTACCACCTCTTGGTGGCATGTGACGCAAATGCGCACCACACGGTGTGGGGCAGCACAGATGTTAACTGGAGAGGGGAACGTCTACTGGACTTCCTCTTGGCGGAGGCTCTTCTAGTTAATAACAGGGGAGCCGAACCAACCTTTGTGACTAAAAACCGTTCAGAGGTACTGGACATTACGTTCAGCTCTAACTCTCTGGGAAACAAAATCTCGGATTGGAGGGTTTCCCGTGAACCCTCAGGCTCGGACCACAGACATATTCAATTTTCAATTGAGTCTGGTCCAAGAGCGACGGTGGAATATAGAAACCCTAGAAGCACCGATTGGGGTGGATTTAAACGCTCCTTAGGTGTCCAACTGGGATACATTTCTTCCGTCACCAACTCTCGTGAGGACGTTGAGAGACTAGCTGAGGACCTAGTCCTTACTATAAACTCGGCGTATGAAGAAAACTGCCCACTAAGGAGGAAACCTGATAACAGGAAAACTGCTTGGTGGAACCCAGCCCTTGAAAAACGAAGAAAAGAAGTTCGGAGACTATTCAACCGAGCTAAGGTATCCGGCAACTGGGACAACTATAGAAACACTCTGACAAACTACAACAAAGAAATAAGAAGGGCAAAGAGAGATTCTTGGAGAAGGTTCTGCGGGGAAGTCAAGGCTACCCCGGAGAGTGCCAGACTCCACAGAGTCCTCTCCAGAGATCCGTCAGGAGGGCTGGGATCTATCTCTAGATCTGATGGTCGTCTTACAGACTCTGGAAAAGAGACGTTAGAGATCCTTGCGAGGACACACTTCCCAGATTGTCGCATACTTGATGAGTCGGATAGCGGTTCTACCTGTGCTTCCCAGGAGCGGCGTTGTAGGCCGTGCCGGGAAGACTGGAGAAATGCCAAACTGATCATCAACCCTGGGACCTTGAGATGGGCGATTCGCTCACACAAACCTTTCAAGGCCCCCGGCGAGGATGGCATCTTCCCTGCTCTGCTTCAGCAGGGGGAAGACGACCTCCTTCCATACTTAATCAAACTCTTTAGAGCCAGTGTTGCCTGGAACTTTATCCCGACAAGCTGGCGTAAGGTTAGGGTTGTGTACATCCCTAAAGTGGGCAAAGTTTGCTCACAACCTAACTCATACAGACCGATAAGCCTAACGTCTTTCGTTCTGAAAACCCTCGAGAAGATACTGGACCGCTACGTCAGGGGCAGTGTACTAACACTGAATCCTCTGAGTGAGCACCAATACGCCTTCCAGAGTGGTAAATCAACTGATCTGGCCCTAAACAACTTGGTGGGAAGGCTGAAGCAATCTCTTGACCACAAGGAGACTGCTCTAGTGGCCTTCCTGGACATCGAGGGTGCTTTTAACGCACCGCTCACGTACTCGCTCTGTGAAGCAGCGCGGGCGAGGGGAGTATCAGACCTCATTGTGGAATGGATAAGATCCATGCTGACTAACAGACTCATCTCCACGTCCCTGTGTGGGGACATAGTGAGATTCGTTGCCAGAAGGGGCTGTCCACAGGGAGGAGTACTTTCCCCACTGCTGTGGTCTCTTCTGGTGGACGACTTACTGGCCATAATAGGCACGCTGGATGTATATGTCCAAGCGTACGCCGACGACATAGTCATTATGACCACGGGCCGGGATGACTCAGTCCTGGTCGAGAGCCTATCAGAGGCACTGACAGCAACACAAGGCTGGTGTGAGGGGGAACAGTTAAACGTGAACCCTCGAAAGACCTTGATTGTGCCATTCACCAGGAAAAGGAAACTTAATATAGCTTCCATCACTATGAATGGAATTAACATCCCGTTTGCGGATGAAGCCAGATATCTGGGTGTTATCCTGGATAGAAAGCTGAACTGGAACTCACACCTGGATAGGGTGATCCATAAGGCTAGGCACTCTCTATGGGCATGCCAACGGACTTGTGGAAAGAGGTGGGGACTGGCGCCGGAACAGCTCCACTGGTTGTACGTGATGGTGGTGAGACCACAAATCACTTACGGCAGCATTGCTTGGTGGGAGTGTACTGTAAAGGTGCAATCTCAGCTGAAGCTTGCGAAAATTCAGAGATCTGCGTGCTTGATGGTGACAGGGGCTTTTCGCTCCACTCCCACCGCAGCCATGGAACGCCTAATGGACCTCGCCCCTCTTCACCTGGTGATCAGGAGCGTGGCCCGGATGGTGACATACAGACTTCTGCATACAGCTCACAACGAGCCAGATGCGATCGGCTACGTGCCTAGTTCTCTGCAGACTGAATTGGAGGTCAACGAGATAATGGGCATGCGATCGGACGTATCTAAAACCAGAACCTACACAGAGTGGCCCTACCGAGTTGTTTTTCCCAGTAGAGACGACTGGGCCGTCTCTGAGACCCGACTGCTTGAGGGTCCCTGCTGGTTCACAGACGGCTCCGCTACCACCCAAGGGGTGGGAGCGGGAGTCAGCGGTTGCAGAATTGCTAGGGGTGAATCCATCAGCCTGGGTAGTTTTGCGACTGTCTTTCAAGCAGAAATTTTCGCCATTGATCACTGTGCGAAGCTCATACTTGAGAAAGGTTGGGCTCACGGATCAATCAAGATCCTATCGGATAGCCAAGCAGCCTTGAAGGCCTTGACTTCATACAAATGCAAATCCCTGCTTGTGCAGGATTGCCGGACCACACTCGCTGAACTTGGAGGGCGCTGCAGGCTGCAGCTCTTGTGGGTCCCGGGCCACTCAGGCATAAAGGGTAATGAGATGGCGGACTCACTGGCGGCACGGGGGGCTTCCGTGGGGCTCATTGGACCTGAACCGGCCTGCGGCATCTCTCTCAGAACAGCGGCGAAGGAAAACAACAGATGGGTGGACCAAAAGGTCCAAGAAATCTGGAGCAGCATACCTGGACACAGACATGCTCGCTCATCAATTACTGGCCCATCAGCTGAAAGAGCCAGAAAATGGCTCAAATTCTCTAGGGTGGACCTGAGAATCCTTACAGCTGTATACACGGGCCATTGTGGCCTCAGGAAACACCTCAATACACTGGGGTTGACTGAGGACTCCGAGTGCAGACTTTGCCTGGAGGACGACGAGTCTATCGAACACATCATGTGTGACTGCCCCGCTGGGGACAGGATCAGATTGGAGGAACTAGGAGTCCACAAACTGACACTGAGGGAACTGGACAAGTTCTCACCCACCAGACTCATATCCCTCATCAAGAGACTTGAGCTTGTGGGTGAAGTATAGTTTATATACTAAAGGTGTGCCACAATAGACCGATTGGTCGCAGTGGAGGGGCGGGTGTCGTCTGCCCAGCACAACCCATAATAATAAATAATAACACATGTTTAACTCTAAGCTCTATATCACTTATCGTTATTTCACCTTTTGTCTCTCCAGGCTGCTCTCCTGTACCGGCTGTGATAATCATGGAATTGCTATCGTTGCGAGCCCTGATTAACCTAATGAGCTGTTTACCACATATTGCTTTCGGATAATCATTGAACATGTTGAGCAAATGTTTGAGAGGTATACGTATTGCAAATGAGCCATCATCATTTTGCAATGGCTCATCAGGGAAATTCCATCCTGCTTCATTTAATTCACTATTATCACCTTTCTCATAGCACAAAAATCCTCTTATTTGAAGAAATTTAGCGCATACAAGTGGAATCAAATCATCGCGGATGCCAGAACCTATGCAAAGAAAACAACTTCATTTGAGTATCTCTTTTCTTCAAGATTTATCACGAGTCGTAAAGCTCAAAGCCATATTCTATGTAAACGAGACTGGAGTGATGAATATGATGAGGATGAATTATGTATATGGCGAAATTATTATCATATTAAAGAGTTTAATTTATTTTTGTGTAAAATTTGCTTTAAAATTTTTCTAAAAGAATTGAAAAGGAGAAGGTTTGATTCAAAACTGTTCAGCATTCGCGATCACTCCCATTTATACATTAGCCAACACAATCTATATAAATTGTATAGAAATAGAAAATATTGGTGTAACGCAGATTTTGATAGAGTTCTTTTTGATATATACGATAAGAATACATGTTGTGATAGATTGCATGATTTAGTGCCTAATACTGCAACTAATTTCAAAGCACATTCCAAACGATTTATAGACTCTGCAGATGAAGATAGTGACATAGATTGTTAGAATTGATAAAAATGTTGATGCTATTAATCTGAAAGATATGTAGAATCTGGAGATGTTAATAGTGATATAGATGAATTGAATTGTTAAAAAAAATGTAAATAAACTATTATGTACAGGTTGTTTTTTATTTTTTATTCCTCATGTACTGATACAATATACAAGCACATCTACAAGAACCAAAAGATTCACAAATTCGACAAGCCAATCCATCCACTTGATCTTCACTTAGGTCTGCACCAATGCACTTGAGAGGGCAACAATATCTTGATCCCTCTATAATGTTGAAACTTCTTTCCTCAGTCATTTTGCTGCACAGGTTAGTATCACTTTCCGTGCAGATTATGGTTAGCCCACAACTGAGACATTTCACATGTTCTTTATCAAATAAAAATTTACCACTAGGACACAAAGCATTTTTCAGATTTCTCAGACTATATAAAGTTGTCAAAAATAAAAGTGTAGTAGATAAGTGAAATCCAATGAAAATGTATCTCACAATTAATTCATAGAGTGAACCTTCCATGGTGACCGACACTTGATAAATAAGCTATAAAAGTGTGGATGTACTTTATTCTGAACTCATTAATATGCTAACGTTTAGAGAGGGAGGAGGTCTTGTTGATACACCCATTAATAAGTTACCTATTGAACTGCATATACCCGGTGGTTACAAATTCTGCGGACCTGGTACAAAGTTAGAAAAACGTTTACGTGAGGGACAGAAGGGTATCAACCCGCTCGATGAGAGTTGTATGGAACACGATATATTTTATTCGCAGCAAAAGGATTTGGCGGAAAGACATAAAGCAGATAAAATTCTAGAGGATAAGGCTTGGCAACGTGTAAAATCAGGAAACGCTTCAGTTGGTGAAAAAACTGCAGCACTCATAGTTGCAGGTGTAATGAAAGCTAAACGCAAGCTAGGAATGGGTTTCAAAGAGAAAAAGACGTTCAAGAGAAGCTTAATAGTTCCCTTAACAAAGGCGTTGCGCAAGTCACCTAATAGTGATGATATAAAAAAGTCATCATTGATAGCATTAAAAGCAGCCCGAGCTGCTATCAAAAAAGCCGGGGGGAAGAAGAACATCAGAGTGCCTCGAATTATTCCATTCAAGTCAGGCGGCATATTGCCGTTGATGCCAATTCTTGCTGGTTTGAGCACTTTGGGCAGCTTACTTGGCGGTGGAAGTGCTGTTGTCAAGACCTTTATCGATGCCAAAAACGCAACAAAAAAGTTGGCTGAACATCAACGTCACAACAAGGCGATGGAAGCGGTAGGACATGGTCTTTATGTGAAAAAATATAAGAAGGGTTATGGGCTCTTTGTTAAAAAACAAAAAAACTAATTGCGAAGCTACCCAATAGAGCATTATTTGACCATGAGTTGGTTGATTATGCGAAAAAATTGAAAATTCCAAACTTTCGAGGTGTATTCATGCGTGATGATTTATTAAGAAGAAGACGTTCTAGGTTGAAGGAATGTGGTATCATCAACTTGGATTGTTCAGATGGACCTGGAACACATTGGGTAGCATATAGCAAAGAAGGAAACGATGCAGAGTATTTTGATTCTTTTGGGGATCTGAAACCTCCGAAAGAATTGGTTAAATATTTAGGTGATTGTGATATAATCTACAACAGAAATGTATATCAGACATATAATACATCCAATTGTGGTAAATTATGTTTGCAATTTTTGTTGAGTAAAATTAATAAAGCATAAATAGTGTTATTTTGATAATCAATCATCAGTCATGTCGACAGTATTCACATTGAAAGGACGTAGTTCGACACTATCAGCAGATTTTGTGCCCCCAATCGAACTAGATCCCAATCATCAGTATGGTATTGCTTTAATTGGTTTTTATTCATACAATACAATACCAAACATTGAAGAAAATACGTATTTATATTATTCAGAAACATCTGCAGAAGGGGAAAAAAAGCTCCAGATCCCTAGTGGAACATACGAAATTTCCGATATTGAAAATTATCTTGGAAAATACTTGGTTGAAGAGAGCGAGAGGAGCGAAAGAGATAAAATCTTTTACCTGAGACCAAACAATACAACGTTGAAGTGTGAAATTTTCCATCGGTCGATATCTATTGATTTTACCAAAAGCATTGTACTAGGTAAGCTTTTGGGCTTTTCTCAAAAACATTTGGTAGCAGGAGTCGAACATCAGTCTGATTTGCCTGTGAATATAGTTCCAGTACGCTGTATTCATATAGATTGCAGTCTTGCTCAAGGATCATTTTACAACAATAAAATTTGTCACACCATCTACGAGTTTTCAGTTGGTGTTGATCCAGGATACGCTATTGATATAACACCGCAACACTTGATTTATCTACCTGTGAATAGCAACGGAACAATTGACAATATCACTTTGACTATACTAGATCAGGATTTCAACTTTGTGAATTTTCGAGGTGAAGAGATTATTGTTCGACTAGAACTGAGGAAATGGTCTTGATTTTCCCCCAATATCAACATAATAAATATGTAACCCAGTCTAGGGAAAGCGCATTAGTACAACAACACCGCTCGAAGAAACAGCAGCAGCTTACGAGATTATCCCAGAGAAATAAAAGAATACTACAATCGCTCGGCTATGTTGTCAGACCACACCTTTGACATTTATCGATCGGTAGATAAAGATGATTCAATCGTTCGTGTAGAAAATCGAACATACCTTCCATTCATAAAATCATTCAACAATAATGATACGATTGAAATTGTTATTAACCGACCAGATGTATGGTTTCTAATGTATGAATCTGCACTTTTCATAAGGGGACAATTGAAAAAAACCTCGGGCGCCGGAACTTTGAAATTGGTGAATAATTATGGTGCTTTTCTGTTTGACTCGATAACCTACGAATTATGTGGCACTGAACTTGAAACTGTTAAAGACCCTGGACTTGTATCACTAATAAGAGGATTTTTGTGCTATGAGAAAGGTGATAATAGTGAATTAAATGAAGCAGGATGGAATTTCCCTGATGAGCCATTGCAAAATGATGATGGCTCATTTGCAATACGTATACCTCTCAAACATTTGCTCAACATGTTCAATGATTATCCGAAAGCAATATGTGGTAAACAGCTCATTAGGTTAATCAGGGCTCGCAACGATAGCAATTCCATGATTATCACAGCCGGTACAGGAGAGCAGCCTGGAGAGACAAAAGGTGAAATAACGATAAGTGATATAGAGCTTAGAGTTAAACATGTGTATCCTAATGATGAAATCAAACTCAATCTACTCTCCATGATAAAAAGTGATAAACCCATTTTACTTCCCTTTCGGAAATGGGAAGTTCATCAACTTCCTGCCCTTACTGTCGAAGCTACTCAAGAATTATGGAGTATTAAAACGGGCACAGTTGTGGAATGTCCTCGTTATGTTATATGCTGCTTTCACTCTGATCGAAAAGATAACCCCGCTAAAGATCCAAATTACTTTGAAAATATTGACATTTCAGATATACGTGTATTACTCAATGGTGAATATTATCCTCAAGAAAGGTTACGATTGAATTTCGACCAAAATGACTATGGCGAAGCTCATTATAATTATTGTGAATTTACAAACACTTATACTGGTAGAACAGGCAATACTGCGGTGCTCGATTATGGGGAATACAGACAAGATTTATTTTTACAATTGATTGTTCCAAACGAGATGATAGTTATAAATTTTCCACCGTTGACGTTAAATTGGAGATTGAAGCGAGAAAAGGTTTTCCAGCCAACACCAGGGTGTACTGCATCATTGTTCACGACAACGTCATCGAGTACCACCCACTAAGCGAAATTATAAGAAAATTAACAAACTTTTGAGGATTCAGTTCAGCTGAAGCAGTCACCGTAACAAGATGAAATTGGCAGTAGTAGATTTTCAAGGTTTCACAATTAATGGCAGCTTTCAACCAAAAGAGATATGTGTGAATAATGGGCATCAAATTGCACATTTTTTAGTGAAACCTGAAGTAAAATTCTTATCTTTATCGATGCAAGATCAGAAGGTAGTAAGATGGTTGGAGAAAAATCTTCATGGAATAAAATATAATCTTGGTTGTGGTGTGGAACTCAGTGATGTTGGTGATATTCTTAGGAGATTACTCTCAGATGTTGATATAGTTTATGTAAAGGGTAGCCAAAAAAAGGAATATTTATTGGGGATTGGACTGTCGACCCTTGTTATCGATCTGAATCAGCTTCATCCACCACCTCCAAATCTAACGATGCAACGACCTTTGTGTATGTATCATGATGGAAATGTATCACGCATGTGCAGCATGGCAAACTGCAGAGACATATTTAATTGGCTTTGGAATGCTATCCCCCATTAAATAACTAAACACACACACACACACACACACACACGAAGAAAAATGTTGAAAGAAGAATATGCGGAGGAAGAACTGTCCCTAAGCAAAGATGGAAACAACCACGATCGAGATCAAAATATAATTATTCAATTTGAGAAGCTTTCCCTTCAACAATCTGAGGATCGACGAAATAACAATTCATCATGTATCTGGCAATCGTTAGTTTTTCATAATAAATCTAGATTTTCACGTCTTTCAACATCAACATGTAAAAAGAAAAGAGCTATTTTGAATAGAATTTGAAATCAGTTTATCTTTATATTCACCCACCACCTCCTAAAAA
The DNA here is from genome assembly GCA_937662695.2 of Halyzia sedecimguttata. Lineage (NCBI taxonomy): Eukaryota > Metazoa > Arthropoda > Insecta > Coleoptera > Coccinellidae > Halyzia > Halyzia sedecimguttata. The sequence continues at coordinate 27,279,204 of OW569420.2, read as the reverse complement.
TTATCAGTTCCATTCAAGATGCGAATTAAACAACATCAAAAATCTTTACCTGTATGTAATTTAGATATTTTTGAAGATCAACCAAAATTTAATAAAAATGGTGATTTATTTCCAGCCAATTGTAGATTTTTGATTGTAGGTCCAAGTGGTTGTGGAAAATCCAACGCACTTTTATCCTTACTTTTTCATCCTAATGGCCTTAAATTCGAAAATGTTTACATATTCTCGAAAAGTTTATATCAACCAAAATATCAGCTACTCGAAGAAGTGTTGAATGGCGTTCATGGTATAGGTTATCACAGTTTTAGAGAAAATGATGAAATCATAGATACTGTAGACGCTAAAGAAAATTCCATTTTCATATTTGACGATATATGTAACAGCAAGCAAGACAAAATCAGGTCCTACTACTCTATGGGTAGACATAAAAAAATTGATGTTGCTTTTCTATGTCAGACATATGTGTCAATAAATAAACATCTGATTCGAGACAATGCAAACATAATTGTTGTATTCAGAAGTGATGATGTGAATTTGCGTCACATTTTCAACGAAAACATATCCCCCGATATGAGTTATGAAAAATTTAAAGAAATTTGTTCCGTATGCTGGAGCACCGATAATTATGGTTTTTTAATGATCGTTAAAGACTGCAACTTGCATGATGGGCGATATCGACATGGTTTCGATAAATTCATCAACATAAAGGAAAATTAATCAGTTTATAAGCATCATGTCGAGTGGCAAGTCAACACAACATCGCAAACTCAAACTTAGACGGCTCATCAATGATGTTAGAAGGAAATATTTAGCATTTAAATTGGGTCGTTCTGAAGAGGATGAATCGATAAATCGAATGGTTTTTCCTATTACGAAACGTATTGATGAGATGAAAGAACAATTTAAGCAGCAACCATCGCCAGCGGCACCCAAAACTGAATCCATAAAATCTATGCCGGCAAAAACCAACAAAAAAGAACTAGAATATTCCATGCCATTTTCGAAAGAGAATTATGAGGATGGCGTAGATAATGAATATTATGACTATGATGAAGATGATACTGCACAAATGCCCTACAATGAAATCAATAATTCTGGCAACTCCTTGGAAGACTATCCAAAAAATATTCGGGGCTATATTCAGAAATTGTGGAATAGAGACCCACAAATAGATTACATATATGGCCCTAAATATGAACACCGCAACTCTACGTGGAGTCTAGGTAGTAGTTCACTCAATTTCGACCTTCATAGTGGTGATATTATTATCGATGGTAAATATAATTATCATAGTAGTCAGGGGCTCCTCAAACTGCTATTCAACAAGGAACCTGTTGGATTTAGACCAGACGATGAAGAAAACTACAAACAGATATTGGATATCACAAGCGTGCATAGAAGATTGTTCAATCCATCGAAACAAATCAAAGCAAGCAATGCCCGCAAATATAAAAATATTATACAGAAACTTGGTGGTGGAATGATGCGATACAACGATAAAGCGATAGAGTATAGATATTGGAACAACATTAATGAATTAGTTGATCGTTTGTGTTTATTGCATGCGTCAAAAGAAGCTGGTAATAACTCAAGCGATAACGAAATCGAAGCAATCGTTGAGGAGTTGCGCGAAGCGGGAATTATATATTAAGTGTTGCTTATTGCACTGAAAATCATTTCACCTACAACAATGGACAAATTTGGTAGGGTATCATTATCTCGTAGGATCTCCTCAGCGAAATGGGCGCGGCCTGGTTATACTTTTCCCATGACCAGTGATGGTGATTATGACTTTACCGGACATAAATTGTGTAATGTTGATGAGCCTATAAGAAAATCTGACGCTGCCAACATGAATTATGTTGATTTAACGGCAAAAAGGATACTTGAAGACCTAGGTAAATTGGGCATTGTATTTTATCAGTATAAGGGTGTTATTGAAACGAAATGTGAAAAACTTGGAGGCGAATTGGAAAACACTAATCATAACAATATTGAAATGTACAAGAAACTTAATGAACAACTTGATTACGTCTCAAAGCAGATACACATAATCGAACAAAAAACTGTTGCTGAAAGATTTGATATCGATAGAAAAATTAACGAAATAAAAGCTTCAATCGAAACCCTGAATCGTAAGTTGGGTACTGAAAGCCACAAAGATGCCACCATCCAGAGAAATAGCGCAAGTAGTTAAGGAACTTCATCGACCTGCACGCAAAAATTTTCCTCGACGAAGAACTATCATCAAGGGGTTAGATGATCTCTGGCAAATGGATTTAGGACAGCTTGATCGGCTCGCCACAAGCAATGATGGTTATAAATATTTTCTGGTCGTAATTGATTGCTTCTCGAAATTTGTATGGGTTAGACCGGTGAAAAGAAAAACAGGCGAAGAGGTGACTTTGGCTTTTCTCGATATCCTTGAACATAATGACGGTCGAAAGCCCATAAATTTGCAGTCTGATCAAGGAAAGGAATTCTTCAACAGACAATTTCAAGAACTAGTTAGAAAACATAACATTAATCATTATAATACCTACAGTGATAAGAAAGCAGCAATAGTGGAACGAGTGATAAGAACATTGAAAGAGGCGCTTTTCAAGAAATTCAGTTTGAGAGGAACTTATCGGTGGATTGACATACTTCAAGACGTTGTGAATGTATATAATAATAAAATACATCGAACGATTGGAATGAAACCAAGTGATGTAAACAAGAAAAATGAGGGTGACATATATAAATTCGCATACAGTCACATAAAAATAGCGGCACCTCATAAATTTCAAACGGGCGATATTGTACGTATAAGTAAATTTAGACATGTTTTTACAAAAGGATATCTCCCACAATGGACTACCGAACTATTTAAAATTATAAAAGTTCAATTGACCAACCCCGTAAGTTACCTAATTGAAGATTTAACAGGCAGACCTATAAGTGGAGCTTTCTACCAAGAAGAATTGCAAAAGACAAAGCAGCCTGATGTTTATTTGGTTGAAAGAGTATTGCGCAGGCGTGCAGACAAGGTTTTGGTGCGATGGCTGGGAATGGGTGAAGAACATGATTCCTGGATTCAGTCAGAAAACAAACTTTGAATAACCATGCTATCGCCAATATATGAGTCGGTGCTAAGTGAAAATTCTGATCACGAATCATGTAATTTTGAAGTTACAAACGAAAAGCACTACCTGTTGAACGGCCAGTTCCACCTAGAAATTGAATGTGGATTAGGGTCTGCTTCTTTATACATCGATTGTGGTATAAGTCCAGCGAGACAATTCACACCTGCTGTTAAGCTGAGCTGTAATGACTGCGTGATATCCTTTGATGATTGGGAATGGGAGTCATTTATTGCAATAATCGAAAATGGTTATCAACAAGAATGTGGAGCTACAGTTGTACGATGTGCTGGCGAATGTATGATTACTAGCGTAACAAAATGGGGAAACTGCATATATTTCAGTGAAGTTGACTTGAATAAGCTATCTCAATTGAATCGACTGATAATTATCGGTCGTCTGGAAATGTTGAAATATCTCCGAATGACTTTGTATTACTTTAAATTTGTGGACACCATCAAAGAATTGATACGAAACTCCAGCAAAAATAACAACAACAACAATTCTGTTGAAGATTTCATAAATGCTTTCTGTAGAATCAATCCTTGTGTTCAGAGTTATGCAATTTTAGAATGTATGTACTTTTATAGGAATAAAGTATTGAACGATGTAGATAATTAACATTATGTTGAGTCAATAAAAAATCTCATACTGAAATTATTTTTTAATAGTCAAACCATGTAATTTCCACTCGAAGCACCACCACCACCACCACCTGTATATTCAAATCCCTCGATCCAATCCGTACACCCAGCTTGCACCGCGTAAACCAAAAGATTCACAAACGATAAATGCCTACCCAATAATAATCCGAATAAAATTTCAATGTAAATCGTATTTCACAGATTGATATTATTCTATGTATGAATTCTCATAATGTCAACTTGACAGAAGGTAACTTCAAAAATATTGGGGTTGAAATACTCGTATTTCAGTATGAATACATTGATTCCCAACTCTGAGAAACCAATACCAGATATAATTTGTCCGTTTGAACTAGAGCGCCAGAAAGCTCGGGGCTTGAACCCATTTTTATGATAACCTGAAAGTCCCTGAGAGCCCCTCCCAATTAACAATTCCAATACAGGAGAATGGACAATGCGCGCAAAAGTTCACGTTAATTTCAATCATGCGTCACTCTCCCTTTATAGCACCAAACATCCCAAATTCTTACGACCCCCGTGGCGTAGCGGTAAGGACCCCGGACTCTCACCCAAACTCCCCGGGTTCATATCCCGCGTCCATCCAGAAAATTTTTCATGACGTCATCCGCCCGACGCATCAGACCCCCAGACACCATTAAGGGAGGTCATAGGTCAACTTTGGTCGGGAACCCGCCTAGTCCCTCTACTTACGTTCGACGAGCGAATGGTCTCGAGACCCGCTTCCCGTTTGTTTAATTGGGTAACTTGAATAACGTCGAACCCCATGTCAGTTAATTGTATTGGCGCTCTAGTTCCTCAGAACTGAGTGCTGATCAATTTGCCCAAATGTCTGTAATTTTCGAATTTTTGGCTGAAAATGGTTTCAAACGATTTGGTTCGGCTCACTGATCAAGAATCCGAGGTCAAAATCGATTCTGTCCGGCCGGCCGGCCGTAGGAACGATAACTCTCGAGCGAAAGGAGTTAGAGGATTGAAATTTGCAAGGTGGGTTTGGAGCGTAAATATCTCGGACATGTTCGTAAATGGGCGAAATCCATAAAGCGGTTTCGGAGTTATGGCCAATTTTAGTAAAAATATTTTTTATGTATATTTCCGAAACCGATCACTCGATCTATCTGAAATTTAGCATCAAATTGTAGAATCATGACCTTTATACGCATGTGAAGTTTTGTATTGACCAGGTTACCGCAAAGTGAAAAAAAAAATTTTGAAAATTAAAAAAAAAATGTCTTCAATAACTCTCGAACGGAATGAGCTAGGCAGTTGCAATTTTCAGAGTAGGTTAGGGAGATGAATATCTCGGTTAAGTTCGTTATTGGGCAAAATAGGCCTGATGGTTTAGGAGTAACAAAAAAACAATTTTTTTTTAAGCAACAAATTTCAAAAACAATTTTAATTTAAGATGCAGTTCCAACATATAAATCCATTGATGTCATTTTCAACTCCAACAAGCTAATACTCTCGGAGATATGATTTTTCGAAATTTCAATAATAAATCGTACTTCTATGTTTTCACAGAATGTTATAATTATTCTATCTAAGCTTTATTATATGATCTGTGTTCATACTCGTACATGTCATCCTGTTCTATAAGAGAGAGTCAAATTCATTTCAGTTATTTTAATTTGATTTCTTCTATGGTGCAGTTCTCATTCTCAGATTGCTCATTTAATTTTGATAAATAAACTATTATTTGAATTGAATTTCCTTTATGATGCAGTTCTATGATAAGAACACATTGATATAATTCCCAACTCTGAGAAACCAATACTTTCGGAGATATAATTTGTCTGTTTGAACTAGAGCGCCAGAAAGCTCCTGTCCACAGGGCTTGAACCCATTTTTTTTACGTATTAGTTGAACTCCTAGTCTCATCTTACATAGCACCAGCCTGTGTCCACCTCCCACGTCCGGAGAGGCGAGTGATCGTACGTCCAGGATCTGCGTTGGGTGGATGTTTCTATTGGTTATGATGTGGTCTATAGTGGACTGTTGATCTCTAGAAATGGACCACGTTATCTTGTGTTGGATCTTGTGGGGAAAGAATGTGTTGTTTATTTGTAGTTCAAATTGACTGCAAGTTCCTAGAAGAAGTTCGCCATTTTCATTTGATATGGATTCATTAAATCTTTGCGTAATCCCGTCGATGATCTGATTTCCGATCCTAGAGTTGAAGTCTCCGGCTAGTATGAGTTTATTTTCTCGGGGTATGGTGTTTAGTATGACTTCTAACTGGTTGTAGAACTTTTCCCGTTCCACCTTGGGTTTACCAATATCGGGTGCGTATACACTTACAATATCAATTTTTTTCTTCTGTATTTCCAATGTTACATGTATAAGTCGGTCATTTATGTAAGCTATGTTCGTTATGTGTTGCTCATATTTCTCGTGTATCAGAAGTCCCACCCCAGATTTGGCTCTCTCGTTTCTTTCTTTTCCACTATAGATAAGTATGTACTCGCTGTATTTTGTTGTTCCGTTTCCCTTCTTTTTGGCGCTCTAGTTCCTCGGAACTGAGTGCTTATCAATTTGCCCAAATGTCTGTAATTTTCGAATTTTTCGATGAAAATGGTCTTAAACGATTTGGTTCGACTCACTGATCAAGAATCCGTGGTCGAAATTCATTCTGTCCGGCCGTCCGGCCGGCCGGTCCGGCCGTAGGCACGATAACTCTCGAACGGAATGAGCTAGACAGTTGAAATTTTCAGAGTATGTTTGAGGGATAAATATCTCGGCTAAGTTCGTTATTGGGCAAAATCGGACAGATGGTTTCGGAGTAACAAAAAAAAATTTTTTTTTACAGAACAAATTCCAAATTAAATTTTTTTCAATAAGCAGTTTTACCATAAGAATCCATTCATATCATTTTTAACTCTAACAAACTTATACTTTCGGAGATATGATTTTTCAAAATTTCAATGATAGAATTATTCTGTGGCTATTCTATGAATTGTTATAATGTCAACTTTGACGTTGTCTCATTGTAATTCATTCCAGTAATGGTATCAATATGAGAATTAGAATATTATCATACTTTTGTTGGTTGATATTTTCATGCCGATGGTCAATCCATATGATGATGGGAATGGTAATATTGAGTTCAGAATATCTCCACTAAAAACAAAACTGGAATTGAGGAATGAATATCTCGGATGAGTTCGTTGTTGGGTAGAATTCGTCAAATTCATTTCAGCTATTTTAATTTGGTTTCTTCCATGGTGCAGTTCTCAGATTGCTCATTTAATATTGATAAATAAACTATAATTTGAATTGAATTTCCTTTATGATGCAGTTCTATCATAAGAATACATTGATATAATTCTCAACTCTGAGAAACCAATACTTTCGGAGATATAATTTGTCTGTTTGAACTAGAGCGCCAGAAAGCTCCTGTCCACAGGGCTTGAACCCATTTTTTACTTCAGATATTGCACATATATCCAATCGGAGTCTTTGCACTTCCATGAGGACTTCGTGATCCCTTGAATTCCAGGAGTTGATGTTCCAACATCCCACTCTTAATGTATTCCATTCTCGTTTCTTCCGTATTCTCCAATATGTCTGCATATTTTTCCACTAATGAAAGGAGCATAGGTTCTCCACTCTTCCTGAAATTCGCTGCACGTGTATTCGTATTACTGTTTCCAGAACGAGTTTCTGAAACAAATAATAATCATTTTGGAGTATAATTCGGTGCAGTTTCCAAATACTTCTGGTTGTATACAAAATATTTCAATAGCCACTGACATATCTCCTATATAATTTACTTACCCATACTTGTACTGTTCCTTTCAGTGTGCTGTTTGGCACTTGCCCTAGTTAACATTATTGAAGATTATCTGCATAGACTAAATACCCTTAGACACTTCTCGCACGTTGTAGCCGGCGATACTATTTTTTATAACCGATACCTAAACCACGGTGTAGACAGTAACATTTTGTATACCACGTCTTTCATTTCTGAATACGCGCGAAATTTGAATTTCTGACTTAACGATTTGTATTGAATATTGCTGACAGCAGTACCCTTTTAATCCCATTTTATTTTTCAATTCGGGTTGGAATTAATGAAATATTCCTTGAAAATGTAAAGACAACCCGAATTAAAAAATTAAATGAGATTAAACAGTTAGTGCTGTCAGCATATGGGTTAAAATAGTCAGTACATGTGTATAGTTTAGGTAGAATTAAGGACAAATGGTTGATAATTTTTTCCTAAAGTGCTTTAATGAAACATATATACAGAATTCACAATAGTGGTATTCTTTTTACCTTGTTGCATCTCAATAGATGCATAGAATCTTGGTTCTTGCCTTCTAACTACTGAGTCAGAACTGAGAATCTCAGTTAATCTCAGCTGAAATTGGTAAAAAGAATACCACTAATTTGATTACATATACCATACATGATAATATTTTAATGAAAATTATAATAATTAATTAATATTAATGAAAAAAATTGGTTCAAGCCCTGTGGACAGGAGCTATTGGGCGCATCTTCATCTTCCTTGTGGCCCGTACTGACCAGTAAAGAAAAAAAGCAGTATCATGTTGAATACCTTAATATTATTCTGGAACACAAATTTTCCATTACAATAATCTTCATCTAGCCTCTATTTAGTATCAATTCCTGTAGAACGTGATCATAATAAGTGTTTTCCATATAATAAAATGTGTTTGAACTTGGTATGTAGGAAATCTGACATCAATTATTGGAATTAATTGATTTGACAAACAGCCGTCAAATGAGGTAAATAGATTTTTGTGACGATTTTCTGTGACCATAGAACGTCAAAACACGCTGGAATGTGAATTTTAAGCAATATCTTCTGGAATTGAGATCGTATCGAACTGAAATTTTGCACACTCGTGTAGAATGCTTGATTTAACGTCGGTACAAATTTTTTTATTAAAAAATTTTCCAACTGCCCGATCCCAACAATACTTAGATAATATTATATCCATAAATTAAGCATTTCATTATTTCATTTCTTGAAATAGGTACCTTATCAAGTCGATCAACATCGTCCTTCTTTCGACGTCTAAACTATGACTTGATTCTTTATGTTTATGTCTTTGAATTTGTTTTCGGTGGAATTCAAAGAGTTCATAGAATAATCGATGAAAATACTGTGAGAGACCCAGGAAATTTGACACATTTTGTCTTATATCTCCAGAAATTGAAATCGTATAGAGCCAAAATTTTGCACAATGTTGCAAAATACTACAATTGACGTTAGTACAAGTTTTTGTTGCAATCTGATGAATAGTTCACGAAAAAAAAATTTTTTTTTCGAAAAAATTAAAAGAAATATTTTTTTAAAAATTACCAACATTTCGATCACAACAGAATTTTGCCAAAAGTTGCGCGTTTATATCTTCGAACTGACTACCAAGTTTCGATTCAACATCTTCTTTAGTTCCTGAAATATCAGGGAAATAACCTCAAAATTTGAAATGTCTATAACTTCTAAACCGTCCGGCCGATTTTGCCCGTTAACGAACTTAACCGTCGCATTTTGATCAGAAACCTACCCTGAAAGTTTGAAGTCGATAGGACCTTCGGTGCTTCGGTGCTATGTTAAAGCATTAACGGATGTTAATGCTTTAACATATTCTATGCTCACATTTGTGTCTCTTCTTCGGGCCTCCATTTTACAATCCAGTACCGAATTTCTGCTTGATCAACTCAGTATGAGGTGTGAAACATACGAGCGAAGGCTCCAGACTTCAAGTCGGTGCAATTTTAAAAATCTTTAATTTTATTTGTCATCATATAGTAGCCATAATGAATATTATTGTAAGGGGATTACTAATGACAAGCTATAAAGTTTGTAATTATATATTCTCCAAAGTCTTACATTAAAAGAAGAGTAGTGCGGTTTTAAACAAGAGCAATGAGTCTTTACATGAAATGGGGGTGAGAGAACACTTTTAATGAATGTACTTCCCGCACAAGTACTCGGTAAGCGATGAGTAGTCCAATACACTATCACTAGGTGGTTAGACGCACTTTGCCTAATAGAAGACAATCCGGGATCCGGGTGACGAATATCACAGGAGTTCCACTGGGGATGCACCTTGATAAAGACGAACAATGATCGTCGCGGCGAAGCACGCGTGATTATGTCCCTCAAAGTTGAACTTTACTGTGAACCGTTCTGGAGGTCCTGGTTGCCAGATGCCTCAGATAAGCGTTCCGCTGGGGATGCACTTATTGGTTTACACAGTAAGTTTGAAATATATGATGGATAATCAACGTCCCGCACTTATATATCGTAGGAACACAGTTCGTAAAACGATTGAACAATAAACTCCCAATCTATTACTTATAGAGATTGGTAGCGCCCCTATGGGTGTTGTATACGAGCGCGTATCGCTGTCGCCCTCTCGGTGAGTTTGGTCGAGCTACGCGGGATGCCGTTCGCTGGCTGCGTCTAGCTGTTGAGATTCCTGCTGCATACGCGGGATGGTATTGCTGGGTGCCGTTCGCGATTGTAGGCGCTGGCTGCGTCTTGTTGTTGAGATTACTGCTACAGGCTCCCCCTCTGGCTGCGAAGACGTCTCGGCGAGTAAGCCAGGATTATCTTCTTCCTTCTTCTTGGGTCGACCTCTTCTTCGGATGGGGTGAGTGGGCGATTCTTTGTTCTCGAGTCCTCTGCATGGGGTTAAGTCGGAAGCGTGGTATACACCGATGACTTCATCTTTGTTTTCTTGACTTGTGATGACATATGATGTAGGACTTCTTATTTCCTTGATAACATATGGGCCATCTCGGCGTGGGGTTAATTTAGCTGAAAACCTATCTGCTTTCTTGCTCAGTAGTTTCGTGTTAACCCATACTAACGTTCCGGGAACAAGATTTGGAACTGGTCTTCTCTTTTCGTTTGCGTATTTGTTTCGCCTGTATTGTTCTAATTCTTGAACTTCGTGGGCTGTTTTCAGGTTCTCTTCGAGTTGAAGTAGCTTTGGAGTTACTTCGGGGACAAAGTTTTCGTTCAGTATAATGCTTCTAAGATCGCGATGAACTTCACCAGGGCATCGCAGTTCTCTTCCAAATGTGAGAAAGGCTGGGGTGGCATTTGTTGCTTGGCATCTTGCGGTGTTCATGGCAAATCGAATGGCTGGTAAACTATCTGGCCATTTTGTATGCTGCTTTTGTACGTATATGGCAAGTTGAGTCTTGACATCTCTGTTTCTTCGTTCGACTGGATTTGCCTGAGGGTGGTATACTGGAATGCAATGATGATCCAATCCCAGACAATGCACTGTTTGCTGCATTACGGCACTCACGAATTGACTACCGTTATCACTTAGTATTCTACGAGGAGTACCAAATCGTAAACAAATCTCGTTTATGAGTTTTTCAGCTGATGCTATACGAAGTGGGAACATTTCGACCCATCTAGTGGCTACGTCTTCGAATATTAGTATCCACTTATACTTTTGAGGTGATTCAGGTAAGGGTCCCATGAGATCAAGGGCCACAATCTCGAATCGCTGTCTAGTGGGTGTCGTCAAAACTAATCCTGCAGGTTTCTGATTGTCTAATTTATATCGTTGGCAATCTAAACACTTGGTTATGAAGTTTAATACATCTTTGCGTACCTGTGGCCAGTAATACTTTTGGATGATACGACTGAGTGTGCGTTCAATGCCATAGTGTCCTGCCTTGTTATGGTTTTCATCTAGTATCTTATGGCGATCGGCTTGTGGTATAACCAATTGAGCTTCGTCTTGGCTTGAGTCTCTTCCATAATGATAGAGTACGCCGTGTGACATGATATATCCTCTTTGTGACCATTTGTGAGCTTTCTCTACTAGAGTGCCTTCAAGATCTCTGATTATTTCTTGCAAATCCGTATCCTCGATTTGTTCTGAGCGCACCTGAGCTGCTCCTTTTCTAGGTATATCTATGTGAATCAGGGCAATATCTAAATTCATTTCTACTGTTTCGTCAATAGGCGGTCTAGATAACGCATCTGCAACCACATTAGCTCTTCCAGGTCCGTATTCTATGGTTAAGTTATACGGTTGTAATTGGAGAGCCCATCGTGCTAATCTTCCGCTTGGAGATTTCAAACTCATTAACCATCGAAGAGGTTGATGATCAGTTATTACTATAGTCTCAGCGTCTTCGATGTAGCCTCTGAATTTATTCAATCCATATACAATAGCCAAGGCTTCTCGTTCCGTGGTACTGTAGTCGCGTTCAGCTGACGATAAAAGTCTGCTGGCATATTCAATTGGTCTTTCCTCATTTTTTGATCCTTGTAATAGGACTGCTCCTAGGGCGTATTGGCTAGCATCTGTTCTTAACGTAAATGGTAACGTTGCGTCTACCTGTCGCAGAACGGGCATCGTAATGAGTTTTTCTCGTAGCGTTTCATAAGCATTCTGACACTCGTTGCTCCAGTGCCAGGGACTGTCCTTCTTTGTTAAGTTCGTTAGAGGACGAGCTATTTGTGAGAATTCATGTATGAATTTCCTGAACCACGAGCATGCCTGCAGGAACGATTGCAGTTGCTTTAAATTGGTAGGTGGTGGCCTATCTCTGATAGCGGTTACTTTATCTGGGTTTGCCTTGATTCCTTGTGGCGATATGATGTGTCCTAGTAGCTTGACCTCTTTGCATCCTAGCTGACATTTGTCACGATTGAGTCGGAGGTTATACTTCGCCAATGTGTCGAATAATTCTCTCAGGTCAGTGATGTGCTGCTCTGTGCTGACTGATTGCACAAGGCTTATCTGGTCTTCCAATGAGGATAATTTTATTGCCGTAATGTGCTCTGCCGTAATGTGGTCTTCTCCGGGTGCTTTATTGTCCTTGGTTTCCTTTATCGCCCTAATGACTTCTGAAGAGAGAATCTGTAGATTCTTGTCTCGATCAACCTGCGGTAGTTCCTTGCGTTTTCCGTCTCCAAATAGCTGTTTCAGGTATCTTTCCCATATCAGTTTTTGTTTGTCGGGGTCCATTTCAATTTCATTGTTCTCATTTACTATCAAAGCCGGATTTTTGGGCTTCCAGAGCCCCGAAAGTTCTCTAACTTTCTGATGTAGTTCTCTCTCTCTGTGTTGTTCTTGCAGATTTTCCACCTCTCTGCACTGGTCATTCATCCACCTTTCCTTTGCCGTCTTGATTTCCTTTCCGATTTCCAAGTTTAAACGTCTGTATTCCGCTTCGTTTCTGTTCTTGAACTGTCGCCTTTGATCCATCATTCCCAAAATATTATCAGTCATCCAAGATTTTTTACCTCTTCTAGTCCTCTTTCCTATCCTTTCTTCACCTCCTCTAATCATGACGTTCCGTATATCTTGCCACCTATCGTCGAGGGACTGTTCGATGTTCTCTTGTCCTGTGCCGTCACCAACAAGTTGTTCGTCCACGTACTCTAGATAGTGCATCCTCTGCTCTGTATTTGCGTTGCTCCAATCAATTCCAACGGTTGGTCTTGAATTTTTAATTTTCTTCAGTTTGACTCTGAGCTTTATAGCAACTGGATTGTGGTCTGAGTTGATATCACATCCAGGGTAAGTTTTAGCATTGAGGACGCCATTTCTAAAGCGAGTGTTAATGGCTACGTAATCAATTTGATTTCTTACGATTGTTCCTACTCGATCTTGTGGGGATTTCCATGTGTATAGTCGACGACATGGTAATTTGAAGCAGGTGTTAGCAATTAGCAGTTTGTTCTCCTGGCAGAATTCAACAAACCTAGTGCCTCTCTCATTCCTGTTTCCTAATCCGTATGGACCCGTCACATTATCTACTTCTTCTCTTCCCACCTTCGCGTTCCAGTCTCCCATATAAATGTTGACTTCATGCTGTTTTACATGCTTCCTGACTTTTCTGAGGTCTGCATAAAACTCTTCGAGTTCGTCGTCTGAGCTATCCCCCGTGGGAGCATATACCTGTATCAGATTGACGTCGATCTTTGGTCCGTTCAATTTAATCATCATGATCCTTTCCCCAATTGGCAGGAAAGCCTTCACCAGTTTGACATTCCGGGCTGATACCAGGATAGCAACTCCGTTGTGCGCTGACTCCCCACCGGAAAAATACAATTTGTTTCCCCCTTCCGTACTGAACACACCCTCACCTCTCCATCTCACCTCACTCATACCCAACACGTCCCATCTCATTCTTTCCATCTCTCTTTCCACGTTAGCTAGTTTTCCTGCCTGGTACAATGTTTTGACATTCCACGTGGCAATCGACATGTTATTGGGTGTTCTATTGTATTTCTTATTACCATCATAGGGGTTTCGCAGGCTGACGACCTGGGAGGCCCTATGTTCATTGCTTCCTCCCCTGCCGGATCTTGGCTTCCGATGCACATGATCAGTACGTTTCCCATTCTCAACATCTGCCATATTGACTGTACAAGGGATGCCCTTCTGAGCCTTTAATGCATTGGTTTCCCGTTGCCTTATGCATCTCCATGCCGTTGGCCAATTAATCGGTTCATCCGCCTTCAGGAATGATTTCTCACACCTAGGACAAGAAGGTGTTCTTACTCTTGAAGACTCGTCCACCCGAGGCTGTTGGTCTTCAAGAGGGGACTGCTTATTCCGGCAGTCATTCGGTCGTCAGAGCCTCGTCAGTTATCTAGCAGGGTGTACCAGATGACTCATTGTCATCACTCTAGCAGGTGAGGTTGACATTTGGGTGGGATCTAAATATTTTTCCTTTTTTGACCGACACCCCTTAGACCCTTTATAACAATCCAGAATTTTTTTAATATCCTCCCGTATAATATTGAATTTTTTTTGTAATATTCGAAACCTTTTTGGCGCTCTAGTTCCTCGGAACTGAGTGCTTATCAATTTGCCCAAATGTCTGTAATTTTCGAATATTTCGATGAAAATGGTCTTAAACGATTTGGTTCGACTCACTGATCAAGAATCCGTGGTCGAAATTCATTCTGTCCGGCCGGTCCGGCCGGCCGGCCGTCCGGCCGTAGGCACGATAACTCTCGAACGGAATGAGCTAGAGAGTTGAAATTTTCAGAGTAGGTTTGGGGGATAAATATCTCGGCTAAGTTCGTTATTGGGCAAAATCGGACAGATGGTTTCGGAGTAACAAAAAAAAATTTTTTTTTTACGAAACAAATTCCAAATTAAATTTTTTTTAATAAGAGGTTTTATCATAAGAATCCATTCATATCATTTTTAACTCTAACAAGCTAATACTTTCGGAGATATGATTTTTCAAAATTTCAATAATAAATCGTATTTCAACGTTCACAGAATGATATTATTCTATGTATGAATATGAATTGTCATAATGTCAAATGATGTTCCTGACAGATTATCTAATCAATCGAAGAATTGTGAGCGAAGTGAGAAAAATCTCAGTTGTTTGCTCCGAAATTAGTTTTTCTCAGAAAATTCTTACATTTCGGAACTGAACATGAAGTAAGAGATCTGAGAGTAGTGAGACTGCTTTTCATCCACAGACATAGATATAACTCTCGAACGGAATGAGGTAGGTAGTTGAAATTTTCAGAGTAGTTTAGGGAGATGAATATCTCGGTTAAGTTCGTTATTGGGCAAAATTGGCCAGATTTAATTTGATTTCTTCCATGGTGCTTTTCTCATTCTCATGATTGCTCATTTAATCTTGATAAATAAACTATTATTTGAATTGAATTTCCTTTAGGATGCAGTTCTATCATATGAATACATTGATATAATTCCCAACTCTGAGAAACCGATACTTTCGGAGATATAATTTGTCTGTTTGAACTAGAGCGCCAGAAAGCTCCTGTCCACAGGGCTTGAACCCATTTTTTTAAATTCCCATTCTTGCACTTGCACACTGGATTTTTTCAAAATTTTATTTGGGGTTTCTGTTTCACAGGTACCTCCTTTCCTTTTGGTACCTGCTTTTCCACTGTTAGGTTTAATATACGGTAACATTGCCTTTGGAATGAAGATATGGGTGAAAATGATTTTCTGAAATATCTAAAAACGTGAGTATACATCATATATTTGTGCAGTGATTCAGAGGAATTATCAGAGAGGGTACTTAATTAATAATTTATTCATATAATTCATATTGAATAAAAAAAATTTAAAAATTAATAAAGGAAACATTTAATAAAAAATTGGTTCAAGCACTAACGTGAAGTCAGAAGCTTTTGCGCGTATGTTCTATTGTCCATTCTTCTGTATTGGACACCCTTAATCTAATTTACCATGGTAAATTATGTTGTCCATGGTAATTGGTACCATTGTTACCATGGTAAATTCGAATTAAGTTCCAATACAGGAGAATGGACAACATAATTTACCATGGTAAATTCGATTAAGGGTGTCCAAAAAAGAAGAATGGACAATAGAACATACGCGCAAAAGCTTCTGACTTCACGTCAATGCTTGAACCAATTTTTTCTTCTTCAGGTGGTATTCTTTCCTTGCACTTCGACTTAATATCCTTATTGTATCATCTGAAAAAAAGATGTAATTATGCAGTTTAGGTCCCCTCGTAAAAATCGACGGTAATTATCTAGAACAGGACATAACTGGAATAAAGACGAACAATGATCGTCGCGGCGAAGCACGCGTGATTATGTCCCTCAAAGTTGAACTTTACTGTGAACCGTTCTGGAGGTCCTGGTTGCCAGATGCCTCAGATAAGCGTTCCGCTGGGGATGCACTTATTGGTTTACACAGTAAGTTTGAAATATATTAAAGATGTGTAACACTGCGCTACGCCGCGCAATTGCGCCAACTCAGACCACTGAGTCGATTGTGTCAACTCATTTCTCAGAAATGTATCAGCGC
The DNA here is from genome assembly GCA_937662695.2 of Halyzia sedecimguttata. Lineage (NCBI taxonomy): Eukaryota > Metazoa > Arthropoda > Insecta > Coleoptera > Coccinellidae > Halyzia > Halyzia sedecimguttata. Next base: position 27,262,629 of record OW569420.2, on the reverse strand, counting down.
AATAGCGCAGTTCTTTCGGCAGTACCTAAAGTATGAGTTTGATGGTTTATATTCTTCATAATCTGCAATTTTGAATTCTGGAATGTGCATTGACCAACTGAACTTGTTGAAAATAAAATTTTTTATATTTCCTTGTCATTAACAGAAGTACTACCTATTAGGTTAGCTGAATTGACTCATTTTCTATGGAATATAATGATAACATTGTGAATTTCATTGGCACAACGAACAATTTCAACCCATTGAGTTCAAATTACAAATTGAGTCGTTTGGGTTGGCGCAATTATGCGGCGTAGCGAAGTATCAAATCTCTGATTACGCTACTGCGCAAGTGCGCAGGCTGCGCTATATGGCGCAATTTCGTTAACTCAATGTGTTGGCTCAAAGAGCTGCGCTTGAGTTACTGTGTTGGCGCAGTATATTTCACTGAGTTACCCATCTTTAAAATATATGATGGATAATCAACGTTTCGCACTTATATATAGTAGGAACACAGTTCATAAAACGATTGAACAATAAACTCCCAATCTATTACTTATAGAGATTGGTAGCGCCCCTATGGGTGTTGTATACGAGCGCGTATCGCTGTCGCCCTCTCGGTGAGTTTGGTCGAGCTACGCGGGATGCCGTTCGCTGGCTGCGTCTAGCTGTTGAGATTCCTGCTGCATACGCGGGATGGTATTGCTGGGTGCCGTTCGCGATTGTAGGCGCTGGCTGCGTCTTGTTGTTGAGATTACTGCTACAGGCTCCCCCTCTGGCTGCGAAGACGTCTCGGCGAGTAAGCCAGGATTATCTTCTTCCTTCTTCTTGGGTCGACCTCTTCTTCGGATGGGGTGGGGATGGGATGGGGGATAATTTATCCCTTTCCGATTTCAATATCGACATTTTAAGATTGTGCTCCTTTCGGCCCATTCGCACCTTCCTCTCATGCTCCTCTTCTAATAATTCAATTTTTGATTTTTGTTTGTTCAGAGCTTTTTTCTTCTTCAGGTGGTATTCTTTCCTTGCACTTCGACTTAATATCCTTGATGTATCATCTGAAAAAAAGATGTAATTATGCAGTTTAAGTCCCCTCGTAAAAATCGACGGTAATTATCTAGAACAGGACATAACTCGAAAATTGATGTTTAAAAATTTCTCACCTACTAATTTTGGGTCGTAGATTGCGAATCTGGTCGGTGCAATTTTAAAAATTTTTAATTTTATTTGTCATCATATTAGCCAAAATAAATATTATTAATATCTTCATCTTCTTCTTCTTCTTCTTTAGCCCATGTTCATCTACTCCTGAATGTAGGCCTCTTCCAATGTCCTCCATGTTGTTCTATCTCGGGCAGTTTGTAGCCAGTTTTTTCCTGCCACTCGTTGGATGTCGTCTCGCCATCGCATTTGGGGTCTTCCTGCCTTTCTCTTTGTCGTTCTCGGTCGCCATTGCATAATTTTGTTGGTCCATCTTGATGGGTCTTGTCTCGCAATGTGTCCAGCCCATCGCCACTTCAGTTCTGCCACTCTTTTGATAACGTCCGTTACTCTCGTTCTTCTCCGTATCTCCTCATTTACAACATGGTCTCTTAGGCTTATACCCAACATTGCGCGTTCCATTGCTCTTTGCGTTATTTTGAGCTTTTCCGCACTCTTTTTTGTGAGAGTTACCGTCTCCAGTCCATATGTTCCGACCGGCAGGACGCAGGTATCGAAAATTTTACGTTTGAGATTGATTGGGAAGTCCGGAGATTTAAGGATGTATCCAAGTCTTCCAATGGCGGCCCAACTCAGTCTTGTTCTTCGAGCTATTTCGGATGTTTGGTTTTGTTTTCCCATTTTGATGGAATGTCCGAGGTATATATACTCATCGACCTGTTCGAGAGGATGACCATCCACGACCATAGCTGTGTCTTACATCGCTAACTATCGGCCAATTAGCCTGTTGTCACACTTTTACAAACTCCTAACAAAGATCCTAACCAATCGCCTAACGAATAAATTAGACTACTATCAACCAGTGGAACAAGCAGGATTCAGGAGGGGCTATGGCACAATCGATCACCTACAGACCATTCGCAGCTTAATAGAAAGATGTACCGAATATAACGTACCCTTAAATCTAGCCTTCGTAGACTATGAGAAATAGCCAACGCTTCCTTTTCAATCTGCGAGTAAGCTTGTTCACATTTTGTTAAAACTCTAGAAGCGTACGCTATGGGTTTTTCGATTCCAGATGGGAATGCGTGACTCAAAATTGCCCCTACTCCAACAGAAGAAGCGTCTACTGTCAATCTCAATGGTAACCTTGGATTAAAATGCACTAATATGTCTGGAGATTGAAGTAAAATTTTGATTTTCTTAAATGATTCTTCACATTCGCTATTCCAATTCCATCTAACGTTTTCTTTTAACAAGTTATATAATGGGTACAAAACCGTTGACAAATTTTTAACAAATCTACCATAGTAGTTAATTAACCCCAAAATTGATTTTAGTTCTTTGACATTTCTGGGATTAGGAGCATATTTAATTGCATCAGTTTTATCCTTACAAGCATGTAAGCCTTCCTGATCAATGATGTAACCTAAGTATTCTATTTTATCTTTAAAAAATTCACACTTCGATTTATTTACTTTCAAACCTGCTTTTTTCAAGATTTCCAATACTATTTTTAATCTCTTTAAATGTACTGAATCATCTACTCCCGTTATCAAAATATCATCCAAAAATACTTGAACACCGTCTACACCACAAAATAAAGATTCCATTAATCTTTGGAACTTTGCAGGTGCTGATGCTATTCCAAAAGTTAACCTATTGAATCGAAATAAACCCTTATGGGTCGAAATTGTTAGAAACTCTTTAGATTCCTCGTCAACACCTATTTGCTGATAAGCTTGACATAAATCTATTTTTGAGAATTTTTTACCTCCACAGAGAGCACTAAATAAATCCTCTATTCTAGGCAGTGGGTACTGATCAATGATAATGTATGGATTGATGGTGACTTTGAAATCTCCACAGAGTCTCACGTCTTGTCCTCCTTTTTTCATCACTGGTACCACTGGAGTTGCCCATCTGCTGAAGTTAACTGGTTCAATTATACCTAAGGATAAAAGACGATTAATTTCTTTTTCTACTTTATCTTTGATAGCATGAGGTACAGGTCTATGTTTAACAAACTTAGGTGTCACATTATCATTCTGTAACCGTATAGAAGCTACCCCCATTGTAAACATTCCTAATTTTTCCTCAAAAACTTCTTCATAGTTAGCCAATAGTGCATTTAGTTCGGTAACACATGTATTAATGAAATTCAAATTAGAAAATTTTAAGTTATACATTGCCAAAAAGTCTCTACCCAACAATGGAATACCACCATTATGAATAACATAAAAATTCAATGTTTTTTCTGTGAGTCTGAATTTGACTTTAGCGTTTATTATACCTAAGGCAGTAACTTCAGTACCGTTATAAAAATTGAAAGTTTTATCTGTCTTCCACAATGGTAAGTGCCTAAATTTCTGTTTATATAAATTTTCTGAAATTGCCGATATACTGGAACCTGTATCCAGTTGGAATATAATTTTTTCGTTTTCCACTGACATAACAATCGAAAATTCATTTTTATCACCTTTACTAATAGAATATAAGTTCAATTCATCATTTACATTCAATTCGCTCTCCTTGACAAAGAATTGGTTATTTTTCAAGTTTTGGTTGCCTTTATTATTTTTTTGATAACAGACCGTTGCCAAGTGCCCCCTTTTATTACATATTCTACAAACAAAATTACGAAAATTACACTTATCTTTAGTGTGGTTAGGTTTTCCACAGGCTCGACAATTTCCGGTAAGTTGATCGTGACTTCTTCTTTTATTCCCTGAAGCTGACACTACTCCTGCGTCTTCTTGCTTCTCACTACTGCGCCGGCTTCGCATATGATGCATTTCCTCCATCTTCATCTTCACTGGTGCCATTTGTTGCTGATAATGGTTTTGAGCCGCCATTTTGTTTTCCGCTACAGCTATCATCTCTTCCAAGGACACATGCAATTTTTCTTCAAGGAGTCTATCCAGAATTGGGCCTCTCTCATAGCCACAGTAGAATTTGTCTCGAAGGCAGTTTGTTAATTCTGCTCCAAACTCACATCTTACTGCCAAACTCCTCAAACGTGCAGCCCATTCCTTCGGAGATTCATTTTCTGATTTTCTTTCTTGATAAAATCTGTATCGTTCCGCTAAAGGTATATTCCGTGGAACAAAATGGTTATTGAATTTTTCAATCAAAAATTCATACGACTTATCTTCGGGCTTCGTTGGACTACATAAGCTATATATCAATTTGTATCCATCTTCATCCAACATGTTCAGAAGAATGGCCTTTCTTTTAGTTGCATATTCTTCAGTTTCCAAACCATTTGCTTCGAAATAATTATTCAGTCGGGCCCTGTATATGCTCCAGTCCGATGTACCGAGATTAAATTCTCGCAGCTGGCCTACCACGTGTTCCACCATTTCCGATACTTTTCTATATTTTCACGTTTTTCACCGTTTTACTGGTTTACGCGATTCACTAATTGCACTTTCGTATATAATCAATTATTTAGAGTGTTTTTATCCTCGTCGCCACTTGTAAAGTCTTTGCTAAATAGTATTTCACTATTTTCTATTGGTTATTAATACACTATCTGATTGGTATAAAATATATATTTCTCCTCGGTTCCACATTACAATGTTTCATCCTACATCCTAATTACGCTTCGACGCATATGGAGTGGGGATGTAATATGCGCCGAAGCCCAACATTCAAATATACCACAGTCGTGAAAGCAGGTTTAGCAAATAAAAGAAAAAGGGCACCGAATTTTAATCTTATTGAAGAACTTAAGCTCCAAAAAATTGTAAAAAAATATTTAGGTATACTAAATAATAAAAAAAAACGATAAAAATACTAACAATAAAAAAGCAGCAGCTTGGCTTGAAATAGCTAAAGAATTTAACAGTGCTCAATGTGATGTTCAGCGGACGGCAGTCATGTTGAAAAGTAAATTCCGGAGGTTACAAAAAGAATCCAGAATGGAAGGTGACATTATAGGTATAGTTACATTGGACGAGATATATGCCAAGACGTGTCTGTCCTAAATGTCTTCGACACCGGTAGCGACCACAGGTTGGTGCGAGAAAATATAAGTATCCGAACCAAGAACGAAAGAAGCAAAATGATCCGGAGGACGTCTGTATCGATCCCAGAAAACCCGGATGACAAGGAGTCCGATTACCAAGCCACCCTGAACTCAAAATTATGCAACCAAGAGGATCTAAAGGAGATGACAATAGACGGATTATCGGAGACCATAACAAACAGTATCCAAGTTGCAACAAGGAAAGTCTGCTGCAAAGTAAGAAAGAAGAGTCAACCAAAACTGAGCCCGAACACCCTAGAATTGCTGAATCAAAGAAAAAAGCTAAACAGGGAATCGAATGAGTACAAGGAGATCTGCAAGGCAATAAACAGAGAATCCAGAAAAGATATGAGGTCCTATAATAACCAGCTGGTACAGAGAGTTATCGAAAACAATAATAATATGAAAGTGCTAAAGTAAAACAGGGCCAAAGGAAAGAAACAGCTTTTCAAGCTAAAGAATAACAACGGAGAACTCGTTACAGACAAAAAAAGTATAACAGATGTTGTTCGGAACTTTTATAAAGGCCTATATACATCAACTCTCCCCAAACCAGATATAGCAAGACAGAAAATCCAAAATGCTGGTTCCGAAGAGATCCCTGAAGTAAGCAGAGCCGAATAAAGAAAAGCTCTTAAGCAGATGAAGAACAGAAAAGCACCAGGAGAGGACCGTGTCACTGCTGAAATGCTAAAAATGGGAGGAACGACTCTTGAAAAAGCCTTATGCATCCTCTTTGACAAATGCATTAACGACGGGAAAATACCTGAATCTTGGCGAAATGCAGAGGTCATACTAATCTTTAAAAAAGGAGACAACACCAGGTTCCTCTCTGGATAGTGAGCGCTTCACGGTGACACTAATCTCGTTGACTTATTTCGTACGAAACGGTAAATATTCTCCTCCACTCGATCGATACGTCTGAACGACTCGACGACTGGGACTCGAATGCATTTTTTTTTGTTGGCCTTTTTATATTTATATATATATATATCGCGGGGTTCCTACGTCCTCTGACGCATCCCGCATTTCGACCGCCATGTCTTTCTATCCTTCCATTCTTCCTCTGCTATCGCCCGGTCCCTCATAGTCTCTCTAATCCCATCCATCCATGTCCTTCCTGGTCTTCCCTTTTTCCGCCTGTTCTGTGGTGTATACTCCCAATATATATATGTTTAGTCTCTTGATCTCTTGACTAAGATTTGCTAGTTTTCCCGCTTCAAATAATCTTTGCACGTTCCAGGTCCCTATATTGACATTTTTGCGGCCATTTAGTCTTTGTATCCTGACTTCATTCAAGACCGTTCCCCCCGGAGATCCGATCGGGGAACTTATTTTGCCTCCGGAATATTTTGAATTGAATGACGTCATCATGTGGTTCTCTTGGGAAGTATAATGGAGGTGATTTCCCGTTATCTTCCCCGCTCTTCCAATTTCAAGATTGATAATTTAATTTTGTGCTCTTCTTGAGCCATTTTCTTCTTCATCCCGTGTTCCTCTTGTGATAATTTAATCTGCAAGTTTTGTTCCTTCAGGGCCATTTTCCTCTTTGTTGTCTTCGATGTCAGATATGGTGTTGAATAGCTGGTTGTAGAAGTGGTCCTTTGTTGCCCTATCTGAGCCCTCACTGGAAGCATACACGCCTATTATAACAATTTTTCTACCGTTTTTAAATATATCCAGTTTTATTATCTGCTCATCGACTTCTTCCCAGCTTCTTATATTCTTCCTCAGCATTTTTTGTAATGCTATGGACACCCCTCTTTTTGCTCTTGCGTCTTTCGGTACTCCGCTATAAACATGGATATATTCTCCTATAATCTCATTTCCTATCCCTTTCTTCTTCACTTCGGTGAGCACACAGATGTCAACATCTATTCTCTCTATGTCCCGGAATACTTCTTCCTGTTTAGTCCTAAGTCCTTGTATATTCCAAGTAGCCAGTTTCATAATCCTTTTCCGTAGCCGTTGTCGATACCTGTTTGATCCATCCATTTTCCGAGGCGATTTGTCGAAACTTTTATATATTTTTATATTTTATAGGGGAAAACATATTCAATTTTCAAATAGTTCTACTTATGGTTATAATACGAATATTTGAGGTCGACAAATAAATAAATAAATAAATATAATTCTTAAATTTTCTGATTTTAAAATAACTTATCGATGATGCACTGAAAAAGTGTTTTTATCAATTTCAAATATAAAACAATTCAAAAAGCATATATACCTGAAAAAGTGAATCAAAAGAATAAGTTATTATTCGGTTTACAATTTGAGAATCTTATATCTACACACTATCAATAATACAATCGAATTAAAACTAAACATCTTATCCACAAATTGACTTGAACCATATATGATCATGCGTAGACACATCGGGTCTATCGTATTAAAATAATTAAACATTATTTTACATAAATAAATAAATAAATTTCAATATCGATATCTTGAGTTCGTGCTCTTCTTGGGCCATTTGCACCTTATTATCATGTTCCTCTTGGAAGATTTGCATCTTGTATTCAATCTTCAGCTTGTATTCTTTTTTGGCCATTCGCATCTTCTTCTTCTTCTTCAGCCCGTTTGAGTCCACTCCTGGACATAAGCCTCTTCCAGTTGGTTCCATGTCGTCCTACACTGTGCTATGAGAATCCAGTTCTTTCCTGCTCGCCTTTGTATGTCATCTCGCCATCTTAACAGGGGTCTGCCTACACTTCTTTTTGTCAGTCGTGGTCTCCACTGCATGATAATTTTCGTCCACTTCACATCATTCCGCGCGACATGACCAGCCCACCGCCATTTAATTCTAGCAGCTTGTTCTACTGCGTCACTTACTCTGGTTTTCGCCCTGATATTTTCATTCGTCTGCCTGTCTCTCAAGCTGATCCCGAGCATTGCTCGTTCCATCGCACGTTGGCAGACTCGCAGCCGTTGTGCGCTTTTCTTTGTTAGGGTAACTGTCTCGAGTCCGTACAACATGACTGGTAACACGCAAGCATATCTTCCATTGTGCCACATTTTATTGATATTCTTCGATTTCCTGTTGTCCTAATCTTGTTAACACCAATGTGTAGCAGTATTTCTCCCCAGATTTAAGAATATAAACAAGGCGACAGTGACAACAGGGTAAGTTTCGGCAGGTACTAGAAAGCCGAACCGCCCGAACACAGGCAGTCCCCCGAGAAAGCTCAAGCGGCACGTCACGTCGTCCCTTTCTAAATTTGTACGAAGCTCTTCGATGTCAATAAACAATTCAATCAGAAAAGTGTTTCAGTGTAAAAGTCCCTAACAAATGTTTATATCCGCTGGTTTTATCTTGTCTATGATGTACGATCTGGCCTCCTCCACAGTCTGATCGCCTGTGGGTCTTATGACTAAACTGGGCATGTTAGGTGCAACACGAATTTTAGGTACACTGTTTTTATCTCCAATGACAATATTTGCGAAGGTAGGATACGTCCGGCTCTTACTTAACTCCTCTTTCAATTTACTTATTTCGTTTTTAAGCAAAACAATAATTTCGTCTTCACTATCTATAAGTTGATTTTTTGTCTGAATTAAATTGTTTAGTAATTCAAATGTTTCATGGTTCAAGCATTTTTGACAAAAAAATTTAAGCTTTCTTTCCTTCAATTGTATGACCCTTATTTCAGAGGACGTAAGCTCAGTACACTCTCTGCATAATAATTGTCCTGAGCATCCATCACTTCTATATGTTTCTCGCTTATTCTTACAGATATCACATTCCGCAGTAATTGTGTTATGTTTTGAACTCATATTTCAAGTTCATTGATCTCCAGATATTCAGAGTGACTCACTTCGATATAGTCTAAGATCCGAACCTAAGTCGACCTTCACCGAGCTGATAATAGAATGAAACACATTTTATAATGAATTTTGTATATTAGAAAATATACTGAAAATGGGTTGCCTGAAAAAATCCTGGACAGACTATTTTTAATTATTTTTGCGCGTATGTTCTGGGGAACATCGCATTATTAATTTGCCCAAATATCTGTAATTTTCGAATTTTTCGCCGAAAATGGTCTCAAACGATTGGGTTCGACTCCCTGATGAAGAATTCGAGGTCAAATTTGATTCTGTCCGGCCGGCCGTCCATTCGTTGCCACGATAACTTGAGAACGGAGAGAGCTAGCGACTTGAAATTTTCTGGGTAGGTGGCGCATCGCAATACGACGGACAAGTTGGTTAATGGGCATAATCGGCGCAATGGTTTCCGACTAATAATTTTCTTTTCATCCAATATGAATCCGATCGAATTGAAACTTGGTCAATAGTTGTAGAATATAAACCTAACCACGTTTGTGAAATTTTGTGAGAATCGTATCACCAGAAATTTTTTTAAAAATATATGAAAATCATTGAAAAAAATTCTATATATAAGAAACTATTCATCTGACATGGCAGATATTTTGCTAGGGCCTTCAGAACCTAACTCTACTGCCAAGTTCTAAGTTTGAATACGATCGGATCTATAGTGTTGGAGATAAAAAAAAATTTAAAAAAATTTAAAGAAAAAATTGTCTGTCCAGGATTTTTTCAGGCAACCCATTTTTAGTATATTATCTAATATACTAAATTTATTATAAAATAGGTTTCATTCTATTATCAGCTTGGTGAAGGTCGACTTAGGTTCGTATCTTCTACTAATAAGCAAAGCATAAATTTACCACATCTCCAGATGCAGCGTATCTCGCCGACCTGCACAAAAAAGTTGCGATAAGACCGACAATCGCCGGCAACACCTGTGATTTTTCGTGCCACCGGAAAATTCAATTCGCACTTTCACGCAAGTTTTATTATAATTTCCCGACACTGGGTAGTCTATTTTTCTCTCGCGAATTACATATCGAAAGGGCGTTCCCTTAGCAACACTCTGATATAAGTCTCAACTTTTTTAAATCACTAATACTATCACCAAATCACATCCACCGCGGAGCTGCACCGCCGCATGTTGTATTCAGAGAAAGCAATCTAGTATCTCAATATTTATTTCATTGTGATAATTCTTTCAATAATTTGTCCCTCTGTAATTTCAATATTGATATCTTGAGTTCGTGCTCTTCTTGGGCCATTTGCACCTTATTCTCGTGTTCCTCTTGTATGATTTGCATCCTGCATGTCTGCTGAAGACTTCCACGTGTATAGACGGCGAGGTGGTCAACAGAACCAGGTATTAGTTACTTTCATATTTTCCTCTTGGCAGAATTGTAGCAGACGATCGCCTCTGTCATTTCGCTCCCCTAGCCCAAAAGGTGCAACTAGGTCTTCAAATCTACCCTTCCCTATCTTGGAATTAAAATCGCCCATTATATCGCCCATTATATTGACTTTTTGTTTTTGAGAATTTATTTTAAGTTTAAGATGAACAGTCAGAGTATAATCGATATCAAGGGCTAATATCTTTTTATTATTCTCCAAATTTTGATATTTATGAATGTTTGATTAAGTTTGAATGCCTCAGAAAATCGAATATTCTGATTGTAATCTTTTGGGACTCAATAATACAGCTACCTCCTCGTGGTGAGTTCTGGATTATTTGCGATGAAACATTATGAAACTAATCGCAAATAAACAAAATGCTGTATTGCTTTCCTCCATACAGTTCTTAGAACCTGAATGTGAATCTGAACTGTGAAATGCCTGTAGAATCGGTGCCTTGTCCGTGCTTCGCGACACTCCGACGTAACAACGGCAACGTCTAACCTTCTGGCCTGTTAGATAGAGGAGGCTATGCCTTGACTTCTGTTTTCTGTTCGATGAGCGACCGGACCATCGAACCACTGCGGATGAAAAAGTACTTTTTCTTTTTCTGGGACGTTTGCGTTTTCATTGTCGAATACGGAATTTTAATATTCAGTCCCGCAGATCCCGCACGGAAAATCCCGCAACGTTGATCCCGCAGAATTTCAGCGGGATCCCGCATCTGCGGGATCCAGCATTTGCGGGATTGGATTCCCTAGTCGAGAGCATTAAATAAAATTCTCAAATAGTGGAAAACAATTAATTTCTGGGATTATGAAAAACCATCAACTCGACTATATCAGAAACCTAACCGGACCTCCTGTTGCAAAATCAGAGCACTTCACTCCCACAGAATACTACTAAATTTACTAGATAGGCCCAAGTCAAAAGTGTTACCAGTATACAGTTCTGTTTTAGGTGGGAACGTGGTAAAGATGTTATACTATAGTCTAGCTCTAGATCATTATAACATTCAATTCAACTTTCCCACATTGGATACCCTTAGGCATAATATTTCAATTATCCAATAATCATATTTTATATATTATTCTTTATACATTTATTAAGTATTATACTTACATGTATACAAATGTATAAATAGTAATAAAATATCAAGAATATAATAAGCAGTTGTATCAATATTGAAGGGGCATATAACTGTGGATTTGTAATATGTTTTCAATGATATGGGCAGCGTATTGTTGAAAGAAGGCTCTATGAAGGTTAGTTTCTATCTTAAACAAATGTATTTCAAGAACAATTTTTGATAGACTTTCTAAATGTACAGTTTCATTTTGCCACTTTGTAAAATAATACCTCCGAATTACATCATAAATATGCCACTTCCTGATCTCGCACCACCCAAAAATAGTGATAGCACCGCCCCTCCAGGGGCGGTTCTAGGGCGGTGCGAGCGGTGCGACCGCACCGGGCGCCGTCTCGGGGGGCGCCAAAATCGTCGCACCGGGCGCCTTTTCCTGATCTCGCACCACCCAAATATAGTGATAGCACCGCCCCTCAGGGGCGGTTCTAGGGCGGTGCGAGCGGTGCGACCGCACCGGGCGCCGTCTCAGGGGGCGCCAAAATCGTCGCACCGGGCGCCTTTTCCTGATCTCGCACCACCCAAATATAGTGATAGCACCGCCCCTGCAGGGGCGGTTCTAGGGCGGTGCGAGCGGTGCGACCGCACCGGGCGCCGTCTCGCGGGGCGCCAAAATCGTCGCACCGGGCACCACCCAAAATAGTGATAGCACCGCCCCTGCAGGGGCGGTTCTAGGGCGGTGCGAGCGGTGCGACCGTTTTCTTGTTCAGCCTGTATTACTTTTTAATCTGACTGGCGTCCGCTGAACATCATATTCAGCATTCAGGGAGGGGGGGTGTAAGGGTCAGGGGCGGTTCTAGGGCGGTGCGACCGCACCGGGCGCCAAATTCGTCGCACCGGGCGCCACTTCCTGATCTCGCACCACCCAAAAATAGTGATAGCACCGCCCCTCAGGGGCGGTTCTAGGGCGGTGCGAGCGGTGCGACCGCACCGGGCGCCGTCTCGGGGGGCGCCAAAATCGTCGCACCAGGCGCCTTTTCCTGATCTCGCACCACCCAAATATAGTGATAGCACCGCCCCTGCAGGGGCGGTTCTAGGGCGGTGCGAGCGGTGCGACCGTTTTCTTCTTCAGCCTATATTCTTTTTTGGCCAATCGCAATGCGGGGGGGGAGGGTGCCGTCTCTCTTGGTGTCTCTTGGGGGGCTTGGGGGGGGGGGGGTTAATTGGTCGTGATTCTAGTGCCTTTTCTTTCCAAACTTCCTGGTATATTTTCAATGCGGTTATTTCAGCTTCAAACAATACTTTTGCAGCTGAAATAAAATGCGACATCGATGAGTCAAAGATAAATTTACTAGATAGGCCCAAGTCAAAAGTGTTACCAGTATACAGTTCTGTTTTAGGTGGGAACGTGGTAAAGATGTTATACTATAGTCTAGCTCTAGATCATTATAACATTCAATTCAACTTTCCCACATTGGATACCCTTAGGCATAATATTTCAATTATCCAATAATCATATTTTATATATTATTCTTTATACATTTATTAAGTATTATACTTACATGTATACAAATGTATAAATAGTAATAAAATATCAAGAATATAATAAGCAGTTGTATCAATATTGAAGGGGCATATAACTGTGGATTTGTAATATGTTTTCAATGATATGGGCAGCGTATTGTTGAAAGAAGGCTCTATGAAGGTTAGTTCCTATCTTAAACAAATGTATTTCAAGAACAATTTTTGATAGACTTTCTAAATGTACAGTTTCATTTTGCCACTTTATAAAATAATACCTCCGAATTACATCATAAATATGAGCATTTTTTTTCTCACTATAATGGACTGATTTATATTTCACAATTCAATATATTAGAAATATACGAATCGCGGATGTTATGACGTATGCCTAAGAAACTTATAACTTCAAAAGTTCTATCTACATATATCCGCCATGGGTTACCCAATGTCTTCGATAAGAACATTTATGTCTTTCAGTGAATCCATCGTTTATTCACATCTGAATATGACACGTTCACAAGCAACATTATTTCAACCCAATGCAGATGGCACTCGACGAACCTAAGTAAATTTGTCCACCCTATTCAATTAATTGTTGTGATGAAAGTTGCTACAAAATGGATAAGAAGTGTGATAAAGCAATCTTAGGGTGCCATAGGCTTAGATAGTTTCAATATGTTAAAGTTAAGCATACCATAATAGCCGTATTCTTTTTACCAACTTTAGCTGAGATTAACTGAGATTCTCAGTTCTGATTCAGTAGTTAGAAGGCAAAATGCAAGATTCTATGCATCTATTGAGATGCAACAAGGTAAAAAGAATACGGCTATTATCACGATGGTATATTTTACAGACCGCCTTGTCATATTTGTAGAATATGAAGGCAATGATAATCACAAGTTGATTCTAAATTTCTCTTATTGTGATGCAATTCTGAAGTAACCTAAATGATGATTCGTATAGCTCAAGGAATACATTTTTGAGATAAATGCACTACCGATTTTACTTTTATCATGATGTTTAATGATTTGGTCTCAGTGATCAAAGGGAAAGCAAGATTATAATATATCTGAATATTCGAGTTTGAAAAAATTCGAAATGACAATCCTTTCTCTGTAAATGGAATTCAGCCTATCTTACTACTGAAGAATTTGCCGAAAACATATTATTATTGCCAGTGATTCAAAGCATGTTCCGACTTATATGCCTCAAAGAATATTAATATTCATTCCATTGGATCATTGGATTCTAAAGTATCCTAAGAATTGTAGATTGAAAATATCTTTGCTTGCCTCAATTTTTGGCAGTTTCACTAGCATTAACGGAAATACGCGTTTATTACCCGCTTCCCGTTTGTTTAATTGGGTAACTTGAATAACGTCGAAACCCATGTCAGTTTTCCGTCCGTTTTCCGAGGCATGTGTGTTGGTTCTGTGAGCGATTGTATCTTTTTACATGATGAGATATTCACACATATTAGAGAGATATTGGAGGGTCGGCAGTAATAGGTTTGTTCCAACAGGGGCGGTTCTAGGGCGGTGCGACCGCACCGGGCGCCGTCTCGGGGGGCGCCAAAATCGTCGCACCGGGCGCCTTTTCCTGATCTCGCACCACCCAAATATAGTGATAGCACCGCCCCTGCAGGGGCGGTTCTAGGGCGGTGCGAGCGGTGCGACCGTTTTCTTCTTCAGCCTATATTCTTTTTTGGCCAATCGCAATGCGGGGGGGGAGGGTGCCGTCTCTCTTGGTGTCTCTTGGGAGGCTTGGGGGGGGGTGTAAGGGTCAGGGGCGGTTCTAGGGCGGTGCGACCGCACCGGGCGCCAAAATCGTCGCACCGGACGCCACTTCCTGATCTCGCACCACCCAAAAATAGTGATAGCACCGCCCCTTAGAACCGCCCCTGACCCTTACACCCCCCCCCCCCTGAATGCTGAATGTGATGTTCAGCGGACGGCAGTCAGGTTAAAAAGTAATACAGGCTGAAGAAGAAAACGGTCGCACCGCTCGCACCGCCCTAGAACCGCCCCTGCTGGGGTGCTGCGAGCGGTGCGACCGCACCGGGCGCCACTTCCTGATCTCGCAACACCCAAATATAGTGATAGCAGCACCCCAGCAGGGGCGGTTCTAGGGCGGTGCGAGCGGTGCGACCGTTTTCTTCTTCAGCCTGTATTACTTTTTAACCTGACTGCCGTCCGCTGAACATCACATTCAGCATTCAGGGGGGGGGGGGGTGTAAGGGTCAGGGGCGGTTCTAGGGCGGTGCGACCGCACCGGGCGCCAAAATCGTCGCACCAGGCGCCACTGGTGTAATAGCCTTCCATTTACACCACCGCGCAGTCCGTGGACCGTACACTGTACGGTTTCGGCCTTTGTTGGAACAAACCTATTACTGCCGACCCTCCAATATCTCTCTAATATGTGTGAATATCTCATCATGTAAAAAGATACAATCGCTCACAGAACCAACACACATGCCTCGGAAAACGGACGGAAAACTGACATGGGTTTCGACGTTATTCAAGTTACCCAATTAAACAAACGGGAAGCGGGTAATAAACGCGTATTTCCGTTAATGCTAGTGAAACTGCCAAAAATTGAGGCAAGCAAAGATATTTTCAATCTACAATTCTTAGGATACTTTAGAATCCAATGATCCAATGTAATGAATATTAATATTCTTTGAGGCATATAAGTCGGAACATGCTTTGAATCACTGGCAATAATAATATGTTTTCGGCAAATTCTTCAGTAGTAAGATAGGCTGAATTCCATTTACAGAGAAAGGATTATCATTTCGAATTTTTTCAAACTCGAATATTCAGATATATTATAATCTTGCTTTCCCTTTGATCACTGAGACCAAATCATTAAACATCATGATAAAAGTAAAATCGGTAGTGCATTTATCTCAAAAATGTATTCCTTGAGCTATACGAATCATCATTTAGGTTACTTCAGAATTGCATCACAATAAGAGAAATTTAGAATCAACTTGTGATTATCATTGCCTTCATATTCTACAAATATGACAAGGCGGTCTGTAAAATATACCATCGTGATAATAGCCGTATTCTTTTTACCTTGTTGCATCTCAATAGATGCATAGAATCTTGCATTTTGCCTTCTAACTACTGAATCAGAACTGAGAATCTCAGTTAATCTCAGCTAAAGTTGGTAAAAAGAATACGGCTATTATGGTATGCTTAACTTTAACATATTGAAACTATCTAAGCCTATGGCACCCTAAGATTGCTTTATCACACTTCTTATCCATTTTGTAGCAACTTTCATCACAACAATTAATTGAATAGGGTGGACAAATTTACTTAGGTTCGTCGAGTGCCATCTGCATTGGGTTGAAATAATGTTGCTTGTGAACGTGTCATATTCAGATGTGAATAAACGATGGATTCACTGAAAGACATAAATGTTCTTATCGAAGACATTGGGTAACCCATGGCGGATATATGTAGATAGAACTTTTGAAGTTATAAGTTTCTTAGGCATACGTCATAACATCCGCGATTCGTATATTTCTAATATATTGAATTGTGAAATATAAATCAGTCCATTATAGTGAGAAAAAAAATGCTCATATTTATGATGTAATTCGGAGGTATTATTTTATAAAGTGGCAAAATGAAACTGTACATTTAGAAAGTCTATCAAAAATTGTTCTTGAAATACATTTGTTTAAGATAGGAACTAACCTTCATAGAGCCTTCTTTCAACAATACGCTGCCCATATCATTGAAAACATATTACAAATCCACAGTTATATGCCCCTTCAATATTGATACAACTGCTTATTATATTCTTGATATTTTATTACTATTTATACATTTGTATACATGTAAGTATAATACTTAATAAATGTATAAAGAATAATATATAAAATATGATTATTGGATAATTGAAATATTATGCCTAAGGGTATCCAATGTGGGAAAGTTGAATTGAATGTTATAATGATCTAGAGCTAGACTATAGTATAACATCTTTACCACGTTCCCACCTAAAACAGAACTGTATACTGGTAACACTTTTGACTTGGGCCTATCTAGTAAATTTAGTAGTATTCTGTGGGAGTGAAGTGCTCTGATTTTGCAACAGGAGGTCCGGTTAGGTTTCTGATATAGTCGAGTTGATGGTTTTTCATAATCCCAGAAATTAATTGTTTTCCACTATTTGAGAATTTTATTTAATGCTCTCGACTAGGGAATCCAATCCCGCAAATGCTGGATCCCGCAGATGCGGGATCCCGCTGAAATTCTGCGGGATCAACGTACTACCAAGAATATCAATGCATATCTCGCTGTTTAAGGGGACCTTTTCGTCAACCTCAACTGACGCAACAAAGTAGCGTCTTATCGGTCTTGAAACCTATAAAGTCTACCTATCACAAAGGTTGGCCGCCGGATGGGGTACATATCCTTATCAGCCCACGTCTAGACGAAAACCATAAACACTCAATGACCCATTGTGCGATATATATGATACAATGTATGAGTTTACTGCCGATCGATTCTTTCCATATTCTCAACTTGAACCGTTTTTCCATATATTCCCATATATTACAGATATAAGTCTCAACTTTTTTAAATCACTAATACTATCACCAAATCACATCCACCGCGGAGCTGCACCGCCGCATGTTGTATTCAGAGAAAGCAATCTAGTATCTCAATATTTATTTCATTGTGATAATTCTTTCAATAATTTGTCCCTCTGTAATTTCAATATTGATATCTTGAGTTCGTGCTCTTCTTGGGCCATTTGCACCTTATTCTCGTGTTCCTCTTGTATGATTTGCATCCTGCATGTCTGCTGAAGACTTCCACGTGTATAGACGGCGAGGTGGTCAACAGAACCAGGTATTAGTTACTTTCATATTTTCCTCTTGGCAGAATTGTAGCAGACGATCGCCTCTGTCATTTCGCTCCCCTAGCCCAAAAGGTGCAACTAGGTCTTCAAATCTACCCTTCCCTATCTTGGAATTAAAATCGCCCATTATATCGCCCATTATATTGACTTTTTGTTTTTGAGAATTTATTTTAAGTTTAAGATGAACAGTCAGAGTATAATCGATATCAAGGGCTAATATCTTTTTATTATTCTCCAAATTTTGATATTTATGAATGTTTGATTAAGTTTGAATGCCTCAGAAAATCGAATATTCTGATTGTAATCTTTTGGGACTCAATAATACAGCTACCTCCTCGTGGTGAGTTCTGGATTATTTGCGATGAAACATTATGAAACTAATCGCAAATAAACAAAATGCTGTATTGCTTTCCTCCATACAGTTCTTAGAACCTGAATGTGAATCTGAACTGTGAAATGCCTGTAGAATCGGTGCCTTGTCCGTGCTTCGCGACACTCCGACGTAACAACGGCAACGTCTAACCTTCTGGCCTGTTAGATAGAGGAGGCTATGCCTTGACTTCTGTTTTCTGTTCGATGAGCGACCGGACCATCGAACCACTGCGGATGAAAAAGTACTTTTTCTTTTTCTGGGACGTTTGCGTTTTCATTGTCGAATACGGAATTTTAATATTCAGTCCCGCAGATCCCGCACGGAAAATCCCGCAACGTTGATCCCGCAGAATTTCAGCGGGATCCCGCATCTGCGGGATGACAAAAAGTCAATATAATGGGCGATATAATGGGCGATTTTAATTCCAAGATAGGGAAGGGTAGATTTGAAGACCTAGTTGCACCTTTTGGGCTAGGGGAGCGAAATGACAGAGGCGATCGTCTGCTACAATTCTGCCAAGAGGAAAATATGAAAGTAACTAATACCTGGTTCTGTTGACCACCTCGCCGTCTATACACGTGGAAGTCTTCAGCAGACATGCAGGATGCAAATCATACAAGAGGAACACGAGAATAAGGTGCAAATGGCCCAAGAAGAGCACGAACTCAAGATATCAATATTGAAATTACAGAGGGACAAATTATTGAAAGAATTATCACAATGAAATAAATATTGAGATACTAGATTGCTTTCTCTGAATACAACATGCGGCGGTGCAGCTCCGCGGTGGATGTGATTTGGTGATAGTATTAGTGATTTAAAAAAGTTGAGACTTATATCTGTAATATATGGGAATATATGGAAAAACGGTTCAAGTTGAGAATATGGAAAGAATCGATCGGCAGTAAACTCATACATTGTATCATATATATCGCACAATGGGTCATTGAGTGTTTATGGTTTTCGTCTAGACGTGGGCTGATAAGGATATGTACCCCATCCGGCGGCCAACCTTTGTGATAGGTAGACTTTATAGGTTTCAAGACCGATAAGACGCTACTTTGTTGCGTCAGTTGAGGTTGACGAAAAGGTCCCCTTAAACAGCGAGATATGCATTGATATTCTTGGTAGTAGATCGTTAAAAACTGCCGAAATTGCAGAGTCGGTGGACCTGAAAAACCCGTGGGATATTTTCGAGTGGGCGGCATGAGAACAGAAAAATTCCGGCTTGCAAAAACTTAAGAAGAGGGGACAGACCCCCCCGTTTGCGGTGGTTTGGAAAAACAGAGTTAGTTACGTTTTAGCCTCCGAGACGGTAGCTCGTGAAGATGAAGAAATATTGAGTAAAGGCGACTTAGGCAGTTCGGGCCGGTAATTGGAGTTACGTTTTAGCCTCCGAGACGGTAGCTCGTGAAGATGAAGAAATATTGAGTAAAGGCGACTTAGGCAGTTCGGGCCGGTAATTGGAGTTACGTTTTAGCCTCCGAGACGGTAGCTCGTGGAAATGCAGAAATATTGAGTAAAGGCAGTTCGGGCCGGTAATTGTAATGAAGAAGTAAAGTAGAGTAACGGAACGAAGTCGCGGTAAATGTGAGGTGTAAATTGGAAGCAAGTAGTTGTATTTAAGAAAAGGTATAGATTCGTGAAGTGGGTGGATTTTGGTACTGATACACCCTTTTGGATTAATGGTTTTCGAGACAGAAGTAGTAAGTCATAGGTAATGCAAAGTTTATGATTCTCTATGAAAATATTCCCATAATCACTGACAGCTCCCGTAGGTAAATTGACTTGATGTAACATTTGTGATTTGTTGTTATATAATATTGAACCCCTCGTACAAACGAAAGAGGTAACCCCATATTTGTGTTAATATCGATTGAAGCTAGGAATAGTAAAAGATGTTGAAGGATTAATTTTGTTTGTATAGATATTGCTCTGTTGAAACTGAGTATTGGTCCGGTGTCCCAGAGACACGAAATTTTCCATTTGTTTTTCTCTAAGTGTGTAACTGTAATTTTATGACAATATAGTATTTAAGTAAGTTTCGAAATCTAGTATTCTTTCCTAATCATATCCCTCAGAGAAGTATATAACATATAGACTCCTTCTTCGTGCAAGGAGCACGGACCTATAGTCTTTTCCAAAGCCTTGATCGAAGTATGTTCTCAAAATTTTGAGTAAACTTAACCGGTTTGTCTGACGATAAATAAAGTGAACTCTTCTGAGATTTCACTTTATTTTAGGAATAAAAGCCATGCTAAGTTTGCTCTGGTGACAGCGGCCTAACATCTTTATTTTGTAATAAACCTAAGAACATCAAAAAACACCATCGTACTATTACATTTGGTGACAGCGGTGGGATATTGTTAATTTTTCTGAGGTGAATAAACGGGAGAGAGGTAGAAAAAAAAGAGGAAATTAGTGATTGAAACGATATTTTGAAAAAACAAAGAATAGCAGTGAAACATCCCTTCCAATATTAGTCGAACATCAAGTCAGTTAAAGCACAAGGACTGTCAGCAGAATAAAGTATCAAGTGAAAATTTTAACTGATAATCATCTATGTTTCAGGTAGTTCATCAATTGAAGTCGAATGTGTAATCTGTAACGTTAAATTTTTTGTGTGTTTCAGGGCGGTTCTATTAATTTTATAACGTTGATTTTTTTTTGTGTGTGTGTTTCAGGGCGGTTTTATCCATTTATAATCTCGATTTTTTGAGTGTTCTAGGGCGTTTTAGTATTTTGTAAAAGAATTTTATTTGACGTTTAACTAATTGTGAAGACTTAATATTATCGACATCTGAGTAAGTTGATATCTTTCCGACGGAATAAAGAATTATATGGTCAGTTGGAAAGTATTTCAAATTTTGTTCGAAAAAAATCACATTCAATTAATTCATTAAATTTTATTTTATTATTCAAAAAATAAATAATGTTGCCTGCCACTCCCTCTGCTAGTAATGCAAATACTTCACCAGAAAGTAAAAGTAGCATGATGATGTATACGCTAGGGATGATAGCCACCACGGTGGACAGCTTCTCGGGAAAAGACGCCGCCAGATATTTTGACAAATTAGAATTACGGGCCAAACTGGATAGTTGGACGCCAGACGAAACGCTAAAATTATTGAAGTACAAATTAAGCGGAGACGCTTACAATTTCTTTAAATCTGATTCCGAATTGGATAAACTTGCTTATCCAGAATTAAAAGGAAAATTATTAAATAAATTCACGCCGATGAGATTACCGGGCGAAAATCATTGGAATCTGAGTAGGTGCTTCCAAGATCAAAAGGAGGACGTATCATCGTTCTGTACCAGGTTGCGAACGATTGGTGCAAATTTACTACTCGAAGACTTAGACGGAGCGAGTCAGGATGAGGAAGCGGGAATTCGAAAGAAAAACAAGGAACTCATTTTGAATCAATTCAAAATGGGATTAAGGAAAGACCTAATGCAAAATACCGGCATTCTTTTATTGAAAGAGGATAAATTAGATTTGGAAAAAGCTGAGGAACTGGTCAAACTACAGGAGACAACGATTATGATGCTACGAGGAAGGATGTCTAACGTGAGGATCTCGTCAATAAATACTGGGGGAGAAAGGTGTGAGTTATGTAGAAAAGAGGGTCATAGGGCAATGGATTGCAGAAGCCGAGGAGATGGACAGAACGATATGAATAGGAATACCGTTAACAAGGGATGTTATAATTGCGGTAAAATAGGACATATTGCTCGAGATTGTCGGGCAGATAGAGGAAGGCGGTTCGTGGATAGAGACACATGTCACTATTGTCACGAAAAAGGACATTGGGCACAGGAGTGTAGACAAAGGATCAGCAGGAGGAAGCAACCTCAGAACTTCACACCAAGGTTTGAAGGATCGGAGCGCCCGAGGTACGGAGGAAACGGCCGGTCGACGGGAGCGATTCCAGAACGACCACGGCAAATGCGGCAATCGTTGGGGTTTCAGCGAAATTTAAACAACGGTGGCCAAAGTCCAACCACCAGGGCGGGGGCCAGAGAAATGTAAGGTGGATAAATAAATTGGGGATGTCACGGGGACATAGGTATCGCGGGAAGAGGAATCAACAACAAATTATGGTTATTCCCGAAATAAACTTCAATAACCTTACCGACGCACCGCACATTATTAAATTAAACGTGAATGGAAGATCAAGCTTTTGTTTAGTGGACACAGGGGCAGCCGTGACACTCGTTAGAAAAGGAGCAGTCCCAAATAAGCAAATCAGGAAGGATGGAATAGACAGGTACAGATTGACGAGTGTTACAGGCCACAGTCTTCGGACATGGGGCACCGCAAATGTTTCGATAGGGCCAGAAAGGGATGAATTAAGCACTACGTGGACGGCTGTTGTATGTGAGGACAACACGTTAGGGGATGTACAGATGATTTTAGGAAGGGATTTTCTGTATGCAAATCGAGCAACTATAAATTACAAGGGTACGCCAGCTGTTTCAATGTGGGGAAGAACATTTGACTTTTTATGCAGCGGAAATGTTAAAGGGATTGGGAAAACCGAGCGGAGCACAAAGACAGTGGACGTACAAACGCAAACGGAAAAAAACCAGGAGGAAATCGACGTCCAGAAGGAAGTGAAGGCACGTAGGAACACAGAAGAGCGAGCGAAGCCGGAGAATGGAAAAACGAAGGTGAAAACGTCGGAAAAATCAGCAGGCGAAAACTTACCAGCGCACGACAGGGAGAATATCGACAGCTGTTCGAAGGATCAGGAAAATGACTCAGTATATTCCATGGAGGACGAACTCATTTGGGAAACAGATATTACTCTGGAAGCGGGTGTCACAGTACCTGCGCGATCGGAAGCATTAGTAAGAGGGAAATTGAAGAAAAATGTACAAGGAGATATTATGGTATGCGAACCAGTGGAGTTAGGGAATGGGCATATACACGTCGCAAATTGTTTAACGAAGAATTCTAACAGAGTCTGGATTAGAGTGGTTAACGTTTCAGCCAAGGAGGTCAGATTAGTAAAGCGACAAACTCTCGCTAAAGCAGTTACCTGTGAAATTATGGATGGAAATATGCCGACTAAGAGGATTGGGAAAGTAAATTTTGATAACAAGGAAGGAAATCAAAAGGGATTCGATTTTGAACATTTGGATGGTAACACGCAGAAGAAGCTGAAGTCACTAATACTGGAGTACCAGGATCTTTTTCTGGAGGACGACGATATATTAACTAGCACAACGAAGGTTAAACACGGTATTACCTTGGAACCGGGAACACAACCAGTGTGTAAAGCACCATATAGAATCCCGTATCATCAGAGAGAAATATTGCAGACAGAGACAGATAGATTGTTGGATATGGGGGTTATTCGACCGTCATGTAGCCCGTGGTCAGCTCCGGTCGTTTTAGTTACAAAGAAATCGCCGAATGGGGAAGAAAAGATCAGGATGTGCATTGATTATAGAGGACTGAATAACGTTACAAAGACGGAATATTACCCACTTCCAAATATTTCGGATCTCATTCAAGGATATGGCGCGGGAAGTGAGGCTCTTTTCTCAGTAATCGACGTAGCAGAAGCGTATCACCAGATTGACATGGAGGAGAAGGACATCCCCTTGACTGGTTTCAGTACCTTTCAGGGACATTATGAATATTTGAAAATGCCGTTTGGATTGAAAAATGCACCATCAACATTTCAACGATTCATGAATATTACGCTGGCTGGCCTTACAGGAGACCTTTGTATGGTTTACTTAGATGACATCATTACCTTTAACTCCGCAGGAATTGATGATCACGTAGAAAAATTGCGGAAAGTTTTCGACAGACTTAGGGACGCCAATATTAAACTCAAACCAACAAAATGTAAATTTTTATTGAAAAAAGTCAAGTATCTAGGACATATGATCACACAAAAAGGAGTGCTCCCAGATCCGGAAAAAATTGAGGCCATACATAACTTTCCCATTCCCAAAAATGAGAAAGGAGTCCGTTCATTTTTAGGGATAGTCAACTGGTATCGGCGGTTCATTCCAAATGCCGCAGAATTATCATTACCATTGACAAATTTAACGAAAAAGGAGGTAAAGTTCGAAATTACATCGGAAGTGCTAGAGTCAATATCGAAATTGAAGAAAGTCCTGACCTCAGACAGTGTTCTAATCTTTCCCGACTTCAACCAGCCCTTTATAGTGGCGACGGACGCCTCTGGCCTGGGTATTGGAGCGGTACTCAGCCAAATTCGAGACGGACACGAGCGACCTATAGCTTACGCTAGCCGAAATTTCAAGAAAGCCGAATTAAATTATTCTACAACGGAAAAGGAACTTTTGGGGGTTATATTCGGCATTCAAACGTTTAGGTGCTATCTGTATGGGAGAAAATTCACGGTCATTACCGACCATCGTCCACTTAAATGGCTGTTAACGCTCAAGGACCCAGGATCTCGACTTGCTAGATGGGCTATGACCTTGGCCGATTACGATTTCGAGGTAATACATCGAAAAGGGCGTCTGCATGGAAACGCGGATGCATTAAGCCGTATGTTCAGTAAAGAGGAACAGTTTATTGACATGGAATATGAGGAGTTCGAGGATTACCGGAAAACCCATCAGATTCCGGAAATGGAGAAATTAAGTCGAAAGCAAGGAAACCTTTTTTCGGCCCCAGAACACTGGGCTTTGGCTCATTGTGTCTCACAGGACCTTGCTATGGGTGCAGGAATAGCACTTCAGTTCAAACAAATTTTTGGCTCTGTCGATAAACTGCGTCAACAGAATAAGCAAGTTGGGGAAACAGCGGAATTGCTCCTACCGGAAAGAAATATATATTATTTGGTAACAAAGTTCAACTATTATGAAAAACCATCCTATAGAGGTATGTGGAACGCTGTACGAAGTCTAAGGGCGTGTTGCGAGAAAAATGGGGATAGATTTTTGGCTATTCCAGAAATAGGATGTGGTTTGGATAAACTCGATTGGGAGAGGATTTTGGAAATTATTAAATTCGTATTTCATAATTCAAATATAGAAATACGTATATATTCTGGTAGCGAGGTGATCGCAAAGGTTACATTTCAGGAGATGGAAAGTATAGAGCCCGAGTGGGATCGGGAAACGCTAAAAACCGCGCAAGATAAGGACCTGTACTGTCAGGAAATAAAAAGAAGTATCGAAGCTGGTGAGCAACAGGACACGTACTCTTTTTCTAAGGATGGAATACTGTATCGATTGGAACAAGATGGGGACAAGTTGATTGTCCCAAAATCCTACGTATTGAAAGTAATGGGGGATTTTCACGATTCGCCCATGGCAGGACACCCAGGTCAGCAAAAGACGCTGAGCAGTCTGAAAAGGAGATTCTTTTGGCCAAACATGCGCACTGATGTCATCGAATATTGCGCCAGTTGTGATGCTTGTAATAGGAGGAAAACATCCCCTCATCAGAAAAAAGCCCCTTTGCAGCGATTCACCGCCACCACGGAACCTTGGGAACTGACCTCAATGGATATAGTTGGACCTTTAGTAACATCCCTGAGTGGGAACCGGTACTTACTTACGTTCCAAGATTACTTCACAAAATATGTTGAAGCAATACCCCTCCCTGACCAGAAAGCCGACACTATCGCTCGAGCTTTCGTGGAAAATATAGTCACTAGACATGGCACTCCTAGGAAACTGCTAACTGATCGAGGAGCAAACTTCACGTCAGCGTTGTTCAAGGAAGTTTGTAAGATGCTAAGAATAGAAAAAATACAGACTTCCAGTTACGCACCCACGTCAAACGGACAAATTGAGAGGATGCACAGGGTGTTGAAGGACATGTTAGCGCAGTATATTAGCAATAACCAGCGAGATTGGGATGATTGGATACCTTTTGTACTAATGGCTTATAGAGGAAGTATACATAACACCACAGGATATAGTCCATACTTTCTTCTTCACGGAAGGGACCAAGTACTCCCTATAGACAGCTTTATACAATCAGGGCGAGCTCGATATGACTACGATCAAAATTATGCATCGGAGCTACTAGAACGGCTACGTATCATCTATAAGGATGTATATCGGAACACAGAGGAAGTAAAATCGGCCAGAGTGAAAAGGTATAATTTAAAAACCGCAGATCATCAGTTCACTCTAGGAGACCAAGTCTATCTGAAAATAATGCACACGAAGCGTGGGGTGTCTAAAAAGCTAGTGAAGAGTTGGGATGGTCCATATAGGATCATTGAAATAATAGGACCGGTGACCTGTAAAATAAGAAGGTGTAGAGGAAGAGAAGAGCAAACGGTCCATGTAAACAGACTGAAATATTTTGTCGAAAGGAGAATGAGCAGGTGCTCTCCATCAAGAAAAGTCGAGGAAATGGGGCGACAGTCCGAATCAGAAAGCGAAATGGAATCCGAGGAGGAACAGAAAGGCATGGGTAGATTGCACCCGATACTGATGCCGCAGTGGAACAGGGTTGTGGAACGAGATTCGAGTGAGGAATCTCTGAGTGACGAAACTGAGGAAGAATTTGTCAGTCCCGTGGTACCCTTGAGGAGATCGATGCGGATAAGGAATCCCCCCGATCGGTTAGGTAGATGGGACTATTACTAAATATGAAAGGGGTAACCAGGGGCGGGTCTTAATGACACTCCCTCAGGAGAAGTGAATCTCCTCCTGCCCCATGAATGGTAGATTCCAGGTGCTCACTGTCCCGGAGAGCCACCACCTGAAGAGGGACCCTGTCCTGGGAAACGGACACCTTAATAACCTTAATAACCTTAATAACCTTAATAACCTTAATAACCTTAATAATCCTCATAATTCTCATAAATACTAATAATAATTAATTAATAATTTATGATGCAAATCTTCCACTCTGGGCAAGATGATAAACTGAGATTTCTCTGTGATTTTCATTGACTTGACAGCCTCGTCTAAGCCATAATATCTCCCTGTGTACTAAATAAACTGGAACTCTTCCGCCTGTGTACTCGCATCTTTTCTAGGTTTTCCTGAATTGGATGGTGCCTGTTCCTTTTCCCCTATTTTGTTAATTGGTCCCAGAATTTTTCTACCGTTATCCGTCTGATCATTGATTGCTTCGCTACGTTACGTTACGGAACTCTTCCGTTATGTTCATGGGTTTTACTGCCTCTCCATCTCGCTTAGTTGTTAGGCTCTGCTTCATATTCTATATAAGCATTATAATCAACCTTGACCAGGCTAATTCTTCCTCGTCGCTTTCATCTCCTCCAATGGGTTCTTCACATATAGAATAATAATAATAACACTTGATATGGGGCCAAACCATCAGCGGTTCCGCTCCAGATCTTCGTAGTGTATGGTCTAGGCCAAATTTACAATTTTCCCCTCCGCTTTGAGAGTCTATTCTCTTCGCTTAATTTTCTGTGCTTAAGTAGGTCCCCAGATAACGCATGAATAAAGGATTTTTTTTGTTGAACTAAACTAAAGTTGTTTTAAATATTCAGTGGAATTCAGATAGTAGGAAGTTTGAAAATTGCCTAAAAAGAAGCGTTATGATCGCTGAGATAGTGCATAGGTGAGCACAACGCTAGTAGGATTGGGTGAGATTTATTCCCTTAGGTTCTGTGAACCTGATTTAATTTTAGGAAAATTGATCGATGTTATTGTATGTAAATTGTATAATAATTTTTGAACGACAATCAGTGTATTTTTGATCTATGATGATGTGGTCCGAGTAGCATTGTATCTATCCATGTTAAAGTGACATTTTTGTTTTATTTTCATAGAAACATGGTCCACAGGAAAAGGTGGGAAAAGCCTGAGACAATAACTATGTGGGGAATAACCTTCATCATCGTTGTTTCCGTTATCGGTACCCAGGCTTTAATAGCCTATGACTGTAAGGACAAAAGTGCGGAAATCACAGCAGTATCGATTCGAGACGTCGCGGAGTGTCCGGAACTAGAAACGTCGTATAAAAGTGAATCGGTAAAAGTGAAAGTAGTACAGAGGGACGAAATTAAACTTGAACATGTATGGACTTGCTGCGTTGAACTGACCCGGGTAATAATGCATTGTGGTATGCACAGTCACAGCTCGATTGTATCCGGGGGTGTGTCGAACTTTATTCACCGAGTAGGTGCCGAGGAGTGTCGATCTATTCATCGTTACGGAACTCTAAGTATATATCACCAAGAGATAGGCGGAATTAACTTAAACGGTACGACGACGGCATCTATCACCTTAGTAGGATCAGTAAACAACGAAGGAACGTGTGAGGGCACAACATATCAAGAAAATGGGCGAACTTGGGAAGATGTTACGATTGTAGCGTCAGTGAAAATTCGAGTTTCTGACTATGAAGCGAGAGTCAAAATTGATGAAAACGAGATCAGCCTACAAGGAGGTGTAGTTTGTCCATATTTAAAAGGATATTGTTTCGATACCAATTTGGGAGAAGTCACCTGGGAAAATGGCCCACTACGAACATGTGAGGAATCCCTAAGTCTGCTGTACCATGGACAGGCAGAGAAAGTATCTAATCAGTTCACGACCGAACAGATCATTGTTGTGGAAGATAGTACGAAAGTGTTTGCCGTATCCTTGATTAAAAAGATCGTGCAATGCCAGCAAGAAATATGGCAAACAGAACACCCTAGAATTTTGGTTATTGAGGGCAAACAACATGACCATATAAACCCCAAAATGAATATTTTACCTCATAATGCAGATCTCATGGCCTACGTCAACAGCAAATTTTTATACGTCGAACAAGCCTACACAAGGAAGCTGGATCAGCTATATACCGACACCGTCCATCGACGTTGCCTAACCCAGAGAGAAATACTACGCAATCGTCTATTAATGGCGCCCTTAGTTCCGAACACCCTCAGCCAGTTAGTAAAGGAAAGTGGTGGTTACGTTGGACGAGTATTAGGAGAGGTACTTTACATAATGCGCTGCGTACCCCGCACTGTTACAATTCGACGCACTGAGAAGTGTTACAATGAACTACCTATATTAATAGATAACCAAACCAAATTTATGGCACCGGTCACTAGGGTCATCCAGACCCATGCAGAAGAAGTAGATTGTAACGGATTAATGCCCCCATTATATAAGATCGATGATCAATGGATAGGCCTGAGCCCTTACCCCACAATGAAAGAGACACCCGAAGAATTATCACCAGAAACAAGCAAAAAGTTGAAGTTTTCGCCAATACAGCCTGTAGGAGCATTAGGAATATACACACAGGAAGAAATCAGTAAGGCCCAGAGAATTCTCAGTTTTGGCACGGAACGAAAAGCAGTAGAAAATATAATCGCTAGAAAAGTAGCCGGATTGGACACGACCGGACAAGGGTTCTCCACAATAAATTTATTTAACCCAGATGAAATGAAAGAATTAGCCCACCATACAATGCAACAAGTATGGGGATGGTTCACCGATATAGGATTATTCATGAGTGGTCTAATGGGATTTTATGCTATTTTCCGGATGGTAAAATATGCCTTGGGAGTGGTATTGAATGGAATACACTTATACCAGACGTTAGGATGTGGATTTATGATCATAGCCAGTCTATGGAACACACTTACTATGTGGGTAATGCATAAACATAGAACAAAGCAAGACAGGCTGAAGACTGATTCAGACGACCAGAATTCAGAACCGCTTGAAGAAGTGACCACGTCTAGAATATACCCCCCTCTAACCTCCAGTGCACCCCACTGGACGGAAGAAGCAAAGTGAAAAGTGACGCGAAAGACAAGTTATTCGGCAGAAGACGTGTGACGACAAAACTATAAGGAAAATCCTCGAACGGCGTCGTGCGCGGTTCCTGTCAAACGAAAACGATCAAACGAATGAATAAACGTGAGTGCGAATCCCGAATGATCGAGCGCGTCAGGGACTCCCCCAGAAGGTTATTCCCTTTTCTAATAAATTTTCCCACCATAAAAGGCTACCTCGTTCCCTGCGAGAGGTCGCAGCCCCCCCAATAGCATAAGACTTGCCCGCTACAAGAGAGAAAAATCCCAAGGACACTGGTCGTCCTGGTCGAAAGGTTTCGAGATGCAACGCCATCATCCAGAGAAGGTCACTAGAAATGTAACGTGTGTAAGAGTGAAGCGCGAGTGACGACAAGACTCGCGAAAGTGGAAAAAGAATCAAACGTAAAGTGATCGGAAAAGCTATATGCGAGAAGTGATAGTGAACCTATAGCGGAAGGTACTTTGAAATGATTGAACGTTTCCGATGTTTAGTAATAAGATATTGATGACACCCATGAAAAAGGTTTTGTTTGTTATTGTTAGGAAGGTCGTCATCGTACTAGAGGTATCGATATGAATGGTTTGTTATTGTTAGGAAGGTCGTCGCGATAACTCGGAAGTACGTGAACGATATGTTTACGTGTTTTCTTATCGAAATGTTTAGGTTAAGTTACATTACAGGTGGTCCCGATAACGATTGTAGTTATGTATAACATGTTTATGGCTTTCTTATCATTGTATTTTAGATTTAGTTTCATATGCACTCAGTAGGTAGAATCTCGTATAGTAATGAAATTCGTACATATAAAGGTACAAGGGGTTACCAGTAAGTTGAAAGGTTACCAGTAGATTGTGAATTTGTTATTACGGTGGATATGTAAAAATGTACGAGGGTTACCCGTGAATAAGGAGTTCAGGTCCCTAGTAGGTAGATGATGTATTGATTATATGAAGACAAGGTTAGAAAGAAATGTTTTGTAATGCATGGAGTAGCTTGATTTTCTGTTGTTGTTTGAAAAGTATTGGCCTTGTGGTGCCAAGACTTTTTCGTTGGGGAGAGTGATGTAATATATGGGAATATATGGAAAAACGGTTCAAGTTGAGAATATGGAAAGAATCGATCGGCAGTAAACTCATACATTGTATCATATATATCGCACAATGGGTCATTGAGTGTTTATGGTTTTCGTCTAGACGTGGGCTGATAAGGATATGTACCCCATCCGGCGGCCAACCTTTGTGATAGGTAGACTTTATAGGTTTCAAGACCGATAAGACGCTACTTTGTTGCGTCAGTTGAGGTTGACGAAAAGGTCCCCTTAAACAGCGAGATATGCATTGATATTCTTGGTAGTAGATCGTTAAAAACTGCCGAAATTGCAGAGTCGGTGGACCTGAAAAACCCGTGGGATATTTTCGAGTGGGCGGCATGAGAACAGAAAAATTCCGGCTTGCAAAAACTTAAGAAGAGGGGACAGACCCCCCCGTTTGCGGTGGTTTGGAAAAACAGAGTTAGTTACGTTTTAGCCTCCGAGACGGTAGCTCGTGAAGATGAAGAAATATTGAGTAAAGGCGACTTAGGCAGTTCGGGCCGGTAATTGGAGTTACGTTTTAGCCTCCGAGACGGTAGCTCGTGAAGATGAAGAAATATTGAGTAAAGGCGACTTAGGCAGTTCGGGCCGGTAATTGGAGTTACGTTTTAGCCTCCGAGACGGTAGCTCGTGGAAATGCAGAAATATTGAGTAAAGGCAGTTCGGGCCGGTAATTGTAATGAAGAAGTAAAGTAGAGTAACGGAACGAAGTCGCGGTAAATGTGAGGTGTAAATTGGAAGCAAGTAGTTGTATTTAAGAAAAGGTATAGATTCGTGAAGTGGGTGGATTTTGGTACTGATACACCCTTTTGGATTAATGGTTTTCGAGACAGAAGTAGTAAGTCATAGGTAATGCAAAGTTTATGATTCTCTATGAAAATATTCCCATAATCACTGACAGCTCCCGTAGGTAAATTGACTTGATGTAACATTTGTGATTTGTTGTTATATAATATTGAACCCCTCGTACAAACGAAAGAGGTAACCCCATATTTGTGTTAATATCGATTGAAGCTAGGAATAGTAAAAGATGTTGAAGGATTAATTTTGTTTGTATAGATATTGCTCTGTTGAAACTGAGTATTGGTCCGGTGTCCCAGAGACACGAAATTTTCCATTTGTTTTTCTCTAAGTGTGTAACTGTAATTTTATGACAATATAGTATTTAAGTAAGTTTCGAAATCTAGTATTCTTTCCTAATCATATCCCTCAGAGAAGTATATAACATATAGACTCCTTCTTCGTGCAAGGAGCACGGACCTATAGTCTTTTCCAAAGCCTTGATCGAAGTATGTTCTCAAAATTTTGAGTAAACTTAACCGGTTTGTCTGACGATAAATAAAGTGAACTCTTCTGAGATTTCACTTTATTTTAGGAATAAAAGCCATGCTAAGTTTGCTCTGGTGACAGCGGCCTAACATCTTTATTTTGTAATAAACCTAAGAACATCAAAAAACACCATCGTACTATTACATTTGGTGACAGCGGTGGGATATTGTTAATTTTTCTGAGGTGAATAAACGGGAGAGAGGTAGAAAAAAAAGAGGAAATTAGTGATTGAAACGATATTTTGAAAAAACAAAGAATAGCAGTGAAACATCCCTTCCAATATTAGTCGAACATCAAGTCAGTTAAAGCACAAGGACTGTCAGCAGAATAAAGTATCAAGTGAAAATTTTAACTGATAATCATCTATGTTTCAGGTAGTTCATCAATTGAAGTCGAATGTGTAATCTGTAACGTTAAATTTTTTGTGTGTTTCAGGGCGGTTCTATTAATTTTATAACGTTGATTTTTTTTTGTGTGTGTGTTTCAGGGCGGTTTTATCCATTTATAATCTCGATTTTTTGAGTGTTCTAGGGCGTTTTAGTATTTTGTAAAAGAATTTTATTTGACGTTTAACTAATTGTGAAGACTTAATATTATCGACATCTGAGTAAGTTGATATCTTTCCGACGGAATAAAGAATTATATGGTCAGTGGAAAGTATTTCAAATTTTGTTCGAAAAAAATCACATTCAATTAATTCATTAAATTTTATTTTATTATTCAAAAAATAAATAATGTTGCCTGCCACTCCCTCTGCTAGTAATGCAAATACTTCACCAGAAAGTAAAAGTAGCATGATGATGTATACGCTAGGGATGATAGCCACCACGGTGGACAGCTTCTCGGGAAAAGACGCCGCCAGATATTTTGACAAATTAGAATTACGGGCCAAACTGGATAGTTGGACGCCAGACGAAACGCTAAAATTATTGAAGTACAAATTAAGCGGAGACGCTTACAATTTCTTTAAATCTGATTCCGAATTGGATAAACTTGCTTATCCAGAATTAAAAGGAAAATTATTAAATAAATTCACGCCGATGAGATTACCGGGCGAAAATCATTGGAATCTGAGTAGGTGCTTCCAAGATCAAAAGGAGGACGTATCATCGTTCTGTACCAGGTTGCGAACGATTGGTGCAAATTTACTACTCGAAGACTTAGACGGAGCGAGTCAGGATGAGGAAGCGGGAATTCGAAAGAAAAACAAGGAACTCATTTTGAATCAATTCAAAATGGGATTAAGGAAAGACCTAATGCAAAATACCGGCATTCTTTTATTGAAAGAGGATAAATTAGATTTGGAAAAAGCTGAGGAACTGGTCAAACTACAGGAGACAACGATTATGATGCTACGAGGAAGGATGTCTAACGTGAGGATCTCGTCAATAAATACTGGGGGAGAAAGGTGTGAGTTATGTAGAAAAGAGGGTCATAGGGCAATGGATTGCAGAAGCCGAGGAGATGGACAGAACGATATGAATAGGAATACCGTTAACAAGGGATGTTATAATTGCGGTAAAATAGGACATATTGCTCGAGATTGTCGGGCAGATAGAGGAAGGCGGTTCGTGGATAGAGACACATGTCACTATTGTCACGAAAAAGGACATTGGGCACAGGAGTGTAGACAAAGGATCAGCAGGAGGAAGCAACCTCAGAACTTCACACCAAGGTTTGAAGGATCGGAGCGCCCGAGGTACGGAGGAAACGGCCGGTCGACGGGAGCGATTCCAGAACGACCACGGCAAATGCGGCAATCGTTGGGGTTTCAGCGAAATTTAAACAACGGTGGCCAAAGTCCAACCACCAGGGCGGGGGCCAGAGAAATGTAAGGTGGATAAATAAATTGGGGATGTCACGGGGACATAGGTATCGCGGGAAGAGGAATCAACAACAAATTATGGTTATTCCCGAAATAAACTTCAATAACCTTACCGACGCACCGCACATTATTAAATTAAACGTGAATGGAAGATCAAGCTTTTGTTTAGTGGACACAGGGGCAGCCGTGACACTCGTTAGAAAAGGAGCAGTCCCAAATAAGCAAATCAGGAAGGATGGAATAGACAGGTACAGATTGACGAGTGTTACAGGCCACAGTCTTCGGACATGGGGCACCGCAAATGTTTCGATAGGGCCAGAAAGGGATGAATTAAGCACTACGTGGACGGCTGTTGTATGTGAGGACAACACGTTAGGGGATGTACAGATGATTTTAGGAAGGGATTTTCTGTATGCAAATCGAGCAACTATAAATTACAAGGGTACGCCAGCTGTTTCAATGTGGGGAAGAACATTTGACTTTTTATGCAGCGGAAATGTTAAAGGGATTGGGAAAACCGAGCGGAGCACAAAGACAGTGGACGTACAAACGCAAACGGAAAAAAACCAGGAGGAAATCGACGTCCAGAAGGAAGTGAAGGCACGTAGGAACACAGAAGAGCGAGCGAAGCCGGAGAATGGAAAAACGAAGGTGAAAACGTCGGAAAAATCAGCAGGCGAAAACTTACCAGCGCACGACAGGGAGAATATCGACAGCTGTTCGAAGGATCAGGAAAATGACTCAGTATATTCCATGGAGGACGAACTCATTTGGGAAACAGATATTACTCTGGAAGCGGGTGTCACAGTACCTGCGCGATCGGAAGCATTAGTAAGAGGGAAATTGAAGAAAAATGTACAAGGAGATATTATGGTATGCGAACCAGTGGAGTTAGGGAATGGGCATATACACGTCGCAAATTGTTTAACGAAGAATTCTAACAGAGTCTGGATTAGAGTGGTTAACGTTTCAGCCAAGGAGGTCAGATTAGTAAAGCGACAAACTCTCGCTAAAGCAGTTACCTGTGAAATTATGGATGGAAATATGCCGACTAAGAGGATTGGGAAAGTAAATTTTGATAACAAGGAAGGAAATCAAAAGGGATTCGATTTTGAACATTTGGATGGTAACACGCAGAAGAAGCTGAAGTCACTAATACTGGAGTACCAGGATCTTTTTCTGGAGGACGACGATATATTAACTAGCACAACGAAGGTTAAACACGGTATTACCTTGGAACCGGGAACACAACCAGTGTGTAAAGCACCATATAGAATCCCGTATCATCAGAGAGAAATATTGCAGACAGAGACAGATAGATTGTTGGATATGGGGGTTATTCGACCGTCATGTAGCCCGTGGTCAGCTCCGGTCGTTTTAGTTACAAAGAAATCGCCGAATGGGGAAGAAAAGATCAGGATGTGCATTGATTATAGAGGACTGAATAACGTTACAAAGACGGAATATTACCCACTTCCAAATATTTCGGATCTCATTCAAGGATATGGCGCGGGAAGTGAGGCTCTTTTCTCAGTAATCGACGTAGCAGAAGCGTATCACCAGATTGACATGGAGGAGAAGGACATCCCCTTGACTGGTTTCAGTACCTTTCAGGGACATTATGAATATTTGAAAATGCCGTTTGGATTGAAAAATGCACCATCAACATTTCAACGATTCATGAATATTACGCTGGCTGGCCTTACAGGAGACCTTTGTATGGTTTACTTAGATGACATCATTACCTTTAACTCCGCAGGAATTGATGATCACGTAGAAAAATTGCGGAAAGTTTTCGACAGACTTAGGGACGCCAATATTAAACTCAAACCAACAAAATGTAAATTTTTATTGAAAAAAGTCAAGTATCTAGGACATATGATCACACAAAAAGGAGTGCTCCCAGATCCGGAAAAAATTGAGGCCATACATAACTTTCCCATTCCCAAAAATGAGAAAGGAGTCCGTTCATTTTTAGGGATAGTCAACTGGTATCGGCGGTTCATTCCAAATGCCGCAGAATTATCATTACCATTGACAAATTTAACGAAAAAGGAGGTAAAGTTCGAAATTACATCGGAAGTGCTAGAGTCAATATCGAAATTGAAGAAAGTCCTGACCTCAGACAGTGTTCTAATCTTTCCCGACTTCAACCAGCCCTTTATAGTGGCGACGGACGCCTCTGGCCTGGGTATTGGAGCGGTACTCAGCCAAATTCGAGACGGACACGAGCGACCTATAGCTTACGCTAGCCGAAATTTCAAGAAAGCCGAATTAAATTATTCTACAACGGAAAAGGAACTTTTGGGGGTTATATTCGGCATTCAAACGTTTAGGTGCTATCTGTATGGGAGAAAATTCACGGTCATTACCGACCATCGTCCACTTAAATGGCTGTTAACGCTCAAGGACCCAGGATCTCGACTTGCTAGATGGGCTATGACCTTGGCCGATTACGATTTCGAGGTAATACATCGAAAAGGGCGTCTGCATGGAAACGCGGATGCATTAAGCCGTATGTTCAGTAAAGAGGAACAGTTTATTGACATGGAATATGAGGAGTTCGAGGATTACCGGAAAACCCATCAGATTCCGGAAATGGAGAAATTAAGTCGAAAGCAAGGAAACCTTTTTTCGGCCCCAGAACACTGGGCTTTGGCTCATTGTGTCTCACAGGACCTTGCTATGGGTGCAGGAATAGCACTTCAGTTCAAACAAATTTTTGGCTCTGTCGATAAACTGCGTCAACAGAATAAGCAAGTTGGGGAAACAGCGGAATTGCTCCTACCGGAAAGAAATATATATTATTTGGTAACAAAGTTCAACTATTATGAAAAACCATCCTATAGAGGTATGTGGAACGCTGTACGAAGTCTAAGGGCGTGTTGCGAGAAAAATGGGGATAGATTTTTGGCTATTCCAGAAATAGGATGTGGTTTGGATAAACTCGATTGGGAGAGGATTTTGGAAATTATTAAATTCGTATTTCATAATTCAAATATAGAAATACGTATATATTCTGGTAGCGAGGTGATCGCAAAGGTTACATTTCAGGAGATGGAAAGTATAGAGCCCGAGTGGGATCGGGAAACGCTAAAAACCGCGCAAGATAAGGACCTGTACTGTCAGGAAATAAAAAGAAGTATCGAAGCTGGTGAGCAACAGGACACGTACTCTTTTTCTAAGGATGGAATACTGTATCGATTGGAACAAGATGGGGACAAGTTGATTGTCCCAAAATCCTACGTATTGAAAGTAATGGGGGATTTTCACGATTCGCCCATGGCAGGACACCCAGGTCAGCAAAAGACGCTGAGCAGTCTGAAAAGGAGATTCTTTTGGCCAAACATGCGCACTGATGTCATCGAATATTGCGCCAGTTGTGATGCTTGTAATAGGAGGAAAACATCCCCTCATCAGAAAAAAGCCCCTTTGCAGCGATTCACCGCCACCACGGAACCTTGGGAACTGACCTCAATGGATATAGTTGGACCTTTAGTAACATCCCTGAGTGGGAACCGGTACTTACTTACGTTCCAAGATTACTTCACAAAATATGTTGAAGCAATACCCCTCCCTGACCAGAAAGCCGACACTATCGCTCGAGCTTTCGTGGAAAATATAGTCACTAGACATGGCACTCCTAGGAAACTGCTAACTGATCGAGGAGCAAACTTCACGTCAGCGTTGTTCAAGGAAGTTTGTAAGATGCTAAGAATAGAAAAAATACAGACTTCCAGTTACGCACCCACGTCAAACGGACAAATTGAGAGGATGCACAGGGTGTTGAAGGACATGTTAGCGCAGTATATTAGCAATAACCAGCGAGATTGGGATGATTGGATACCTTTTGTACTAATGGCTTATAGAGGAAGTATACATAACACCACAGGATATAGTCCATACTTTCTTCTTCACGGAAGGGACCAAGTACTCCCTATAGACAGCTTTATACAATCAGGGCGAGCTCGATATGACTACGATCAAAATTATGCATCGGAGCTACTAGAACGGCTACGTATCATCTATAAGGATGTATATCGGAACACAGAGGAAGTAAAATCGGCCAGAGTGAAAAGGTATAATTTAAAAACCGCAGATCATCAGTTCACTCTAGGAGACCAAGTCTATCTGAAAATAATGCACACGAAGCGTGGGGTGTCTAAAAAGCTAGTGAAGAGTTGGGATGGTCCATATAGGATCATTGAAATAATAGGACCGGTGACCTGTAAAATAAGAAGGTGTAGAGGAAGAGAAGAGCAAACGGTCCATGTAAACAGACTGAAATATTTTGTCGAAAGGAGAATGAGCAGGTGCTCTCCATCAAGAAAAGTCGAGGAAATGGGGCGACAGTCCGAATCAGAAAGCGAAATGGAATCCGAGGAGGAACAGAAAGGCATGGGTAGATTGCACCCGATACTGATGCCGCAGTGGAACAGGGTTGTGGAACGAGATTCGAGTGAGGAATCTCTGAGTGACGAAACTGAGGAAGAATTTGTCAGTCCCGTGGTACCCTTGAGGAGATCGATGCGGATAAGGAATCCCCCCGATCGGTTAGGTAGATGGGACTATTACTAAATATGAAAGGGGTAACCAGGGGCGGGTCTTAATGACACTCCCTCAGGAGAAGTGAATCTCCTCCTGCCCCATGAATGGTAGATTCCAGGTGCTCACTGTCCCGGAGAGCCACCACCTGAAGAGGGACCCTGTCCTGGGAAACGGACACCTTAATAACCTTAATAACCTTAATAACCTTAATAACCTTAATAACCTTAATAATCCTCATAATTCTCATAAATACTAATAATAATTAATTAATAATTTATGATGCAAATCTTCCACTCTGGGCAAGATGATAAACTGAGATTTCTCTGTGATTTTCATTGACTTGACAGCCTCGTCTAAGCCATAATATCTCCCTGTGTACTAAATAAACTGGAACTCTTCCGCCTGTGTACTCGCATCTTTTCTAGGTTTTCCTGAATTGGATGGTGCCTGTTCCTTTTCCCCTATTTTGTTAATTGGTCCCAGAATTTTTCTACCGTTATCCGTCTGATCATTGATTGCTTCGCTACGTTACGTTACGGAACTCTTCCGTTATGTTCATGGGTTTTACTGCCTCTCCATCTCGCTTAGTTGTTAGGCTCTGCTTCATATTCTATATAAGCATTATAATCAACCTTGACCAGGCTAATTCTTCCTCGTCGCTTTCATCTCCTCCAATGGGTTCTTCACATATAGAATAATAATAATAACACTTGATATGGGGCCAAACCATCAGCGGTTCCGCTCCAGATCTTCGTAGTGTATGGTCTAGGCCAAATTTACAATTTTCCCCTCCGCTTTGAGAGTCTATTCTCTTCGCTTAATTTTCTGTGCTTAAGTAGGTCCCCAGATAACGCATGAATAAAGGATTTTTTTTGTTGAACTAAACTAAAGTTGTTTTAAATATTCAGTGGAATTCAGATAGTAGGAAGTTTGAAAATTGCCTAAAAAGAAGCGTTATGATCGCTGAGATAGTGCATAGGTGAGCACAACGCTAGTAGGATTGGGTGAGATTTATTCCCTTAGGTTCTGTGAACCTGATTTAATTTTAGGAAAATTGATCGATGTTATTGTATGTAAATTGTATAATAATTTTTGAACGACAATCAGTGTATTTTTGATCTATGATGATGTGGTCCGAGTAGCATTGTATCTATCCATGTTAAAGTGACATTTTTGTTTTATTTTCATAGAAACATGGTCCACAGGAAAAGGTGGGAAAAGCCTGAGACAATAACTATGTGGGGAATAACCTTCATCATCGTTGTTTCCGTTATCGGTACCCAGGCTTTAATAGCCTATGACTGTAAGGACAAAAGTGCGGAAATCACAGCAGTATCGATTCGAGACGTCGCGGAGTGTCCGGAACTAGAAACGTCGTATAAAAGTGAATCGGTAAAAGTGAAAGTAGTACAGAGGGACGAAATTAAACTTGAACATGTATGGACTTGCTGCGTTGAACTGACCCGGGTAATAATGCATTGTGGTATGCACAGTCACAGCTCGATTGTATCCGGGG
This sequence comes from Halyzia sedecimguttata, assembly GCA_937662695.2. Classification (NCBI taxonomy): domain Eukaryota; kingdom Metazoa; phylum Arthropoda; class Insecta; order Coleoptera; family Coccinellidae; genus Halyzia; species Halyzia sedecimguttata. The sequence goes on along the minus strand of OW569420.2, from coordinate 27,222,312 downwards.
GTGTGTCGAACTTTATTCACCGAGTAGGTGCCGAGGAGTGTCGATCTATTCATCGTTACGGAACTCTAAGTATATATCACCAAGAGATAGGCGGAATTAACTTAAACGGTACGACGACGGCATCTATCACCTTAGTAGGATCAGTAAACAACGAAGGAACGTGTGAGGGCACAACATATCAAGAAAATGGGCGAACTTGGGAAGATGTTACGATTGTAGCGTCAGTGAAAATTCGAGTTTCTGACTATGAAGCGAGAGTCAAAATTGATGAAAACGAGATCAGCCTACAAGGAGGTGTAGTTTGTCCATATTTAAAAGGATATTGTTTCGATACCAATTTGGGAGAAGTCACCTGGGAAAATGGCCCACTACGAACATGTGAGGAATCCCTAAGTCTGCTGTACCATGGACAGGCAGAGAAAGTATCTAATCAGTTCACGACCGAACAGATCATTGTTGTGGAAGATAGTACGAAAGTGTTTGCCGTATCCTTGATTAAAAAGATCGTGCAATGCCAGCAAGAAATATGGCAAACAGAACACCCTAGAATTTTGGTTATTGAGGGCAAACAACATGACCATATAAACCCCAAAATGAATATTTTACCTCATAATGCAGATCTCATGGCCTACGTCAACAGCAAATTTTTATACGTCGAACAAGCCTACACAAGGAAGCTGGATCAGCTATATACCGACACCGTCCATCGACGTTGCCTAACCCAGAGAGAAATACTACGCAATCGTCTATTAATGGCGCCCTTAGTTCCGAACACCCTCAGCCAGTTAGTAAAGGAAAGTGGTGGTTACGTTGGACGAGTATTAGGAGAGGTACTTTACATAATGCGCTGCGTACCCCGCACTGTTACAATTCGACGCACTGAGAAGTGTTACAATGAACTACCTATATTAATAGATAACCAAACCAAATTTATGGCACCGGTCACTAGGGTCATCCAGACCCATGCAGAAGAAGTAGATTGTAACGGATTAATGCCCCCATTATATAAGATCGATGATCAATGGATAGGCCTGAGCCCTTACCCCACAATGAAAGAGACACCCGAAGAATTATCACCAGAAACAAGCAAAAAGTTGAAGTTTTCGCCAATACAGCCTGTAGGAGCATTAGGAATATACACACAGGAAGAAATCAGTAAGGCCCAGAGAATTCTCAGTTTTGGCACGGAACGAAAAGCAGTAGAAAAAAAATATAATCGCTAGAAAAGTAGCCGGATTGGACACGACCGGACAAGGGTTCTCCACAATAAATTTATTTAACCCAGATGAAATGAAAGAATTAGCCCACCATACAATGCAACAAGTATGGGGATGGTTCACCGATATAGGATTATTCATGAGTGGTCTAATGGGATTTTATGCTATTTTCCGGATGGTAAAATATGCCTTGGGAGTGGTATTGAATGGAATACACTTATACCAGACGTTAGGATGTGGATTTATGATCATAGCCAGTCTATGGAACACACTTACTATGTGGGTAATGCATAAACATAGAACAAAGCAAGACAGGCTGAAGACTGATTCAGACGACCAGAATTCAGAACCGCTTGAAGAAGTGACCACGTCTAGAATATACCCCCCTCTAACCTCCAGTGCACCCCACTGGACGGAAGAAGCAAAGTGAAAAGTGACGCGAAAGACAAGTTATTCGGCAGAAGACGTGTGACGACAAAACTATAAGGAAAATCCTCGAACGGCGTCGTGCGCGGTTCCTGTCAAACGAAAACGATCAAACGAATGAATAAACGTGAGTGCGAATCCCGAATGATCGAGCGCGTCAGGGACTCCCCCAGAAGGTTATTCCCTTTTCTAATAAATTTTCCCACCATAAAAGGCTACCTCGTTCCCTGCGAGAGGTCGCAGCCCCCCCAATAGCATAAGACTTGCCCGCTACAAGAGAGAAAAATCCCAAGGACACTGGTCGTCCTGGTCGAAAGGTTTCGAGATGCAACGCCATCATCCAGAGAAGGTCACTAGAAATGTAACGTGTGTAAGAGTGAAGCGCGAGTGACGACAAGACTCGCGAAAGTGGAAAAAGAATCAAACGTAAAGTGATCGGAAAAGCTATATGCGAGAAGTGATAGTGAACCTATAGCGGAAGGTACTTTGAAATGATTGAACGTTTCCGATGTTTAGTAATAAGATATTGATGACACCCATGAAAAAGGTTTTGTTTGTTATTGTTAGGAAGGTCGTCATCGTACTAGAGGTATCGATATGAATGGTTTGTTATTGTTAGGAAGGTCGTCGCGATAACTCGGAAGTACGTGAACGATATGTTTACGTGTTTTCTTATCGAAATGTTTAGGTTAAGTTACATTACAGGTGGTCCCGATAACGATTGTAGTTATGTATAACATGTTTATGGCTTTCTTATCATTGTATTTTAGATTTAGTTTCATATGCACTCAGTAGGTAGAATCTCGTATAGTAATGAAATTCGTACATATAAAGGTACAAGGGGTTACCAGTAAGTTGAAAGGTTACCAGTAGATTGTGAATTTGTTATTACGGTGGATATGTAAAAATGTACGAGGGTTACCCGTGAATAAGGAGTTCAGGTCCCTAGTAGGTAGATGATGTATTGATTATATGAAGACAAGGTTAGAAAGAAATGTTTTGTAATGCATGGAGTAGCTTGATTTTCTGTTGTTGTTTGAAAAGTATTGGCCTTGTGGTGCCAAGACTTTTTCGTTGGGGAGAGTGATGTAATATATGGGAATATATGGAAAAACGGTTCAAGTTGAGAATATGGAAAGAATCGATCGGCAGTAAACTCATACATTGTATCATATATATCGCACAATGGGTCATTGAGTGTTTATGGTTTTCGTCTAGACGTGGGCTGATAAGGATATGTACCCCATCCGGCGGCCAACCTTTGTGATAGGTAGACTTTATAGGTTTCAAGACCGATAAGACGCTACTTTGTTGCGTCAGTTGAGGTTGACGAAAAGGTCCCCTTAAACAGCGAGATATGCATTGATATTCTTGGTAGTAGATCGTTAAAAACTGCCGAAATTGCAGAGTCGGTGGACCTGAAAAACCCGTGGGATATTTTCGAGTGGGCGGCATGAGAACAGAAAAATTCCGGCTTGCAAAAACTTAAGAAGAGGGGACAGACCCCCCCGTTTGCGGTGGTTTGGAAAAACAGAGTTAGTTACGTTTTAGCCTCCGAGACGGTAGCTCGTGAAGATGAAGAAATATTGAGTAAAGGCGACTTAGGCAGTTCGGGCCGGTAATTGGAGTTACGTTTTAGCCTCCGAGACGGTAGCTCGTGAAGATGAAGAAATATTGAGTAAAGGCGACTTAGGCAGTTCGGGCCGGTAATTGGAGTTACGTTTTAGCCTCCGAGACGGTAGCTCGTGGAAATGCAGAAATATTGAGTAAAGGCAGTTCGGGCCGGTAATTGTAATGAAGAAGTAAAGTAGAGTAACGGAACGAAGTCGCGGTAAATGTGAGGTGTAAATTGGAAGCAAGTAGTTGTATTTAAGAAAAGGTATAGATTCGTGAAGTGGGTGGATTTTGGTACTGATACACCCTTTTGGATTAATGGTTTTCGAGACAGAAGTAGTAAGTCATAGGTAATGCAAAGTTTATGATTCTCTATGAAAATATTCCCATAATCACTGACAGCTCCCGTAGGTAAATTGACTTGATGTAACATTTGTGATTTGTTGTTATATAATATTGAACCCCTCGTACAAACGAAAGAGGTAACCCCATATTTGTGTTATCGATTGAAGCTAGGAATAGTAAAAGATGTTGAAGGATTAATTTTGTTTGTATAGATATTGCTCTGTTGAAACTGAGTATTGGTCCGGTGTCCCAGAGACACGAAATTTTCCATTTGTTTTTCTCTAAGTGTGTAACTGTAATTTTATGACAATATAGTATTTAAGTAAGTTTCGAAATCTAGTATTCTTTCCTAATCATATCCCTCAGAGAAGTATATAACATATAGACTCCTTCTTCGTGCAAGGAGCACGGACCTATAGTCTTTTCCAAAGCCTTGATCGAAGTATGTTCTCAAAATTTTGAGTAAACTTAACCGGTTTGTCTGACGATAAATAAAGTGAACTCTTCTGAGATTTCACTTTATTTTAGGAATAAAAGCCATGCTAAGTTTGCTCTGGTGACAGCGGCCTAACATCTTTATTTTGTAATAAACCTAAGAACATCAAAAAACACCATCGTACTATTACATATCAGAGTGTTGCTAAGGGAACGCCCTTTCGATATGTAATTCGCGAGAGAAAAATAGACTACCCAGTGTCGGGAAATTATAATAAAACTTGCGTGAAAGTGCGAATTGAATTTTCCGGTGGCACGAAAAATCACAGGTGTTGCCGGCGATTGTCGGTCTTATCGCAACTTTTTTGTGCAGGTCGGCGAGATACGCTGCATCTGGAGATGTGGTAAATTTATGCTTTGCTTATTAGTAGAAGATACGAACCTAAGTCGACCTTCACCAAGCTGATAATAGAATGAAACCTATTTTATAATAAATTTAGTATATTAGATAATATACTAAAAATGGGTTGCCTGAAAAAATCCTGGACAGACAATTTTTTCTTTAAATTTTTTTAAATTTTTTTTTATCTCCAACACTATAGATCCGATCGTATTCAAACTTAGAACTTGGCAGTAGAGTTAGGTTCTGAAGGCCCTAGCAAAATATCTGCCATGTCAGATGAATAGTTTCTTATATATAGAATTTTTTTCAATGATTTTCATATATTTTTAAAAAAATTTCTGGTGATACGATTCTCACAAAATTTCACAAACGTGGTTAGGTTTATATTCTACAACTATTGACCAAGTTTCAATTCGATCGGATTCATATTGGATGAAAAGAAAATTATTAGTCGGAAACCATTGCGCCGATTATGCCCATTAACCAACTTGTCCGTCGTATTGCGATGCGCCACCTACCCAGAAAATTTCAAGTCGCTAGCTCTCTCCGTTCTCAAGTTATCGTGGCAACGAATGGACGGCCGGCCGGACAGAATCAAATTTGACCTCGAATTCTTCATCAGGGAGTCGAACCCAATCGTTTGAGACCATTTTCGGCGAAAAATTCGAAAATTACAGATATTTGGGCAAATTAATAATGCGATGTTCCCCAGAACATACGCGCAAAAATAATTAAAAATAGTCTGTCCAGGATTTTTTCAGGCAACCCATTTTCAGTATATTTTCTAATATACAAAATTCATTATAAAATGTGTTTCATTCTATTATCAGCTCGGTGAAGGTCGACTTAGGTTCGGATCTTAGACTATATCGAAGTGAGTCACTCTGAATATCTGGAGATCAATGAACTTGAAATATGAGTTCAAAACATAACACAATTACTGCGGAATGTGATATCTGTAAGAATAAGCGAGAAACATATAGAAGTGATGGATGCTCAGGACAATTATTATGCAGAGAGTGTACTGAGCTTACGTCCTCTGAAATAAGGGTCATACAATTGAAGGAAAGAAAGCTTAAATTTTTTTGTCAAAAATGCTTGAACCATGAAACATTTGAATTACTAAACAATTTAATTCAGACAAAAAATCAACTTATAGATAGTGAAGACGAAATTATTGTTTTGCTTAAAAACGAAATAAGTAAATTGAAAGAGGAGTTAAGTAAGAGCCGGACGTATCCTACCTTCGCAAATATTGTCATTGGAGATAAAAACAGTGTACCTAAAATTCGTGTTGCACCTAACATGCCCAGTTTAGTCATAAGACCCACAGGCGATCAGACTGTGGAGGAGGCCAGATCGTACATCATAGACAAGATAAAACCAGCGGATATAAACATTTGTTAGGGACTTTTACACTGAAACACTTTTCTGATTTAATTGTTTATTGACATCGAAGAGCTTCGTACAAATTTAGAAAGGGACGACGTGACGTGCCGCTTGAGCTTTCTCGGGGGACTGCCTGTGTTCGGGCGGTTCGGCTTTCTAGTACCTGCCGAAACTTACCCTGTTGTCACTGTCGCCTTGTTTATATTCTTAAATCTGGGGAGAAATACTGCTACACTACTCTCTCCTCAGTAGCGGCTAACTTAAAAAAATTTACAATTTCATCCGCTACGATACGAATTATTATTATGCAACTAATGATAAAAATTATTATTTCTAGAAAAAAAAATCTGAACATAAGATTAGTTAAATACACAAGTTCTTGATGATTTAACATGTTTTGTTGTGCATTCAATAGTTAGTACAATACATATAAACAATTGGTACATATTAGGTACTTGTTGTACGGGTTTGAAACAGTTCATGTTGGTCATGATCGTCTATATTGTTTTTTCTCTACTAGCGAGACACTCACTTTTTTACCGCACTGCGTCTAGGAAATCGCACTTGTTTTGGTTTTACCGCACTTGTCCTTAGATTTACCGAACTATCACGAAAGATATTTGCTGGGAAACCGCACTTTCCTACCCACTCTTGTCCTTATTTCTTTATCGTGAGTTGTCGGATTATTAGCACTAACGGTATCGTCTGTAGTGGTGCTAGTTGCTGGTGTCTCGTTACTAAGAATATAGGCGGGTTTGAGTCTATCGATAGATATATTGACTTGTTTTCCTCTAATATTGATTGTGAAATACTTTTCGAATCGTTGGAGAACTTTGAATGGTCCTTCATATGGTGGCTCCAAAGATTTCTTGACTCGGTCGGTCCGCAAAAATATGTGAGTGCAGGTACTTAGGTCTTTATGCACATAAACTATCCTAGAGGTATTTTCTTTTGTGGCAACGGGTTTAAGTTGTGCCATATGTTGGCGCAATTCTGCTGCAAAATCCTCTGTATTAATGGGTACGGTTGGTGGATTGAAAAATTCACCTGGGAGACGTATTGTTCGTCCATATAGCATTTCTGCAATTGAATGGTCAGCATCTTCTCTTACTGCTGTTCTAAGTCCCAACAAAACTGTTGGCAAGGATTCAGTCCAACTTGGATTGTTATGAGCTCTAATCGCTGCTTTCAAAGTTCTATGCAGTCTTTCGATTTTACCATTTGCTTGGGGATGATATGGCGTTGTATGTTTCAGTGATGTTCCACAGAGTGCCGCCAGATTTCTGAAAAGTTGGCTTTCGAACTGTCTGCCTTGGTCGGTAACGATTGTCGCCGGTGTCCCAAATCTGGCAATCCAGTTTTTATAAAACGATTTCGCGACTACCTCTGCGGTCATATTTGTCATTGGTATGACTTCCATCCATCCTGTGAAGCGGTCGATACATGTTAGACAATATGTTTTGTCTCGGGAAGGTGGTAATGGTCCAATAATATCCAAATGCACTACGCTGAATCTATCGTCGACTTTCTGAAACTTGCTTAGTTCTGACTTTGTATGTCTTGTGACTTTGTTTTTTTGACAGTCAATACAGGTTTGTGCCCATTTTCGGATATCCTTCTTCATTCCTGACCAAATTATTTTAGAGGAAATTTGTTTAACGCTACTTTTTATTCCAGGATGTGCAAAATTATGAAAATGCTTGAATGTTTGTAATCGTAACGGTTTGGGGATATATGGTCGAATATTTTCTGTTGATATATCACACCAAATATTTTTTCCAGAGTCTATTTGATATTTTCTGAACTGTAATCGTGGGTTTGCACGTAATTCTTCCAGTTCTGGATCATTTTGCTGTTGCTTTTCAATTTCTGCATAATCAATCACGTTGATTTCGTCTATCCTAGATAAAGCGTCAGCAATAATGTTGTCTTTTCCTTTTATGTGCCTTATATCTGTAGAAAATTGGGAAATATATTGTAACTGGCGAAGTTGGCGTGGCGAAGCTTTCTCGTTTTTTTGTTTGAATGCAAAAGTAATTGGTTTGTGATCTGTAAATATTGTGAATTGTCTCGGTTCCAAATAATGTTTAAATTGTTTCACAGCTAGGTAGATTGCTAAAAGTTCCTTATCGTAAGTGCTGTAGTTTTTTTGAGGTGAATTAAGCTTTCTTGAAAAAAATGCAATAGGCCTCCAACCTGATGGCTCGAATTGCTGTAATACTGCCCCTATTGATTTGTCTGATGCATCTGTAAATAATGCTATTTGGGCATCAGGATGTGGAAATGTTAATGCTGTGGCATCTACTAAACTCTTTTTACAATTATTGAATTGGGTTTCAGCTTCAGGTGTCCAATCAATTAAACGATGATCATTTTTCTTGGAACCTTTTATATAATCATGTAGAATGGCTTGCATTTCAGCTGCATTTTTTATGTATCTGCGATAGAAATTAATTATTCCTAAGAAGGTTCGTAATTCACGCACCGTCCGTGGTTTTTTGTACTCTTTGATTGCTTCCACTTTCTCTTGTAGTGGTGTTGATCCACTTGCAGTGATTGTGTAACCCAAGAAATCTACTTCTGATGCTGCTATAACTGATTTGGACAAATTTATCCGAAGTCCATATTGTCTCAATCGTTCGAAAACAAGCTTCAAGTGTTCACGATGTTCTTCTTCTGACGAGGAAGAGATCAGAATATCGTCTATATAAGCAAAAACAAAATCTAATCCATAAAAAACCTGATGTATAAATCTTTGAAATGTTGCACCTGCGTTGCGTAAACCAAAACTCATGTAATTAAACTCAAAAAGACCAAAAGGTGTTATAATGGCTGTTTTACATTTGTCTTCTTCTGCAATTGGTATTTGGAAATATGCTTTGAATAAATCTATTTTAGCGAATATTTTTGAGTTGGATAGTATGTGGTGAAAATCTTCTATTCTTGGAATAGGATATCTGTCAGGTAACGTCTGTGCGTTTAATCTTCTATAATCTCCACATGGTCTGATAGATCCATCTTTTTTTGGTACTATATGTAGTGGGCTAGACCAGTTTGATTTTGAAGGTCTTATTATATTATGATCTAGCATAAATTGAAATTCTTCTTTTGCTTGTCGCATTCTTTGAGGGTCCAATGGTCTCGCTTTACTATATACTGGAGGACCTTTAGTATGTATTTCGTGTTTCACATCATGCATTATTTCGATTGGCACTGGACTTGGGGATGTAATATCGGAAAACGCAGCAAGAATGTCAGCGAATTCGCCGGTATTACTCACGGTCTGAATTATGTTTTGGCAGTTTACAACGGCAATATTTCCGGTGACGTCCAATTTCGTGTGTCCATCTATTAATTTTCTACCTCGTATGTCAATCAACAAATTGAAACAATTCAAGAAATCAGCTCCTATGATAGCTTTACTAGTTTGAGCTATTATGAAAGGCCATTGGAATTGTCTTCTCAGTCCTAAATTTAAGGTTAAAATTTTTGTACCAAACGTTGGGATGGTTGTTCCATTTGCAGCATATAACTTGAATTCGGAGTCGGTTGTTGTTTTTAATTTATTTTTATTTGCTGGAAAAATGGATACATCAGCGCCACAATCTATCAGAAATTGCCAACCTGTTTTTTTGTCCCTAACAAATAAGCGGAATTGGCGGTTTTCTTGTGTGGCAGCAGTGCTTTCCGCTTGCTCTACTGCCGATTGGAGTTTTCCGACGTCTTCCATGCACAAGGTGGTGTGCACTTTTCTGACAAGCATCTTTTTCCGTAACGAAAATGTCCATAACAGAATCTTCCATTAGGATTATATCTTCTACGATTTCTACGATCTGTGCTAGGGGATCTGCTCCTGCTACTATCTCGAGATCGGGAATCTCGTCTCCTCGATTGAATCGCGTCTATTTTCGCTTCTAAACTCGCGAATCTTGCATTTAAATCGTCTATAGGAGAACTGTTCTGATTTAAACTACTGACTGAAAATATTTCTTTCCGAGGATTTATTTCTAATATTTTATCTGCCATTACAGCTAATTTATCCAAAGATTCATCACTGACTATTATGATGTTCTTTATTGTGTCCGGCAGTTTGTCTAACCACAGCGTCTTCAGAGCTTTGTCGGTAATTTCGGAGCCTGCGAGTGCCTGCATTTTCCTCATTAATTGACTAGGTTTCATATCTCCTAGTTCGATACCCGTCAACAAAACTTTTAACTGCTTATCGTCGCTGACCTTATAAATGTCGATGAGGCGAGCTTTGGCTAGAGAAAATTTATCAGGAGAGTTACCTTTAATAATGTCCCATATGTTTTCCAAATATTTCGGTTCGATTTGTCCCACCAAGTAATTGAACTTGGTTTCCTCTCGGGTAATCCTATAAGTAACAAACTGTGCCTCTATTTGTGTGAACCATATTTCGGGCTTTTCAACCCAAAATGGTGGAATTCGTATGCTGACTCCTGCTTCTTCGAGTGGTTGCGTCATGGCGGTCTGTTGAGCGTTGTTTTCATTCATGTTGATAATTACTGTTCACTTATTCACTCACTCACGTGTCCGTATTTCACTATTCGTAACGTTATTTTAGTCGAGGGTCACCAATTGTTAGGGACTTTTACACTGAAACACTTTTCTGATTGAATTGTTTATTGACATCGAAGAGCTTCGTACAAATTTAGAAAGGGACGACGTGACGTGCCGCTTGAGCTTTCTCGGGGGACTGCCTGTGTTCGGGCGGTTCGGCTTTCTAGTACCTGCCGAAACTTACCCTGTTGTCACTGTCGCCTTGTTTATATTCTTAAATCTGGGGAGAAATACTGCTACACATTGGTGTTAACAAGATTAGGACAACAGGAAATCGAAGAATATCAATAAAATGTGGCACAATGGAAGATATGCTTGCGTGTTACCAGTCATGTTGTACGGACTCGAGACAGTTACCCTAACAAAGAAAAGCGCACAACGGCTGCGAGTCTGCCAACGTGCGATGGAACGAGCAATGCTCGGGATCAGCTTGAGAGACAGGCAGACGAATGAAAATATCAGGGCGAAAACCAGAGTAAGTGACGCAGTAGAACAAGCTGCTAGAATTAAATGGCGGTGGGCTGGTCATGTCGCGCGGAATGATGTGAAGTGGACGAAAATTATCATGCAGTGGAGACCACGACTGACAAAAAGAAGTGTAGGCAGACCCCTGTTAAGATGGCGAGATGACATACAAAGGCGAGCAGGAAAGAACTGGATTCTCATAGCACAGTGTAGGACGACATGGAACCAACTGGAAGAGGCTTATGTCCAGGAGTGGACTCAAACGGGCTGAAGAAGAAGAAGAAGATGCGAATGGCCAAAAAAGAATACAAGCTGAAGATTGAATACAAGATGCAAATCTTCCAAGAGGAACATGATAATAAGGTGCAAATGGCCCAAGAAGAGCACGAACTCAAGATATCGATATTGAAATTTATTTATTTATTTATGTAAAATAATGTTTAATTATTTTAATACGATAGACCCGATGTGTCTACGCATGATCATATATGGTTCAAGTCAATTTGTGGATAAGATGTTTAGTTTTAATTCGATTGTATTATTGATAGTGTGTAGATATAAGATTCTCAAATTGTAAACCGAATAATAACTTATTCTTTTGATTCACTTTTTCAGGTATATATGCTTTTTGAATTGTTTTATATTTGAAATTGATAAAAACACTTTTTCAGTGCATCATCGATAAGTTATTTTAAAATCAGAAAATTTAAGAATTATATTTATTTATTTATTTATTTGTCGACCTCAAATATTCGTATTATAACCATAAGTAGAACTATTTGAAAATTGAATATGTTTTCCCCTATAAAATATAAAAATATATAAAAGTTTCGACAAATCGCCTCGGAAAATGGATGGATCAAACAGGTATCGACAACGGCTACGGAAAAGGATTATGAAACTGGCTACTTGGAATATACAAGGACTTAGGACTAAACAGGAAGAAGTATTCCGGGACATAGAGAGAATAGATGTTGACATCTGTGTGCTCACCGAAGTGAAGAAGAAAGGGATAGGAAATGAGATTATAGGAGAATATATCCATGTTTATAGCGGAGTACCGAAAGACGCAAGAGCAAAAAGAGGGGTGTCCATAGCATTACAAAAAATGCTGAGGAAGAATATAAGAAGCTGGGAAGAAGTCGATGAGCAGATAATAAAACTGGATATATTTAAAAACGGTAGAAAAATTGTTATAATAGGCGTGTATGCTTCCAGTGAGGGCTCAGATAGGGCAACAAAGGACCACTTCTACAACCAGCTATTCAACACCATATCTGACATCGAAGACAACAAAGAGGAAAATGGCCCTGAAGGAACAAAACTTGCAGATTAAATTATCACAAGAGGAACACGGGATGAAGAAGAAAATGGCTCAAGAAGAGCACAAAATTAAATTATCAATCTTGAAATTGGAAGAGCGGGGAAGATAACGGGAAATCACCTCCATTATACTTCCCAAGAGAACCACATGATGACGTCATTCAATTCAAAATATTCCGGAGGCAAAATAAGTTCCCCGATCGGATCTCCGGGGGGAACGGTCTTGAATGAAGTCAGGATACAAAGACTAAATGGCCGCAAAAATGTCAATATAGGGACCTGGAACGTGCAAAGATTATTTGAAGCGGGAAAACTAGCAAATCTTAGTCAAGAGATCAAGAGACTAAACATATATATATTGGGAGTATACACCACAGAACAGGCGGAAAAAGGGAAGACCAGGAAGGACATGGATGGATGGGATTAGAGAGACTATGAGGGACCGGGCGATAGCAGAGGAAGAATGGAAGGATAGAAAGACATGGCGGTCGAAATGCGGGATGCGTCAGAGGACGTAGGAACCCCGCGATATATATATATATATATAAATATAAAAAGGCCAACAAAAAAAAATGCATTCGAGTCCCAGTCGTCGAGTCGTTCAGACGTATCGATCGAGTGGAGGAGAATATTTACCGTTTCGTACGAAATAAGTCAACGAGATTAGTGTCACCGTGAAGCGCTCACTATCCAGAGAGGAACCTGGTGTTGTCTCCTTTTTTAAAGATTAGTATGACCTCTGCATTTCGCCAAGATTCAGGTATTTTCCCGTCGTTAATGCATTTGTCAAAGAGGATGCATAAGGCTTTTTCAAGAGTCGTTCCTCCCATTTTTAGCATTTCAGCAGTGACACGGTCCTCTCCTGGTGCTTTTCTGTTCTTCATCTGCTTAAGAGCTTTTCTTTATTCGGCTCTGCTTACTTCAGGGATCTCTTCGGAACCAGCATTTTGGATTTTCTGTCTTGCTATATCTGGTTTGGGGAGAGTTGATGTATATAGGCCTTTATAAAAGTTCCGAACAACATCTGTTATACTTTTTTTGTCTGTAACGAGTTCTCCGTTGTTATTCTTTAGCTTGAAAAGCTGTTTCTTTCCTTTGGCCCTGTTTTACTTTAGCACTTTCATATTATTATTGTTTTCGATAACTCTCTGTACCAGCTGGTTATTATAGGACCTCATATCTTTTCTGGATTCTCTGTTTATTGCCTTGCAGATCTCCTTGTACTCATTCGATTCCCTGTTTAGCTTTTTTCTTTGATTCAGCAATTCTAGGGTGTTCGGGCTCAGTTTTGGTTGACTCTTCTTTCTTACTTTGCAGCAGACTTTCCTTGTTGCAACTTGGATACTGTTTGTTATGGTCTCCGATAATCCGTCTATTGTCATCTCCTTTAGATCCTCTTGGTTGCATAATTTTGAGTTCAGGGTGGCTTGGTAATCGGACTCCTTGTCATCCGGGTTTTCTGGGATCGATACAGACGTCCTCCGGATCATTTTGCTTCTTTCGTTCTTGGTTCGGATACTTATATTTTCTCGCACCAACCTGTGGTCGCTACCGGTGTCGAAGACATTTAGGACAGACACGTCTTGGCATATATCTCGTCCAATGTAACTATACCTATAATGTCACCTTCCATTCTGGATTCTTTTTGTAACCTCCGGAATTTACTTTTCAACATGACTGCCGTCCGCTGAACATCACATTGAGCACTGTTAAATTCTTTAGCTATTTCAAGCCAAGCTGCTGCTTTTTTATTGTTAGTATTTTTATCGTTTTTTTTATTATTTAGTATACCTAAATATTTTTTTACAATTTTTTGGAGCTTAAGTTCTTCAATAAGATTAAAATTCGGTGCCCTTTTTCTTTTATTTGCTAAACCTGCTTTCACGACTGTGGTATATTTGAATGTTGGGCTTCGGCGCATATTACATCCCCACTCCATATGCGTCGAAGCGTAATTAGGATGTAGGATGAAACATTGTAATGTGGAACCGAGGAGAAATATATATTTTATACCAATCAGATAGTGTATTAATAACCAATAGAAAATAGTGAAATACTATTTAGCAAAGACTTTACAAGTGGCGACGAGGATAAAAACACTCTAAATAATTGATTATATACGAAAGTGCAATTAGTGAATCGCGTAAACCAGTAAAACGGTGAAAAACGTGAAAATATAGAAAAGTATCGGAAATGGTGGAACACGTGGTAGGCCAGCTGCGAGAATTTAATCTCGGTACATCGGACTGGAGCATATACAGGGCCCGACTGAATAATTATTTCGAAGCAAATGGTTTGGAAACTGAAGAATATGCAACTAAAAGAAAGGCCATTCTTCTGAACATGTTGGATGAAGATGGATACAAATTGATATATAGCTTATGTAGTCCAACGAAGCCCGAAGATAAGTCGTATGAATTTTTGATTGAAAAATTCAATAACCATTTTGTTCCACGGAATATACCTTTAGCGGAACGATACAGATTTTATCAAGAAAGAAAATCAGAAAATGAATCTCCGAAGGAATGGGCTGCACGTTTGAGGAGTTTGGCAGTAAGATGTGAGTTTGGAGCAGAATTAACAAACTGCCTTCGAGACAAATTCTACTGTGGCTATGAGAGAGGCCCAATTCTGGATAGACTCCTTGAAGAAAAATTGCATGTGTCCTTGGAAGAGATGATAGCTGTAGCGGAAAACAAAATGGCGGCTCAAAACCATTATCAGCAACAAATGGCACCAGTGAAGATGAAGATGGAGGAAATGCATCATATGCGAAGCCGGCGCAGTAGTGAGAAGCAAGAAGACGCAGGAGTAGTGTCAGCTTCAGGGAATAAAAGAAGAAGTCACGATCAACTTACCGGAAATTGTCGAGCCTGTGGAAAACCTAACCACACTAAAGATAAGTGTAATTTTCGTAATTTTGTTTGTAGAATATGTAATAAAAGGGGGCACTTGGCAACGGTCTGTTATCAAAAAAATAATAAAGGCAACCAAAACTTGAAAAATAACCAATTCTTTGTCAAGGAGAGCGAATTGAATGTAAATGATGAATTGAACTTATATTCTATTAGTAAAGGTGATAAAAATGAATTTTCGATTGTTATGTCAGTGGAAAACGAAAAAATTATATTCCAACTGGATACAGGTTCCAGTATATCGGCAATTTCAGAAAATTTATATAAACAGAAATTTAGGCACTTACCATTGTGGAAGACAGATAAAACTTTCAATTTTTATAACGGTACTGAAGTTACTGCCTTAGGTATAATAAACGCTAAAGTCAAATTCAGACTCACAGAAAAAACATTGAATTTTTATGTTATTCATAATGGTGGTATTCCATTGTTGGGTAGAGACTTTTTGGCAATGTATAACTTAAAATTTTCTAATTTGAATTTCATTAATACATGTGTTACCGAACTAAATGCACTATTGGCTAACTATGAAGAAGTTTTTGAGGAAAAATTAGGAATGTTTACAATGGGGGTAGCTTCTATACGGTTACAGAATGATAATGTGACACCTAAGTTTGTTAAACATAGACCTGTACCTCATGCTATCAAAGATAAAGTAGAAAAAGAAATTAATCGTCTTTTATCCTTAGGTATAATTGAACCAGTTAACTTCAGCAGATGGGCAACTCCAGTGGTACCAGTGATGAAAAAAGGAGGACAAGACGTGAGACTCTGTGGAGATTTCAAAGTCACCATCAATCCATACATTATCATTGATCAGTACCCACTGCCTAGAATAGAGGATTTATTTAGTGCTCTCTGTGGAGGTAAAAAATTCTCAAAAATAGATTTATGTCAAGCTTATCAGCAAATAGGTGTTGACGAGGAATCTAAAGAGTTTCTAACAATTACGACCCATAAGGGTTTATTTCGATTCAATAGGTTAACTTTTGGAATAGCATCAGCACCTGCAAAGTTCCAAAGATTAATGGAATCTTTATTTTGTGGTGTAGACGGTGTTCAAGTATTTTTGGATGATATTTTGATAACGGGAGTAGATGATTCAGTACATTTAAAGAGATTAAAAATAGTATTGGAAATCTTGAAAAAAGCAGGTTTGAAAGTAAATAAATCGAAGTGTGAATTTTTTAAAGATAAAATAGAATACTTAGGTTACATCATTGATCAGGAAGGCTTACATGCTTGTAAGGATAAAACTGATGCAATTAAATATGCTCCTAATCCCAGAAATGTCAAAGAACTAAAATCAATTTTGGGGTTAATTAACTACTATGGTAGATTTGTTAAAAATTTGTCAACGGTTTTGTACCCATTATATAACTTGTTAAAAGAAAACGTTAGATGGAATTGGAATAGCGAATGTGAAGAATCATTTAAGAAAATCAAAATTTTACTTCAATCTCCAGACATATTAGTGCATTTTAATCCAAGGTTACCATTGAGATTGACAGTAGACGCTTCTTCTGTTGGAGTAGGGGCAATTTTGAGTCACGCATTCCCATCTGGAATCGAAAAACCCATAGCGTACGCTTCTAGAGTTTTAACAAAATGTGAACAAGCTTACTCGCAGATTGAAAAGGAAGCGTTGGCTATTTCTCATAGTCTACGAAGGCTAGATTTAAGGGTACGTTATATTCGGTACATCTTTCTATTAAGCTGCGAATGGTCTGTAGGTGATCGATTGTGCCATAGCCCCTCCTGAATCCTGCTTGTTCCACTGGTTGATAGTAGTCTAATTTATTCGTTAGGCGATTGGTTAGGATCTTTGTTAGGAGTTTGTAAAAGTGTGACAACAGGCTAATTGGCCGATAGTTAGCGATGTAAGACACAGCTATGGTCGTGGATGGTCATCCTCTCGAACAGGTCGATGAGTATATATACCTCGGACATTCCATCAAAATGGGAAAACAAAACCAAACATCCGAAATAGCTCGAAGAACAAGACTGAGTTGGGCCGCCATTGGAAGACTTGGATACATCCTTAAATCTCCGGACTTCCCAATCAATCTCAAACGTAAAATTTTCGATACCTGCGTCCTGCCGGTCGGAACATATGGACTGGAGACGGTAACTCTCACAAAAAAGAGTGCGGAAAAGCTCAAAATAACGCAAAGAGCAATGGAACGCGCAATGTTGGGTATAAGCCTAAGAGACCATGTTGTAAATGAGGAGATACGGAGAAGAACGAGAGTAACGGACGTTATCAAAAGAGTGGCAGAACTGAAGTGGCGATGGGCTGGACACATTGCGAGACAAGACCCATCAAGATGGACCAACAAAATTATGCAATGGCGACCGAGAACGACAAAGAGAAAGGCAGGAAGACCCCAAATGCGATGGCGAGACGACATCCAACGAGTGGCAGGAAAAAACTGGCTACAAACTGCCCGAGATAGAACAACATGGAGGACATTGGAAGAGGCCTACATTCAGGAGTAGATGAACATGGGCTAAAGAAGAAGAAGAAGAAGATGAAGATATTAATAATATTTATTTTGGCTAATATGATGACAAATAAAATTAAAAATTTTTAAAATTGCACCGACCAGATTCGCAATCTACGACCCAAAATTAGTAGGTGAGAAATTTTTAAACATCAATTTTCGAGTTATGTCCTGTTCTAGATAATTACCGTCGATTTTTACGAGGGGACTTAAACTGCATAATTACATCTTTTTTTCAGATGATACATCAAGGATATTAAGTCGAAGTGCAAGGAAAGAATACCACCTGAAGAAGAAAAAAGCTCTGAACAAACAAAAATCAAAAATTGAATTATTAGAAGAGGAGCATGAGAGGAAGGTGCGAATGGGCCGAAAGGAGCACAATCTTAAAATGTCGATATTGAAATCGGAAAGGGATAAATTATCCCCCATCCCATCCCCACCCCATCCGAAGAAGAGGTCGACCCAAGAAGAAGGAAGAAGATAATCCTGGCTTACTCGCCGAGACGTCTTCGCAGCCAGAGGGGGAGCCTGTAGCAGTAATCTCAACAACAAGACGCAGCCAGCGCCTACAATCGCGAACGGCACCCAGCAATACCATCCCGCGTATGCAGCAGGAATCTCAACAGCTAGACGCAGCCAGCGAACGGCATCCCGCGTAGCTCGACCAAACTCACCGAGAGGGCGACAGCGATACGCGCTCGTATACAACACCCATAGGGGCGCTACCAATCTCTATAAGTAATAGATTGGGAGTTTATTGTTCAATCGTTTTATGAACTGTGTTCCTACTATATATAAGTGCGAAACGTTGATTATCCATCATATATTTTAAAGATGGGTAACTCAGTGAAATATACTGCGCCAACACAGTAACTCAAGCGCAGCTCTTTGAGCCAACACATTGAGTTAACGAAATTGCGCCATATAGCGCAGCCTGCGCACTTGCGCAGTAGCGTAATCAGAGATTTGATACTTCGCTACGCCGCATAATTGCGCCAACCCAAACGACTCAATTTGTAATTTGAACTCAATGGGTTGAAATTGTTCGTTGTGCCAATGAAATTCACAATGTTATCATTATATTCCATAGAAAATGAGTCAATTCAGCTAACCTAATAGGTAGTACTTCTGTTAATGACAAGGAAATATAAAAAATTTTATTTTCAACAAGTTCAGTTGGTCAATGCACATTCCAGAATTCAAAATTGCAGATTATGAAGAATATAAACCATCAAACTCATACTTTAGGTACTGCCGAAAGAACTGCGCTATTGCGCTGATACATTTCTGAGAAATGAGTTGACACAATCGACTCAGTGGTCTGAGTTGGCGCAATTGCGCGGCGTAGCGCAGTGTTACACATCTTTAATATATTTCAAACTTACTGTGTAAACCAATAAGTGCATCCCCAGCGGAACGCTTATCTGAGGCATCTGGCAACCAGGACCTCCAGAACGGTTCACAGTAAAGTTCAACTTTGAGGGACATAATCACGCGTGCTTCGCCGCGACGATCATTGTTCGTCTTTATTCCAGTTATGTCCTGTTCTAGATAATTACCGTCGATTTTTACGAGGGGACCTAAACTGCATAATTACATCTTTTTTTCAGATGATACAATAAGGATATTAAGTCGAAGTGCAAGGAAAGAATACCACCTGAAGAAGAAAAAATTGGTTCAAGCATTGACGTGAAGTCAGAAGCTTTTGCGCGTATTTTCTATTGTCCATTCTTCTTTTTTGGACACCCTTAATCGAATTTACCATGGTAAATTATGTTGTCCATTCTCCTGTATTGGAACTTAATTCGAATTTACCATGGTAACAATGGTACCAATTACCATGGACAACATAATTTACCATGGTAAATTAGATTAAGGGTGTCCAATACAGAAGAATGGACAATAGAACATACGCGCAAAAGCTTCTGACTTCACGTTAGTGCTTGAACCAATTTTTTATTAAATGTTTCCTTTATTAATTTTTAAATTTTTTTTATTCAATATGAATTATATGAATAAATTATTAATTAAGTACCCTCTCTGATAATTCCTCTGAATCACTGCACAAATATATGATGTATACTCACGTTTTTAGATATTTCAGAAAATCATTTTCACCCATATCTTCATTCCAAAGGCAATGTTACCGTATATTAAACCTAACAGTGGAAAAGCAGGTACCAAAAGGAAAGGAGGTACCTGTGAAACAGAAACCCCAAATAAAATTTTGAAAAAATCCAGTGTGCAAGTGCAAGAATGGGAATTTAAAAAAATGGGTTCAAGCCCTGTGGACAGGAGCTTTCTGGCGCTCTAGTTCAAACAGACAAATTATATCTCCGAAAGTATCGGTTTCTCAGAGTTGGGAATTATATCAATGTATTCATATGATAGAACTGCATCCTAAAGGAAATTCAATTCAAATAATAGTTTATTTATCAAGATTAAATGAGCAATCATGAGAATGAGAAAAGCACCATGGAAGAAATCAAATTAAATCTGGCCAATTTTGCCCAATAACGAACTTAACCGAGATATTCATCTCCCTAAACTACTCTGAAAATTTCAACTACCTACCTCATTCCGTTCGAGAGTTATATCTATGTCTGTGGATGAAAAGCAGTCTCACTACTCTCAGATCTCTTACTTCATGTTCAGTTCCGAAATGTAAGAATTTTCTGAGAAAAACTAATTTCGGAGCAAACAACTGAGATTTTTCTCACTTCGCTCACAATTCTTCGATTGATTAGATAATCTGTCAGGAACATCATTTGACATTATGACAATTCATATTCATACATAGAATAATATCATTCTGTGAACGTTGAAATACGATTTATTATTGAAATTTTGAAAAATCATATCTCCGAAAGTATTAGCTTGTTAGAGTTAAAAATGATATGAATGGATTCTTATGATAAAACCTCTTATTAAAAAAAATTTAATTTGGAATTTGTTTCGTAAAAAAAAAATTTTTTTTTGTTACTCCGAAACCATCTGTCCGATTTTGCCCAATAACGAACTTAGCCGAGATATTTATCCCCCAAACCTACTCTGAAAATTTCAACTCTCTAGCTCATTCCGTTCGAGAGTTATCGTGCCTACGGCCGGACGGCCGGCCGGCCGGACCGGCCGGACAGAATGAATTTCGACCACGGATTCTTGATCAGTGAGTCGAACCAAATCGTTTAAGACCATTTTCATCGAAATATTCGAAAATTACAGACATTTGGGCAAATTGATAAGCACTCAGTTCCGAGGAACTAGAGCGCCAAAAAGGTTTCGAATATTACAAAAAAAATTCAATATTATACGGGAGGATATTAAAAAAATTCTGGATTGTTATAAAGGGTCTAAGGGGTGTCGGTCAAAAAAGGAAAAATATTTAGATCCCACCCAAATGTCAACCTCACCTGCTAGAGTGATGACAATGAGTCATCTGGTACACCCTGCTAGATAACTGACGAGGCTCTGACGACCGAATGACTGCCGGAATAAGCAGTCCCCTCTTGAAGACCAACAGCCTCGGGTGGACGAGTCTTCAAGAGTAAGAACACCTTCTTGTCCTAGGTGTGAGAAATCATTCCTGAAGGCGGATGAACCGATTAATTGGCCAACGGCATGGAGATGCATAAGGCAACGGGAAACCAATGCATTAAAGGCTCAGAAGGGCATCCCTTGTACAGTCAATATGGCAGATGTTGAGAATGGGAAACGTACTGATCATGTGCATCGGAAGCCAAGATCCGGCAGGGGAGGAAGCAATGAACATAGGGCCTCCCAGGTCGTCAGCCTGCGAAACCCCTATGATGGTAATAAGAAATACAATAGAACACCCAATAACATGTCGATTGCCACGTGGAATGTCAAAACATTGTACCAGGCAGGAAAACTAGCTAACGTGGAAAGAGAGATGGAAAGAATGAGATGGGACGTGTTGGGTATGAGTGAGGTGAGATGGAGAGGTGAGGGTGTGTTCAGTACGGAAGGGGGAAACAAATTGTATTTTTCCGGTGGGGAGTCAGCGCACAACGGAGTTGCTATCCTGGTATCAGCCCGGAATGTCAAACTGGTGAAGGCTTTCCTGCCAATTGGGGAAAGGATCATGATGATTAAATTGAACGGACCAAAGATCGACGTCAATCTGATACAGGTATATGCTCCCACGGGGGATAGCTCAGACGACGAACTCGAAGAGTTTTATGCAGACCTCAGAAAAGTCAGGAAGCATGTAAAACAGCATGAAGTCAACATTTATATGGGAGACTGGAACGCGAAGGTGGGAAGAGAAGAAGTAGATAATGTGACGGGTCCATACGGATTAGGAAACAGGAATGAGAGAGGCACTAGGTTTGTTGAATTCTGCCAGGAGAACAAACTGCTAATTGCTAACACCTGCTTCAAATTACCATGTCGTCGACTATACACATGGAAATCCCCACAAGATCGAGTAGGAACAATCGTAAGAAATCAAATTGATTACGTAGCCATTAACACTCGCTTTAGAAATGGCGTCCTCAATGCTAAAACTTACCCTGGATGTGATATCAACTCAGACCACAATCCAGTTGCTATAAAGCTCAGAGTCAAACTGAAGAAAATTAAAAATTCAAGACCAACCGTTGGAATTGATTGGAACAACGCAAATACAGAGCAGAGGATGCACTATCTAGAGTACGTGGACGAACAACTTGTTGGTGACGGCACAGGACTAGAGAACATCGAACAGTCCCTCGACGATAGGTGGCAAGATATACGGAACGTCATGATTAGAGGAGGTGAAGAAAGGATAGGAAAGAGGACTAGAAGAGGTAAAAAATCTTGGATGACTGATAATATTTTGGGAATGATGGATCAAAGGCGACAGTTCAAGAACAGAAACGAAGCGGAATACAGACGTTTAAACTTGGAAATCGGAAAGGAAATCAAGACGGCAAAGGAAAGGTGGATGAATGACCAGTGCAGAGAGGTGGAAAATCTGCAAGAACAACACAGAGAGAGAGAACTACATCAGAAAGTTAGAGAACTTTCGGGGCTCTGGAAGCCCAAAAATCCGGCTTTGATAGTAAATGAGAACAATGAAATTGAAATGGACCCCGACAAACAAAAACTGATATGGGAAAGATACCTGAAACAGCTATTTGGAGACGGAAAACGCAAGGAACTACCGCAGGTTGATCGAGACAAGAATCTACAGATTCTCTCTTCAGAAGTCATTAGGGCGATAAAGGAAACCAAGGACAATAAAGCACCCGGAGAAGACCACATTACGGCAGAGCACATTACGGCAATAAAATTATCCTCATTGGAAGACCAGATAAGCCTTGTGCAATCAGTCAGCACAGAGCAGCACATCACTGACCTGAGAGAATTATTCGACACATTGGCGAAGTATAACCTCCGACTCAATCGTGACAAATGTCAGCTAGGATGCAAAGAGGTCAAGCTACTAGGACACATCATATCGCCACAAGGAATCAAGGCAAACCCAGATAAAGTAACCGCTATCAGAGATAGGCCACCACCTACCAATTTAAAGCAACTGCAATCGTTCCTGCAGGCATGCTCGTGGTTCAGGAAATTCATACATGAATTCTCACAAATAGCTCGTCCTCTAACGAACTTAACAAAGAAGGACAGTCCCTGGCACTGGAGCAACGAGTGTCAGAATGCTTATGAAACGCTACGAGAAAAACTCATTACGATGCCCGTTCTGCGACAGGTAGACGCAACGTTACCATTTACGTTAAGAACAGATGCTAGCCAATACGCCCTAGGAGCAGTCCTATTACAAGGATCAAAAAATGAGGAAAGACCAATTGAATATGCCAGCAGACTTTTATCGTCAGCTGAACGCGACTACAGTACCACGGAACGAGAAGCCTTGGCTATTGTATATGGATTGAATAAATTCAGAGGCTACATCGAAGACGCTGAGACTATAGTAATAACTGATCATCAACCTCTTCGATGGTTAATGAGTTTGAAATCTCCAAGCGGAAGATTAGCACGATGGGCTCTCCAATTACAACCGTATAACTTAACCATAGAATACGGACCTGGAAGAGCTAATGTGGTTGCAGATGCGTTATCTAGACCGCCTATTGACGAAACAGTAGAAATGAATTTAGATATTGCCCTGATTCACATAGATATACCTAGAAAAGGAGCAGCTCAGGTGCGCTCAGAACAAATCGAGGATACGGATTTGCAAGAAATAATCAGAGATCTTGAAGGCACTCTAGTAGAGAAAGCTCACAAATGGTCACAAAGAGGATATATCATGTCACACGGCGTACTCTATCATTATGGAAGAGACTCAAGCCAAGACGAAGCTCAATTGGTTATACCACAAGCCGATCGCCATAAGATACTAGATGAAAACCATAACAAGGCAGGACACTATGGCATTGAACGCACACTCAGTCGTATCATCCAAAAGTATTACTGGCCACAGGTACGCAAAGATGTATTAAACTTCATAACCAAGTGTTTAGATTGCCAACGATATAAATTAGACAATCAGAAACCTGCAGGATTAGTTTTGACGACACCCACTAGACAGCGATTCGAGATTGTGGCCCTTGATCTCATGGGACCCTTACCTGAATCACCTCAAAAGTATAAGTGGATACTAATATTCGAAGACGTAGCCACTAGATGGGTCGAAATGTTCCCACTTCGTATAGCATCAGCTGAAAAACTCATAAACGAGATTTGTTTACGATTTGGTACTCCTCGTAGAATACTAAGTGATAACGGTAGTCAATTCGTGAGTGCCGTAATGCAGCAAACAGTGCATTGTCTGGGATTGGATCATCATTGCATTCCAGTATACCACCCTCAGGCAAATCCAGTCGAACGAAGAAACAGAGATGTCAAGACTCAACTTGCCATATACGTACAAAAGCAGCATACAAAATGGCCAGATAGTTTACCAGCCATTCGATTTGCCATGAACACCGCAAGATGCCAAGCAACAAATGCCACCCCAGCCTTTCTCACATTTGGAAGAGAACTGCGATGCCCTGGTGAAGTTCATCGCGATCTTAGAAGCATTATACTGAACGAAAACTTTGTCCCCGAAGTAACTCCAAAGCTACTTCAACTCGAAGAGAACCTGAAAACAGCCCACGAAGTTCAAGAATTAGAACAATACAGGCGAAACAAATACGCAAACGAAAAGAGAAGACCAGTTCCAAATCTTGTTCCCGGAACGTTAGTATGGGTTAACACGAAACTACTGAGCAAGAAAGCAGATAGGTTTTCAGCTAAATTAACCCCACGCCGAGATGGCCCATATGTTATCAAGGAAATAAGAAGTCCTACATCATATGTCATCACAAGTCAAGAAAACAAAGATGAAGTCATCGGTGTATACCACGCTTCCGACTTAACCCCATGCAGAGGACTCGAGAACAAAGAATCGCCCACTCACCCCATCCGAAGAAGAGGTCGACCCAAGAAGAAGGAAGAAGATAATCCTGGCTTACTCGCCGAGACGTCTTCGCAGCCAGAGGGGGAGCCTGTAGCAGTAATCTCAACAACAAGACGCAGCCAGCGCCTACAATCGCGAACGGCACCCAGCAATACCATCCCGCGTATGCAGCAGGAATCTCAACAGCTAGACGCAGCCAGCGAACGGCATCCCGCGTAGCTCGACCAAACTCACCGAGAGGGCGACAGCGATACGCGCTCGTATACAACACCCATAGGGGCGCTACCAATCTCTATAAGTAATAGATTGGGAGTTTATTGTTCAATCGTTTTACGAACTGTGTTCCTACGATATATAAGTGCGGGACGTTGATTATCCATCATATATTTCAAACTTACTGTGTAAACCAATAAGTGCATCCCCAGCGGAACGCTTATCTGAGGCATCTGGCAACCAGGACCTCCAGAACGGTTCACAGTAAAGTTCAACTTTGAGGGACATAATCACGCGTGCTTCGCCGCGACGATCATTGTTCGTCTTTATCAAGGTGCATCCCCAGTGGAACTCCTGTGATATTCGTCACCCGGATCCCGGATTGTCTTCTATTAGGCAAAGTGCGTCTAACCACCTAGTGATAGTGTATTGGACTACTCATCGCTTACCGAGTACTTGTGCGGGAAGTACATTCATTAAAAGTGTTCTCTCACCCCCATTTCATGTAAAGACTCATTGCTCTTGTTTAAAACCGCACTACTCTTCTTTTAATGTAAGACTTTGGAGAATATATAATTACAAACTTTATAGCTTGTCATTAGTAATCCCCTTACAATAATATTCATTATGGCTACTATATGATGACAAATAAAATTAAAGATTTTTAAAATTGCACCGACTTGAAGTCTGGAGCCTTCGCTCGTATGTTTCACACCTCATACTGAGTTGATCAAGCAGAAATTCGGTACTGGATTGTAAAATGGAGGCCCGAAGAAGAGACACAAATGTGAGCATAGAATATGTTAAAGCATTAACATCCGTTAATGCTTTAACATAGCACCGAAGCACCGAAGGTCCTATCGACTTCAAACTTTCAGGGTAGGTTTCTGATCAAAATGCGACGGTTAAGTTCGTTAACGGGCAAAATCGGCCGGACGGTTTAGAAGTTATAGACATTTCAAATTTTGAGGTTATTTCCCTGATATTTCAGGAACTAAAGAAGATGTTGAATCGAAACTTGGTAGTCAGTTCGAAGATATAAACGCGCAACTTTTGGCAAAATTCTGTTGTGATCGAAATGTTGGTAATTTTTAAAAAAATATTTCTTTTAATTTTTTCGAAAAAAAAATTTTTTTTTCGTGAACTATTCATCAGATTGCAACAAAAACTTGTACTAACGTCAATTGTAGTATTTTGCAACATTGTGCAAAATTTTGGCTCTATACGATTTCAATTTCTGGAGATATAAGACAAAATGTGTCAAATTTCCTGGGTCTCTCACAGTATTTTCATCGATTATTCTATGAACTCTTTGAATTCCACCGAAAACAAATTCAAAGACATAAACATAAAGAATCAAGTCATAGTTTAGACGTCGAAAGAAGGACGATGTTGATCGACTTGATAAGGTACCTATTTCAAGAAATGCAATAATGAAATGCTTAATTTATGGATATAATATTATCTAAGTATTGTTGGGATCGGGCAGTTGGAAAATTTTTTAATAAAAAAATTTGTACCGACGTTAAATCAAGCATTCTACACGAGTGTGCAAAATTTCAGTTCGATACGATCTCAATTCCAGAAGATATTGCTTAAAATTCACATTCCAGCGTGTTTTGACGTTCTATGGTCACAGAAAATCGTCACAAAAATCTATTTACCTCATTTGACGGCTGTTTGTCAAATCAATTAATTCCAATAATTGATGTCAGATTTCCTACATACCAAGTTCAAACACATTTTATTATATGGAAAACACTTATTATGATCACGTTCTACAGGAATTGATACTAAATAGACGCTAGATGAAGATTATTGTAATGGAAAATTTGTGTTCCAGAATAATATTAAGGTATTCAACATGATACTGCTTTTTTTCTTTACTGGTCAGTACGGGCCACAAGGAAGATGAAGATGCGCCCAATAGCTCCTGTCCACAGGGCTTGAACCAATTTTTTTCATTAATATTAATTAATTATTATAATTTTCATTAAAATATTATCATGTATGGTATATGTAATCAAATTAGTGGTATTCTTTTTACCAATTTCAGCTGAGATTAACTGAGATTCTCAGTTCTGACTCAGTAGTTAGAAGGCAAGAACCAAGATTCTATGCATCTATTGAGATGCAACAAGGTAAAAAGAATACCACTATTGTGAATTCTGTATATATGTTTCATTAAAGCACTTTAGGAAAAAATTATCAACCATTTGTCCTTAATTCTACCTAAACTATACACATGTACTGACTATTTTAACCCATATGCTGACAGCACTAACTGTTTAATCTCATTTAATTTTTTAATTCGGGTTGTCTTTACATTTTCAAGGAATATTTCATTAATTCCAACCCGAATTGAAAAATAAAATGGGATTAAAAGGGTACTGCTGTCAGCAATATTCAATACAAATCGTTAAGTCAGAAATTCAAATTTCGCGCGTATTCAGAAATGAAAGACGTGGTATACAAAATGTTACTGTCTACACCGTGGTTTAGGTATCGGTTATAAAAAATAGTATCGCCGGCTACAACGTGCGAGAAGTGTCTAAGGGTATTTAGTCTATGCAGATAATCTTCAATAATGTTAACTAGGGCAAGTGCCAAACAGCACACTGAAAGGAACAGTACAAGTATGGGTAAGTAAATTATATAGGAGATATGTCAGTGGCTATTGAAATATTTTGTATACAACCAGAAGTATTTGGAAACTGCACCGAATTATACTCCAAAATGATTATTATTTGTTTCAGAAACTCGTTCTGGAAACAGTAATACGAATACACGTGCAGCGAATTTCAGGAAGAGTGGAGAACCTATGCTCCTTTCATTAGTGGAAAAATATGCAGACATATTGGAGAATACGGAAGAAACGAGAATGGAATACATTAAGAGTGGGATGTTGGAACATCAACTCCTGGAATTCAAGGGATCACGAAGTCCTCATGGAAGTGCAAAGACTCCGATTGGATATATGTGCAATATCTGAAGTAAAAAATGGGTTCAAGCCCTGTGGACAGGAGCTTTCTGGCGCTCTAGTTCAAACAGACAAATTATATCTCCGAAAGTATTGGTTTCTCAGAGTTGAGAATTATATCAATGTATTCTTATGATAGAACTGCATCATAAAGGAAATTCAATTCAAATTATAGTTTATTTATCAATATTAAATGAGCAATCTGAGAACTGCACCATGGAAGAAACCAAATTAAAATAGCTGAAATGAATTTGACGAATTCTACCCAACAACGAACTCATCCGAGATATTCATTCCTCAATTCCAGTTTTGTTTTTAGTGGAGATATTCTGAACTCAATATTACCATTCCCATCATCATATGGATTGACCATCGGCATGAAAATATCAACCAACAAAAGTATGATAATATTCTAATTCTCATATTGATACCATTACTGGAATGAATTACAATGAGACAACGTCAAAGTTGACATTATAACAATTCATAGAATAGCCACAGAATAATTCTATCATTGAAATTTTGAAAAATCATATCTCCGAAAGTATAAGTTTGTTAGAGTTAAAAATGATATGAATGGATTCTTATGGTAAAACTGCTTATTGAAAAAAATTTAATTTGGAATTTGTTCTGTAAAAAAAAATTTTTTTTTGTTACTCCGAAACCATCTGTCCGATTTTGCCCAATAACGAACTTAGCCGAGATATTTATCCCTCAAACATACTCTGAAAATTTCAACTGTCTAGCTCATTCCGTTCGAGAGTTATCGTGCCTACGGCCGGACCGGCCGGCCGGACGGCCGGACAGAATGAATTTCGACCACGGATTCTTGATCAGTGAGTCGAACCAAATCGTTTAAGACCATTTTCATCGAAAAATTCGAAAATTACAGACATTTGGGCAAATTGATAAGCACTCAGTTCCGAGGAACTAGAGCGCCAAAAAGAAGGGAAACGGAACAACAAAATACAGCGAGTACATACTTATCTATAGTGGAAAAGAAAGAAACGAGAGAGCCAAATCTGGGGTGGGACTTCTGATACACGAGAAATATGAGCAACACATAACGAACATAGCTTACATAAATGACCGACTTATACATGTAACATTGGAAATACAGAAGAAAAAAATTGATATTGTAAGTGTATACGCACCCGATATTGGTAAACCCAAGGTGGAACGGGAAAAGTTCTACAACCAGTTAGAAGTCATACTAAACACCATACCCCGAGAAAATAAACTCATACTAGCCGGAGACTTCAACTCTAGGATCGGAAATCAGATCATCGACGGGATTACGCAAAGATTTAATGAATCCATATCAAATGAAAATGGCGAACTTCTTCTAGGAACTTGCAGTCAATTTGAACTACAAATAAACAACACATTCTTTCCCCACAAGATCCAACACAAGATAACGTGGTCCATTTCTAGAGATCAACAGTCCACTATAGACCACATCATAACCAATAGAAACATCCACCCAACGCAGATCCTGGACGTACGATCACTCGCCTCTCCGGACGTGGGAGGTGGACACAGGCTGGTGCTATGTAAGATGAGACTAGGAGTTCAACTAATACGTAAAAAAAATGGGTTCAAGCCCTGTGGACAGGAGCTTTCTGGCGCTCTAGTTCAAACAGACAAATTATATCTCCGAAAGTATTGGTTTCTCAGAGTTGGGAATTATATCAATGTGTTCTTATCATAGAACTGCATCATAAAGGAAATTCAATTCAAATAATAGTTTATTTATCAAAATTAAATGAGCAATCTGAGAATGAGAACTGCACCATAGAAGAAATCAAATTAAAATAACTGAAATGAATTTGACTCTCTCTTATAGAACAGGATGACATGTACGAGTATGAACACAGATCATATAATAAAGCTTAGATAGAATAATTATAACATTCTGTGAAAACATAGAAGTACGATTTATTATTGAAATTTCGAAAAATCATATCTCCGAGAGTATTAGCTTGTTGGAGTTGAAAATGACATCAATGGATTTATATGTTGGAACTGCATCTTAAATTAAAATTGTTTTTGAAATTTGTTGCTTAAAAAAAAATTGTTTTTTTGTTACTCCTAAACCATCAGGCCTATTTTGCCCAATAACGAACTTAACCGAGATATTCATCTCCCTAACCTACTCTGAAAATTGCAACTGCCTAGCTCATTCCGTTCGAGAGTTATTGAAGACATTTTTTTTTTAATTTTCAAAATTTTTTTTTTCACTTTGCGGTAACCTGGTCAATACAAAACTTCACATGCGTATAAAGGTCATGATTCTACAATTTGATGCTAAATTTCAGATAGATCGAGTGATCGGTTTCGGAAATATACATAAAAAATATTTTTACTAAAATTGGCCATAACTCCGAAACCGCTTTATGGATTTCGCCCATTTACGAACATGTCCGAGATATTTACGCTCCAAACCCACCTTGCAAATTTCAATCCTCTAACTCCTTTCGCTCGAGAGTTATCGTTCCTACGGCCGGCCGGCCGGACAGAATCGATTTTGACCTCGGATTCTTGATCAGTGAGCCGAACCAAATCGTTTGAAACCATTTTCAGCTTAAAATTCGAAAATTACAGACATTTGGGCAAATTGATCAGCACTCAGTTCTGAGGAACTAGAGCGCCAATACAATTAACTGACATGGGGTTCGACGTTATTCAAGTTACCCAATTAAACAAACGGGAAGCGGGTAATAAACGCGTATTTCCGTTAATGCTAGTGAAACTGCCAAAAATTGAGGCAAGCAAAGATATTTTCAATCTACAATTCTTAGGATACTTTAGAATCCAATGATCCAATGTAATGAATATTAATATTCTTTGAGGCATATAAGTCGGAACATGCTTTGAATCACTGGCAATAATAATATGTTTTCGGCAAATTCTTCAGTAGTAAGATAGGCTGAATTCCACTTACAGAGAAAGGATTATCATTCCGAATTTTTTCAAACTCGAATATTCAGATATATTATAATCTTGCTTTCCCTTTGATCATTGAGACCAAATCATTAAACATCATGATAAAAATAAAATCGGTAGTGCATTTATCTCAAAAATGTATTCCTTGAGCTATACGAATCATCATTTAGGTTACGTCAGAATTGCATCACAATAAGAGAAATTTAGAATCAACTTGTGATTATCATTGCCTTCATATCCTACAAATATGACAAGGCGGTCCGTAAAATATACCATCGTGATATTATGGTATGCTTAACTTTAACATATTGAAACTATCTAAGCCTATGGCACCCTAAGATTGCTTTATCACACTTCTTATCCATTTTGTAGCAACTTTCATCACAACAATTAATTGAATAGGGTGGACAAATCTACTTAGGTTCGTCGAGTGCCATCTGCATTGGGTTGAAATAATATTGCTTGTGAACGTGTCATATTCAGATGTGAATAAACGATGGATTCACTGAAAGACATAAATGTTCTTATCGAAGACATTGGGTAACCCATGGCGGATATATGTAGATAGAACTTTTGAAGTTATAAGTTTCTTAGGCATACGTCATAACATCCGCGATTCGTATATTTCTAATATATTGAATTGTGAAATATAAAGCAGTCCATTATAGTGAGAAAAAAAATGCTCATATTTATGATGTAATTCGGAGGTATTATTCAGGGGCGGTGCTATCACTATATTTGGGTGGTGCGAGATCAGGAAAAGGCGCCCGGTGCGACGATTTTGGCGCCCCCCGAGACGGCGCCCGGTGCGGTCGCACCGCCCTAGAACCGCCCCTGCAGGGGCGGTGCTATCACTATTTTTGGGTGGTGCGAGATCAGGAAGTGGCGCCCGGTGCGACGATTTTGGCGCCCGGTGCGGTCGCACCGCCCTAGAACCGCCCCTGACCCTTACACCCCCCCCCATTGCGATTGGCCAAAAAAGAATACAGGCTGAAGAAGAAAATGGCCAATGGAGGAACACGACTACAAGATGCAAATTATCCAAGAGGAACACGAGAATAAGGTCCACCAGCTGGCGGACCACTACAGGTGGACATTCTATCGAATACCCCGGAAAGTAGGGTGAGTAGACCACTATCTTTAGTCTGCCACAGTCCACCGGAACATTCACAAGAACTGTTGTCACGTCCCTTGTGCAGGATTTAGTCAGGATGAATTTCTCAATCCTGTTGATAAATATACACGCTCTGGTTTCGACCCCAGGGCAATTGTAAATTATCTTGCCTGGCAGGTTACTAAGCCCACAAACGCTTGTGCCTGCCAGCCATGGTTCCTGAATGAAGGCTATATCCAGTCCTTCACTACGGATACACTTCCCAAGGAGGTATGATCCTGCCTTGGAGTGTTGTAAATTTGCTTGTAAGCACTTCACCCCTTCATTGGTGTACATTTCAAAGTTTTGTTTATTGTTTTTTCCAATTTGATATAAAACCCTTATGATTTCATTACATAATACTATCATATTGTCAGGTAAGAGGTCCCATCCCTAAGCTTTTAGTTTTCAGTTTATTTTCCTCTACTTGTTTCATTTTATTTTTGGGGTATATATTAGGGCCGTATTCATAATCACGATGAGGTACGAAGAACAAGTACAGCCAATAGGAGAACTCTTTCTTTATACCTCATCTTGAGGGCTTACTATGAATACGGCCCTAAGTCCTCTCGTGTTTATATTGAACAAGCATTGACGTGAAGTCAGAAGCTTTTGCGCGTATGTTCTATTGTCCATTCTTCTTTTTTGGACACCCTTAATCGAATTTACCATGGTAAATTATGTTGTCCATTCTCCTGTATTGGACACTTAATTCGAATTTACCATGGTAACAATGGTACCAATTACCATGGACAACATAATTTACCATGGTAAATTAGATTAAGGGTGTCCAATACAGAAGAATGGACAATAGAACATACGCGCAAAAGCTTCTGACTTCACGTTAGTGCTTGAACCAATTTTTTATTAAATGTTTCCTTTATTAATTTTTAAATTTTTTTTATTCAATATGAATTATATGAATAAATTATTAATTAAGTACCCTCTCTGATAATTCCTCTGAATCACTGCACAAATATATGATGTATACTCACGTTTTTAGATATTTCAGAAAATCATTTTCACCCATATCTTCTAAGAATTTCAAATAATCATTCCAAAGGCAATGTTACCGTATATTAAACCTAACAGTGGAAAAGCAGGTACCAAAAGGAAAGGAGGTACCTGTGAAACAGAAACCCCAAATAAAATTTCGAAAAAATCCAGTGTGCAATTGCAAGAATGGGAATTTAAAAAAAGGTTTCGAATATTACAAAAAAAATTCAATATTATACGGGAGGATATTAAAAAAATTCTGGATTGTTATAAAGGTGAGATACTTTGATTCCTGTGAGTAGTGTAAAGAATGTCCTAACATGTTAAATGTCACAGCGGTCCCTTATGACCGCAAAAAGACTTAGATGTAGAGCCACTTGGGGACTGTTCCTTGTTTTTGTGTAGAAACATGCGGCATTCTTGTATATATACTGCAGACAATGTCAAAATGTGATTTGTTTTGAAGATCCTACGACAGGATGTAATACTACCTAAATTGAAAACTATTCTTACTGCCTTTTTTGTAGAGTAAAAAGAGAGTATGAATACTCTGATTAGATCATTACTGCTAAGCCAGGAACTAGCCAGTACTTCTGAAGCTGTCTTTTTTAATTCTGGCCATTGATTTTTAATGGTTAAGATGTTGTTATCATCAGCATAATTTATTGTTGTCCATTTGTTGTTCACTTCACCGATTTTGTTACTCCAAAGTCAATGGTCGCATTCAGCGGACGAAACAGTTGCGCAACCGTTAACAAAACGTTCGGTGGCACATGCCCTACGAACTCAACACGTTGTGGAGCGGAGGCTATTTTATGGAGCACATTTGATTTGTGCTAGGTAGCGGTAGCGTAAAGTGGCTGAGCGCTTCGTCCGCTGAATGCGACCATTGATATACAGGATGAAGAAAATTGACCCTGTAATACTGCCTTGTGCAACTCCCAGCTTAATGTTCTGCTGTCTTGATCTAAATGTTTCTCCTTTTATTGTATCTCGAGCATTTGTGTTGTACCTATTCTTGAAGCATGATTCAACCTATTTCAGAGTTTGTCCTCTTATTCCGATTCTTTTCAATTTTTCATCAAGTTTCTCAGCTTTAATGCAGTCATAGGCCTTGGATAGGTCCAATAACAAACCCAAGGACAATTCATCATCTTCAAAAGCATCTAATATTTTTTTGATGAACCGGTATACTGCTGTTTTTATAGATTTTTCCATCAGGTAGCCATGCTGATTCTTGGATACAAAATTTGGAAGAAGCAACCACCTTGTATTAAGCAGAATATGTCTGCCCACTATGTCCGATGATTAAATTCACATTTATCTTTGACTCATCGATGTCGCATTTTATTTCAGATTGCAAAGAAAATTTTGAAGCAGAAAAGTCATTATTAGAACAATCAATTGTATCAATAAATAGTTCATCATTGTTCAGCGAAATAGTTTCTATTGGATATTCTTTTCTATTAACTTTCGGTTTTGATTTTTTAAATAAACAGCAAGATGCAAAATGATTCTTTTTACCACAATAGGAACAAACTTTACCAAAAGCAGGACATTTATTGATTTGATGCTTATAATTGCATTTAGGACATGTCTTATTATTGATACGATTTTTATTTACGATTATAGAATTTGAATAACTAGATTTATTTTCTGAACAACTAATCTGATTTAAAGGTTTACTTATCTTATGCGAATTTTTCTTTCTATTGACCATATCAATCGCATATTCAGGTTTTTTTTGTTCATCCATGATAACATTAGCCTGCTGCTTGCTTAGTTCCATGATGTTGCACATTTCTTCTGTCTTCTTCAACGATAGTCCCTCATATTGCAGCAACTTCTCCCTCAAGCCATCGTCCTTCAAACCCAATATAATTTTGTCTCTTACCATTTCTTCTTCATCTGTATATTCACAATTTTTCGATAATGTCTTAATTTCCGTTATGAAATTAGCTAACGACTGACCTTCCTTCTGAGTACAACGCAGAAACTTGTATCTTTCAAATACTACGTTTTTCTTCGGCTCACAATATTTTTTGAAAGCAGTTTTGACTTCTTCCAACTTGGTTGTTGCAATTTTTAGTTTAAGGGTATTAAAAATTTCTATACCTTCATCTCCAATTAAATTGAGAAATATTGCTACTTTCTTCTGTTCGGATGCATCTTGGTCAACCGCGGCCAGCATATACAGTTCAAATTTTTGAATCCACATGGCCCAGTTTTGTCCCATGTTACCGGAAAATTCCATCACATGCGGCACTCTAAATCCTTCCATATTTCGGTAATCTTCGTTAATTTCTTCAAATTTGTATTTTCGGTTTTACAACCTGACACCATGTAACGTTGTTCGAGCGGTATTTTTAGTAATCGAATTTGTTATTAATAATAAAACGAGCGTCAACCCAAAATATGTAATTTTTAATGTTTTAAGATAACGTACAGTTTCACTCCCCACTAATCATCCTCATGTCGATGTGTTTTAGAACATGCGTGAAACGGCCGTTCTCATCAACTCACAATTACACATGTATAAACTAATCACACAATTTAACTATATCTTACACATCTACGTCGAGAGGAAGGGAATGTACATCGGAAGGCACAGAAGCAAACGGCACACTGGTTGCTGAAGATGAGTTGAATCCTCTAGATGATACATTTAGAACATTATCAAAATCTGGTCAACAAGCGCTTATTCAAGAAAAAATTAATATTATTGAGGAAAGCCACAACAAAACATTGGAACGAATTAAGGATAATTTGAAAAAGGCAGAGCTTAATAGAAAAATTGCCAGAGTGGTAGAAGAGCGAAGGATTAAACTAATCGAGCATGAATTAGATACAATGATGCAAATGGCAGAAGAAGAGAAAGAAATTAGAATAAAAATATTGACATTGAAGGGTGAATTGATTGCAAGAACAAGCACATGAAATAAATATTGAGTTGTGATATGAAACAGAACACATTGAAAGAACACATTGAAGAAAATTTTCTGAAGGGAAACAAATTCGAATTTACAAGAAATTCTCGTCCGAAGACTAAATTCCCAGTTTCATCATGCTAATCACCACCCTCCGACTCAGAAACATCAACCAAGTCAGGCTTCAGATCTTCATCACAAAACGACAATATGAACAATAAAAAAAACAACAAACTAAAAACGATACATATCCACACTAAAATTACAGCTTGGAGGATTCCTCGACGAAAAGTTTCGTGAGCTTAATGATCCTATCTTTCTGGCTCACATAAGTAATTTGCTCGGTTATGGACATGCTTTCCATTCCCCCTAATTGACAGTTCATAATTCAATTCCCTGGATCTCAAAAATCTTACTTCCATCGTACTATATCAAATTTAACTTAACCGAACTATATCAAATAACACACCGTACGATACCCAGAAGAGACAAGTTAGAGAAAACCGAATCGATGTCTGACCAGTCGGTTCTCCGAAGTTCGAGTGTCAATTTTAGAAAGGTTTTGCTAAGTTGGATAAAAAAAATTACACGTTGGGCGCCAATTGTATAGCCTCTCCCCTAATCGCAGATTAGATTAGAGGTGGTTGAGGTTCTACAGGACCCTACTAGCTCACAGCAAAAACTAAAATATGGATGTTAAGTGGGCGCCAGACACTCCAACTTCAGAAAAACTCGAATTATATTTTACAAATTTATTCAATCAACAGTATCAAGATTGGCCAATGTGAAACATGCAATATAAAATATAAATACTAAGTCAGACTGATCACAAATGAAATGCTTAAACTACTTATCTTGGAATCGTTTCAAATAGAGTCACTATGGGCAACTTCACAATGAGTCAGTCTAAGTGTCCAATCAGGTTCCCCAAATTAGCAACAGGAACTGGATATCATGGAACTCTAGACTGGTCTTCCTCGTTGATTGCTAGGTCCCTCTATCCAAACGAAATAACTCCAACCAGGTGGTTGTCCTGGGAAACAGCGTAGATATTCCTCCAACTCAATAACTCGAGGTACGTGCCTGACAGGTGGTTCTCAAAGCAGGTTTATGAAACTTCCTTTATATGGAAGCAATTCGAAGATAATCCAACAGCTACAGAATAAGGTACTAAAAAGGGTTCCTGCAAGATACATAATTCTTAGACTTCATCCTCGCAAATAACGTGCCCATTTCGAGTTCTAGTTCACAATTTAGATATAATGACAATGTGATTCATTCAAGTAACAAAGTGGTCATAAAATTATTCCAGTTAAAAACTACAAAACGACTGGAAAAACATCAATCCGGCTTTCTATTTTCACTAAATGATTCTGAAGGATGAATTAGTTCTTGAAAGAGAATAATGGATAATAATTGCCGGTAAAAACTAGAGCTCAAAATGGCCACGCGGTCAGATAACGGAATGCAAAAATACGATCATAATACAGCAAAAATATTATCGAAAAGTTAAGCTGAAAGAATAATGAATTAATTACTAAATGTGCATCAGAACATGTCGTCAATTGAAAGCAAATTGGATTAAAACCTACCAGATTCAGAACCCTTCACTCAAGGAAAATGGCCACAACTCAAGATAACTAACAACTCCACGGCCACCGAACAAATGATCGTCCCTCGGCCAGTCAACGAACCCCTCCAGCTGATCGCGCCGACGTTCAATTCACATCGACCTAAGAATCGAGCACGGACCTAGATCTCACGCACTTAACAAGTCAGGGGCATCCCAACCAATACAACCGGGGTACACAAAATGCAACCAAACTTCCAAATACAAACGGGATTCTCAAGATCCCGTTACACCCCCTCACCAAGAAGAGCGCAGGCCAGACGAAGCAGAAAACCACCTGCAAGGGAAGATGAAAAAAAAACGCCAAATCCGTGTAGGCTACAAATTAGCGACATTGAGCGAAACATGGTCCGATCATTTCCAACCCCAATCCTAAACAATAGACTGCAATCACGAGTCCCAAAATCTAAAAAAAAATAAAAAAAGAATCTCAAACTGACGACAAAATCCTCCCCTACGGTTCGAAGACAAATTTTCTTTCAAACTTAGCAGGGAGACTCCAACGTCAAAACCACGAGGCGTCTTAAACCCTCAAAACAACAACCAGGCGAAAGAACATGACCAGACCATACTCCACCCATATCACCAATCAATGTTCATCCAATGAACCAAATTCGAGCCTAAAAACAGTCAAAATCAGGAAAAGTTCAATCCGGGCCTAAATAGAACAGGAACTCATCACAGGTGACACATAGGTGACTTCAAATACAAACGGGATTCTCAAGAACCCGTTACAATATGCTGGATTTTGGCTATTGGCTGATACTGAGGATGCATATGAAAGTAGAAGTTGCATGCGTCTCAATTGCAGTGGGATTACGTTTGATTCGCGATTCAGGGTTTCGACCGGGCTAGTTCTGAAGGCTCCAAGACACAAACGCAGAGCCGCGTTCTGGACACTATTAAGAGATTTTAGAAGGCTTTTAGAGGCAGTCATATAGAGTTGGCTGCCATAATCCAGTACTGAGCGTATGAGAGTTTTATATATTCTCAAAAGAGTGATTTCATCAGCTCCCCAGCTATGATGAGATAAAATTTTAAGGATGTTCAATATTTTGAGACATTTTCCTTTAATATGCTTAATGTGGTACGTCCAGTTCAGTTTTGTATCAAAAATTAGGCCTAAAATTTTAAATTGCTGAACTACGGGCAGGGGTGTCCCATTTAGTATGAGTTTTGGATCTGATTCATCCGCAGAACGTCTGGAAAATTTCATAACCCTCGACTTGGTGGAAGAAAATTGAAGACCGTGTTCGTTTGTCCACTTGCATAGTTGATTTATAGTGTTCTGTATAATTTTAGAGGTTGTTGATGAATTTTTACCATGACAGTATATCATTAAGTCGTCTGCGTATAAAGCAAATTTCACAGGTAACTGTATTTCAGTCAAAATATCATTAACTGCAAGGATAAATAGGGTGGGACTAAGGACTGAACCTTGTGGAACTCCATTGTCTTGAACAAATGGAAGTGACATTTTTCCATTAACTTTGACCCTGAATGTTCTGTTAGTGAGAAAGTTTTCCATGAAATGGTACATGCTTATATTTATGCCGATGCTTTTTAATGCGTTCATTATGGAGGATTTGCGTAAAGTGTCGAAGGCTCGATCGATATCAAACAAGGCAACAACAACTTCTTGATGTTTGGAAAATGCGTTAGAAATATAATTTTGCAGTGTGATGAGGTTATCTAGCGTATTATGGTTTGGTCTGAAGCCAGATTGATTTGGAATTATAATATGATGTTTTTCTAAGTACCAGAGCAGTCGCTTATTAATCATTTTCTCCATTAATTTGCAAGTGCAGCATGTTAAAGATATAGGTCTGTATGAATTCGGATCGGTTATTGGTTTATCCGGTTTCTTGAATGGCAGAATGATGGATTGTTGCCATAACTTGGGGAAATCTTGTGTGTTCCAAACTGCATTGTATAATTTCAAAAGGGCTGTTAATGTTAAGTCGGTGAGGTTTTTCAAAAAGATGAATGGAATATCATCAGGTCCTGCAGCTGTATTTTTACACGATGAAAGTGCAGATTTAAGCTCCTCCAACTCGAACGGTCTGTTGAGTGTTTGAGTATCTAAAATTTGGTGATCTGCTAACTTTTTTCTCTTCTTAGTCTTCTGTGCTCCAGATGATCTGCAAGTAGTATTTGCGTTGGTTTTTGATTTCTCATGATATGAGCTTGCTAAGATATTTGCCATTTGTTGACTGTCGTTCACTATGTTATCGGGTGATGATGGCAATTTAAGACCTGTTATTTTTTGTAAAGTTTTTTGTCCTTGCATTTGTTTCACTTTTGACCATACTTTCGCAGATGGGGTATCTGGCGATAGTGAAGAGACATATTGGTGCCAGTAATCCTTTTTACTTTGCTTGACTTTTCTTCTGGCTGTGGCTTTCAGTTTTTTGAAGTTTATAAGATTGATTTCATTACGGTTTTTGCGATATTTGTTCAATGCTTTCTTCGATTCCTTGGTTGCTAAAGCACAGTCGTTGTTCCACCATGGGACAATATTTCGAGCTGGCACAAAGTTGCTTTTTCCGACATATTCGTTCGCAGCCTTAAGTATGGACATATTGAAGTTTTTGAGTGTATCATTGACATTATTTGCTGTGGGAAGATGATCAATACTGTTTTCGGTAGACGTTCTAAATCCAGACCAGTCAGCATTCGAAATATTCCATTTAGAAATTGGGTCAAAAGATTTATTGTTCGAGCTGTGATTTATCAAAATAGGAAAATGGTTACTGTCGTAGAGATCGTCGAGTGCCTGCCAAGACAGTTTGGAGAAAATAGATGGGTCACAAAAGGAGAGATCTATTGATGAAAAGGTTCCTGTGGCTAAATTGAAGTGTGTATGAGAGCCGGTATTCAAAAGGCATATATTTTGGCTAATTAATTCTAATTCAAGTGTTCTTCCTCTTCCGAAAGTTGCTATAGATCCCCAGGCCACATTATGTGCGTTAAAATCTCCAACAATGATAAACGGAAGTGGTAATTGTGCAATTAGGTTTGAAATTTCATTTGGTTGAAGATTGTAAGCGGGGGGTATGTAAACATTGCATATGGTTATTTTCTTCGGGCACCATGTTTGTACTGCTACAGCCTCCAGGTTTGTCGTTAATGGATGATATTGTGAGTAGTAATCATTCGAAATGAAGATTGAAGATCCACCGCTCGCTCGCAATTGTGTTGTGCGAACATAATGGTAGCCCACAAAATTTCTAAGAAACCTCTTATGTTCTTCCTTGAAATTTGTCTCCTGCAAACACAAAATATCTACATTGAAATCTGTGTTTAGTTGTTGAATGCGTTCTAACCGGGGGTAGAACCCATCACAATTCCACTGTATTAAATTGAAGATGATAGTGTGAGATGTTTATTATTGGGATGCTTGTGAGGATTGTGAATCAGAAAGGAAATCATCATCTGGTGGATCGAGAGAGGTATCTGATGCTAAACTTTCAATGTCCATGCCTTCAGTTTTGAGTTGCTGCCTGATTTTCTTCATCAACCTGGTTAGGCGATTTTTGAGATGTCTCTCTGGTATATGCGGATAGATGGTGTGTAGATCTGTAAGTAGTGATTTGATATCGTTTGTGAACTGTCGTGCTTAGTCAAGTGGATCTTTACTGCCAAATGAGTTTTCAAGAAATGCATAAAGGTTGTCAAGTGATAAGGTGAATTTGTCAGAAGTTTTATACACATCTTCAATAGATTTTTTTGATATCGATGTCAGGGGACATTTTTCTAGGTTTCCTTTCTTTGCTTTTTTACTTAATTGTTTTGTAGATCTCGGTGCTTGTATGGGAGGTAACATAGCTTGTTCATTGCTGGTATCAGTGGGGATATCTTCTTGTTGCTCAGACTCATTTGACGAGGATAGCATACGTTTGATACCTGTAGCTTCTGGAGCAGACACTGTTGCGTCATTTATGATTCTGATATCATTTATTCTATGCTCCGTAGGATCTTGGGTGTTTATTTCATTTTGAGGCTCGGTTGTTGGGTAATTTTGGGTATTTGGGCAACTGTTTGCTATGTGCCCAGCTTGTTTACACAGAAAACATTCCATTTTGTCTGTGGATAAGAATATTCGATGATTATTATCTTCGAAGGGTATTAAAATGGATGTTTGAACGTTGAAATCATCTGAGGTGGGAATCACGAACACTTGTCTCCGAAAAGACAAAATATGACCGAATTCGTCTCCAGGAATTCCTGCTTTTAAAAACGAAATGGGTGAGCTAAGCTGTAAACCAAGATCTCGTAATGCGGTTTCTACTAGTTCATGTGGAATAGATGGACTTACATTGGATATAACGATACGCTTAGCAGGTGTGACTAATCTTCTTATGACATGATTCTCATTTTGAACGTTGATTGTGGGATGTTTCGATATTAATTCATCGACTAAGCCAGTATTACTGAGGTAAACGCAAATTCTATTGTTCGATATTCTGGACATGAAGCATATATTTTTAGGTCCTATTAATTTTCCTATAGCTTGAGCGTAATCCATCAATTTTAAATCGTTAGAAGCATGGAAAAGAATCGCTTGTTCTTTCTTTGGGAAAGACGACT
Organism: Halyzia sedecimguttata; assembly: GCA_937662695.2. NCBI lineage: Eukaryota > Metazoa > Arthropoda > Insecta > Coleoptera > Coccinellidae > Halyzia > Halyzia sedecimguttata. Next base: position 27,179,822 of record OW569420.2, on the reverse strand, counting down.
TGGGATTAGATTTAACTGCTGAGACGTAAGATGAGGTTGGTTTAACTGTATTTAAACTTTGATTCGACATATTGGTGGTATGACTGCCCTTGTAGTCAAAGGCAGTTGCTGCCGGAGGTTGGCTAATGTTGTAGGTAAATAATATTATTCCAAGTAGTTAGCAACCACAATAAAGGCATGATGTTTTTCTGGTTGCCTATGTAAAATTCAAGTGGCGCAGCCACCTGTTGCGGTGATAACTTATCTCTTTGCTCTGTGGTTTGCCCGTATCTGGCATTTGACATTGGTAGTTCTAATGCTCTCTCCTGTCTTATCCTCACGTCATTTGTCGACGTTGTGCTTCTCTGTTTCCTCGATTGTTCTGTTGTAAAAATATATTTGTATAAATTACGATAGGTTCGGAACATTGTTATGAAACTCACTTAAGTATGTTTTTCGAGGAAACAGAGAAGCACAACGTCGACAAATGACGTGAGGATAAGACAGGAGAGAGCATTGGAACTACCAATGTCAAATGCCAGATACGGGCAAACCACAGAACTAAATAAAACTGTCAAAGTTACTAGACAGGAGAGCGTCAATCAAATGAATGATGACGTTTCTGTTTTTGACGCTGACTTAACCGAAAATGAAAACAAAGGTCAAATCGCAAACAATTCAATCAAAGAAAGCTGGACAACAGTAGTGAAGAGAAAACGTAGAAATCCAAGGAAATATCGAAAATAATTTCACTGCAAAAGAACGAAAAGCATGGTTTTACATCAATAGAATAAACCCACATGTAACCGAAGAAAACGTGATGGAATATATTAAATCAATTTTCGAGTTATGGGCTGTTCTAGATAATTACCCCAGAAGTATTTGGAAACTGCACCGAATTATACTCCAAAATGATTATTATTTGTTTCAGAAACTAGTTTTTCAAATACTAGAAAAAGAGCTCCAAATTTCACTCAAAATGAAGAAAAAAAGCTCTTTAATATAACAAAAAAATATTTAGCAACAATAAACAACAAAAAAACTGATAAGAACAGCAATAATAAAAAAACTAAAGCTTGGATGGAGATAGCTATATCATGTAAGATGGCGGCCGCGAATGACGAGTCTGTTCAACGCTCCAATAAGAATGTGATTATTTCAGAAAATAAGTGCTTTTATTGCAATAAAGATATAGTAATGGAATTATCAAAGTGCATAGTAACTTTGACAGTTTTATTTAGTTCTGTGGTTTGCCCGTATCTGGCATTTGACATTGGTAGTTCCAATGCTCTCTCCTGTCTTATCCTCACGTCATTTGTCGACGTTGTGCTTCTCTGTTTCCTCGATTGTTCTGTTTCACTGTTTACCTTTTTTGTCATAATGTTATCTATTTTTTTGTTGACGTTGTTACCTTTGTTGCTTTCTAGGAACTTAATTCTATCTTCTAATAGACCTTTATTTTCCATGAGAATCCTATTCTTCTCTTTGATCTCAGATATTAACTCTTTCAGGTACGCGTTTTCGACTCCCAACACTTTGAGTTGAATTTCTTGATCCATTTCTTCACTTCGATGTTTCTCGTTTCTACTTTCATGTTTACACTTCGTAGATTTTATTGAAGCCGCTTTTGTTAAACATGATGGATGGAAATTCTCCGAACATTTTATGCACTTTGATAATTCCATTACTATATCTTTATTGCAATAAAAGCACTTATTTTCTGAAATAATCACATTCTTATTGGAGCGTTGAACAGACTCGTCATTCGCGGCCGCCATCTTACATGATATAGCTATCTCCATCCAAGCTTTAGTTTTTTTATTATTGCTGTTCTTATCAGTTTTTTTGTTGTTTATTGTTGCTAAATATTTTTTTGTTATATCAAAGAGCTTTTTTTCTTCATTTTGAGTGAAATTTGGAGCTCTTTTTCTAGTATTTGAAAAACTAGTTTCTGAAACTGCACTGAATTATACTCCAAAATGATTATTATTTGTTTCAGAAACTAGTTTTTCAAATACTAGAAAAAGAGCTCCAAATTTCACTCAAAATGAAGAAAAAAAGCTCTTTAATATAACATAAAAATATTTAGCAACAATAAACAACAAAAAAACTGATAAGAACAGCAATAATAAAAAAACTAAAGCTTGGATGGAGATAGCTATATCATGTAAGATGGCGGCCGCGAATGACGAGTCTGTTCAACGCTCCAATAAGAATGTGATTATTTCAGAAAATAAGTGCTTTTATTGCAATAAAGATATAGTAATGGAATTATCAAAGTGCATAAAATGTTCGGAGAATTTCCATCCATCATGTTTAACAAAAGCGGCTTCAATAAAATCTACGAAGTGTAAACATGAAAGTAGAAACGAGAAACATCGAAGTGAAGAAATGGATCAAGAAATTCAACTCAAAGTGTTGGGAGTCGAAAACGCGTACCTGAAAGAGTTAATATCTGAGATCAAAGAGAAGAATAGGATTCTCATGGAAAATAAAGGTCTATTAGAAGATAGAATTAAGTTCCTAGAAAGCAACAAAGGTAACAACGTCAACAAAAAAATAGATAACATTATGACAAAAAAGGTAAACAGTGAAACAGAACAATCGAGGAAACAGAGAAGCACAACGTCGACAAATGACGTGAGGATAAGACAGGAGAGAGCATTGGAACTACCAATGTCAAATGCCAGATACGGGCAAACCACAGAACTAAATAAAACTGTCAAAGTTACTAGACAGGAGAGCGTCAATCAAATGAATGATGACGTTTCTGTTTTTGACGCTGACTTAACCGAAAATGAAAACAAAGGTCAAATCGCAAACAATTCAATCAAAGAAAGCTGGACAACAGTAGTGAAGAGAAAACGTAGAAATCCAAGGATAGGCACTGGAAATATCGAAAATAATTTCACTGCAAAAGAACGAAAAGCATGGTTTTACATCAATAGAATAAACCCACATGTAACCGAAGAAAACGTGATGGAATATATTAAATCAATTTTCGAGTTATGGGCTGTTCTAGATAATTACCCCAGAAGTATTTGGAAACTGCACCGAATTATACTCCAAAATGATTATTATTTGTTTCAGAAACTAGTTTTTCAAATACTAGAAAAAGAGCTCCAAATTTCACTCAAAATGAAGAAAAAAAGCTCTTTAATATAACAAAAAAATATTTAGCAACAATAAACAACAAAAAAACTGATAAGAACAGCAATAATAAAAAAACTAAAGCTTGGATGGAGATAGCTATATCATGTAAGATGGCGGCCGCGAATGACGAGTCTGTTCAACGCTCCAATAAGAATATGATTATTTCAGAAAATAAGTGCTTTTATTGCAATAAAGATATAGTAATGGAATTATCAAAGTGCATAAAATGTTCGGAGAATTTCCATCCATCATGTTTAACAAAAGCGGCTTCAATAAAATCTACGAAGTGTAAACATGAAAGTAGAAACGAGAAACATCGAAGTGAAGAAATGGATCAAGAAATTCAACTCAAAGTGTTGGGAGTCGAAAACGCGTACCTGAAAGAGTTAATATCTGAGATCAAAGAGAAGAATAGGATTCTCATGGAAAATAAAGGTCTATTAGAAGATAGAATTAAGTTCCTAGAAAGCAACAAAGGTAACAACGTCAACAAAAAAATAGATAACATTATGACAAAAAAGGTAAACAGTGAAACAGAACAATCGAGGAAACAGAGAAGCACAACGTCGACAAATGACGTGAGGATAAGACAGGAGAGAGCATTGGAACTACCAATGTCAAATGCCAGATACGGGCAAACCACAGAACTAAATAAAACTGTCAAAGTTACTATGCACTTTGATAATTCCATTACTATATCTTTATTGCAATAAAAGCACTTATTTTCTGAAATAATCACATTCTTATTGGAGCGTTGAACAGACTCGTCATTCGCGGCCGCCATCTTACATGATATAGCTATCTCCATCCAAGCTTTAGTTTTTTTATTATTGCTGTTCTTATCAGTTTTTTTTGTTGTTTATTGTTGCTAAATATTTTTTTGTTATATTAAAGAGCTTTTTTTCTTCATTTTGAGTGAAATTTGGAGCTCTTTTTCTAGTATTTGAAAAACTAGTTTCTGAAACAAATAATAATCATTTTGGAGTATAATTCGGTGCAGTTTCCAAATACTTCTGGGGTAATTATCTAGAACAGCCCATAACTCGAAAATTGATTTAATATATTCCATCACGTTTTCTTCGGTTACATGTGGGTTTATTCTATTGATGTAAAACCATGCTTTTCGTTCTTTTGCAGTGAAATTATTTTCGATATTTCCTTGGATTTCTACGTTTTCTCTTCACTACTGTTGTCCAGCTTTCTTTGATTGAATTGTTTGCGATTTGACCTTTGTTTTCATTTTCGGTTAAGTCAGCGTCAAAAACAGAAACGTCATCATTCATTTGATTGACGCTCTCCTGTCTAGTAACTTTGACAGTTTTATTTAGTTCTGTGGTTTGCCCGTATCTGGCATTTGACATTGGTAGTTCCAATGCTCTCTCCTGTCTTATCCTCACGTCATTTGTCGACGTTGTGCTTCTCTGTTTCCTCGAAAAACATACTTAAGTGAGTTTCATAACAATGTTCCGAACCTATCGTAATTTATACAAATATATTTTTACATTTTTTGTAGAACAGTTTTAGAGTGCTTGACGATCTTACCTCATGAGGCAGTATATTAAAAACTTTTGGCGCCAAATATGTAACAAATCTTTGGGATGAGTCTTTTTTAAATATTGGTATCACTACTTGTACATTATGCTTTGCCCGTGTGTTATAAGAATGAGACATTTGCTGGAGATAATGACTATTTTTATAGTAGAATGTTGAAATGGTAAGGAAATAAAGACATCTGACATTTAAAATGTTCTCATCATACAATAAACTGGTTGAAAAGTACTTATTTCTATTCAACATAACTTTCACTATGTAATTTTGAACTACGTTTAGTTGATGTAATGTGTTCTCATATAAGCCACCCCATACCAATATGCCATACCTTATAAGCGACTCAACCAGTGCTCTATATACAATCAACAGTTGTTCTCGATTTAGAATTTTACGAATGTGGTACATTTTGTAAATAAGCCTACGGATTTTCTTCACCAATTCAATTACATGTTGATCCCATTTAAGATGTTTATCAATAGTGACACCCAAATACTTGATTTTATCACACTCCATTATAGGATCAGTAGAGCCCTCCAAGTTCAAATTGTTGTAATTAGGTCTGTTGTAGTTTGTGATTGAAAATGCTATGTATTTTGTTTTCTGTATATTAAGTGAGAGCTCGTTAAAGTCAAGCCACTCTTTAACCTCCCGAACACCATCTATAGCCTTTTCCCTAACTCCGCCCCAGGAGTCTTCCTCAAAGATCAAATCACTGCATATGAGATTGTGGCTTTACTTAAGTAAGGTTAAGATTGTGATTGACGTTGTTTCCTTGACTTCTGTTCGATGAGCGACCAGACCATCGAACCACTGCGGATGAAAAAGTACTTTTTCTTTTTCTGGGACGTTTGCGTTTTCATTGTCGAATACGGAATTTTAATATTGAGTCCCGCAGATCCCGCACGGAAAATCCCGCAACGTTGATCCCGCAGAATTTCAGCGGGATCCCGCATCTGCGGGATTGGATTCCCTAGTCGAGAGCATTAAACAAAATTCTCAAATAGTGGAAAACAATTAATTTCTGGGATTATGAAAAACCATCAACTCGACTATATCGGAAACCTAACCGGACCTCCTGTTGCAAAATCAGAGCACTTCACTCCCACAGAATACTACTAAATTTACTAGATAGGCCCAAGTCAAAAGTGTTACCAGTATACAGTTCTGTTTTAGGTGGGAACGTGGTAAAGATGTTATACTATAGTCTAGCTCTAGATCATTATAACATTCAATTCAACTTTCCCACATTAGATACCCTTAGGCATAATATTTCAATTATCCAATAATTATATTTTATATATTATTCTTTATACATTTATTAAGTATTATACTTACATGTATACAAATGTATAAATAGTAATAAAATATCAAGAATATAATAAACAGTTGTATCAATATTGAAGGGGCATATAACTGTGGATTTGTAATATGTTTTCAATGATATGGGCAGCGTATTGTTGAAAGAAGGCTCTATGAAGGTTAGTTTCTATCTTAAACAAATGTATTTCAAGAACAATTTTTGATAGACTTTCTAAATGTACAGTTTCATTTTGCCACTTTGTAAAATAATACCTCCGAATTACATCATAAATATGAGCATTTTTTTTCTCACTATAATGGACTGCTTTATATTTCACAATTCAATATATTAGAAATATACGAATCGCGGATGTTATGACGTATGCCTAAGAAACTTATAACTTCAAAAGTTCTATCTACATATATCCGCCATGGGTTACCCAATGTCTTCGATAAGAACATTTATGTCTTTCAGTGAATCCATCGTTTATTCACATCTGAATATGACACGTTCACAAGCAATATTATTTCAACCCAATGCAGATGGCACTCGACGAACCTAAGTAGATTTGTCCACCCTATTCAATTAATTGTTGTGATGAAAGTTGCTACAAAATGGATAAGAAGTGTGATAAAGCAATCTTAGGGTGCCATAGGCTTAGATAGTTTCAATATGTTAAAGTTAAGCATACCATAATATCACGATGGTATATTTTACGGACCGCCTTGTCATATTTGTAGGATATGAAGGCAATGATAATCACAAGTTGATTCTAAATTTCTCTTATTGTGATGCAATTCTGACGTAACCTAAATGATGATTCGTATAGCTCAAGGAATACATTTTTGAGATAAATGCACTACCGATTTTATTTTTATCATGATGTTTAATGATTTGGTCTCAATGATCAAAGGGAAAGCAAGATTATAATATATCTGAATATTCGAGTTTGAAAAAATTCGGAATGATAATCCTTTCTCTGTAAGTGGAATTCAGCCTATCTTACTACTGAAGAATTTGCCGAAAACATATTATTATTGCCAGTGATTCAAAGCATGTTCCGACTTATATGCCTCAAAGAATATTAATATTCATTACATTGGATCATTGGATTCTAAAGTATCCTAAGAATTGTAGATTGAAAATATCTTTGCTTGCCTCAATTTTTGGCAGTTTCACTAGCATTAACGGAAATACGCGTTTATTACCCGCTTCCCGTTTGTTTAATTGGGTAACTTGAATAACGTCGAACCCCATGTCAGTTAATTGTATTGGCGCTCTAGTTCCTCAGAACTGAGTGCTGATCAATTTGCCCAAATGTCTGTAATTTCCGAATTTTTGGCTGAAAATGGTTTCAAACGATTTGGTTCGGCTCACTGATCAAGAATCCGAGGTCAAAATCGATTCTGTCCGGCCGGCCGGCCGTAGGAACGATAACTCTCGAGCGAAAGGAGTTAGAGGATTGAAATTTGCAAGGTGGGTTTGGAGCGTAAATATCTCGGACATGTTCGTAAATGGGCGAAATCCATAAAGCGGTTTCGGAGTTATGGCCAATTTTAGTAAAAATATTTTTTATGTATATTTCCGAAACCGATCACTCGATCTATCTGAAATTTAGCATCAAATTGTAGAATCATGACCTTTATACGCATGTGAAGTTTTGTATTGACCAGGTTACCGCAAAGTGAAAAAAAAAATTTTGAAAATTAAAAAAAAAATGTCTTCAATAACTCTCGAACGGAATGAGCTAGGCAGTTGCAATTTTCAGAGTAGGTTAGGGAGATGAATATCTCGGTTAAGTTCGTTATTGGGCAAAATAGGCCTGATGGTTTAGGAGTAACAAAAAAACAATTTTTTTTTAAGCAACAAATTTCAAAAACAATTTTAATTTAAGATGCAGTTCCAACATATAAATCCATTGATGTCATTTTCAACTCCAACAAGCTAATACTCTCGGAGATAGGATTTTTCGAAATTTCAATAATAAATCGTACTTCTATGTTTTCACAGAATGTTATAATTATTCTATCTAAGCTTTATTATATGATCTGTGTTCATACTCGTACATGTCATCCTGTTCTATAAGAGAGAGTCAAATTCATTTCAGTTATTTTAATTTGATTTCTTCTATGGTGCAGTTCTCATTCTCAGATTGCTCATTTAATTTTGATAAATAAACTATTATTTGAATTGAATTTCCTTTATGATGCAGTTCTATGATAAGAACACATTGATATAATTCCCAACTCTGAGAAACCAATACTTTCGGAGATATAATTTGTCTGTTTGAACTAGAGCGCCAGAAAGCTCCTGTCCACAGGGCTTGAACCCATTTTTTTTACGTATTAGTTGAACTCCTAGTCTCATCTTACATAGCACCAGCCTGTGTCCACCTCCCACGTCCGGAGAGGCGAGTGATCGTACGTCCAGGATCTGCGTTGGGTGGATGTTTCTATTGGTTATGATGTGGTCTATAGTGGACTGTTGATCTCTAGAAATGGACCACGTTATCTTGTGTTGGATCTTGTGGGGAAAGAATGTGTTGTTTATTTGTAGTTCAAATTGACTGCAAGTTCCTAGAAGAAGTTCGCCATTTTCATTTGATATGGATTCATTAAATCTTTGCGTAATCCCGTCGATGATCTGATTTCCGATCCTAGAGTTGAAGTCTCCGGCTAGTATGAGTTTATTTTCTCGGGGTATGGTGTTTAGTATGACTTCTAACTGGTTGTAGAACTTTTCCCGTTCCACCTTGGGTTTACCAATATCGGGTGCGTATACACTTACAATATCAATTTTTTTCTTCTGTATTTCCAATGTTACATGTATAAGTCGGTCATTTATGTAAGCTATGTTCGTTATGTGTTGCTCATATTTCTCGTGTATCAGAAGTCCCACCCCAGATTTGGCTCTCTCGTTTCTTTCTTTTCCACTATAGATAAGTATGTACTCGCTGTATTTTGTTGTTCCGTTTCCCTTCTTTTTGGCGCTCTAGTTCCTCGGAACTGAGTGCTTATCAATTTGCCCAAATGTCTGTAATTTTCGAATTTTTCGATGAAAATGGTCTTAAACGATTTGGTTCGACTCACTGATCAAGAATCCGTGGTCGAAATTCATTCTGTCCGGCCGTCCGGCCGGCCGGTCCGGCCGTAGGCACGATAACTCTCGAACGGAATGAGCTAGACAGTTGAAATTTTCAGAGTATGTTTGAGGGATAAATATCTCGGCTAAGTTCGTTATTGGGCAAAATCGGACAGATGGTTTCGGAGTAACAAAAAAAAATTTTTTTTTACAGAACAAATTCCAAATTAAATTTTTTTCAATAAGCAGTTTTACCATAAGAATCCATTCATATCATTTTTAACTCTAACAAACTTATACTTTCGGAGATATGATTTTTCAAAATTTCAATGATAGAATTATTCTGTGGCTATTCTATGAATTGTTATAATGTCAACTTTGACGTTGTCTCATTGTAATTCATTCCAGTAATGGTATCAATATGAGAATTAGAATATTATCATACTTTTGTTGGTTGATATTTTCATGCCGATGGTCAATCCATATGATGATGGGAATGGTAATATTGAGTTCAGAATATCTCCACTAAAAACAAAACTGGAATTGAGGAATGAATATCTCGGATGAGTTCGTTGTTGGGTAGAATTCGTCAAATTCATTTCAGCTATTTTAATTTGGTTTCTTCCATGGTGCAGTTCTCAGATTGCTCATTTAATCTTGATAAATAAACTATTATTTGAATTGAATTTCCTTTATGATGCAGTTCTATCATAAGAATACATTGATATAATTCTCAACTCTGAGAAACCAATACTTTCGGAGATATAATTTGTCTGTTTGAACTAGAGACTTTTATTACTAAATATTCATTATCTGTAAAACGGTACATAGGATCAGTATCAAATTTTGAGGTAGAATTAAGAAGCCCCAGCAGAAAAAAACCCACTTTATCTAATTCACTTACACCTTCAGGGGGCCGAGGGGGGATATTTTTATTACTAAATATTGATTATCTGAAAAACAGTACATAGAATCGAACTAAAAATTGGAGATAGTTTTAATAAGCCCCAGCAGAAAAATTGCGTTACCTCATTAACTTACACGTTCAGGGGGGGGGGGGGGCAGGGGGGAGACCTATATTACTAAATATTCATTATCTGAAAAATGGAACATAGGATAAATATCAAATTTTGAGGTAGAATTAAGAAGCACCAGCAGAAAAAAACCCACTTTACCTCATTCACTTACACCCTCAGGGGGCCGAGGGGAAACATTTTTATTACTAAATATTCATTATCTGAAAAACGGTACATAGGATCAATATCAAATTTTGAGGTAGAATTAAGAAGCACCAGCAGAAAAGAACTCACTTTACCTCATTCACTTACACCCTAAGGGGGCCGAGGGGGGACATTTTTATTACTAAATATTCATTATCTGAAAAACTGTACATAGGATCAATATCAAATTTTGAGGTAGAATTAAGAAGCACCAGCAGAAAAAAACCCACTTTACCTCATTCACTTACACCTTAAGGGGGCCGAGGGGGGACATTTTTATTACTAAATATTCATTATCTGAAAAACTGTACATAGGATCGGACTAAAAATTGGAGGTAGTTTTGATAAGCCCCAGCAGAAAAAAAAAACCATTTATCTCATTTACTTACACCCTCAGGGGGGACCACGGGGGAGACCTTTATTACTAAATATTCATTATCTGAAAAACGGAACATAGGATAAATGTCAAATTTTGAGGTGGAATTAAGAAGCACCAGCAGAAAAAAACCCACTTCACCTCATTCACTTACACCCTTAGGGGGCTGAGGGGGGATATTTTTATTACTAAATATTGATTATCTGAAAAACAGTACATAGAATCGAACTAAAAATTGGAGATAGTTTTAATAAGCCCCAGCAGAAAAAAATTGCGTTTACCTCATTAACTAACACCCTCAGGGGGGGCCAGGGGGGAGACCTATATTACTAAATATTCATTATCTGAAAAATGGAACATAGGATAAATATCAAATTTCGAGGTAGAATTAAGAAGCACAAGCAGAAAAAAACCCACTTTACCTCATTCACTTACACCCTCAGGGGGCCGAGGGGGGACATTTTTATTACTAAATATTCATTATCTGAAAAACGGTACATAGGATCAATATCAAATTTTGAGGTAGAATTAAGAAGCACCAGCAGAAAAAAACCCACTTTACCTCATTCACTTACACTCTAAGGGGGCCGAGGGGGGACATCTTTATTACTAAATATTCATTATCTGAAAAACTGTACATAGGATCGGACTAAAAATTGGAGGTAGTTTTGATAAGCACCAGCAGAAAAAAAAAACATTTATCTCATTTACTTACACCCTCAGGGGGGGCCACGGGGGAGACCTTTATTACTAAATATTCATTATCTGAAAAACGGAACATAGGATAAATGTCAAATTTTGAGGTGGAATTAAGAAGCACCAGCAGAAAAAAACCCACTTTACCTCATTCACTTACACCCTTAGGGGGCTGAGGGGGGATATTTTTATTACTAAATATTGATTATCTGAAAAACAGTACATAGAATCGAACTAAAAATTGGAGATAGTTTTAATAAGCCCCAGCAGAAAAAAATTGCGTTTACCTCATTAACTTACACCCTCAGGGGGGGCCAGGGGGAGACCTATATTACTAAATATTCATTATCTGAAAAATGGAACATAGGATAAATATCAAATTTTGAGGTAGAATTAAGAAGCACCAGCAGAAAAAAACCCACTTTACCTCATTCACTTACACCTTCAGGGGGCCGAGGGGGGACATTTTTATTACTAAATATTCATTATCTGAAAAACTGTACATAGGATCGAACCAAAAATTGAAGGTAGTTTTAATAAGCCCCAGCAGAAAAAAAAAACATTTATCTCATTTACTTACACCCTCAGGGGGGGCCAGGGGGGAGACCTTTATTAGTAAATATTCATTATCTGAAAAACAGAACATGGGATAAATATCAAATTTTGAGGTAGAATTAAGAAGCACCAGCAGAAAAAAACCCACTTAACCTCATTCACTTACACCCTCAGGGGGTCGAGGGGGGACATTTTTATTACTAAATATTCATTATCTGAAAAACGGTACATAGGATCAATATCAAATTATGAGGTAGAATTAAGAAGCCCCAGCAGAAAAAAACCCACTTTACCTCATTCACTTACACCCTCAGGGGGCCGATGGGGGACATTTTTATTACTAAATATTCATTATCTGAAAAACGGTACATAGGATCAATATCAGATTTTGAGGCAAAATTGAGAAGCCGTAGCAGAAAAAAACCCACTTTACTTCATTCACTTACACCCTCAGGGGGGGCCAGGGGGGAGACCTTTATTACTAAATATTCATTATCTGAAAAACGGAACATAGGATAAATATAAAATTTTGAGGTAGAATAAAGAAGCACCAGCAGAAAAAAACCCACTTTACCTCATTCTCTTACACCCTCAGGGGGCCGAGAGGGGACATTTTTATTACTAAATATTAATTATCTGAAAAACTGTACATAGGATCGAACTAAAAATTGGAGATAGTTTTACTAAGCCCCAGCAGAAAAGAAAAACATTTATCTCATTTACTTACACCCTCAGGGGGGGCCAGAGGGAGACCTTTATTACTAAATATTCATTATCTGAAAAACAGAACATGGGATAAATATCAAATTTTGAGGCAAAATTGGGAAGCCTTAGCAGAAAAAAACCCACTTTACTTCATTCACCTACAACCTCAGGGGGATGAGGGGGGACATTTTTATTACTAAATATTCCTTATCTGAAAAACGGTACATAGGATCAATATCATATTTTGAGGCAAAATTGAGAAGCCGTAGCAGAAAAAAACCCACTTTACTTCATTCACTTACACCCTCAGGGGGATGAGGGGGGACATTTTTATTACTAAATATTCCTTATCTGAAAAACGGTACATAGGATCAATATCAAATTTTGAGGCAAAATTGGGAAGCCGTAGCAGAAAAAAACCCACTTTACCTCATTCACTTACACCTTCAGGGGGCCGAGGGGGGACAGTTTTATTACTAAATATTCATTATCTGAAAAACTGTACATAGGATCGAACTAAAAATTGGAGGTAGTTTTGATAAGCCCCAGCAGAAAAAAAAAACATTTATCTCATTTACTTACACCCTCAGGGGGGGCCACGGGGGAGACCTTTATTACTAAATATTCATTATCTGAAAAACGGAACATAGGATAAATGTCAAATTTTGAGGTGGAATTAAGAAGCACCAGCAGAAGAAAACCCACTTCACCTCATTCACTTACACCCTTAGGGGGCTGAGGGAGGATATTTTTATTACTAAATATTGATTATCTGAAAAACAGTACATAGAATCGAAATAAAAATTGGAGATAGTTTTAATAAGCCCCAGCAGAAAAAAATTGCGTTTACCTAATTAACTTACACCCTCAGGGGGGGCCAGGGGGGAGACCTATATTACTAAATATTCATTATCTGAATAATGGAACATAGGATTAATATCAAATTTTGAGGTAGTATTAAGAAGCACCAGCACAAAAAAACCCACTTTACCTCATTCACTTACACTTTCAAGGGGCCGAGGGGGGACATTTTTATTACTAAATATTAATTATCTGAAAAACGGAACATAGGATAAATGTCAAATTTTGAGGTGGAATTGAGAAGCACCAGCAGAAAAAAACCCACTTCACCTCATTCACTTACACCCTTAGGGGGCTGAGGGGGGATATTTTTATTACTAAATATTGATTATCTGAAAAACAGTACATAGAATCGAAATAAAAATTGGAGATAGTTTTAATAAGCCCCAGCAGAAAAAAATTGCGTTTACCTCATTAACTTACACCCTCAGGAAGGCCAGGGGGGAGACCTATATTACTAAATATTCATTATCTGAATAATGGAACATAGGATAAATATCAAATTTTGAGGTAGTATTAAGAAGCACCAGCAGAAAAAAACCCACTTTACCTCATTCACTTACACCTTCAGGGGGCCGAGGGGGGACATTTTTATTACTAAATATTCATTATCTGAAAAACTGTACATAGGATCGAACCAAAATTAGTAATAAAAATGTCCCCCCTCGGCCCCCTGAGGGTGTAAGTGAATGAGGTAAAGTGGGTTTTTTTCGGCTGGTGCTTCTTAATTCTACCTCGAAATTTGATATTTATCCTATGATCCATTTTTCAGATAATGAATATTTAGTAATATAGGTCTCCCCCTGGCCCCCCCTGAGGGTGTAAGTTAATGAGGTAAACGCAATTTTTTTCTGCTGAGGCTTATTAAAACTATCTCCAATTTTTAGTTCGATTCTATGTACTGTTTTTCAGATAATCAATATTTAGTAATAAAAATATCCCCCCTCAGCCCCCTAAGGGTGTAAGTGAATGAGGTAAAGTGGGTTTTTTTCTGCTGGTGCTTCTTAATTCCACCTCAAAATTTGACATTTATCCTATGTTCCGTTTTTCAGATAATGAATATTTAGTAATAAAGGTCTCCCCCGTGGCCCCCCCTGAGGGTGTAAGTAAATGAGATAAATGTTTTTTTTTTCTGCTGGGGCTTATCAAAACTACCTCCAATTTTTAGTCCGATCCTATGTACAGTTTTTCAGATAATGAATATTTAGTAATAAAAATGTCCCCCCTCGGCCCCCTGAAGGTGTAAGTGAATGAGGTAAAGTGGGTTTTTTTCTGCTGGTGCTTCTTAATACTACCTCAAAATTTGATATTCATCCTATGTTCCATTATTCAGATAATGAATATTTAGTAATATAGGTCTCCCCCCTGGCCCCCCTGAGGGTGTAAGTTAATGAGGTAAACGCAATTTTTTTCTGCTGGGGCTTATTAAAACTATCTCCAATTTTTAGTTCGATTCTATGTACTGTTTTTCAGATAATCAATATTTAGTAATAAAAATATCCCCCCTCAGCCCCCTAAGGGTGTAAGTGAATGAGGTAAAGTGGGTTTTTTTCTGCTGGTGCTTCTTAATTCCACCTCAAAATTTGACATTTATCCTATGTTCCGTTTTTCAGATAATGAATATTTAGTAATAAAGGTCTCCCCCGTGGCCCCCCCTGAGGGTGTAAGTAAATGGGATAAATGTTTTTTTTTCTGCTGGGGCTTATCAAAACTACCTCCAATTTTTAGTCAAATCCTATGTACAGTTTTTCAGATAATGAGTATTTAGTAATAAAAATGTCCCCCCTCGGCCCCCTTAAGGTGTAAGTGAATGAGGTGAAGTGGGTTTTTTTCTGCTGGTGCTTCTTAATTCTACCTCAAAATTTGATATTGATCCTATGTACAGTTTTTCAGATAATGAATATTTAGTAATAAAAATGTCCCCCCTCGGCCCCCTTAGGGTGTAAGTGAATGAGGTAAAGTGAGTTCTTTTCTGCTGGTGCTTCTTAATTCTACCTCAAAATTTGATATTGATCCTATGTACCGTTTTTCAGATAATGAATATTTAGTAATAAAAATGTTTCCCCTCGGCCCCCTGAGGGTGTAAGTGAATGAGGTAAAGTGGGTTTTTTTCTGCTGGTGCTTCTTAATTCTACCTCAAAATTTGATATTTATCCTATGTTCCATTTTTCAGATAATGAATATTTAGTAATATAGGTCTCCCCCCTGCCCCCCCCCTGAACGTGTAAGTTAATGAGGTAACACAATTTTTCTGCTGGGGCTTATTAAAACTATCTCCAATTTTTAGTTCGATTCTATGTACTGTTTTTCAGATAATCAATATTTAGTAATAAAAATATCCCCCCTCGGCCCCCTGAAGGTGTAAGTGAATTAGATAAAGTGGGTTTTTTTCTGCTGGGGCTTCTTAATTCTACCTCAAAATTTGATACTGATCCTATGTACCGTTTTACAGATAATGAATATTTAGTAATAAAAGTCTCCCCCCTGGCCCCCTCTGAGGGTGTAAGTAAATGAGATAAATGTTTTTTTTTCTGCTGGGGCTCATTAAAACAACCTCCAATTTTTAGTTCGATCCTATGTACAGTTTTTCAGATAATGAATATTTAGTAATAAAAATGTCCCCCCTCGGCCCCCTGAAGGTGTAAGTGAATGAGGTTAAGTGGGTTTTTTTCTGCTACGGCTTCCCAATTTTGCCTCAAAATTTTATATTGATCCTATGTACCGTTTTTCAGATAATGAATATTTAGTAATAAAAATGTCCCCCCTCGGCCCCCTGAGGGTGTAAGAGAATGAGGTAAAGTGGGTTTTTTTCTGCTGGTGCTTCTTAATTCTACCTCAAAATTTTATATTTATCCTATGTTCCGTTTTTTAGATAATGAATATTTACTAATAAAGATCTCCCCCCTGGCCCCCCCTGAGGATGTAAGTAAATGAGATGAATGTTTTTTTTTTCTGCTGGGGCTTATTAAAACTACCTTCAATTTTTGGTTCGATCCTATGTACAGTTTTTCAGATAATGAATATTTAGTAATAAAAATGTCCCCCCTCGGCCCCCTGAAGGTGTAAGTGAATGAGGTAAAGTGGGTTTTTTTTTTGCTGGTGCTTCTTAATACTACCTCAAAATTTGATATTTATCCTATGTTCCATTATTCAGATAATGAATATTTAGTAATATAGGTCTCCCCCCTGGCCTTCCTGAGGGTGTAAGTTAATGAGGTAAACGCAATTTTTTTCTGCTGGGGCTTATTAAAACTATCTCCAATTTTTATTTCGATTCTATGTACTGTTTTTCAGATAATCAATATTTAGTAATAAAAATATCCCCCCTCAGCCCCCTAAGGGTGTAAGTGAATGAGGTGAAGTGGGTTTTTTTCTGCTGGTGCTTCTCAATTCCACCTCAAAATTTGACATTTATCCTATGTTCCGTTTTTCAGATAATGAATATTTAGTAATAAAAATGTCCCCCCTCGGCCCCTTGAAGGTGTAAGTGAATGAGGTAAAGTGGGTTTTTTTCTGCTGGTGCTTCTTAATACTACCTCAAAATTTGATATTAATCCTATGTTCCATTATTCAGATAATGAATATTTAGTAATATAGGTCTCCCCCTGGCCCCCCCTGAGGGTGTAAGTTAATTAGGTAAACGCAATTTTTGTCTGCTGGGGCTTATTAAAACTATCTCCAATTTTTATTTCGATTCTATGTACTGTTTTTCAGATAATCAATATTTAGTAATAAAAATATCCCCCCTCAGCCCCCTAAGGGTGTAAGTGAATGAGGTGAAGTGGGTTTTCTTCTGCTGGTGCTTCTTAATTCCACCTCAAAATTTGACATTTATCCTATGTTCCGTTTTTCAGATAATGAATATTTAGTAATAAAGGTCTCCCCCGTGGCCCCCCCTGAGGGTGTAAGTAAATTAGATAAATGTTTTTTTTTTCTGCTGGGGCTTATCAAAACTACCTCCAATTTTTAGTCCGATCCTATGTACAGTTTTTCAGATAATGAATATTTAGTAATAAAAATGTCCCCCCTCGGCCCCCCTAGGGTGTAAGTGAATGAGGTGAAGTGGGTTTTTTTCTGCTGGTGCTTCTTAATTCTACATCAAAATTTGATATTGATCCTATGTACCGTTTTTCAGATAATGAATATTTAGTAATAAAAATGTCCCCCCTCGGCCCCCTGAGGGTGTAAGTGAATGAGGTAAAGTGGGTTTTTTTCTGCTGGTGCTTCTTAATTCTACCTCGAAATTTGATATTTATCCTATGTTCCATTTTTCAGATAATGAATATTTAGTAATATAGGTCTCCCCCCTGGCCCCCCCTGAGGGTGTAAGTTAATGAGGTAAACGCAATTTTTTTCTGCTGGGGCTTATTAAAACTATCTCCAATTTTTAGTTCGATTCTATGTACTGTTTTTCAGATAATCAATATTTAGTAATAAAAATATCCCCCCTCAGCCCCCTAAGGGTGTAAGTGAATGAGGTAAAGTGGGTTTTTTTCTGCTGGTGCTTCTTAATTCCACCTCAAAATTTGACATTTATCCTATGTTCCGTTTTTCAGATAATGAATATTTAGTAATAAAGGTCTCCCCCGTGGCCCCCCCTGAGGGTGTAAGTAAATGAGATAAATGTTTTTTTTTTCTGCTGGGGCTTATCAAAACTACCTCCAATTTTTAGTCCGATCCTATGTACAGTTTTTCAGATAATGAATATTTAGTAATAAAAATGTCCCCCCTCGGCCCCCTTAGGGTGTAAGTGAATGAGGTAAAGTGAGTTTTTTTCTGCTGGTGCTTCTTAATTCTACCTCAAAATTTGATATTGATCCTATGTACCGTTTTTCAGATAATGAATATTTAGTAATAAAAATGTTTCCCCTCGGCCCCCTGAGGGTGTAAGTGAATGAGGTAAAGTGGGTTTTTTTCTGCTGGTGCTTCTTAATTCTACCTCAAAATTTGATATCTATCCTATGTTCCAATTTTCAGATAATGAATATTTAGTAATATAGGTCTCCCCCCTGCCCCCCCCTGAGCGTGTAAGTTAATGAGATAACGCAATTTTTTTCTGCTGGGGCTTATTAAAACTATCTCCAATTTTTAGTTCGATTCTATGTACTGTTTTTCAGATAATCAATATTTAGTAATAAAAATATCCCCCCTCGGCCCCCTGAAGGTGTAAGTGAATTAGATAAAGTGGGTTTTCTTCTGCTTGGGCTTCTTAATTCTACCTCAAAATTTGATACTGATCCTATGTACCGTTTAACAGATAATGAATATTTAGTAATAAAAGTCTCCCCCCTGGCCCCCTCTGAGGGTGTAAGTAAATGAGATAAATGTTTTTTTTTCTGCTGGGGCTCATTAAAACAACCTCCAATTTTTAGTTCGATCCTATGTACAGTTTTTCAGATAAAGAATATTTAGTAATAAAAATGTCCCCCCTCGGCCCCCTGAAGGTGTAAGTGAATGAGGTAAAGTGGGTTTTTTTCTGCTACGGCTTCCTAATTTTGCCTCAAAATTTTATATTGATCCTATGTACCGTTTTTCAGATAATGAATATTTAGTAATAAAAATGTCCCCCCTCGGCCCCCTGAGGGTGTAAGAGAATGAGGTAAAGTGGGTTTTTTTCTGCTGGTGCTTCTTAATTCTACCTCAAAATTTTATATTTATCCTATGTTCCGTTTTTTAGATAATGAATATTTACTAATAAAGATCTCCCCCCTGGCCCCCCCTGAGGGTGTAAGTAAATGAGATGAATGTTTTTTTTTTCTGCTGGTGCTTATTAAAACTACCTTCAATTTTTGGTTCGATCCTATGTACAGTTTTTCAGATAATGAGTATTTAGTAATAAAAATGTCCCCCCTCGGCCCCCTGAAGGTGTAAGTGAATGAGGTAAAGTGGGTTTTTTTCTGCTGGTGCTTCTTAATACTACCTCAAAATTTGATATTTATCCTATGTTCCATTATTCAGATAATGAATATTTAGTAATATAGGTCTCCCCCCTGGCCCCCCTGAGGGTGTAAGTTAATGAGGTAAACGCAATTTTTTTCTGCTGGGGCTTATTAAAACTATCTCCAATTTTTATTTCGATGCTATGTACTGTTTATCAGATAATCAATATTTAGTAATAAAAATATCCCCCCTCAGCCCCCTAAGGGTGTAAGTGAATGAGGTGAAGTGGGTTTTTTTCTGCTGGTGCTTCTTAATTCCACCTCAAAATTTGACATTTATCCTATGTTCCGTTTTTCAGATAATGAATATTTAGTAATAAAGGTCTCCCCCGTGGCCCCCTCTGAGGGTGTAAGTAAATGAGATAAATGTTTTTTTTTTCTGCTGGGGCTTATCAAAACTACCTCCAATTTTTAGTCCGATCCTATGTACAGTTTTTCAGATAATGAATATTTAGTAATAAAAATGTCCCCCCTCGGCCCCCCTAGGGTGTAAGTGAATGAGGTAAAGTGGGTTTTTTTTCTGCTGGTGCTTCTTAATTCTACCTCAAAATTTGATATTGATCCTATGTACCGTTTTTCAGATAATGAATATTTAGTAATAAAAATGTCCCCCCTCGGCCCCCTGAGGGTGTAAGTGAATGAGGTAAAGTGGGTTTTTTTCTGCTGGTGCTTCTTAATTCTACCTCGAAATTTGATATTTATCCTATGTTCCATTTTTCAGATAATGAATATTTAGTAATATAGGTCTCCCCCCTGGCCCCCCCTGAGGGTGTAAGTTAATGAGGTAAACGCAATTTTTTTCTGCTGGGGCTTATTAAAACTATCTCCAATTTTTAGTTCGATTCTATGTACTGTTTTTCAGATAATCAATATTTAGTAATAAAAATATCCCCCCTCAGCCCCCTAATGGTGTAAGTGAATGAGGTAAAGTGGGTTTTTTTCTGCTGGTGCTTCTTAATTCCACCTCAAAATTTGACATTTATCCTATGTTCCGTTTTTCAGATAATGAATATTTAGTAATAAAGGTCTCCCACTTGGCCCCCCCTGAGGGTGTAAGTAAATGAGATAAATGTTTTTTTTTTCTGCTGGGGCTTATCAAAACTACCTCTAATTTTTAGTCCGATCCTATGTACAGTTTTTCAGATAATGAATATTTAGTAATAAAAATGTCCCCCCTCGGCCCCCTTAGGGTGTAAGTGAATGAGGTAAAGTGGGTTTTTTTCCGCTGGTGCTTATTAATTCTACCTCAAAATTTGATATTTATCCTATGTTCCGTTTTTCAGATAATGAATATTTAGTGATAAAGGTCTCCCCCCTGGCCACCCCTGAGGGTGTGAGTAAATGAAGTAAATGCACTCTTCGATATCATACCTCATATCAGATGAATGTGTTCCCACATTCAATTACTCAGACGCGACTTTTCGTATCTGTTTGCATCAGTATCCGTCCAATTGTACAGTAGCCGTCCAATTGTACAGTAGCGTACGAATACTTCAAGGTCAAATTCTGCTATCTCATTCGGCTGTTTTCACACCGGTAATTCTGTACCAGGCAATTCTGCAACTACCCCCAGCAGTATGTCAAATATAATCACAAATGAAATGTTCAACAATGCATTGCAACAAGCATTTATTAATACACCACTGGGTACACCCCCTGTAACTCCTGGGACGACTACTGAAAATTTAAACTTCAGCAGTTTAGCTGGAAGATATGAGAATCAGCTTGGACAAATGCATGAACTTGGACTGACTAATGATGCAATGAATATAAGAGCTCTGCATACAACATCTGGTAATTTACAAGAAGCTGTAGAATTGATCCTGAACGGAGTCATAGACTGAATCAAAAATTTGTTATTATTTAGGAATTTTATTGTGATTTCAATTGAACTGAAATGATGATTCCATCTGATTTTGTATGAAAATAATTTATACGTTTGTGAAATAAAGTTAGAAAATCTATGTTCACTTATGAATAATCATTAAGGGATACTATGGGAGGTATATTCATCATTAAATGGTTTCTTTCTGGGTTTTCTCTCCCAAACTCTATAAAATAAAAAATTAATTAGTTTGTGATTTGCTTCTGCGTAAGAAACACAAGATTTTTGTCAGAAGCAATACCGGCAGTTCTATATTATGACATCCGAAAATTTTGCCTACGTGCTTCTTGCAGTTCCTTGAGAAAAAAAAATTGAACGATCCTTTCTATCTTTTATTTCCCTTTTCCAGTCCGTTATTCCCATCTGTATTATGTCGCTCTGAACCATCTGTATTTCGATCTTGATCTATTCTTTATCGTTTTATCTCCACAATTACTCTTTCATCTGAACTATCAATTAGTCCTTCAACGTTGCGCATCCACCATATCCTCTGATATCAGCCACATTGTCGAACGATGGTTTAGCGTATAACTTCGTCATTTCTTTCTCTCCTTCCACAATTCTCGTGATTGTTTCCTCCACAACACCGTTGTCACAAAGATTTTGAGTTGTGCCCTTAAATATATCTTTCACCCTGGTTCATGACACCACGGATACGTATAAAAAAATTCCATATTATGCTTAATTATTTTGAAATTGCTTATGCGTTAGAAACACAAGATATTTGTCACAAGCAATTTATAGAACAATGTTGACTAATAAACATTAACGAAACAACAAATATTCTGTAACGTGTCGTAGACTAAATATCAGACACCAAGCGAAAATCTTCAGAATTCTTTTTTGTTGACAGTCATTCTGAATCTGAAACTTATTGTCACACTGACAAAGCTGCATATCTCATTGCCCAGCAGAAAAATCCACACACTGTCGTAGAAACTCTTGTGAAGTCTTGTTTATCATATCGTAAAATTTGTGTTAGGTGTAGATCAAAGAAAAAAAGTTAAAGAGGTTGCCTTATCAAACGATCTAATTCGTTGGAGAATTACTGATATTTTTTTTTGAACGTTTTGAAGAAAGTCATCGGACAATTGAACTCTTCGCCATTTCCATTGAGCATGCAACTGGATGAAACCACATATATTTCGTAATGTAGCAAGTTCTAGGTGTTCGTTGGAATACAGAGAAGATATAAGGAATTTATTTTTGCGAGTCACTGGGTGATGATGTGATTTCACAGATCGTGCGGAGAGTATCTGGGGGTCTATTCTCGACCATTCGCAATTTTAACGATCGGTCGCATATGCTATATATTTCTATAGAGATGCGCACGATCGTGCAAATTGCGAATGGTCGAGAATAGACCCCCTGTTTAGCAGTTGATTATTATTGTGGGTTGAGATTGAGTAATCACGTCACAAATAAGGTTCAATTTGCTTATTCTTTAATAAAAATTATATGGGAACGCGCGAAAACATGTCTTGGACATCAATACGAAAAAAAAAAAAAAGCACTGACGTGAAGTCAGTACTCTTTGGCGCGCGTGTTCACGGTGGCTAATTTGAATTGAATGATTCAAAAATTAACAGTGCTGTATCTAAGCTGCCATCAGGATAGAGTAACAAAGTTGGAAAAGAACACAAGTGACTCTCCTTAGTCGCACAAGCTCCTAGAAGATTTGGGAGGGTCAGTATAATCCTAATCATGTTTATAGCACGCGCGCCAAAGCAGATTGACTTTTTACACTTTTTCTTTCATTGTTAAGTCAATCTGCTTTTGCGCGCGTGCTATAAACATGATTAGGATTATACTGACCCTCCCAAATCTTCTAGGAGCTTGTGCGACTAAGGAGAGTCACTTGTGTTCTTTTCCAACTTTGTTACTCTATCCTGATGGCAGCTTAGATACAGCACTGTTAATTTTTGAATCATTCAATTCAAATTAGCCACCGTGAACACGCGCGCCAAAGAGTACTGACTTCACGTCAGTGCTTTTTTTTTTTTTTTCAAGTTCCTTTAACAAATATAGCTATCAATACAGTTTGGCTGTAAGTTTTACCGTAGATCAGAAAAAAATTCGGTTGTGGGTCCTCCGTTAGGGACGAAATTGCATCTTCTCCAAATCCGAACGCATTTTAATATAGATCTACTGAATATAGTTATTTATAAATTCGCCTCAGGGCCACCATACAGACCATTCAAATCGGAAACAACGCTATTTCCCCCAAACTGACTTGTGTCCGTGCACTGAATTGACATGAATATTCTTTTAAAACCTCACAATATCGGCTCATTACTCCCAACATAACCCAAACAACCCAAAACCATTCACTTCTCGTCTGCGCAAGCGCAGTATACTCGTGGCTGCAAGTCCTCCCAAAATTACACACCTCACAAAAAACTCCGATTCTCCACACTAGTGGTTCAGGAGATATCGCTTCTTGAATCCACGCATGCGCAGACCCTCACCAGGGGATTCTATAGCGGAAAAGCACCCGCCATCCCAAAACCCCAATCCTCTCTGACGAAAGCACCACCAGTTATATCACTGATGGTCTGCTCATGCGCATAACGAAAAATGCCCGTAAGGGGTTACATCCATTTCGAAATTAGCCCCAGGGCCACGGTACGGACACTTTAACTCTGAAACAACGCTACAGCCCCCAAACTGACTTGTCCTTGCACTGAATTGCTATGAATATTCTTTTAAAACCTCATAATATCGTCTCAGCACTCCCAACATAACCCATCCAACCCAAAAACAGTCACTTCTCTTCTGCGCATGCGCAATCTACTCGCGGCTAAAAGTCCTCTCAAAATAACACACCTTACAAAAAACTCCGATTCTCCAACACTAGTGGTTCAGGAGATATCACATATTTAATCCACGCATGCGCAGACCCTCAACGAGGGATTCTATAGAGGAATAGCATCCGCCACCCCAAAACCCTAATCCTCCCTGATGAAAACACCACCAGTTAAATCACTGATGGTCTGCTCATGCGCATAACGAAAAATGCCGGTAAGGGGTAACATCAATTTCAAAATTAGCCCCAGGGCCACGGTACGGACACTTTAACTCGGAAACAACGCTACATCCCCCAAACTGACTTGTCCTTGCACTGAATTGCTATGAATATTCTTTCAAAACCTCATAATATCGACTCAGCACTCCCAACATAACCCATCCAACCCAAAAATAGTCACTTCTCTTCTGCGCATGCGCAATCTACTGGCGGCTAAAAGTCCTCTCAAAATAACACACCTTACAAAAAACTCCGATTCTCCAACACTAGTGGTTCGGAAGATATCGCATCTTTAATCTACGCATGCGCAGACCCTCATCAGGGATCTGAATTCTATGGAGGAATAGGATCCGCCACCCCAAAACCCCAATCCTCTCTGACGAAAACTACAGCAGTTAAAGGACTTCTCATCTGCGCATGCGCAATACGGAAAATGCCCGGAAAGGGCAGCATGAACCTCAAAAACATATGTTTCGGCATTAAAAGCAAAGTATTCCGCAAAATAGTAGTAATTTTTTTATTTTTTTCATGTCACGTGATCTTCACGAAATTTTGCAAAAGTGTTTGCTTTGGTCTTTTGCATCTAACTACTGAGTTTCAATTTAATCAGATCAGTATGTTTCGAGTTATCGTGAAAACAAAATTTTCAAATTTTCAAAAAATTTTTTTGCCACTTTAAGGCCGTCCGTTCAACACAAAACTTCGCAGGCATATAAAGGTCATGATTCTACAATCTGATGCCAAATTTCAAAAAGATCGAGTGATCGGTTCCGGAAATATTCATAAAAAACGTTTTTATTAAAAACGGCCTTAACTCCGAAACCGCTCGGTCGATTTCGCCCGTTAACGAACTTGTCCGAGATATTTACGCTACGAAACTACCCTGCAAATTTCAACGCTCTAAGTCGTTTCGTTCGAGAGTTATCGTGCTAACGGCCGGACCGGCCGGCCAGCCGGCCGGCCGGCCGGCCGGCCGGACCGGACGGACAGAATTGAATTTGACCTCGAATTCTTCATCAGGGAGTCGAACCCAATCGTTTGAGACCATTTTCGAAAAAAAATTCGAAAAATACAGACATTGTGACGAAATGATAGCACGCTGTTCCTTGCGGAACACGCGCGCAAAAAGATGTTATGTGATTCTATTGATGTAGGTACTTTCCCATTTCGACCATGGAGTCCCTATTTAGACAGCGCGGAGAAGAAACGAATTCAGAAGGTGCAGAATTCTTACTTGAGATTGGCTTTTGGAGTTCGTCGTTATGATATAATATTTCTCACAGTCTTAGATACTGCAATTGGCTCATTATGATATAGATAAATAGATTGGACAAATAAATAGAAGTGTATGTAGAAATGGAGCACCTGCAATGCTTGGAATTTCTTCTGGTTTTGCAGCATTGGTCAGGCAAGAAAAAAAAAATTATTGAGTATGTGTCGATATCGACACTCAAATTTTTGCAAATTTTCGTGAGCATATCGCATCACTAGAAAAAGAATAAAAAGTTTTCTTCAAAAATTGTATAGGTATTTCAGGACTATTCTTCAGATTCCACTTAAATTGCGCACAATACTTTAAACCGAATTTTATTTTTCCAATATTTCAAAAATACAGATCCCATCGAAATGAAATCTACTACTTGGTTGAAAAAGAGGCGGTTTGAAGGTTCATGCAGTATTTCGTGAGGGTGTGTGAGGCGTGAATAGGCAAAATAAATTTTCTATTTGCCCTAACCAATCAAATTGAGACAGGAATCAGATGACATGAACCCCCCGGACTCATTCCAGAGGGAGCTCAGGTTAAGACCCCCTGCTTTACAGTAAGGCCAATACGAAAATAATGAATTCTTAAGAGCTTCAGAAACTCAAATTGAAATAAAACACCAACAAATTGGTCGAATTTTTTTTTCCTGAATTTTTTTGAGTAAACCACCATCAACGATCCTTACAGAGCGCATCTGACTAGTCCAATAATTAACCACTCTTTTCACTAATTGTGGCCATATTTCATCGAAGACTCGCTAATTATTATTGTTCCCAAAGCTTCTAGAATTGTTGGGTTGTCAACATAAACCATGGATTTTACATACCCACAAAGAAAATATCCAGGAGGCGTTAAATATTACTTGATCTTGGAGGCCAATTGATGGGACCATTTCTTGAAATAATGTTTTCACCAAATTATCCCTTCATAAATCGAGGGTTTCGTTGGCTCTGTGACACGTAGCAACATCCTGTTGGAACCATAGATTTTGTCTAGCATTTTTCAAAACAAAAACGAAAATTATATCACGAATAGCCTACTCAGCTCAGACGGACGATTATGTTGACCATAAAATCGCCGGAGTGCTGTTGAAGTTTCGTAAACTGAACTCTGATTTAGAAAATAAAATTCCACAATTTGGTAGCTTTGTTTAAATCTTTTCATGCTTCAATTGGCGAACCTTTCTGACCTCAGATATCAAAGAACTCTCACTTTGGCAAACGTAATTCAAGAGTTATACTTATCGAAAGATATCATGCCTAAAAACAGCCAATATCAGGAAAAGCTGGCTGGCAGGGTATACCACGCAGATGGAAATGAGAGAAACGAGCATGTTGAAATATCTATCATCATTCTACGTTTTCAATGAGCATTCAATGAAGAAACGATCAGGAAGATACTCAGAATTCAAACTATATCTGATTACAAAATTGTATTGGAAAAAAGAAATTGGAGCGTTCTGGTTTAATTCATCTAATCTCCCAACAAAATAATTATTTCTACCTTGAGCGAAGTGCGAAGGGTGGGGTTTAGCGGGGGAGTCAATCCTTTAGGGATCTTTTGCAACGTCTTTAATATAAGAGAGATTTGACATTGAAAAATTCAGTTAATTCTTTTCCTCGTAGATGTTTGCTTCTTAGGTTTTCCGAGCTGAAAAAGTTTTGGCGCGGGAGTATCGCACAGTGGGGTCTTTAATAGTACCCGATAGAGCGCTGCTTGTTCTAAGCAAGCAAAGTGAATGGCTTGCAGATGGAAAACGATTTGAACTGAATCTTTTCGCTTTCTCTCTTCTTTGCTGGTATCAAGTCGAACCCCCACTGGCACATTTCACTCAAGAACAACTTTTGATACAATTGTATACATCAGTTGCTGCAAGCACGTGGAGTAAACGGCGTGGTGATCCTCTGTCACATTTGAGGAGAATTCCGATTTTTCTATGGGAAAGTGATTTAGCTCCTGCGTGTGACTGTGCCCAACCCCCAAAATGGATTTTCTCAAAATGATCCATCAAATCTTGGCAATTTTTGTCATTGTCATTTCCATCTCCGGTAAGTTTAATTTTTTTTTCAAAATATCGAACATTTACTGATGTATGTGTAACAATTTCATGTGCACACATACCAACAGTCGCTTCTCTGCCGCCAAATTTTTTTTACGAAAATATCCTGACAATTTCGATTTTTCATAAAAAAAAACATTCAAATATAATTATTAACGAGTTTCCTGAAAAAAATAATCCTTGTTTCGGTATAATACAGTTCATGACTAGGAAAAGTTTGGGGTAAAATCACATCATTTTTAGTGTAGTATTTGCAATGTATATGCAATTCAATATTTTACGTTGTTATTAATAAATACTTTCAGACTTTCAGATTAAAAAAAAAATTATAATCACGCGAAACTTTAGCAGTTACTAGGGAAAAGCCTATAAATCAATTTAAAGGTAAACCTGAAGTTATGTAACTCACAAACTACAACGTATCTCAAATCACTCGAATAAGATAACAAAGTCAGTTTTATTGAGATTTTAATACAGAAGAAGTTGGAATGAAAAATACCCAAATTTCCAGCGAATAAGGGCTGTTTTCACAGTGAGAAATACTCATATCGTATTTCATTCGAGATGTCTCAGGATTACCCCTTTTTCGTACTAGATTAGGATTGCCCAATCATGTTTCCAAATTTGAATTGATAATTATCTGGAGGATGCGGATGGCCTTTTGTTTTGCGAATAGGACATTGGTTCATTCCATCAAAACTCGAACACAAAGAGCTACATCACCTGAGATCTCAATGAAGTTACGCATAAAGGAAGTTTTCAATGTCATCGTTTATTTTTCCTTTCTTATGATGAATTCAATTGAGATGTTTGACATACATACCCACGTGAAGATCAGTTATGCGTGTAGAACTTATACATTTCTTTTCAATGACCATCGCAACGTTTGTCCGACTTCGAGAAGGATTTCAAGGGTGTTTGATTTTGTTGCCAAGGTTTTCCTAGTGGCATAATTTTGGTCCATCGCATCTTTTGGCTCTATATCTATTAATGATTAAAGTTTGTTGCGCGCTAAAACCTTTTTCCTTCACAATTTGCGAACTACCGATTCCAGCACGTCCGAGAAGTATTTTTGTAACCCCCTGTTTACAACCCTGTGTAAAAATAGATCTGGATGGATCACACTAGATTGTGCGAATATTGAGGCGATAATGCCCTTAATTGATTAAATTATTGCAATTTGGAAGTTTTTAAAGTACAGAATACAACAAGTTTCACAATATAGATACTAATATGTTTCGTTTATATCCCATTTTCAAAAGTAGAATAAACTTGATGTAAATAAACTAGTATGTAGTAGAAATTGTATTTCGTTAAGATCATTCTACTCAGTTTTAAAATGGGATAAAACCCGAAACATACAGGGTGAGTCCTTAAGTTGTGAATTAATTTTAGCCATAGACTTCCCTCATCAAATGAAAAACTTTTTTCCAAATTCGGCTCAGATGAAAAGTTGATATTAGAAGAAACATTTTATGTTTTATAGCTTTTACATGGTTTTAATGACTGAAATGAATGTTCGTGTGGATTTTCCTATGACATATTTTCCCGAATTATCATTTTTTCCTTCTTCCACTGGTGGTCTCGATAAGACTCGCGGATTCATAAAACGATGAAATTAGCATGAAGAAAACATATGAAGTAATTTCAAAAATATTCAATCATTTCAGGAAATTAAATTATTATTCATTATGTCTCCCTGAGCGCATTGTTTCCGAGTTATTCTTCATTGAATTTTATAAAATTCAGAAATTTCATTACTTATATGGATCCGCCCCTGAGCTCTGAAATCCTCGAATCAAGCTGTTAGCCACGATGCCGTACCTCTTTCTCGTTCATCATCAAAGTCATAGATGATTTATATGCAGGAAAAATTAGCATATTGTGAAATCTTTAAACGCTTGTAATTTTTTGCCTGAGCCGAATATGGAAAAATGGCAAATGAAGGAAGGCTTTTATTTGATTAGAGGAATATATAGTTGAAATCAATGTGCAACTTAAAGACTCAACCTGTACATGCAAACAACATAAATATTAAGGGAAAGAAAATACAATATAATACTATGTTGTTGACATATATTTTTTATTCCATTTTCAAAACTGTCAGCAACTGTCAACAACATAGTATATTGTGATACTTGAGCCAAGTTGTTTTCTTCACTTATTTTCACAATTTTCACAATATTTTTTCAAAATGTTTCAGAACGTGATTAGCGAGAACTCAATAACCAATTTGAAAGTATTCAATAAACCTCCGCTTGCAGTTTGCATTTTATGTTATTACAAGGATAGGTACCTTCGAGAATCACATACCTATACTCGTACAATTGAATATGGCTGATTTAAATATCCCGCGAACGCTATTTCACGTAGGAGTTCTAGTTTATTGGCATCTTCGTGAATGTCTGAATTATATAGAACATTTGTCATTCTGGGCATGACTTCGAGCTACTATGTAATATTGAAAACCCCACGATAGTATTGGTTCTCAATATTATTTATTAACGATTATTTCCCTACCTTCCTATTGGCAAACTATCCGTCTTGTTTCAACGTAAAAGTAAAAGTTAAGGTTTAGACCAGGGTCGAAGCCCTTAAAAATGGTAAAAAGTGAAAAAAAAATTATACTAGAATGAAACCCATTGGAAAAGGAAGAGAATATATCAAATATGATAGGAAAAATAATTTACGGGCGATCTGAGTTCGGGAAGGGGAAGGGGGTGAGGTTTTAAGGGTAAAAAACGGTTTATCTCGATTTCCGGCAAAACTACAAGTCCTATGGAAAAAAGTTAAAGCGCAAAGTTATAGGTAATAAAAATATCTACAACTTTTGTATTCACACTTTTTTCACATAACCTCAAAATTTATGTGAAAAATTCAAATAAACACGTTTTTGGTTTTCAATTTTCATCTTTTACAAAAAAATGTCTTTTTTCACCAAATCTCGTAAAAACTTACCTTTTTATACCCCAAATACGGCTTCCAAATTTGAACACGATCCGTTCTATATTGTTGAATATCTGGGCAGTCTTGGGTGGGTTCAGTAGCTAGGTGGGTGACCTTCGCCACGATAACTTTCGAACGGAAAGATATAGCGACTTGCAATTTTCAGGGTAGGTTGCGCATCCAGATGGCACAGTTAAGTTCGTCGTTGGGCATAATCGGCCAAATGATTTCGGAGTTATAACCATCTTAATTTTTGTTGTTGTATCCTCAATAATTCAGCATATACAAATTCGTTCCAACTAAAACTTTATAATTATTTGTGGAATGCCGACACGCTGATTTTCGTGAAATATCGTATCACTACCTAAAGATTTTTTTAAATAATTCTTTTACGAGCCATACGATCCTCACGAAGTTCTACATAAGTCTTCATGTCGTTATTTTCCAACTAACTCCCGACTTTAAATTTGGTCAGATCCGTATTTTTCAAGTTATTGAAGAAACAAAATAATTATACTACGAAACCACTCAGTGGATTTTGCCCATTAACGAACTCAACCGAGATATTTATTATTTCGTTCGAGAGTTATGCTGCTTAACCTTGTACATGGCTAATGTTTTAGAGGCTTCTGAGATAGCTACAGAATTTATTCAATGATTTTTTTATAATTTTCTAGTTATACGATCCTCACGAAATTTCGTGTCCGTATTTTTCAACTGAATACCGTGTTTCAAATCGATCAGATCAGTATTTTTTGAGTTATTGCGAAAACAAAAACCTTTGCACAAAAGGACATCAGGGGAGCATACGCGGCAAATATTAGTTATCCATTTATATGACATATTTATTATTTGTAACACATATTTAAAAATGTCGAGGCAGGTTAGAAATCGATTAGACGTTGGGAAAATATTGGCACCACTTCATGATCGAC
The DNA here is from genome assembly GCA_937662695.2 of Halyzia sedecimguttata. NCBI lineage: Eukaryota > Metazoa > Arthropoda > Insecta > Coleoptera > Coccinellidae > Halyzia > Halyzia sedecimguttata. The sequence goes on along the minus strand of OW569420.2, from coordinate 27,148,292 downwards.
ACTACCTATTTAGTTTCTTTGTAACGTTCTCATAGAGAGCTTGATCGAGATGAAGAAGAAATAAATTACCTGTGAGAATAACGCATGTACACATAATGCTCGCATAATATGTTATTTTCAACTCATATTTTACAGAGTTACATCTTCAATACGTATGTGCTAACAATGGTTCAAGATGATGTTTCACATTGTTATTATACAATTAGACTTAATTTCACACTATTATCTAAACTACGAACTACGACCAAAATATATTCGAATTTTTGATTCCCATGATATTTCTCATGTAAATTATTTCAAGTATTTTGTATTCTCGGAAATTTATTATCGAACACATAGAAACACATGTAGCGAAATTGTAAAATTTGCTTTCTTTAATAAAATAATGATAAATAACATCTTCCGGTGTATTATTTCAGGAAATAAATTTAATCCTGTCCTGAAATTTTCATAGTTGGTGATTATCGAAAGGAAAAAAGCACTAGTCATAATTTATATGCTTCTGACACATAGGTTGTTTTTTAAGTATTTGGGAACATAAAATTGAAATTAACATTATAAAATGTATGTAATGATATATTTTTTCTTTTGAAAATTCAATGTCATTTATATGACCAATTCGCATTTCTTGAAATGAAGTTTTCAACAAATTATCCCCTCAATAAATATATGGTTTCGTTGGCTGTGTGTCACGTACTTAGCACCATCCTGTTGGTCGATGTTCAACTTTTGGATTTTCGAAAACGAAAAGGTCCATTACATCACGAATATTCTACTCAGAACGACGATGATGACTATAAACTTACGAAGAGAACTCTATAAGTTTCGCGAACAGAACTCTGATTTTGAAAATAAATTTCCACAATATGTTCGCGTTGTGTAAGTGTTAATATATTCACGATTAATATGGCACACCTTTCTGATCATAAATGTCAAAGAACTGTCACTCGACAAACGTCAATATACAGTAATCCCTATCGAAACATCTCATGCAGTTACAAAACCACCCTATATATGTTGTAGATTTCGTCCCACTTCCAAAACTGAACATATGTATATAGATGCAATCGGCATTATATTTCCGACTAGAATATTCTATAAATAGTATAATTACTCAATTATAATTAGGATTCGCAACACACGAATTCCCAATCGAAAGTGATCGAAACCGATCAACAAATTATCATCTTCCAATGGATGAAAATTGGGGACACAAGTTAGTTATTCGTTTTCATCGAGGCATGTGCGAATGAACAAAAAAAAAGAGTTGGTTGATTTAAGTTCTACATCACTTTCATTTTGTAATAAACATCTGTTGGATTGTTTTATGAATACGACAGAAATATTCACGGTGTTGTCCATAATTACTCCGGCAAATTATAAACATAACGTTGCCGACTTGATCGATTCGAACTTTCAACGGAAAAATATTAAAAGAGGTACCAAACTTTCATTAAAAACGAAGGAAGAGGATCATCATGAAAGATCTCTAAAGGCCACTTTCGACGAGCTACGATTCGGTAACATTTCGACGTAAGAGGAGTATAGATATTTTGACATTTTTCTAACCCATTTTCAACACCTCCTATAGTTCCTGTTCGCGAAATATATAACAATCATTTACGAAAATCATAATTAACTATCGGCATGTCGTATTTATTACTCAAGCTTCACACTGAAATTCAAAATGTCAGCGTACCCCCAGGATTGCTTGCTTCGAAATTAGCCCAGCTGAAGTCCGAAATGTCAGGGTACTCTCTCTGTTTCGATAAGTCGTTCTACTTGTATTTCAAGATACATTCAAACTCAAGGAAAACCTTGACGAATATTTTTGCATATTATATTCTGGTTTCAACGTATTCCTCAAAGGATATTGCCATATAACACAATACTACGTATGAAGAAGTTTGATCTTACTCCTGATCAAATTTTCGTTGAAAGAATTGAATACCTCGAAATTAATTTTGCGTGAATTTAACTGCAACACCTTGAAGTGGCAACGAGTTTGTGCAATCTTGAAGCAATAGCTAATGGTTGGGGGAGTGGGGCTAGCACATATTGTTACTCGATAACTTATTTTAATAAGTTAAGGAAAATACGAGATAATTGCACTTTTTAGGACAGTTACAACTCCCCGTGCCCTGTAACCACAACACACTGAAAAAAACATAAATTATTAATAGAAATGGTTAATATTGAATCTCATCGAACATAATATGAACTTTATACACCTATTTTCAGACTTCAAAACAAAACAAAATTAAACTGTATTTAATATAATAATATATTGAAACAACAAAACTACCCCTTAGAACTTTTAACAGAGCCAGTGGCGAAGTGTAAATGAAAACAAGAGACGCCACCAGTATTGTCTAACGAGTCGTAGCTGTTTTAAAGGCAACGTTATTTTAAAGACTAAAGGTCTAAAGGAAGCATAGGCGATGCATAGAGTGCCCCGAAAGGTCGAATTATGATGCTCATCGTGCTTACTGGCTTCAAATTAGGCATCGGCTCTCTCCGTGGCCCCCCTCTGGAAATTAGCCCTAGATACGCCAATGGCTGACAGCTCTGCTAGAGGGCAAACATTCTGAATAACGCGAATATTCATACTATGCTAAGCTAACCCACAAACTATTCATTTGTATCCTCTTCATTAGTTCCGAGTTGCAAATTTCTCCAGCAATGAATTGTTACTTCGTGACCATTGAAGCAAAGGCGTATAAGAAGTTGCAAAACGGAATGGCCGAAACTAAAAGTGCTGAGGAAATTGAATGATCCTCTAACACAAGTGGCCGCGAAATAGTGAAAGTAAAATGTGTAATCATTCATAATTTTTGATCGTTAATCGAATATCAATCAACCAGTACCGGCAATAGGGGTCAATATAGATTTTAATTCCATATTGCTTCAAATTGCTTGGAATATTTATTGCGATTCTTTAATTTAATTGATACTTACATGTCAGTTAAATTTCGACTATTTGCAGTGCATTTGACAAAGCTCTTAACGCTTAAACCACTTAATTTAGAAACTCGAAATTTTACTTTCCTACTTTTCGATATTTTTCAAACAGAAAGTAAAGTCCTAATCATTTCAGCAATGGTAAAGTGATAATAAGTAATTATCACAATACTGGGTCACAATTATTTAAAAGAAATTACAAAAACTTCAAAAATACCTTCAATTTTATTTCAGAATATTTCATATGATTTGTTCGCCTGATATTATTAAAATCTCATTTTTCTGGCCTTTTCAGAAAGGAAATATCTTATGCAATATGTGGCTCTATAATAAGTACGAAGTTGGGACGTAAAAATAAATAATTCTGAATTATTTTGCTCGTATTAACGAATCAATTTATCTTTGCATAATTCTACCTTCAAAAAATCCAGCAAACCTAGATCCAATTGAATACGAACGCTATGAAAGATCGCTATCGTAAATAATTTATGACCGCTATTATTTTGAAAAGGAAGTTATATCAGTTTAATACATAATCGAAACAATGTATAACATGCATGAGATACATAATAAGTTATTTGTTGACAGGTATATAAATACTTAAAAATTGATACATTTTGAAGCAATGCTTATTTTTATTGATGAACAGTGAGAACCGAGCAGATTGAGAAAAATATTGTGTTTTGGATTTTACGAAAAAGTTCTTAGATCTTTACGGGAATCCTAGAAACCCAAGCAAAATAATAATGTTGAACAATTATATATGAAAGAACATAAATGCAACTTGCAAGAGACAATTGAACTTTCACAATACTCATATACTCTTGCATTCGCAAATCTATTTTAGCGATTACCTCGAGAGTTTAAGAGAATTCGTTACGAAAATTCTTCAAGAGCCTGCTGTGTTTGTTAATTTCTTCATGTCATCATTGTATTGTTAAAGTGTTACCATTTGTTTTTAATTACAATTACCCGTTACCTATTTTCGTTTATGTGCAATTAGTGAGGGTCAGAACCTCTAAAGTATAAAATGTGATATCCTTTGGATTTGCCATTTCCAAATAGTATAGGAATCCAAACGTACAAGAAAAATCATTTGATTTTTGAATTTAACTTTATTGATTTTTTCTATTCGTTTGCCTAGGTTTACGTGAGATGCGCAGAGTTCTCATCAGAAAATTGTATAAATAAACTAAATTGGTTCAAGCCCTGTGGACAGGAACTTTTTGGTGCTTTTGTTCAAACAGACAAATTATAATAATAATAATAATAATAACTTTATTCTCCAACAATCATTACAGTAAAAATACAAGAATGAAACCGGAATTATCTGGAATTATCTGGAATTATCTCCGAAAGTATTGTTTTCTCAGAGTTGGGAATTATATCAATGGATTCTTATGATAGAACTGTATCAGGAAAGAAATTAAATTAAAAAAAGTGTCGTTAGAAAAAATGCTTATCAAAAAAAGGAGCAATCTGCAATGCTTTAATGCTTCAAAAATTGTCATTAAATTTATTTATCAAGATTGAATGAGCAATCTGCAATGATTCAACCTCGTGGAATGGGTTGTTGCAACTTACACTCGGTGCATAGTTTTCACAACTCAAAATACAAGAAAAAATGTTTAATACACAAATTTAGATCCATATTTCAGCATGTTATTGCTAGCAACATTATGAAAATACTGTATATAGGAACATGCCTCACTACTTAAGGAAGTAAAAAGTAATATTAACCTCAGTGGTCAACGAACAGTAATTTCGTTTGATGATTCCATTATGTTCTTCTTTCCTATTGTTTTTATAAACTACATCATTAAAATGATCCAATTCTAAATCTTCTGAAACATCATCCCCAATATTCATACATAAGTTATTCAATAGGTATGTAATCAGTCAATATTATTTTCGGTTTCAAAACAGTCTTGTATATATTCAGAAATTCAAGAAACGGATACCTGTTTTCCAACAGAAAATATTTTCGAACTACGAATTAACATGTCTCTAATAGCTAGATAAGATGACATTTATGAACAGTGAGCACAGACAGATTCTGTGTTCACATTCTGTGAATACAGAGAACTACGATGAATTATTGAAATTTTGAAAAATCATATCACTGAAAGTATTAGCTTGTTATTGTTGAAAATTATAACAATGGATTATTATGATAAAACTGCATTTAAAAAAAATTAAATTCAAAAGTTGTATAAAAAAATTGTTTTCGTTAATCCGAAATTATCAGGCCGATTTTGCCCAATAACGAACTCAACTGAGATTTTTATCCCTCAAACCTACTCTGAAAATTTCAACGGTCTAGCTCATTTTGTTCGAGAGTTATCGTGTCTACGGCCGGACAGAATCGATTCTGACCACGGATTCTTGATCAGTGAGTTGAGCCAAATCGTTTAAGACCATTCTCCTCAGAAACGGTGAAGTGGATCGTGATTGATTGGTATTCGATCGACTATATTATGGATCGGGTGATGGAAAAGTACATTACTCAACAGGAACCTGACTCTCTTCAAAGTGGAGTAACTGAAGGACGTGTCACTTCCTTGTTCTCCACATATCAATTATGCAAATTCGTTTGTGCATGCCATTGTAATCATATTGCCAGAAATTGATCCGGTATTTTGGGCGCGTCAATGAAAAGCAACTGTTTTATAATCGAGAGCGGATAAATAACGTTTAGGTAGTACCAACAGTAGAACCTTGACATATAAGTATATAGAGAATTCTCGTGAGTTTCTATAACGACCTTGCTTTCTAGACTGACAGTCTTTTCTATTTGGGGTGAGAGACAAATCGACACCTACAACACCACAGTTCTACCACCTCACCTCTAATAAAATAAAATTGCTTCCTATTATCGAATATGGCAACTTAATGCTACCATGAAAAAGAAAGTAAACGCTAAATGTAAACATGAACGCCTGTATAAAGAAGCAGTTCGAATTACGTCATCTTGATTCATTAAAACCTTGCACATTGGTACGCTGATAGCGACAATTTTGAAATTTGGAAACGTTTGCACCATCATGAAAAGACTCGACGAAACATAGAGGTCTAAGAAAATAATACGAAACCTTCTAGGTTCACATACGCTTATAAATCCTGTTCTCATTTCGTTGCCACATACTAAACGTACCAACAAAATAATAATACAAATAAAAAATAGAAGCACTGACGTGATATGATCCTCAAGAAGTTCTGCATACACCTTCGAATATATACATCCACATCCTACTACTTTAAATGTATGAATTTTATATTTTAGCTTATGTTGATGAGGAAATAAAAGTAAGTACCACCCATGGAACAATCATCCTCGAATTGATTTTGGAAAATAATAATGAGTTCCACTTATTGAACAATCATAGTTGAATTGATTTTAATTTTTTTCTTCGAAAACTGAACCAACTCCAAATATCGGGTCCACCAAATAACTTTTTTTTTTTGAAAATGCGATAAAAAAAAAACTACTGAATATTTTCTCAAATTTCTTTTTTTATTTGAAAGTACAATCCTTCCGGTTAATAATGGAAAATATTTTCATTCAAATGGCTGCCTCGGCTGGCCATGCAGTAGCCTACACGATCGGTCCAATTTTTAAGCACATTATCGATTGTGTGCAGCTGTATTTCACCAATGGCTTCACGAATATTGTCCTTTAAAGCGTCAATTGTCCCACAAATAATAGTCCAACGGTGTCAAATCGCAGCTCCGAGGTGGTCAAACAATATCAGCTCTGCAGCTGATAATGCGATCTTCAAAAACAGGGCGCAAAACATCGAGTGTAGCTTCGGCTGTGTGGCACGTAGCGCCGTCCTGTTGAAAACAAATGTTGCCAATATCCTCCTCATCAAATTTTGTGAACAAAAATTCGTTTAACATGGCCCGATAACGATTGCCATTGACTGTAACGGCCACTCCTTGCTCATTTTCAAAGAAAAATGGCCCAATTATGCCTCTGGACCAAAATCCGCACCAAACAGTGACTCGTTTTGGGTGTATCGGCTTTTCAATGTATGCGCGCGGGTTTTCTGTGCCCTAAATGCGACAATTTTGCTTGTTTACATACCCGCTAAGATCAAAATGAGCTTCATCTGAAAAGATGATTTTTTTGGCAAAATCGGCATCTTCTGTAAGTCGATCGCAGGCCCACTTAGCGAAGCGAAAACGCATTGGATGGTCAGTTGGCTTCAACTCCTGAACCAATTGGACTTTGTGTGGCGTCATACCAAGGTCTTTATGCAAAATTCGTCTCAATGATGTCTCCGAAATGTTTAATTCTTGAGAACGACGTTGAATTGATGTTGATGGCGCTTCACGCACACTTTCTGCCACAGCAGCAATATTCACGGGAGTACGCACTGTTTTTGGCTTTTCACGCTTCGGTTTATCGATGAGGATGCCAGTTTCTTTAACTTTTTTCACAAGATAACGAACATACGGAGCTGACGGGGCTTCTCTTCTTCCAAAATCCGTACGCAATTTTCGCACACATTCTGCAACATTACCATGATTTTCAAAGTAATGTCGCAATATTTCCCAGCGTTGTTCAAGCGTATACACAACCATATTCGTTCAGCGGAAGGATAACACTAATTATCTGTCAAAGCGACATGAGCTTAGTGTTACCATTCATGAAATAAGCACTAGTTGAAAAAAAAACGTTAGATGGAGGATTTGGAAGGAATGAATATAATGAACAAATACACATATTTCAATTGATACTTATTCAATTCAACATTACCAAAGTCGATGCCTTCTCAATTGTGGATATCAGTTTAACAATTTAGTATCCATTGAAATACCTATAATTGTTCCTAAATATTTTTATTATTCTTATTATTAATTTTTCAGGGTTCCCTTTAAAGTCGAGTAATTTTCTTCGTGAGATATTATCAGGAGATCTCGAACTTAAATCCTTGTTCTAGTTTGATCGTCGATAAGAAACTGGGTGTTCGTTATTTCCTATAATTATTTTTTCCTCATTATTGACCTTTTCATCGGACTAATGAGTTGAAGTGATTGATTTCCAAGACCCGCTCGAGCACGTTTACAATGTATCTTTAATATGTACTCATTAACTGGATGAATTTCTGATGTAATACTGACGAAGGTACTCACTTTCACTTGCAGTTCCATGGCTCCAGTCAGTATATTGATGGACCCATGGCTCTATTTCACCATGTCAATTATTCAACTGTCAAAATTATTAGTGGGGTATAATAATACTTTGTCAGTTATATTGAGAGGCCAAGGAAACAATTTTTAATTGGGGTAAACATAGGTAGGCGTGACCGCATAATAATATTCAGAAATTATTTCAATAGATAAATTTATCGGTACAAAACATAGCAGCATTTGGGAACGTATTTTATATGCAAAATTAAAGGATAGTGGATTGAAATATAATTGTTGAATATTGATGTGGAATGTTTGTTAATATGAAACCTTCAAATAGTAATAACAAATTTCCATCAAGTAACCAATTTAATGAATTTTATTCCTAGTATCAGTTACATTTAAAATGAAGCATCAACTGAACTTAATGTAATCATTGAAGGATACTTTGGGATGTGAATTCATCACTAAATGGTTCCTTCCTGGGTTTTCTCTCCCAAATTCTGCAAAATATCTATAAAATGGAAAATTTATTATTTTGAAATTGATTCTAGGTTAGAAACACAATGTTTTTGTCAGATGCAATATATAACAATGTTGCCTAACAAACAGTAACGAAATAACATCAACGATAAAATAACTATTTTGTAACGTTTCAGAGACTTAATCACTCTCCTCCTCCTGTAGATCTAAAATCTTCAGAATTATTTGTTTGAGATTATTCTGAAATTCGAAATTTGATAAATATCTAGTGTTCCTTTCGCAGAAGTAATTTTAAATTTAATTTTTATTTTATAGATATTTTTCAGAGTTTTTGAGATAAAACCCAGAAAGGAACCATTCAAGGATAAAATTAATGTATTTTTGTCATACATTTTTGTATCTATTTCTTCTTATACAAACTTTTAATTTTTTTCAACAATTCTCGACAAAATATTTTGTTCATTAATGAAGGATTGATTCGTTTAAAAGGTTACTTCCATTTACCTGACAATTCCTACTTTTTTGAGCGAACGTTAATGGTATTTGAAGAAAATGTTTCTTAATGAAAAAAAAATATCGCGTGATCACGATCAAACTATGCTCTTGATTCAACTAAACAACGATAATTTCACAATAGTAATGACCCCAGATTTTTGAATTAGTGCAAGAAATTATATGAAGAGCATTCATTCACTAATTAGATGTTAGCTGTTACATTATAATATTTCCATGGGTGTAAGAAGAATTATTACGTATTGTTCATAATTGTTTGATTAAATCCGAGGTTGCTTTATACTATTACATAATCCATGGCATTCAGCAGCAGTTAATAGATAATTCGACACTTAAAGTTAACTTCTTGCACTATGTGCTTAGATGCAGATGTATAAGATCAAAAAGTTACCTCGGCTCATGGGAACTCAAGGAATTCAAGAATATTCGAAGATTTCCAATAATAATACGATTATGACGTGGAAAATAATTTTACTTGTGGCCTTGTTTCGAATCGGAAAATATTGAGATCTATTTTCACGCTGTTCCCTCCTCCTTCATTAGGGGTATTAAAAAATACCATCTTACCTTTTTACGACAACTAATCCATTTCAATGATTCAAGTCTGAAATTTATGATTGCTATAAATTAATTTTTTCCTCATACGTTGATTTGAATGCATAATGTAACACGGCATTGAAAGGTAATAATAATAATAATAATAATAAATCGACTTTATTCAACAAATGTACATACATTTGCACTGAAAAGGCGAAGATTAGCTAAAGCTACTCTTGAACTCTTAACCCTTCCAGTTTACAAAACAAAATAAAAAACAAAACAAAAAAACAAAAAAACAACAACAGAAGCAAAAAAAAAAAGAGAACATTTTACAATTTCAATAATATTGATTAGATCATCAGTAGAAGAGGAAAAAAAAAAAGAATAGAAAGTACTGTAATATAAAATAAAAAAAAAAGGTAATTTGGTAATCGAAAGGAACGCTGTTAATTTTTTTCCGTAAGGTTTGAAACAAGGCAATAACTCGTATTTCCTAATGCTAGTTCATAAGAAATGATGTAGAATGCATTTTTGTCATTTATATAACAAATAGGTCAACTGAACCACTTTATGGACTCTTAAATTTATTTAATGAGCCAGTTCTACGGGGAGAGCTTGAATTATAGGCTTAAATTCGAAAATAGTTTTTCAGAAGGGAAATAAGAATATATCCTCTAGGTTCTTTTCTGGGTTTTCTCTCCCAAACTCTGGAAAATATCTATGAAATTAAAATTTTTATTATTTTGAAATTGCTTCTGCGTTAGGAACACAAATTAGCGCATCGGTTTTCTACAAGTAATTACCAAGTTTTAATTGGATCGGATTTATACATTTTGAGTTATTGAGGAAATAATTACAGATTTCACATGGATATAACTCCGAAACCATTTGGCCGATTATCTCTATTAACAAATTTGAATGTCGCATTGGGAGATGCAACATGAACCCTGAAAATTGCAAGTTGTTATCCGTTTCCGTTCTCAAGTTATCGCGAGATACATAATATTATTCAATAATTTTAAAAAAATGTTCTACCATCACGATACTGACGAAATTTTACATAAGTTTTTGTGTTGATATTCTACAACTAGTTAGCAAGTTTCAATCCGATCGGATCTGTATTGTTCGAAAACGAAATTAGTACTCGGAAACCGTTCGGTGGATTATGCCCATTAGAGGTCTTAACCGTCTCTTTTGGATGCGCAGCCGGCCGGACAGAATCAAATTTGACCTCGAATTATTCATCAGTGAGTGTAACCTAACCTAATCGTTCGAAACTTGCAGACATTGGAGCAAAATGATAGCATGCTCTTCCCCAGAATATGCACGCAAAAACAGAGTCGATATGTTTTCGCGTGTTCTGTAAATCTGAAATTCCTGGTCCTCTTCACACAGAGTACTACCTTCATATGCTTCTAGACAAAAATTCACCTTGAGATCCTCTGCACATTCTAAATTTATTTCCTCATAAATCACTTGAATATTCTATAACCTACCTAACGCATAATCTGGGTAGTATATTATAGTCGACAATTATATAATTTCCTCCTCAATCTTTAAGTTATATTGAAATCTGCTTGAAAATCATATATTCAACATAACAAATGATAAAAACCTATGTTTACAAAACTAATATATGCTGATGAGAATAGAAGATGACACATTGTGCCCATATATGTATATAATTCAGGATGTTGAATATTTATAGACGGCAAACTTGAAAATATGATTTAAGTTCTTCAAGAAAAATATTAAATGATGGTATACTCACATAATGTTAAAGCTGAAAATAGAGAATCGCCAAGAGGCTTATCGCAACCTTTTCTCAATTATAAGCTGTCCAAGAATTTTTTAATCTATCGATTGGATCAATAGTTCAGTTGACATCACGGTACAAACAAAATTATACGAATTTCATGCTTTTTATGGTCATTTCTACACAAGTTCTCATGAAATGAATTTACGCAATTTTCATCACAACCATTTCCAACACAACGATATTTTCCGTGGGAAAATGTTGAATTGCTTTTTGGCGTGCTTGCTAACTTGAACATAGTGCTTATCAATTCGTCCAATTAGCTCTAATTTTCGTATGTTTGCCCGAGAATATGGTCTCAAACGATTAGTTTCGGCTCAATGATCAGAAATTCCCAATAACTCGAAAAATACTGATCTGATCTAATTGAAGTATGGTAGTTAGTTGAGGAATACCGACACGAAAAGTAATGCAAAATTTTGCGAAGATCGCATAAGAGGAACATTGAAAAAAAATTATTTAAAATTTTCTGTAACCCAGAAACTATTTGACCGATATTGATGAAATTTTGCAAGATCCTTCAAAACCCCATTTTACAGTGAAGTACTTGATTTAAACTCGATCGGATCTGTATTGTAGAATATATTAGCGAAATACAGAAAAATCACAAAAGTTGACCAGTTTGTTTTGAACGCTTGTTTTTACAGTCGGATTTATATTCTTGGAAATATTGGGAATATTATTGTTTTCTTAGAGCTAAGGAGCCTTGGGCGAATTCAGTACCTGGATGGGTGACCGCTCTGGCTTTGAATTCGAACAAGCGTGCAAGGCTCCTGGCCACAGTGCTTTTCCAACTAGTTTAATTATGGAATTGATCAATTTACCGCATTTGTGCGAATATAACTTAGGACTTGGGTCGAAATCTGACTTGACCTTAACTGAATAAGCACCTTTCATTATCAAACAACGAGAATACTTATTATTAAATTAGCGTCATTTCAATAGGAAACAACTAATATTATTTCGATATAATTAGATCGATTTCAATTTTCGAAATGAATAATCGCTTGTCTATCAAGTGGTTTGATATTGACCTTAACTTTTATTTCACATCAACTCCATTTACAATGAGATTGTAAAATGAAGTGATATATGATAGTTGTTTAATCGAAGTAGAGGTGTTATTTTGGTGACCTTACCAGACCAGGATGTAGCAAAAACTCCAAGAAATACTTTATTGCTGTTCTTTCAGTTGACTTAAGACTTTAATGGACTGGTCCCCTCATTAATTTTTCTTTTTGCGCGTATGTTCTGGGGAACATCGCGTTATAGTTTTGCCCAAATGTCTGTAACTTTCGAATTTTTTGACGAAAATGGTCTCGAACGATTAAGTTCGACTCCCCAATGAAGAATTCGATGTCAAATTTGATTCTGTCCGTCCGGCCGTCCGGCCGTCCGGCCGTCCGGCCGTTGCCACGATAACTTGAGAACGAAAAGAGCTAGCGACTTGAAATTTTCAGGGTGGGTGGCGCATCCCAATACGACGGACAAGTTCGTTAATGGGCATAATCGGCCCAGTGGTTTCCGAGTAATAATTTTGTTTTCAACCAATATGAATCCGATCGAATTGAAACTTGGTGAGTAGTTGTAGAATATGAACCTAAGCACGTTTGTGAAATTTTGTGCGAATCGTATGGCTACAAAATTATTAAAAAATTATTAAAAAATATTTTTGTTGTCACGATAACTTGAGAACTGAGAGAGATAGCGGCCTCAAGTTTTCAGGTTGGGATGTACACCACAACGCGACATTTCAGTTTGATTATGAGCCTAATCGGCCAAACGGTTTCAGAGTTATAGCCATCTGAAATTTTATGAAATTTTGTGGTTTTTGTTCCTCATTTACTCGAAAAATACTAAACCGATTGAATTCAAACATGGTTATTAGTTGTAGAATGCCAATGCGGAAACGTTTGCAAAATTTGGTGAGGATAGCATTTGTAGAAAATTTTAAATAAATCTTTGAAAATAAAAAAAAAAAAGTTCTATATATCAGTAACTAATCGTTCGAAATTGCTGAAATTTTGCAAGAACCTTCATAACCTAACTATACTGACAATTTTCAAGTTTTAATACGATCGGTTAAATAATGTTGGAGATTCGAGCATTCTTGTGTGAGTTCAGTAGATGGGTGAACGTTGCCTCGATAACTTTCGAACGAAAGGAGATAGGGACTTGCAATTTTCAGGGAAGGTTGCGTATCCGAAAGGGAGAGTTGAGTTCAATTTTGGGCAAAATCAGTCTAACGGTTTCCGAGTTATACCCATCTGGAATATTGTTTCCTTGATAACTCAAAAAATAAATATTCGATCGAATTGAAGTTTGGTAATTAGTAGTAGAAAATCAACATAAAGACGTGTTTAAAATTTTGTGAGAACCGTACCCCTAGAAAATTTGAAAAAAACGACGAGAAAAAAAATTTTAAGAACCGTACCCCTAGAAAATTTCAAAAAAATCACGAAAAAAAAATTGGTTCAAGCACTGACGTGAAGTCAGAAGCTTTTGCGCGTATGTTCTATTGTCCATTCTTCTGTATTGGACACCCTTAATCGAATTTACCATGGTAAATTCGATTAAGGGTGTCCAATACAGAAGAATGGACAATAGAACATACGCGCAAAAGCTTCTGACTTCACGTCAGTGCTTGAACCAATTTTTTTTTATTCATGTCTTGATATCTATTCAAATGTGGTGTACTTAATCACAGTAAATCAGTAAATATGTCTTATAGTAAACCTATCCTATTTTTGCTATGGAGTTCAATTATAGCAGTGTGTAGGTATAGCTTTTTTTCATAATTAGAACTTCGATCGAAATCACTGTAATACTATTTCTGAGATGATGTTTCATCCGTTTAAGTCTCTAAAACACGTAGTATTCTGTATGGTTTGACAAGTGTTTGAATCTAGAACATTAGTGGAAAGTATTTCTTCGATAAACATCTGCAAATTCTTCGTCTGGGTAAAAAGTTGTAGCGGTCTCTTTTCTGTTCTCTCAGAATACAGCATTGATTTTTAAATGGTTGGTTTCAAGCTCAAATGAAAGTATCAAGATCATGATATGTTGTTTTTTTTTTGATCCGGTGTTTACAAACGGTGCACCCACATTACGTTGAGCTTTTTCATACCAAAATTGTCGTGTAAAATAGTAAACGTACTGCCATGTGAGTACTTTGGAATCTCAGATATATCCCTTCTTTCATTTTGCGGTCGTTAAAAAGAATTTTCCCTGCTTTTTTCGACGTTTTCTTCGTTAACAGCCTCATTTGAGAAACCACTGCGTTGAGCAATGTTGATGTCGCTATACGACCACGTTTGATTTCATTATACCATTCACAGACAGCTGATTTCCCTGGAGCAGAGTCCGAATAAGGCTTCTCAAGCCACTCTTTCGCGTGTTTTCCTATCAAAAAACAATGCTTTATCGACGCACGCACCTCTTTCTAGTCATGGTAATCGCCACCATTCGCTGTTGGGTCAAAAATTAACAGTGGCGGAAGGACTAACAAATCGTACACAGAACACAACTGACTCCTCCTCGCTCAAACTCTTTAGAGCTTATGAGGGGTCTCTTTGGGGAATACCTAGGAAGGTCAGTGAAATAATAATAACAAATTTTAGATAGGTACTTTGAGAATCATTCACTTCACGAAGGAGAATCAAGATTAAATATTCGAAATATCAGCTTTTAGCCATTATGGTATTCTTGGCGTCGATTTCTTTGAAACACAATGTAAACCTCCCTCTGCTTGTACTGTTGAATTCAACAACACAGGTGTACCTGTGTATCTGCGATCTCAACCAATAGGTATTAAATTTCCAGATATCTAATCGGGGTACAAGTATCGTCTACGTCTCTGACCATATCCTAGCTACTATCAAGTTTCTCGGAAAACTATGTGCTAGGTACTAGGAGTGGGTGGGTTAGCTTAGCTCTTATGAAAAATTCCGACTGAACGTATCTTGCATTATGCTAACAATAAATTATGGTAGGTACTTTTATTGTTCAACATGGACTATGCCTACAGGTAACTACTTTGGCGAGAATGTATAAGTATCATTTACGAGCATCTCATGAAGACACAAGCACCTCGGATAAGAGAGATAGAATTTCTCGAATGGTATGGATAAATTATCAACCCTGTCTTCACTCGATTTTATTGGACTCGGGCGTGTCTCTAGTCGATTGGATATTAAGCGAACACTCTCCGTGGAATTTTTCCCTTCTAAGATACGTTCCCCTGAACAGATCCTCTTATTGGGATTTTTTTTTCAATCGGGAGTCCAATGCGATAAATGAAAGATTATGTCTGTTCAATAAACTCGGATGGCCACTCTCGTGGGGGAGTTACCGATGCAAACTATCTTTCAACACGTCTTCTTTCTCCAATGGCCGTGTATACTTTTTTTAGATTGTACAAATCGTTTTGCTTATGGGGGTATTGACTCTGGCATTCTTGTTCTCCGCACATTTATTCCATTGAATATTGTGTCAATTTGAAAAAATGTTTAAATTGGACACGCAACATTTCAAGCTGTGCACTAGACTGTCCTGAGTACCTGACGTTTTAGAAATCATTGCGTTTTGGCTTTGTTGATAGACTATCATCTAATTCAGCTTACAAATTTATATAATGCCACTGAATTCTTACGACTTATCAATGTTGTTATTTCGAATGTGTCACTTATGCCCCTCATACATTATGAGAATATTTCCGGTTGTATGACCGACCGGGCACTTGATGCAATCTAAACATTATAATTTCATAAATACTCGATTTAAACATGTCCGGAGTTTGTATGTATTTCCAGTTCACCAGTCTACAGACAAATCAAACAAAAATATGTTTTAATAGATTCGCCCGTTGGCATAAGCAGGAACCATTTTTTCACACCATCATTCAGGTAAGTTGCACCGTTTAATGAAGCAGCAAAACAAAATTGGATGGTATAATCGGCCTAACGGTTATGGAGTTATAACCATCTGAAATGTTGTTGTTATTTCCTCAATAATTCAAAAAATACGAACGATCCAATTCGCGAAATTTCGTGAGGATCGCAAACTCTAGAAAATTTTCAAAAAATCATTGAAAACAATTCTGTATTTCAGAAACTATCCGACCGATATCAATGAAATTTTGCGAGAGCCTTCAAAACTTTAGAGCCAAGTTTCAAATTCGAAAACAATCGGATCTATATTGTTGGAGATCCGAGCAGCCTTGGGTGACTTCAGTAGCTGGATGGGTGACTGTTTCCACGATAACTTTCGAACTGAAAACTATTTCACAATAAAGTACCAAATATCAGCTCGATCGATTTCGAATGAGGCGTGAATAGACGATGGAACATGCGAGCAAAAGCAGGCTTCGCCTCAGTGCTTTTCAAAACATTTTATTAACAGCATAGTTTCAAGTTGTCGTTTGTCAAAAAATTACAGCTCTTAATATGAGAGCTGCCAAAATAGCTATTCAAAATGTCACCTCTAATTGGAAAACCATGTACTTCTTCAAAATTCTCTGATGATTTATGCAATTCATTCGGCGAATTAGTGAAACTGATCAGCAACTTTCAGACGGTTTTACTCATTGCTAACTGGATATTTTGCATAATGATGGAACAAGAAGGGCAGGGATTCATGTTTAAATCATTATGCAACACGTATAAATTTCTCATCGACATTTTTTGGTCATCATTTGTTTTCAATGAACCCTGGCCTCTTTAAATGATGAACTTCTAGCGTGATTTTTTTTTTGGGGGAGCGCAAATACTCCCACATAACTCGAATAAGTTATACCATCGGAAAGATTTTCGAGTAGGAATTCTTGAACGTAAATGTCATCGATTGGGTAATTGTAATTGATGCCAAAGTTCACGTACCTAATCTTCCCATTGTCGCTATGACGATGCAGAAATATTAATCAAATGCAGGATACCAGTTCCTGTAATCGGGCACAATTCGCACCAAAAAAATGATATAATACCGCTCAAATGTTGAGTTTGTGTTCGCTGTTCTAAGGTTCCCTCGAAAGCTCTTCAGTGGAGAAAGGTCAATTTTTCGTGAATAAATCGGTTTTCACCTTGAAGTCTCTTAACCTTTCACAATTATTCACCTGATTCTGAGTACAAATTAAAAATGACTTTCTCGCCAAACAATTCTCAGATTTTATCTCAGCCGAGGAGTGTAAGACAATAACGAATGCCATCTAAATCTGATGGACAATTTTCGAAACCAGTATTAATTAATTACAATTGTTAACAATAAATCCGAATACAATTACATGAAATGGCAAGGTTGTTGCTCTTTTTCATATTTTAAATAACAGGTCTAGCTTCACATCGAATAATAAGGTAAAAAGTACGATTTGAAGGAAATAGAACAATTGAAACCTTCAAGAAGTCGTGTCGAATTCAATGGGTGATTAAATATTTTATCGGGTACGAATTATCTTAAAAAAATAACTGCAAAATCAGATAAAATATTACAAAACTAAGGGCTTTCAGATTGGAGTGTGAAATTTGAATTTCAATTGAAAAATGATTTTCTGTGGTGAATCATTGATTTATAATATAGGCAACTGGGTACTATGTTAAATGTCATCTGGTAAATGATCAGGATAATTCAAACGAATGCTTGAAGACAACTCACGTGGGTTAATTTTGGAACGGACTAAGTGTGCTATATCCCTGTATTGAATACAGGTTCATCAGGATTCACCCTGTATCTATGTTCAAATGCCTACAATACATGAGAGAAATCTGTTTGTCTGATTTTCATCATTACAACACGAGGAGTGTGGTATCTCTTTCTGTGCCACAGCATAGGACTGTGAAATTTGAATCATCCCCAATTTATCAGGGTATCATTCTGTGTAATCGCTTGCCAGATAGCACAAAAAAGCCTAGCAGATCGAGTTATTTCATGCCAGTTGAGTGTTTCATGGTGAGCAAAGTTGCAAAAGTGTCAGATAATCAGACCTATTCTGTTTGCGCATAGCAATATTGCTAAGAAAAAGATATGGCTTCAACAGCAAGATTCGAAATATTGCTATTCTGATCATCGACTTTGAGAAATATGATCTGTCATTTTTAGAAACATATTGCTATCTCAGCAACCTCATATTAGTACTTGCTAAGAGGATAAGGAAATTTGGAATATGGCAGAGAACCACTTTTTTCTTCCAAGAATTCGAAAATATTGGAAGGTCCTTTAATAAATATAGGTATACATAATCGTTTATATTTATTAAAGGTACTTTAAAATACTTAATTTTATGGAAATTTCTAAAACTTAGTTGGGACACTAACAATCCCTTCTAATTGTGAAGAGAAAAGTTCACAAACTATTCAGCCTTGATAATAAGATTGATGATTTTAATTCAATTTAAGAGCTGAGGGAATTTTATTCATTTATTCATTTGTTCATGAGCAAACTAGGAGAGATACTGCTTCTTTTCAGCTAGAGATAAGTATGCATTCGAAGACTGACTGACTGAAAAAAATTTAATAAACTCTTAATTCACCCTTAATACGAAGATGACTTCTTTTGATATGATTGAAGAACTGAGGGAATTTGTTCAGGAGAAAACTAGGAGGCATACAATTTCGTTTCACTTAGAAGTGTGCATTCGAAGTCTGACTGACGGCAGGAAAAAAATAAAATTTAATATTTGTTTAGGAGTTTGCAAGTCTTCAATTTTTTGGTCATGGTAGCGGTTATCAATATTGGATGTGTTTCCTGAAAATTGATCAATAACTCCATCTTGTTAGTTTCATAAATAACATGGTTAGTTTTCGCCTTCGTGACATTTTATATATTTGGTTAGGAATTACGAATAACCACCGATAAACGGACAAAATTTTTATCAATTAAGGTTAAATTCTTCTTCTATTTCACATAAAAGTCATGGAATACAGTGTTGTCAGCTCTAAAATCAATGAATTACCTACTTTATAGCAATATTGCTGGGAGAAAATTGATAACCAACATTGCTATAACAGTCCGAACTAATATTTAATATTATACCATAGCCATATTGTTAAAAATTAGGAGGATAGCAATATGACTTCAATAGCAATGTTTATAGCGATAAACAAACACAATAGGTCTGAATATTTTCTTGAAATTGGTACATTTATTTTTGTTTTTATTACCAATTTTAAATGGCCTATCCTTTACTTTGTAAATCTCGCACAGAATGAATAAATATTATTTTTATTAGTACAAGAGGATTATCGCTTTAAGGTAAAGCTACCACCATTATTTTTATTATTTTGAGCTATTCTATTCGAAATCCATGGAAATATACGCCAAATTCTTGATTGAGTACATCAATTGAATACAGAAGTTTCGCAATAAATTTCAGTTTTTCCCAGTCTATTATAGATACTCATAGAGTCTTTGTTTTCCGCTTATAAATATTCCGATTCGTTAATTTAACGCAGGAATAAACATTTCGTTTGTGAATTGTTGAAACGGAGATAAGCTATTCCATTCCTCTGAATACCGTTCCAAACGATCAAGTATGCGGAAAAGAAAACGAAAGTGCTCAAGAAAAAAATACGGCTTCGCCTGTATGCAAAATTGAATTTTCCTTTCTGCCGTGATGCCATAAGCCTCTTGAAGAAAGTGAGATCTGGCACAGCGAAATATGGAATCGTTTTTTACGTCTTGGCTGTTAAATGACCCAGATCAATACCAATTCTGATCTTGATTCTGCATAAAGTAACAGATCCATCTCATAATAACTGTGATGAGATGCAATCAAACTAATGGGGGTGTTCTTGACCTAAATGATCGACGTATAATATGTTTATTAGATGCATCATCGTTCAGATCTGAATATCATCTGATATTATCGTTATTTATTCTATAATTACTATGGGTGAATAAGTGACGGCCAATTATCGGAAAAGAACGGACCCTTAAAAGTTTTTATGGGTTTATTGAACCTGCTGCATGGTATTCAACCTGGCAATTTATAGGTCGCACAAACATCAAGTCATCGTGAAAAACGTAAATTAATGGGGTTGATACGTGAGTTACCCTAACACTTCAATCGAATACAGAAAATTCCTAAATTTCGAATCATACGACATGATTTTTAATAATTTGTTGAAGTTGTTCCAGTTTTTGGCGCTCTTGTTCCTCGGAACAGAGTACTTATCATTTTGCCGAAATTTTCGAATTTTTGGCTGAAAATGGTCTTGAATGATTTGGTTTGACTAACTGATCAAGAATCCGTGGTCGAAATCGATTCTGTCCGGCCGGCCGTTAACACGATAACTCTCGAACGGAATGAGCTAGACAGTTGAAATGTTCAGAGTGGGTTTGGGGGATAAATATCTCAGATAAGTTCGTTATTGGGCTCGTTATTGGGCAAAATCGGATGGTTTCGGAGTAACGAAAAAAAAAAAATTTTTACATTACAACTTTTGAATTCAAATTTTTTTAAGATGCAAATTCATCATAAGAATCCATTGTTATCAATTTCAACTCTAACAAGCTAATACTTTCGGAGATATGATGTTTCAAAGTTTCAATAATACATCGTAAGTTCTATGTATTCACAGAATATGAACACAGAATCTGTCTGTGTTCACTATTCATAAATGTCATCTTTTCTAGCTATTAGAGATTCGTAGTTTGAAAATATTTTCTCTTGGAAAGCAAGTATTTGTGAATATATACAAGACTGTTTTGATGTAGTTTATGGAGGCAATAGGAAAGAAGAACATAATGGAATCATCAAAAGAAATTACTGTTCATTGACCACTGAGGTTAATATAACCTTTTACTTCCTTAAGTAGTGAGATATGTTCCTACATACAGTATTTTCATAATGTTGTTAACAAAAAAATACTGAAATATGGATCTACATTTGTGTAGGTATCAAACATTTTTTCTTGAGCTAAGGTTCATAATACAGAAAAGAATGTGTTAGTGGTATGAACTATTTAATTTTAAATTATGAAAAGAGGATAGTATTTTATTTATATATTTTAAACTGTTAGAATAATTTGTTCGTAATCCACTACCTACTCAATTATCAGGAATAAATGGACAATCTGCTATGATTGTCTCCAGCCTTGCTCTAGACATTTCGATGATACTTTCCTTAGGTATATCGAGTTGTGAAAACTATCCACCGAGTGTAAGTTGCAACAACCCATTCCACGAGGTTGAATCATTGCAGATTGCTCATTCAATCATGATAATTAAATTTAATGACAATTTTTGAAGCATTAAAGCATTGCAGCATTGTAGATTGCTCTTTTTTTTTGAAAGATAATTTTTGAAGCTTTTTTTTCAAACGACGCTTTTTTTAAATTTAATTTCTTTCATGATGCAGTTCTATCATAGGAATCCATTGATATAATTCCGAACTGTGAGAAACCAATACTTTCGGAGATATAATTTTTCTGTTTGAACAAGAGCGCCAAAAAGCTCCTGTCCACAGTGCTTGAACCAATTTTTTCATTAGCAATTCATTCAATACAAAGTGTCGCGATTTTGACAATAGTCGAACCTGCATAGATTGACAGAAATTATGATCCCATAAAAATATTTCATGTATGAATCAAATAATAGAAATTGCAATACACCCAACTGCTCCAAAAATTATTCACTGAAAGGGATGCATTTTTTTGGTGACAAGACAATATTAGTATGAGCTAGAATATTTTTGTGATCTAGTTTCGGATGTACCTGGAAGTTAAGTCAAGTGTTTACACTTTATGTTTGGAGGTTGTATAAGTAAATAAGATTAATGATTTTTTTAAATTTTCTGATTCAAGAATTAAAAATATACTATACTATATACTAAATAATTACAATTGAGCTCTGTTTTTTGGCGCTCTAGTTCCTCGGAACTGAGTGCTTATCAATTTGCCCAAATGTCTGTAATTTTCGAATATTTCGATGAAAATGGTCTTAAACGATTTGGTTCGGCTCACTGATCAAGAATCCGTGGTGGAAATTCATTCTGTCCGGCCGTCCGGCCGGCCGGTCCGGCCGTAGGCACGATAACTCTCGAACGGAATGAGCTAGAGAGTTGAAATTTTCAGAGTAGGTTTGGGGGATAAATATCTCGGCTAAGTTCGTTATTGGGCAAAATCGGACAGATGGTTTCGGAGTAACAAAAAAAAATTTTTTTTTTTACGAAACAAATTCCAAATTAAATTTTTTTTGATAAGAAGTTTTATCATAAGAATCCACTCATATTATTTTTAACTCTAACAAGCTAATACTTTCGGAGATATGATTTTTCAAAATTTCAATAATAAATCGTATTTCAACGTTGTCACAGAATGATATTATTCTATGTATGAATATGAATTGTCATAATGTCAAATGATGTTCCTACATTATCGAAGAATTGTGAGCGAAGTGAGAAAAATCTCAGTTGTTTGCTCCGAAATTAGTTTTTCTCAGAAAATTCTTACATTTCGGAACTGAACATGAAGTTAGAGATCTGAGAGTAGTGAGACTGCTTTTCATCCATAGACATAGATATAACTCTCGAACGGAATGAGGTAGGTAGTTGAAATTTTCAGAGTAGTTTAGGGAGATGAATATCTCGGTTAAGTTCGTTATTGGGCAAAATAAGCCAGATTTAATTTGATATCTTCCATGGTGCTTTTCTCATTCTCATGATTGCTCATTTAATCTTGATAAATAAACTATTATTTGAATTGAATTTCCTTTAGGATGCATTTCTATTATATGAATACATTGATATAATTCCCAACTCTGAGAAACCAATACTTTCGGAGATATAATTTGTCTGTTTGAACTAGAGCGCCAGAAAGCTCCTGTCCACAGGGCTTGAACCCATTTTTTTCGGATACTTTCTAGACGGACTATACAGGGTGAGTCTTTGACCACTGCATTAATTTTAACCAAAGATTCCTCTCATCCAATGAAACACTTTTTTCATTTAACATTTTTCCAAATTCAGCTCAGGTAAAAAGATACAGGCTGTTGAAATTTTGAAAAAAAATCAGTTTTTATTTTGTAGCTTTGACATCCTTTTTTTGAATAAAATGAATGTTGGCGTAAAGTTTCCTATAACTATGATACATATTTTCCAAATATTAGTTATTTTCTACTTCTACTGCTTTTCGAGTTATGGACTCGTGGATTCATAAAACTAAACGAAATTAGCATAAAGAAAGCATAGAAAGTTTTTCTTGAGTCATTTCAAGAATATTCCATCGTTTTAGAACATTATATTATTCTTCATCATTTCTCCTTAAACGCACCGTTTTCGAGATATTCTTCATTGAATGTTTTAAAATGGAAAACTCCAGAAATTTCTACTTTTATGGATCCGTCCCTGAGCGTTGGAATCCCGAATCAAGCTGTAAACCACGTTACCATGCCTTATTCTCGTCCGCCAACAATGTCATAGATAATTTATATGCGGGTTGTATTAGCACATTGTGAAATCTTTTAACGCTTGTAACTTTTTACCTGAGCCGAAACTGGAAAAATGGTAAATGAAAAAAGTGTTTCATTTGATGAGAGGAATCTTTGGTTAAAATTAATGCAGTGGTCAAAGACTCACCCTGTATATCCATTGAAACTACACTATCGATTTCAGGGGTTCAGACCAGGGTGTACTTCCTTATTACGTTACATAAGCCAGCCTTGAGGACATCCATTTCCTAGGTTAATTATTATTTATTCCACGAAGGATTTCGCGGGGAAGTTATGGTTCAATTGCAGTAGCGTTCGTTCAGTAAGGTTCACTTTCTCTTTCGATATAGACTCGCATTAGAAATATACATAGACAATCTAGATCGATGTATATTTGGTTTACCTCGATAGGCTATATTATCATTTCCTGTACAATCATTTCGCATACTGATTGGGCAATACCAGACGGTAATTACAATACGACTGCAAGTCATGCAAAATCCGAGCGATAGGACTGCCTCCTGGTCGATATACCCGTCTATTACGTTATCAATAGTTGTTTCAGAATCGCTAGAATTCCACTCGATGGCCCAATTTTTCGACATTAATTATTGTATTTCTTCAATGAGAGAATTCATCGGTTTCGACAATGATAATAATGACGCATTCGCGAGAACGATACTAAACAAATTAGTATGAAATTGTGTCAGTATTGGTTTTGTGGATAGCTCAAATATGCGGAACACTTTTTATTGCTTTTATTAGTCCATTTCGAAGTGTGCATATAGTAATAAGTTACCCAGTTATGAACATATTCCATTGGCAAATGCAGTACTTTCGTTTTGAGATTACTACGTAGTACGTGTTCCATCGAAAATATTTTTATTGTTTCCTTCTTTATTGAAGGCGGTATAGGTCGTTTAGTATTTGTTTGGCAACCACCAGAAGTGAACGCTTCCAGTAAATAAGTAAATATGGTAGAAGGTTAGACCATAAGAGCTGCCAAGACGAACATCGCAGCTGTAAATCAACTACAGTATTTGTCGAAGAAAAATATTTCTCTCAAGGAGACGATGCACCAATCTCAGCGATAAATGAATCAGTTAAAGTTCGAATTACTTCCTTCCGAAAGCTAGTCAGATATTCCGCCGTATTCACAAAGCATTCAATCTCCGTTAAGTCCTAATTGAGGTCCTCAGTTAAGGATAAATAAGAATCGCAACCTCAGTTAACGTATGTAACGGTGCTGAAACAGGCCTGTTTCACGTTAATTTTCACTTAAACTGAGGTTGCGATTCTTATTTATCCTTAACTGAGAACCTCAGTTAGGACTTAACGGAGATTGAATGCTTTGTGAATACGGCGGTTAGAGTCGTAATGTTAGAAATCAGGTAAATAACTCTCATAAAATACTAAACGATATAGGATACCTCTTTATTTTCAGGAAAATTAAACTCATAATTCAGATATATGTACTTCAATATGAATATATAAAACTCCACTTTCAATACACATTATGTCTTCGAGATCAATATTAAAACCGAAAAATGTTTTAATTACTCTGTCGTAATTCACTATTTCATTTGAAAATTGAGGAAAATTAACTTATTATTCTTAAATCGATTAGAGCATGCATATTTCGATATAATATGATATAAGCGGCATGGTTCAAGAGAAATAAAACTAATAAACTCTTAGGCAACGCAATCAGTTACAATAGTCCAATGCCAGACTCACTTCACTTCACTAGGTGCCTAGGTGGTATGGCTATGTTTTTAGTCCATGTTCACTTCATCCTGCCATAGTGCTTGCGCTCTGTATGTACTTTTGGATCAGTATTTTCAATGTACCGAGTAGGCTAATACCCCTATTACACTATGCCTTTTTCATGTCTATATTTGCGCCTATTTTCATGGCTATTTGTTGGTTGAATTTCCCTCAAAATGAGAGGCACTATTACACCGCGCTTTTTTCGAGCTTGTTTCAGGCATTCAATTCAGAGCTGCAAACATTGAAGAAATTGACATATTTACCTCAAGTTCTTGTTTTGTTCGTATATTTTTAAATTAATACCATAGTATTTTAAGAATGTCCTAAGAAACCTTTAATATGCTACTACATAGAGTGCACATTCACATACAGAAAAAAGACACTGTAATTCCAGCAAGCATTTCTCCAAAAACGAAATTAATAATTACTTTGCGATACTAGGCTACTGGTGAAAACTTCATTTCACTCGGAGATAGCCATCACAGATTATCTGGCCTTCGTAAGTTTAGTTAGTTTACGTCCTCAGAGTAATAAACATAAATTTATTATTGAAATTACGAAGGCTACTATTCGAAGGATAGAATAAACTAGGTTATGTTGAGACGTCAAGAGAGACAGATAAATATTGTGTTGGTAGCCATGACATTTCAGAAAAAAGGCTTGAAATCCCCACGATTCAGGGGGAACAAATAGAACCAGTTCTATTTATTTTCAAGCTTGAAACAGTCTACAAAATAGTCCCGGGCGCATGCGTATTTCTTTAAAATTTCAGGCGCAGTCAGTCAGGCTGACAAATAGGCACGAAAAAGCCATAGTGTAATAAGGGTATGAGGTCTAGTTGGGCATAGGGGCAAGTTAGACGTCAAAGCATTAAATTGCGGAAAGAACCGGTCGTGGGAGAGTGACTCACCGCGCAACCGCCAATGATGTCTTTCCGATAGAGTAAATAAACAAAGCGTGCTTGTACTTGCACGCTTTGTTTATTTTGCAACCAAAACATAAAAAAACAGTGAAAGGGAATATTAATTCTATCTGGTTCAAATGTTATCCGTTTTCAATCAACTAAGTGTTAAACTTCCATAAATGTGGTATATTTTTGATATGAATAAAAGTTTTGGATATACTTCTAACAGTTTTTTCGTAAGCTCGCTTTCGTTTCAAATTATCGGGGGTTAGTTGGTTAGTTTTTGGTGCTCTAGTTCCTCGGAACAGAGTGCTTATCAATTTGCCCAAATGTCTGTAATTTGCGAGTTTTTGGCTGAAAATGGTCTCAAACGATTTGGTTCGACTCACTGATCAAGAATCCGAGGTTGAAATCGATTCTGTCCGGCCGGCTGGCCGTAGGCACGATAACTCCCGAACGAAAGGAGTTAGAGGATTGAAATTTGCAAGGTGGGTTCGGAGCGTAAATATCTCGAACTAGTTCGTTAATGGGCAAAATCCTTCAAGCGTTTTCGGCCGTTTTTAGTAAAAACATTTTTTATGAATATTTCCGAAACCGATCACTCGATCTATCTAAAATTTAGCATCAAATTGTAGAATCATGACCTTTATACGCGTGTGAAGTTTTGTATTGATCAGGTTACCGCAAAGTGCAAAGAAAAAGTTTGAAAATTAAAAAAAAAATTTCTACAATAACTCTCGGACGGAATAAGCTAGGCAGTTGAAATTTTCAGAGTAGGTTGGGGAGATGAATATCTCGGTTAAGTTGGTTATTGGGCAAAATAGGCCAGATGGTTTCGGAGTAACGAAAAAAAAAATTTTTTTTAAGTAACAAATTATAATTTTATTTAAGATGCAGTTTCACCATAAAAATCCGTTGATATGAATTTCAACTCCAACAAGCTAATACTTTCGAAGATATGATTTTTCGAAATTTCAATAATGAATCGTACTTCTATGTTTTCACAGAATACTATAATTATTCTATCTATGCTTAATTATATGATCTGTGTTCATACTCGTACATCTCATCCTGTTCTATAAGAGAGAGTCAAATTCATTTCAGCGATTTTAATTTGATTTTTTCCATGCTGCAGTTCTCATTCTCAGATTGCTCATTTAATCTTTTATTTATTTATTTATTTAATTTAACCACAAATGAATACAAACAGGTGCAAACCCAAAAACAGTATTCACAAATTTAAATACCATTACACTGTGTGCAACGAGAAGCTATCCTATTAAACATTATCATTCATCTATTATACAATAAAGAAAACACATATAAATAATACTCATTTACACATACAATCATCAAAATACTCTACAATGAATAGAAGAAAATACAAAAAAAAAGAGGCAAACCCACCTCAACAGTGGGAAAAGCCTTTCCTCAACCGTCTTTTCAGACGACCAATAGAGAAGCTAAACAAATCAAAATCACAAGAACGAAATGCTTCATTGCATGTTGTTAGCATCCTAGTTAATGGGGAATACCTCGAAATATTAGTTCTTTTGAAAGGCAGGTAGAAAACATCCTGACGTCTCAATCTGAGATCTGGCACCGAAAACGGTATCTGCTGAAGGACATGTGACACCTGAAGACAGTTATTCAAGATTTTAAACAAAAATAAAATGTCAGACAATTTCCTTCTGTCCGAAAGTCTCATCACATTAAACTTCTCACGAGCTTCCGTGTAATCATGATTTTCGATTATAATGTTGCTTCTAAAAGAGATAAATTTAAGAAATTTGTTTTGTACGCTTTCAAGTCGTCTTATGTAACAATTATATTGGGGATTCCATATTACGGACGCGTAGTTCAACCTACTGAAGACGAAAGAATAATACAGCGTAGTGAGAGTCCCATTTTCTGTGAAGGAACGGCCATGACGAAAAATATACCCGAGCATTCTATAGCTTGACTTAATAACCTCCTCTATATGTTGGTCAAATAACAACTTCGAATCAAATATTACTCCCAAATCTTTAATATCAGTCAAACGTTGAAGGTTACGATTGTGAACTTTATACGAAAAATCAATTATCTTGAAATTTCTAGCAAAAGTTAGCACGTGACATTTTTCTAAGTTCGTAAAGAGAGAGTTCGCCTCACAATAGTCCGAGAGTCGATCAAGATCGCTCTGAATTTTAAGACAGTCATCCAAGCTAATTACTCTTCGGTATAATTTCAAATCATCGGCATAAAGTAAAAACTGTGTGTGATGAAAGCAAGTCGAAATATCATTGATGTAAACTAAGAACAGCAACGGCCCCAGCTGAGAACCCTGGGGTACTCCAGAAGTATTATAAAACTTATTTGATCTTGTGCCATCTATCCTAACAAACTGACTTCGGTTCGAGATATAAGACTTCAACCAACGCAACAAATCCCCACAAACTCCAACTTCAGCGAGTCGACACGTCAAAACAGAATGACTAATCTTATCAAAAGCTTTCTGGAAATCGGTGTAAATAACATCAGTCTGACAACGGTTCTCAATACTTTCCTGAAGGTATTCAAATAAGGTAAGAAGGTTTGTTTCAACGTTCCTTCCCTTGAAAAAGCCGTGTTGTTGGTCTATTATAATCCGCCTCAGATGACTAGCCAGATATTTATAAATTAGTGATTCGAATAATTTAGGTATTGCCGCAATGATACTAATGGGCCGATAGTTTGTTACAAGGTTCCTCTGACCAGCTTTATGAATCGGGACAATAGAAGACGTTTTCCATAAGTCAGGAAAAATGCCTGTCAATAGTGAGCTGTTGAAAATTATGAAAAGTGGAGCGCTAAGATTGTTATGACATTTTTTTAAAAAAATAGGAGGAATTCCGTCAGGGCCAGGGCCCTTCGAAGCATCCAAACTTCTAAGAGCCGAAGATATCTCTTCTTTACCAACTGATACGCTACTTAAATAATTGCTACTGTAAATATTCTCTTTGTCTTCCAAATTATGAATTGCAACCTCATTCGGTTCGAACACGCTTTTAAAAAATTCTGCAAAAAGTCCAGAAATGCCTTCAGGCGTCGTAGCTTCCCTATCCTCATAATTCATTTTAGATGGAAAGTTGCTGCTTTTGTTTTTGTGAGATACGAACTTAAAGAAATCTTTTGAGTTATGCGAAATTCTACTTTCAATGTTATGAATGTAGCTTAGGTAATCAGATGTCATCGATCTTTTTGACATCCGCCTTAGATATCGAAACTGAGCTAAGTCACCCGAACTCTTATAGATTTTCCATTTTTTATGATAAAAGTTTTTTTGTCTGATCAATTTTATAGTTTGTTTTTTGAAATATGGGGGAAACTTCCGATTAACATTAAATTCTCTGACATTTTCCTCAATAATCTTATCTATAATATTATAAAAAGTCTCTACTTTTTCATTTACATTCCCGTGATTCAACAAAGACTGCCAATCAATTTGAGACAACTTAAAATTAAGCAGATCATAATCTACCTTTTTAAAATTCAACATTGGAACATTTAACCCTCTCTTAAGGGGCGAATCATAATCTACATCTAAAAAATACTCCAAACATGGGTGATGTGAATCTTCCGCTACAAAAGGATTATCGCATTTGGTCAAATTCACTATTTTATGCTTATTACACAACACTAAGTCCAAAATTCGATTATGCGAGTTTTGAATATGATTAAATTGTATCAATTCCGAAAAATTCAAAGCATCTATAATTTCTGCACACCTATTGTCCACACTAACAGGCTCCATCCCAGAATCAGCGACCGATCCTCTCCAACACACCGCAGAACAATTGAAGTCCCCGCAGAGCAGAAACAGATTATCACCGATTCTCAATTTGTTGTTCTCTAAGGTCCCAATGAAAGACGCCGCCGCAAAATCATCTCCCGGTGGCAAATAGACGCAACACAAATAGAGTTTTGTTCTATTCACATTCACCAACAACCACAGATCCTCCGCCCCACTTTCGAAATGAGTCAGGCGTTCGGCCTGTAGCCGATTCCGAACTGCAACAAACACACCGCCACCTTTCCTCTTTGTTGACGAACTTGATTCTCGGTCTCTACGAAATATAGTAAAATTAGTTAGGTCTGCTAGTTCATGATCCAGAATGTCCTTGTTGAGCCAAGATTCCGCAATAAAAACTACATCGTGTTGGTTAGCCTGCAAAGATAAATTAAAATTCACCAACTTGGTGCGCAAACCGCGCACATTCTGGTAACTAACGTGGAGAGCCATTTCGAAAAGATAAACAAAAAGAACTTTGGGTTAGAAAGCAATGCCGGCATTACCTTACTTCAATCGGATGATGTCAGATTCATTAGTTATTTGCATAATTTTGGTAGTATCATTTTTACGTATCAGGATACTTCCGTTCTGGCTCCAAATATATTTGTAACCTTTTTCCCTTGCTGCAGTACGAGCTGCCTTAAACAGGACCTTATTAGAAGTAGTAAGATGTTCGTTAATAAAAAATCTTCTCGAAACTGAATCAACCTGAAATCCAGGCTTACCCCCCTGTTCCATCCGCTTAGCCTTAACGGCTGACAAAAATCTGTCCCTTTCGCTTTTGGTTGTGAACTTAACGACAATATTTTTTGGTTTATTTTCAAGCTTCGTAGGAACTCGAGTTATAAAATCAATTGAGGTATCTGTAACTTCATGCTTCAGAAACTCTCCAATCTTCTTGAAAGTAGTTATGAGATTTTCGTCCTTTTTCTCAGGCACATCCATAATCTCGACGTTATTACTTCTCATGTTTTGCTCAAGGGTAT
This sequence comes from Halyzia sedecimguttata, assembly GCA_937662695.2. NCBI lineage: Eukaryota > Metazoa > Arthropoda > Insecta > Coleoptera > Coccinellidae > Halyzia > Halyzia sedecimguttata. The sequence continues at coordinate 27,116,952 of OW569420.2, read as the reverse complement.
GTATTCTAATATTAGCAGCAGAGATATCCTTTTTCAGCTGTTCATTCTCGGTTTTTAGCTGAGAGGTTACCTTCATTACGTGATCCAACTTGGCCAATTTAGCTTCGAAATCGGATACTTTAGTTGAGCAAAAATCAACCGATGATCGAAGGTTAACAATTTCATTCCTCATAGCAACCATTTCGTTCCTGACGGATACCACCGTGCGCAGAAGTTCCGCAGAAGTTTCCTCGTCGCCCGACCGTTCCTCCGCCTCTGGATCATCCGCACCGGGTGACACAACCATGTTCCGAGCGATGCCCGGCGCTCGGCACTTTGAACACGACCAGTTTCCTCCCGGTAAATTTGTTATAGCCGCTAACTGATTTCTTGCGACGTCCGAGCATCTGTTATTGGCGTGGAAAAAACCACGACATTTTCCACTGCACTGTAATCCTGGCGATTTCTTCGTTACCGCATTTGTACAAATTACGCATGTAGCCATCACTATTACAATTCCAAAATTACTGGCACGCACAAAAACAAGTCGAACGTTATTAATTTTAACAATTAGTTTGAATAATACACAGTATAAATCACAATTTGAAGAGGAGCAGATATCGAATACATCTGTTCACGATGAATGTCGAACAGTTAGTGTTAGTAAATCTTTATAAATAAACTATTATTTGAATTGAATTTCCTTTATGATGCAGTTCTATCATAAGAATACATTGATATAATTCCCAACTCTGAGAAACCAATACTTCGGGAGATTTGTCTGTTTGAACAAGAGCGCCTGAAAGCTCCTGTCCACAGGGCTCGAACCAATTTTTTATATTAAAATATTTCTAACTGCTAAATATGCCATATACCCTTGTCCAACTTACCTTACCTATGGGATACGTTGAGCATCTCAGAATTTCTTCACTCAAACAGCTGTAGCTCCCAAATACAATATGTTAAAAATAAATTACTATGGACACTTTTGGGAGGTATAGCTAGCCCCACCCTACATAGAATTTGAAAATAAAAAAAATCGTTAGGGAGGGTTCTACGACATGCAGGCTGCTCGGAAAATCATATTTTCAGACATCATGCTTTAGATACTACCTCTATATAAAATTGAGCTGTTTTGGAACTAATCCAACTGAAGTTCCTGAATATTATGACAGTTCACCTCTAAAGCACAAGAGACTCGAAATACAATTTCGATTACCAGCATATTACGTAGTTTGGTGTAATCCTACTTAGCCAGAACTTGGTAAATCAGCCACCACTTGTAGGCCTTCCTTGAATACTTTATTCACAATTTTATCTTTACCTGTGTATTATCGAATACGAATTGAATTTGTTATCCAAAATCAAGAAAATCAACATCATACACATTCATCATCAAGTGATAATATTATTGTTAATTGGTCTAAAATGGAGCAACGTGCAGTTAAGAAACTGCCAAAGAACAGGTTTGACACCTCCACGTGGGTGGCTATCCCTCAAGCAAGTCCATATGCTACATTGGTCTCGATTGTTATCAAACGCAATTATCTGGTGAATTGATTGGATCAACTTTCATTTCGGCTGATAATGTAACTCAACAATATTACGTTTTGATCGGCATATTATCAATGTGAACCAATGTTCTCTTGGGAACCGTATGACTTGGAATGAAACAATAAGCAATTATTTCCTATTATGCGGTCAAGCTAAATACAGTGCATTAACTTTTTATGGAAACATTACCGCATGCAAATCAGTACAGAAATTGAATTATATGTTTCATTCGATCACGTGGCCCGATGCAGATCACGGGGCTGTTTCGGTGCAGCAGAAATTTGATATTTTTGCGCGTATGTTCTGGGGAACATCGCGTTATAGTTTTGCCCAAATGTCTGTAACTTTCGAAATTTTTGACGAAAATGGTCTCAAACGATTAAGTTCGACTCCCCAATGAAGAATTCGAGGTCAAATTTGATTCTGTCCGTCCGGCCGTCCAGCCGTCCGGCCGTACGGCCGTCCGGCCGTTGCCACGATAACTTGAGAACGAGAAGAGCTAGCAACTTGAAATTTTCAGGGTAGGTGGCGCATCTCAATACGACGGACAAGTTCGTTAATGGGCATAATCGGCCCAGTGGTTTCCGAGTAATAATTTTGTTTTCAACCAATATAAATCCGATCGAATTGAAACTTGGTGGGTAGTTGTAGAATATGATCTTAAGCACGTTTGTGGAATTTTGTGCGAATCGTATGGCTAGAAAATTTTTAAAAAATTATTAAAAAATATTTTTGTTGTCACGATAACTTGAGAACGGAATGAGATAGCGGCTTAAAATTTTCAGGTTAGGATGAACACCAGAACGCGACATTTCAGTTTGTTTATGAGCATAATCGGCCAATCGGTTTCAGAGTTATAGCCATCTGAAATTTTCTGAAATTTCGTGGTTTTTGTTCCTCATTAACTCAAAAAGTACTGAACCGATTGAATTCAAACATGGTTATTAGTTGTAGAATGCCAACGCGGAAATGTTTGCAAAATTTGGTGAGGATAGCATTTGTAGAAAATTTTTAATAAATCATTGAAAATAAAAAAAAAAAAATCTATATATCAGTAACTATTCCTTTGAAATTGCTGAAATTTTGCAAGAGCCTTCATAACCTAACTCTACTGCCAAGTTTCAAGTTTTAATACGATCGGTTAAATATTGTTGGAGATTCGAGCATTCTTGTGCGAGTTCAGTAGATGGGTGACCGTTGCCTCGATAACTTTCGAACGAAAGGAGATAGGGACTTGCAATTTTCAGGGTAGGTTGCGTATCCGAAAGAGAGTGTTGAGTTCGTTTTTGGGCATAATCGGTCTAACGGTTTCCGAGTTATACCCACCTGGAATATTATTTCCTTGATAACTCAAAAAATAAATATTCGATCGAATTGGTGCTTGGTAACTAGTAGTAGAAAATCAACATAAAGACGTGTTTAAAATTTTGTAAGAATCGTATCCCTAGAAAATTTGAAAAAAATGACGAAAAAAAAAATTTCAAGAACCGTACCCCTAGAAAATTTTTAAAAAGTCACGAAAAAAAATTGGTTCAAGCACTGACGTGAAGTCAGAAGCTTTTGCGCGTATGTTCTATTGTCCATACTTCTGTATTGGACACCCTTAATCGAATTTACCATGGTAAATTATGTTGTCCATTCTCCTGTATTGGACACTTAATTCGAATTTACCATGGTAAATTCGAATTGAGAGTGTCCAATACAGGAGAATGGACAACATAATTTACCATGGTAAATTCGATTAAGGGTGTCCAATACAGAAGTATTTAATTCTGGCCATTGATTTTTAATGGTTAAGATGTTGTTATCATCAGCATAATTTATTGTTGTCCATTTGTTGTTCACTTCACCGATTTTGTTACTCCAAAGTCAATGGTCGCATTCAGCGGACGAAACAGTTGCGCAACCGTTAACAAAACGTTCGGTGGCTCATGCCCTACGAACTCAACACGTTGTGGAGCGGAGGCTATTTTATGGAGCACATTTGATTTGTGCTAGGTAGCGGTAGCGTAAAGTGGCTGAGCGCTTCGTCCGCTGAATGCGACCATTGATATACAGGATGAAGAAAATTGACCCTGTAATACTGCCTTGTGCAACTCCCAGCTTAATGTTCTGCTGTCTTGATCTAAATGTTTCTCCTTTTATTGTATCTCGAGCATTTGTGTTGTACCTATTCTTGAAGCATGATTCAACCTATTTCAGAGTTTGTCCTCTTATTCCGATTCTTTTCAATTTTTCATCAAGTTTCTCAACTTTAATGCAGTCATAGGCCTTGGATAGGTCCAATAACAAACCCAAGGACAATTCATCATCTTCAAAAGCATCTAATATTTTTTTGATGAACCGGTATACTGCTGTTTTTATAGATTTTTCCATCAGGTAGCCATGCTGATTCTTGGATACAAAATTTGGAAGAAGCAACCACCTTGTATTAAGCAGAATATGTCTGCCCACTATGTCCGATGATTAAATTCACATTTATCTTTGACTCATCGATGTCGCATTTTATTTCAGATTGCAAAGAAAATTTTGAAGCAGAAAAGTCATTATTAGAACAATCAGGAAAATATTGGAAAATGAAGGCAATAAAATTATCCTCATTGGAAAATCAGATAAGCCTTGTGCAATCTAAATATGATCATTACTTTCGAGACACACAGAGTATTCTAATTGAAAAAGAACATCTATTAAATGAAGTTTTCAATGGTGAAAAATTAAGGCGCAAATTACACAATACCATCCAGGACCAAAAGGGTGAGAAAATTCTTTATTTATATTTGTTGTTCTCTATATTTTCTGTCTGGCATGTTATTCAATTACCAAGTTATTGGAACATGCAGGATTACTCTTAATGAACCCATGGTAATCTCTGCAAATATATGAGATGGAAGTCCAAAAATTTGTAACAGCTTAAGAGGGTCCAATAGAGGTGAATGGACAATAGAACATGCAAGCAAAAGCCCCTGACTTCACTTCAGTGCTAGAACCAATTTTTTTATTATTTGGAACGATAACTGTAAGAATCGGACATGGAACTCACGAACCCTTGAAATTTTCAGGATCACATTTCATTCATAAACTGAATTATACATTCAGGAAACTCAGTTCAAAATCATGTTACACTTGGGATTAACCCTTGTAGCTTGAGGTTTTAACGAAAGAGCAGACGTATATAATTGAGAAAATTATATTATGTATTTCTGGATTTTATTAGGATGAAATGGTACTTTCAGTTAAATGCCATCAAATACTCAGTGGAAAAAAGAAACAGGCAGAAAGGAGCACAAACCCCCTTTATTGACCAGGGACCCTACTGTGGGGTTGGTAGATACTCCTACAAAAGTTAATTTCGGATGGAAGATGGTACTTTCTGGACATCTCTCACTCCAAAAAATTCCTCCGGTACTTTGATACCGTCAGATCCAAGAAATATATGGACCTGAGTAAGAACACGCTGCACCTCCTCACTGGTTTCCTCAGAGAGCCCTGCGTCCTTAGGAAGCATATGATGAGATTAGGGCTAGCAGAAACTGACGAGTGCAGATGCTGTTGGGAGGAGGATGAAACTCCTGATCACCTGATTAAGGAATGCCTCGCCATCTCAAACCAACGCAAGGAATGCTTTGGGCAAGAAATCTGCAGGAGCGAAGACGTAGCCTCCTTGAAGCCATCCCAAATACTGGAGTTCATCAGAACTCTGGAACTGGAAGGCGAGCTGTAGATGGTGATGACATCGACAGCTCTGACGGGGGGCACAATATACCTTAAGGTCGCAGTGCAACGTTACCCCCTATAACAATATACAAATATATACAATATATACTATATTGAAATACTGTTGTTTCGAGAAAAACCCCTGAGACTTGAAGAACTTGACGAGTCAAGAGAATCGTTGCATTTCGGTTAGGATTTGGTACTGTCATCTTTCGTCACCTTTATTTTGGACCCAGCAATAAATGGTGGTCAATAATTTTTTTTTCTCCCCAGACTGAATTCGAAGGCGGAAATTTTTGATTGCTAGTGCAACTCACTACCCTGTGTTAAAGCAGTACCTGATTTGAACTTGCCACTTTTTTGCGATATGTCAATGTCATCACCATGATAGTGACATTCACATTTTTCTCGACAATAATTCGTACGTAGCAAAATCCGCCTTAAAATGGCTGACCTCGAGCGCAGGCTTTCATGGAAAAATTCTCTCCATAGAGAACGTTGCAAAAGTGACACTGCATCTACCGGACTTCCCACTTTGTAGGTTTCACGGACAACTTCATATTGAGTAATTCGTAGCAGGATGTTTGTTCTTTACTTAAAACACCGTAGTACCCGGAAGTGACTTCTGTAATACAGCGCTTTGTTATTTACCCTTAAATTTTTTTCAGAAGTTCCTCGTCTGCAACTTTTCAAAGTTCACGGCTGCATTGAGGTCCAGCGGGAAGGTCATTTCACATTCGGTTGCCTGAACTAACGATGTTCAAACAGGACATCAACTAAATAGATAGTCGTAAAAGTTCTGCTTAGAATGTCAATGAATTGAAATTGAAATCGTTATTTGAGCGAGCAATGAAGACAAATAAGACATATTTAATGGTACAGGTAATGAACAGAAATAGAAATTTTAATAGTACTTCTTTGGATTTGAGATAGTCCATCTCCGAAGGATGTTTTTTTATAGAGGAAATTTTCACTCCACAATGCTGACCACGTCGAATGCACTTGTGAGACGTAAGTTTCCTTCGATATGCAAAGAACGCAAAGCATTTTACATACGCATTATACCAGGTGGCCCACCACAGACTCGGAGCTCGTTTTGAGGGAGTAAATGAAGATATTTTGAGAATATTTTTTTTGTGATGTGTGTCGGGAGTTCAAAAGCAACATTTAAAATTATTTTCATATATGAAGGGTGTTCGAAAACAAAGATATAGACCAAAGTTACATTTTTTTGATGGTAACACCCTGTATTTGACCTCAAAAATGGAATGGTCAGCTCAAATTATGATGAGTTTCTTCATATCACTTTATCCCTTAGAAGTATCATTTACGAGAAAATGGTGAAAAATTGAAAATATGGAGTTTTTTTAAATAGCAATTAATGAAGAAACCAGTGACGCCAGCTATACAGACAGTATTTTTTCGAGTAGACATATATTAGCTTCTACTATACAGAAAAAAAAATTAACTCTGAAATATACAGAGTGATCATAATTAATTTTCAAACATAAACTACAAATAATGGTCGAAAATTGCTGAGAAAACTATCAGGTTTAGGTGTAGGAAAACCTTGTGAAGATAGTTTCGAAATTAATTTTTACGTTCAACGAGATATAGAAATACCGGGTGTGCCATTTGAATTAAGAAAGTTTTTGACCATTATTTGTAGTTGATATTTGAAAATTAATTATGATCACTCTGTATATTCCGGAGTTAATTTTTTTTTTATTTTGTATTGGAATAGCTAATATGTCTACTCAAACAAATACTATCTGTAACGCTGGCGTAATTGGTTTCTTCATTAATTGCTATTTACAAGAACTCCATATTTTCAATTGTTCGGCATTTTCTCGTAAATGGCAGTTCTAAAGTATAAAGTGATCTGAAGAAACTCATCATAATTTAAGCTTGCCATTCCATTTTTGAAGTCAAATACAGGGTGTTACCATTAAAAAAAATTTACTTTGGTCTATATCTTTGTTTTCGAACATCCTGTATATATGAAAATAATTTTAAAATGTGCTTTTGAATACCCTACACACATCACGAAAAAATTTTCTCAAAATATCTTCATTTACTCCCTCAAAACGAGCACTGCGTCTGTGGTGGGCCACCCGGTATACTTCAAATCTTATTGTTACCCTCTTTTATAGATATTCTCGTTAATGTATTGGTCAAACATTTTGGAAAATTATTAACATAAAGAAAACAACTTAGGTTGTTTCACAATATAATAATATATTGTTAATGTTGACATGTACTGGGTGTTTCAAAAAAAGGTGGTGCTGTTGCTAGGCGGTAGAACGCATAAAATAAGTGGGGTTTGTTCAATAAAAAAGGCACCCATTTTCAAGATATAGGGTGTGACAAAAAAATTTTCATACACTTTTTTTACGATTATGTCGAAATTAATTGCAACATTGTAATGAGATTTTATGTTTTCTTCTTGTGATTCTTTGTTTAATGATTAAATTTTTTACAGTCTTGAAAAAGATCCAAATACGGATCGAAACGTCGACTATTCTAAAAAGATTAGTTTATTTTGCTCAGTCCTCAAGCCGCAAACTCAATTATTCTTGTTTCCCATTTCCCAAACATGTTGAATTTATTTCAATAATGGTTTAATAATTTCTTGGTTACAACACTTTAGTTTCACACTTAAAAAAGCATCCATAGATATTTCAATACCGAATAGCGCCTGAATCTTTTTTCATGGGTTCATTTGATGTAATTCCAGAGAAAAGTTCTGAATACCCAGTATTTGAAAAAAATTAACCCATTTAATTCTGAAAAGTATTGGATTTTCTCAAGCTTCCTACTAGATTTATGTGGTTTGTATGAATATAATGGACTGAAAAAGCTTTATAACTTAATAAAGAGCATGCGGAAATCAAACAGGGCAATTTTTGCGCGCATGTTCTGGGGAACATGGCGTTATCATATTACCCAAATGTCTGTAACTTTCGAATTTTTTGACGAAAATGGTCTCAAACGATTTAGTTCGACTCCCCAATGAAGTATTTGAGGTCAAATTTGATTCTGTCCGGCCGGCCGTGCGGCCGTTGCCACGATAACTTGAGAACGGAAAGAGCTAGCGACTTGAAATTTTCAGGGTAGGTGGCGCATCCCAATACGACGGACACGTTCGTTAATGGGCATAATCGGCCCAATGGTTTCCTAGTGATAATTTCGTTTTCAACCAATATGAATCCGATTGAATTGAAACTTGGTGAGTAGTTGTAGAATATGAACCTAAGCACGTTGGTGAAATTTTGTGCGAATCGTATGGCTAGAAAATTATTAAAGAATTATTAAAAAATATTTTTGTTGTCACGATAACTTGAGAACGGAAAGAGATAGCGGCTTGAAGTTTTCAGGTTAGGATGTGCATCAGAACGCGATATTTGAGTTTGTTTATAAGCATAATCAACCAAACGGTTTTAGAGTTATAGCCATCAGAAATTTGGTTGTTTTTTTCTCCTCACTAACTCGAAAAATACTAAACCGATTGAATTGAAACATGGTTATTAGTTGTAGCATGCCAACGCGAAAACACTTGCAAAATTTCGTGAGGATAGTATTTGTAGGAAATTATTAAGAAATCATTGAAAATAAAAAAAAAATTCTATATATCAGTAACTATTCGTCTGAAATTGCTGAAATTTTGCAAGAGCCTTTAGAACCCAACTCTACTGCCAAGTTTTAAGTTTTAACACGATCGGTTAAATATTGTTGGAGATTCGAGCAGCCTTATGTAAGTTCAGTAGATGGGTGACCGTTGTCTCGATAACTTTCGAACAAAAGGAGATAGGGACTTGCAATTTTCAGGGTAGGTTGCGTATCCGAATGGGAGAGTTAAGTTCGTTTTTGGGCATAATCGGTTTAACGATGTCCGAGCTATACCCACCTGGAATATTATGTCCTCGATAACTCAAAAAATAAAGATTCGATCGAATTGTAGCTTGATAACTATTAGTAGAAAATCAACATAAAGACGTGTTTAAATTTTTTTAAGAACCGTACCCCTAGAAAATTTCAAAAAAATTACGAAAAAAAAATTGGTTCAAGCACTGACGTGAAGTCAGGAGCTTTGGCGCGTATGTTCTATTGGTAAATTCGAATTAAGAGTGTTCAATACAGGAGAATGGACAATAGAACATACGCGCCAAAGCTCCTGACTTCACGTCAGTGCTTGAACCAATTTTTGTAGAACTTGACGAGATTTTCTATGAACAGCAATAATTAAGTGTTATCATTCATATCTCAATATATTCAAGTCTGAGCTAATGGAATGCTATATCCTGAAAGTCAAATTAAGCCATTCTACTTGTTTCAAGGAATTACTCCAGAAAACAAAAGTGGATTAATATCAACCTGCATTGTTTGAATTGTGGGGGCCAATAAACATAAAACGTATACGTGAAAGATACTAGCAAGCTTATTGCAATAGGCCAATTAGTGATAGTTGTCTGTTTTGCAACTGTCGAGGTCGCTCAGCGGCATATTGGGTGTGGTACTGGTCTGTACAATTTTGACCTTCCCTTATCTCATGATTTTTCGCTTTTTTCCCATAAACACACATGCTCGCGATTGGAACGGACTATTTTTCGCTACCAAGGTCGTATTTTGGATCTGTGTTCCCCGTGTCTCAATTTTTTCACACTAGCCAGCTTAACAACCGTGATAGATCGATTTTAATCGAGTGTCATTGTGACTTGATTCGATTTTAATACTTGATATAATATCGGACCAAGAATTACGAGTTTTTCACGTTTCTCCATCTGTAAATATCAATCAACTCTTGCTCAAAGTTATACCTTGACGTGCTAATTCGATAAATAATTACTTTATTTTTTTTTTCGTAATTCCTCCTGACATGATTTGAATATTTTTTTCTGGCGATACACCTCATTGTTAGCCAACAATGTTTGCAATCAGTATTATGTACCAATATTATTTAAAAAAAAAATTGGTTCAAGCCCTGTGGACAAGAGCTTTTTGGCGCTCTTGTTCAAACAGATAAATTATATCTCCGAAAGTATTGGTTTCTCAGAGTTGGGAATTATCAATGGATTCTTATGATCATGAAATGCATCATGGAAAAAATTAAATTTATAAAATTTATAAAAATGATCTTATAAAAAAACAAACTACAATGCTTAAAAAATTGTTATTAAATTTATTTATCAAGATTAAATGAGCAATCTGCAATGATTCAACCTCGAGGAATGGGTTGTTGCAACTTTGCATAGTTTTCACAACTCGAAATACCTAAGGAAAGTATCATCGAAATGTCTAGAGCAAGGCTGGAGACAATCATAGCAGATTGTCCATTTATTCCTGATATTTGAGTAGGTAGTGCATCACGCACAAATTATTTTAGAAGTTAAAAATATATTAAATACTATCCTCTTTTCATAATTTAAAATTTAATAGTTCATACCACTAACACATTCTTCTCTGTATTATGAACCTTAACTCAAGAACAAATGATTGATACACAAATGAAGATCCATATTTCAGTATTTTTTTGCTAGCAACATTATAAAAATACTGTATATAAGAACATGTCTCACTACTTAAGGAAGCAAAAGGTAATATTAACCCCAGTGGCCAACGAACAGTAATTTCTTTCGATGATTCCAATATGTTCTTCTTTCCTATTGCCTCCATAAACTACATCAAAACAGTCTTGTATATATTCACAAATTCTAGAATAGAATACTTGCTTTCCAAGAGAAAATATTTTCAAACTACGAATTGACAATCTCTAATAGCTAGAAAATATGACATTTATGAATAGTGAACACAGACAGATTCTGTGTTCATATTATGTGAATACATAGAACTTACGATGTATTATTGAAACTTTGAAACATCATATCTCCGAAAGTATTAGCTTGTTAAAGTTGAAAATGATAACAATGGATTCTTATGATGAAACTTCATCTTAAAAAAATTTAAATTCAAAAGTTGTAATGTGAAAAAAAATTTTTTTTTCGTTACTCTGAAACTATTAGACCGATTTTGCCCAATAACGAACTGAACCGATATATTTATCCCTCAAACCTACTCTGAACATTTCAACTGTCTAGCTCATTCCGTTCGAGAGTTATCATGTTAACGGCCGGACGGAGGGCCGGACATAATTGATTTCGACCACGGATTTTTGATCAGTCAGTCAAACCAAATCGTTCAAGACCATTTTCAGCCAAAAATTCGAAAATTACAGACATTTGGGCAAATTGATAAGCACTCTGTTCCGAGGAACAAGAGCGCCAAAAATGCATAATGACATTTTTGTAGTAACATATTATGTTATAAGGCACGTTTTCACGCACACAAATTGATGTTCCATACCTTGTCGGTAAAGATCAAAGGAAATTATGTAATTGGAAATCTCTCTCTCTCTTTTTATTAATGAAGAAAAATTATGCTTATCATGCATACGCAACAAAATTTGAGTCAGTTTCGAGGCCTTAACAAAAAAGCTAAATTCACTTCTTGCAGCTTATATGTAGACGAGAAAGAAAGAAATCCAGAATAAATATATTAATGATGTTCTCAAAAGAATCTCCGGTGACTAAAAAAGGCACAATAACTCTTCTTTTGCTCTGAGAGATTCCTTAAGTTAGTATTAGGTAGTGATATTTTTGGATCAATTCAATTTAATAATAAAAAACCCAAAATCTGCATCTGACATTCTTGAGAAGTTTTTGAAGCATATTTCATCATTAAATCATTCAGAAGGGTATCATTCGACATTTTTTCCAAAGACCTTCGGCTCACTATCTTCTTTACCACTGATTGTTATTTCATCAATTTCAGTGTGGACATATTGCTGAACATTTGTGATAACATTGTTCAGTGAACAATTACTACGTTTACATGCATCTTCTCGATCCGTTTTGAACCAATGCGCATGTTTTGATGCGAATTAGATGAAATATGGTTTGAGAGTTTACATGCCTTATCTGAAACTAGTTTTCTGTAATTCGGCTTCATTCTAAGCTCGCGTAGCCAACATGGGAAGATTGAAAAAAATAAAAAATGGAAATTGAGAAAAGAAAATCATTCTAAATATCTTACAAAATGATGAAGAACACCATAATTTTGCAAGGAATTAACCTCTTCTGGGTGGTTACAACGATTGAAAGAGCAAATCGTGAAAAATTAATCCAGAAAATTGGATGAAAATGATTAAAGATAATAGAAAAAGTTACCTCGAACTATATATATGATTTCATTTTATCTCAAAAGATTTATTTCGATCTTCCAGCTTAGGAATTACGATTAACGTAACCCCAAAGCAGGTTGGTTAGATTATCAGATTTGTCAAATTAATAAATTTGGTGTTGGTAATTCTGAAATTTGTTTCTCTTAAAACTACTCTCAATGCGTATTTGGTGTATACATGCACATTAAATCGGTTTGGAAAAACTCAATCCACCTTTTCAAATCGCATTTACTAATTCGCATTTGAGTATTCAATTCGAATTGAATAAATGTTTACATGCGTTTTCAATGCGCATTACGGAATACGCATTGGCTTAAAACGGTTCGAGAGGATGCATGTAAACGTAGTATATGATACTTAATACAGTTCGTTGTTTAATAATATAAAATAAAATACAATAAAATACTTCTGAACAAGGAAATTAACTTCTAGTTGTATTTGCAGCTGTTTTAATTAATATTTCAAGCGTTCCTATAATTTCATCCAAAGAATTTTGATAATTTCACTAGAGGAAAATAATCCCTTGCGAGGTCAAATCATCCAGATAATACCCGTCGTTTGGAATAACATAACGATAAATCTTCTACGGAAATTTTATTCTTGTCGTACACCGCAATGAGTACCATTCATCATGAGCATGGTACTCATGGCCTCCATGTTACATCTAAGCGAATGAAAAGTTGTCTTATTTAGCCTGTCAAATAGACACAATTACAACAATTAGTCTCATCATGCTGTACAAAACTAGAACGCCGATCAAGAAACAAATGAGCAGTGATGTAAGAAGACTGTTAAAGATCAAAGAAACATTCATCTCACCTGTAATTTAGATAGAGCCGCAGTAGGGCACAATCCTATTCTTGTGTTGTGCAAGTAACAATAGATTGTTGATTAGATTTTTTTCGTGATGTCAAATATTATACCGACTTACAATTGTTCGAATCTCTGCCCTGTGGTAATATTCAGTTGATGAAAGAGATGAACTAGTTAAGCCAGACACATATGTAAAATATATGTAAATATTTGTGATTAAGAGGAATGTCGTCAGTGCTATTCTATAACTAGAACGGTTTATACATACAAAAACATACTTTTCTCAAGTTGTGTTCATGAATGACTGAATATTCAGATTCCTGGAAAATATTTCAGTCAAATATCGACCTAGATATTGAAATTCGGGGTGTTGCAAACAAATGCTACACAAGCGAAAAAATACGCACAGCCTGCATCTCCAAAACTGGCTATTTGAGTATCAAGACAATAAGATAAGATACCTTGTCCCCTCAAAATATGTGGTCTATTCTTTGAAATTCCTTGTAAATCTCTCTCCCATTTTGTCCAAGTCATGAATATATTTTTTATCGATCCACGACAAATCAAATCAACCTACCTTTGACTTAATCCGTTAACCATTTTATTCTTGGGATTTTGAATAAATTGCCGCTTATTGTTTACGGTATATCTTACAGCTCTATGCCTTTCCCCAAACTTATCCACTCACTAAAAATACTACAAGAAGAAATGATAAGAACAAGGAATTATTGCCCGAATTTTTGCTAGAATATTTCAATTGACCGCATGATTTAGATATGGATATTTATTACGAAAGAAGTGGTTATCGTCAGACAAAGAACATTGATAAGGATATTCTCATATAAGTTCATGCGTAACCATTTTCAAGGCAGGTATAAACACCTTGTTTCCACAGACTGTTCCAGTTAAGTACCTGATTGTGCGAATGATAATTTATACCACTTTTCAACTGCCACCTTTCATTCCTTTCTTGTATGTTACGTATACGTCGAATTATAAGAAGTGAACGAAAGTAAAATCGACATAATTTGAAATTTGACCCATATTGGAAATAAAAATCGTTTGGGTATCGAATTCATTCGGTTTGAACTCCACGACAATTTAAATCACACAACTAAAGAACTTTTGGAGCGGGGTATTCATCATTTTGGTGCGATTGTTCCCCTGAACCTATAAATTGGCCCAAATGTCTGTAATTTTCGAATATTCGGCGGTAAATGGTCTTAAACGTTCAGACTCAATGATGAAGAATTCGAACTCAAACTTAATTATATCTGTAGGCAGGATTACTCTCGAACGAAATGAGTTAGAGAAGTTGAAATTTGTATGATAGGTTTGGAGTCAAAAGTCGATGGCTAAGTTCGCTAATGGGCAAAATCCGCGTAGTAGTTTTGGAATTATAGAAATTTTCTTTTCCCAATAACTCCAAAAGTACTCATCGAATTGAAACTAGGTGGTTAGTTGAACAGTGCCGACACAATGACTTGTGCAAAATGAGGATCGTATGACGAGAAAATTTGAAAAAAAATCCTTATCACAAAAACTATTTTGTGAGATCCTTTAAAACCTAATTATACAACCAAGTTCAACATTTAAACTCGCTCGGATCTATATTGTTGGAAATATTGGTATAAAATATCGAAATAGTATATCGACTACAGCGTCCTCTGTTTTAAGGTATCTAAGTTGGATGTTTTCTAATAATTGGAAAGAATATTTTAAGAATTCAAAATATGGAATATGATGAGGTACTGATTAGTTAAATTCTTAGAATATAGTTTTATGTTATAAGGTTGAATTTAATAATAGCCTGTACCATTCATTGAATATTTACGATTTCAATGATCTCATAGAATTTTCTTTGTCATTTGTTTATTTATATCACAGTTCAGATATCGTCGCTCTCACATCAGTGGTTTCTCAACTTTTTTCTCTGAAATATAAGATGAACTATTCAAACCCTAGCATTATAATTCACCCGAGTCAAAAAACTATGACAGTTGATGAATTTTGTTAAATTTATTATGTTTAGATGGTTTCGAAATTCAGTGTACGCATCTTTTCAGTTTCGATCTCAAACATCAACAATTACAAAAATGCGCTCATAACGAGAAGATGAATAAAAATTCCATTTTTCAATTCCGATGAAAAGTTACTCAGGTTTGAATAGAACTGGTTCAAGAATACCCACTAATTCTGTGAATCTATATGATTTGCAAGTCTGTGATCTCTTTCGACTTTGTTATATTCAAATTAAAATTTTCAAAGGGTCATTGTAATATTAGAGAGAATATCAAGTTTTCAAGGTCAATTCAATTTGAGAACCGAAAAATTTATGCTGCATATTAAACTGGAAACTACCATTAAAGATAATCAACATGTATTTTCATAATATTTTTTACTGATAGACTTTTACTTCTTGGTAGTTGTCAGAGATAGCACTCAAGAAAAAAATCTATGAAATTTGCTCGAAAAGTGAACGAACAATTTATGTAGGTAATTTTATGATAAGCTATTAAATATTTTTAAATTTTTGCTCGCATGTTTTAGGAAACCCAAATGTCTGACTTCACGTCAGTGCTTTTCCCGAATTTCTTTCATATTATATCATTATTATTTATATTTTATATTTAGTACTCTTTACTTTGGTTCATTTTTGGTATATATAATTCGAAATCGATTGAGGAAAGACCTAATATCGATTTTATACAGAAAGCAATAATTCTGTTTCTCCCTGAAAATGAAAACATTGAAAAGATAGCCTCTAGTATAACACAAGAATTTTGTTACTGAATTTTTCCACAAATTATTTCGACTATCTTATAAAAAATTTAAAAAAATCCACTTTATTTCATATCTGATTTGTTGAATAATGAAACATATACTAACCAACCCTCATCCAATGATGGGAACATTGAGAAATACTGATTTTGTGGTGTAAATTTCAATGATATAATTATTATACTGGGGCAATTATTATATGGGGGCAACAACAATGAGTTTCGAATATTCTCCCATGGAGAATCCTTGAGGAAAAGTTTTTGAACTTTATTTGAAATTAACACAACTGACCTATGTAGACAGAAAGAAAAACTTTCAAGATCTCCGACAAATCTTCGAAAGAAATAAATTCTTAAAAAGCACTGACGTGAAGTGCATGTTCCATTGTCTATTCTAACCTCAAAGTAATCTATTGTAAAATGGTGACTCGAAGGTCTGTGCGGATCTCAGCTCATTCTAAAAGATAGTTCTTGAAATTTGAAATTTTTGAAGAAAAAATATTTATTATTTCTAGTGGTATGATCAACTTCCGCATTCTACAAATAACTACCAAGTTTCATTTGGGTCAGATTTGTATTTTTTGAGTTATTGAGGAAATTACACCCAAATTTTGGATTGGTATAATGGCTGATAATGCCCATTAGCTAACTTAACCGTCGCATTCGGTTGCGCAACCTATCCTGAAACTTTCAAATCGCTATCTCCGTTCCGAAAGTTATCGTGACAACGGACGGCCAGCCGGACAGAATCGATTTTGACCTCAAATTCTCCATCAGTGAGTCGAACCTGATCGTTTGAGACCATTTCCTCCAAAACTTTCGAAAATTACAGACATTTGCGTAAAATGATAGCACGCTGTTCCCTAGAACATGCGCGCAAAAAGGTCGAGTTACATCGCTTCAATGCATTTCGATCCATTGTTGGAGATGGTGTAATCTGTTTGATTCTGAATATTCTAGCCAAGAGCTGTATTTCATATCTTTTTAACCACCTTAGGCAATGAAATTCGTGATCTTCACACAATTAATCTTATTATGAAAAGAGTACTGTGAATTACGAGATTCGTCAGATGACATTTATGGCCTTTCATTGAGCGAAAGATATTTTCCTCTTAACTCGACCAAGTTTGCACGACGTACTCATAATTATGATGTTTTGAATTATATAATTTACATCATAAAGGTGAGCTGGTTTCGATGTCTACCTTGATGCTTCCATTCCTATGATTTCGAAAGATTCCATCTTAACCTCGGATGACATTGATTTTTCTCATGGAAGTCCCAGACATTCCAATGACTACCAAATCCATTCTCTTGGATGCTTTCACCATATTTATTTCACCTCCATAGGAAAAACCATGAAATCAGGGTGAAGCTGTTCTTATCCATAGCAGTGTCTAATTAAACTGATACAACCACGAATTTTTCTCCGGCAGTTCGGATGCAGGTAATCGTTTGAGACCACAAGACATTTGGCATAAGGATAAGGTCCTGGTACGAGCGCGTAAAATACGCTTCCATAATGGTTAAATTATAATGGGCAAACCGACGATTTCTTGTATCTCGGTAATCTGAATGGGTCAATGCTAAAGGCAATATCCGTGATTCAATTATTTCACACTTTGAATATCCGAGTAAATGAATTTGTTTCAACACAAAGTGGATATACTATCTAATTTCTCACTAGCAAGTTTACCGGAGAAGTAGAGCGAAGGCAAAGGATACTTTCAGGAAGTCCCCTGTATACCATTAATTATGTAATTTTCACAATATCAACCAGCTAGTTAGAGTGTGGCGATCTGAATGAAAATTGTAGGTAATCCATCCTTGGATAACAGATAACACTTTCCACTTGTAAACCTTAGACGGTTAATCCAATAAATGTTGTAAAATTCTCAATTATTATTATATAATCTGCGCGCCGCTAATATTAAGTTCTGTGTAATAGAGCTCTACGCTAAATTATGCAATTAAGTAATTGTTGAAATTACGATACTTAATATCAAATTAAATATTTACCATTAGCCTACAATAAAAATGAACCATTGTGAGTAATATTACTTGCGGTGCAGCGAAGGCACATAATAATCCATAAAAGAAGTTGCGAAGGCAATTTTGGATTTGACACCAGCTGGCATTTGAATGCGAATAGACGTCGGTTGACTCGTGATGAATTTTTCAGCTCTCCATCTTTGCACAATATTCGTAGAAGGAAGCACTTACCGTATACCATATTATTGGAAATGCACACCATACAATAAGTATTACCTTTCATCATTTATAATGAGTATTTTCAGTGTTTTCAGACAGTTCGACTGGAACATATTATTGTATTATAATGGCCCATAACCTATTCATATTGACAAGGAAACAAACACTGATTTGTGCGAGGGGTCCCATTCTAGCGATTTGAAACTTTTTTTTTTGTGGATTTTCATATTTCATCTTATCGAAAAAACTCTGTGAATTTTACATGCCCTTTTATTATTGACAGCTGTTCAAACATTACATCAGCTTGGGAGACCTGATTCATTCCTTAATTTTTTTTATGACGGTATGTTGATTGACTCCCGAGGTGTCAATTTTTTATTTTCGCCCCTAAATTTACACCATACAATGCATCAATTTCAAGGGAATGCTTGAAATTTAGACGTCCAAGAATTCAAAACAGCAGTCTGCCTGCGAATATGAGAGGGACAATGTTTGCAAGAACTGGCAACCAATGAATAGGTGAAGATCAAATAGTTCCAGTGATGATCCTCACAGATAAATCTAGCTCTGCATCAACCTTTTGCTCCAGACGGGGCAACAATATTAGGCAGAAAAAAAAACAAGTCTAGGCTGCAGTACGAAGAATAGTTACATGAAGTTCCAGATAATTTTTTTGTTTTCAACTTCAGACGCAAGTGATTTATGTTTCAAGAAAGAATCACCAAAAGTTGCACTCAATGTTCTATGTTGTTGAATTGAGATCAATCAGTTTCATTCCAGTAATTTTTCAGAATTACTAAATCTGTAGTTTTTCCGTTGACAATTTCCTTCGAAATTGTTGCTTTCTTAGACTTTTGTTTCTCATAATAATACGCATCAGTGGCGTTGTCGTAAATGTGAAATTGCTTAATTTTTATTGCGTTGATTTATAAATTCATCGTACTCCGAAAGATGAAAAATTTCAGAGGGAGTGATCTGTGAGGTTCAGTATTTGGAATGAATAATGCACGTACATATACCACACAGTCATAAAAAAAATATGTGAAATAATAAGTGAAAAATTCTGGAAAGACCAACCACAAACTCAAACTGGTTCTTGATACATTCGAATACAACAGTAGCAGCAAACATTCTGAAGTTTGTACGCCTCCAGCATGTACTTCAAAACTGAATAATACGTGTGGGTATACGGCCACTTATCATCAGGTACATATGTCCGAAATGGGAATCTCTGATATCTGATCGCCAACATAGAAATCCCACTATCAAAATGGACCTCGCCATTAAAAATTATATTAGGACAGCTTGAAGCACAAGTAAATCGTAATATCGAAATATAAAACGCCTCCTTCATTCGTCCGGTTCGAAATACCTTTAAAACTTTTTTTCCCGATTTCGCCAGTGCGAGATGAATCTCTGGCACGCTGAAAACATGTAACACGTCTATTGTAAATCTGATATCTAGATACTCTTCGTGGAAATTCAACCACACATGGTTAGTTCCGATTTCTATTTCTAATCATTAGCGGTCTAAATAGACTCGCACTGATTAGAGATTCGCATCGTTTGTGAAGCGCTTTACACAATTTTCATTTGCGAGGAGTTGTGCCTAGTAGACCAGGGTCGAAGCCTTTAAAAATGGTAAAAAGTGAAAAAAAATTATAGTAGAATGAAACCCATTGGAAAAGGAAGAGAATATAACAAAAATGACAGGAAAAATAATTTACGGGTGATCTGAGTTCGGGAAGGGGGAGGGGGTGAGTTTTTAAGGGTAAAAAACGGTTTATCTCGATTGCCGGCAAAACCACAAGTCCTATAGAAAAAAGTAAAATGGCAAAGTTGTAGGTTATAAAAAGATCTACAACTTCTGTATTCACACTTTTTTCACATGACCAAACTTTTTGAAAATGTTACTATAAACGTGATGTGTTTTTGGATGTTTTGGATCGCGAAAAGAAGCCGATTTTGGCAAATGGAGCAAAATTTTGGAAAGGAATTCGGAGGAATGGTGGCGTTCGGAACGACGGTATTTGCGGGAACGCGAAGTCGAGATTCGAAATTAGTCCGTAACGGAGCCTTTTTTTCGATCCTCTCTTACGTTTTCCCGGAAGAACGATAGGATAATGTGACTTTTCGCGAAAATCAACAAAATTCTGACCTTTCACGTATTTCTGTGGCGAATTTTAACGCGGCTCCTTCAAGGCCGACATTTTCGGTCCGAACGAGCGAAGAGAAATGTCAAATCGAATTCGAATTTCGAACAGAATTACTCGAAAATCTTGGAATCGTCTAGAAAAACTACGAGAAATATGAACGAGTACCGATTTCGATCGATCGCTTAACAGGATTGACGATATTCTGAAAATCAGACGGAAATCATCCGAGTACTAAAAATCTTTATTTGGTACATAATCAGAGTTGATTCACGTAGGCAACGTGGCCGAGTGAGCCGAGGGATTGGAAATGTATTGCTCCCGAGCCTCGCGGGGAGACGGGATCGAATCTAGGAGCGTCCGAAATAGCTTTCTCTTGATTTTTTTTCATTTTTACCTAATGAAAAACTTAAAGGAACGTTACTCCCAGTAAACTTATCTTGGGATTTGGATCTTTTTGTTGAGTTACGAAATCTATAATGAATATCCGTTCGATCGGACGGATTTTTGCATTAAAATTACTCAAAATATTCAAACATTAAACAGAAAATTAACGGTCGAAAATGAAAAACCCCTAGCCGTTTGTTTATTCATGCTCAAAATGAAATGACAAAAATTATTGTTCATCCAAATGTTTTTGATTAAGTTTTAAAATAGCTACCAATAAATAAAATATTTTTTTGTTTGAATAAATGAGTTTGATGTTCCAATTCAATTTTCTTTTCATTTCACTTTATACGTAGCGAAGCACGTACCGGGCCGCTAATAATAATAATAATAATATATTTCTCCTTTCATTTGCAGATATTTGTTATTCACAACGAAAACTGCCGAAACACTCTGTGGTTTCAGTTGACGTGAAGACTGCAGTTCATTTTGATTGTCCCGAAGAATTTGGATACTACCCTCATCCAGATGACTGTACCCAGTACTATGTTTGTGTGTTCGGAGGTGCCTTACTTGAATCTTGTACTGGAGGACTCATGTATAGGTAAATACTTATTAACACAGACTACTTCGAATTTGGTATTCACCATCAAATGGATTTTATCTTATTGGAATGTTATTTGTACAGTCAAGAGCTTCAAACGTGTGATTGGCCACGTAACGTAGGTTGCGATGGTGCAGACTTAGCTGCCGCTGTGGCTACAACCCCTTCATCGACCAACTCCAGAACGAAAGAGGAATACACCAGAACAAGATATACTCCACCTCCACCGCCAAAGCCCTCTGCACTTGTAATTTCGAGAGGACAACCTCGGCAACAACAGATATATCACGACGATGAGATCAATTTGAAGGTGAGATATTCAAGCAAAAAGTATCATACCAATGTATTCGACATAAATGAAAGGAAACACAAAATACCCAGTCCGCAAGCTGAGGACGTGCATAGTTATTCCGCAAACCGCAAGGCAATTAAACTTTATCTGAATGTCCGCATCAAATTTATCGAAGCAATTAAGCAGAGTTGATACTCGCAACCCACGACTTCTGACCCAACATGACAATCTTAATTTTTTCGTATTCCTTTAGCAACAACAACTGTATCAAGAATCTGAAGAAGCATTGCCTGAAGCACAAGAAGAGGAGAGTGACCGACAACAAAGATTTTATCGTGGTCAACCATCTACCATTGGACAAGTTCAAAGAGATAGGGATGGCTTGAGACAATCAAATGCCATAGCTGTAAGTCAGATTTTGCAATTTGATACTGCTCGACTAGCTATGTTAAACAGTAAAAGAGATGCCAAGGTCAGATAATTATATAAATATTGTTGGCAGTAGATCTCACTTCGTATTCCTATGATCACATTCGTTTTTTCACAGTATCACACGGGACAGAAGGAGAAAATCGGTGTCATCTCCTTCGGTATTCACCAACCTCAGGAACATCAAAGGTAAGAAGCCGTACGGATATCAAAACGAATCGTAATTTTTTATTTACCTTAGAGACTTGACTCAATACTTGGAGACATTGACGAATAATAAGTTGACAAGGAATAAAAGACAAACTGGTTCCAGGTACGTTATCAGACACGCCCGTACAGAACAAACTTTTAGGACAACCCTAAACACACTACGAATACAGAATATATAAATAATTTCACTTATTATTACACACCAAATTTCTGCATGAAAAAGTGAAAAAATTATTTGATAGTATTATTTTCCATATGAAATTGATTATTCAATACGAAGAAAATTGTTGAAATTTCTATTCTAAACCTTCCGCTTTTTGCAGAAATTATTCCAATGATAGATATTTTCTCGAAAGTAGTGACTAATATTTGCTCTTGTTTAGTTCCATTTTTAGTCCAAATGTTGGATTGCCAACTTCATGGAGTAGTGTCCACACTATCAATAGACCATCATACCCTCCATTTCACATACGCCAACCAACTGGACCTGACTCATCTTACAGAGGATTAACTACACAACGACACCCTTCTAGACAAACTGATTACAATAGCCCTCCTAAAACACACCATCCTTCCAGATATTTAGACGTAAATCAATATAACTCGAATTATTTCACATCAAGTGCACAAAATCCTAGAAGCAATTATTACTACCTCCAAGTAGAACCAAAGAAAACACCACTGAAAGATATCGTTTTCGAGAAACCTGAAAAAATCAAACTCAAATACATCCAACCGACTGGTTTCAAATCCTTCAACCACAGTTACACAGAAGCAATAACAAAAGGCTTCGAAATGCAAAAAAATATTGCGTTGCTCCCCCAAAATTATACGGTGCGTGAACAACAACAGAACGATCAGAACTATTCTAACGTTAAATTGAAAGCAACCCCATTCCATCAAAAAAGTTCGGTTCTACTTTTTCCACAGCCAAATATTCATCAAACCACCGCTGTTACATATGAGATAAGAAACCACGAATTTTCAACGGTGAAGCCAGTAACACAAACAAAAACATATACGCATCCAACTCATTCCTTTGCTTCAGCGACTACTATAAAAAACACGAATATTTTTATCACTGATTCCTCGAGGACTTCCACTTATGAGACATCAACGAAATCGCCTACAGCTCAAACTACTTTCAGAGCTTATTCAAACCATAAATACGAGGACAACACTGAACCTTCAACTATTGTTACAAAAGTGAAGCATTCGAGTAAACTCCCTGTATACCACGAAAACTATGTTGCGAAACAAAAACAAAATCAGAGTTCCCATGAAAGAATTAAATTCGTCGAATCCAACGCGAAAACTCACAATAACACTAAAAAACCTATGAAATATTCCTCGAAATATAAAGAAGAGATACCCGTCGGAAAATTGATAAGAAAACCGGCAAAGCAAGGAAGTCCTGCAGCAATTTCCACAGTCTCCCCAAGACATACCACCACTTTAACACCTTCCCCGTCACATTCCCCAAAAGGTAACCAAAAGTCAACAACTGAACCGCCAACAAGACAGCCAACTAGGTCAAGAACAAGGCAGACATCTACGACCACCTCTGCTAGAGGAAAACACAGACAAATTACAAAAAATAGAAATAACGTGAATAACAACGGAACCAGGTAAATATTGCAGGTATTCAATCCTAAGATACCCAATTTATGAAGAAAGTTATTAATTTTTTCATTAAATTCACTTGAATGGAGAACTATTTTTACGACTTTTCCACCAATGTGCAGTCATAATGCAGGTAACTGACATACTTCTAAGACGACTGATCGAAAAGACCTTTGACTGGTTTCATAAGGTTTCCTGAAATCATATCCTGAGTATAATAGAAATAGCATATTCACAATGAAATACAAATTCTGCGACATATCCATCATTTTCAAGGAACACCAGAAAATTTCCATGGCTCCAATGAAGTATACCAAAATTTTTCCACCAAAACTTATCTAGCTCATCATTGGATATTCACTTGAAGTACCATGGACACCGGGTATACTTCGCAATACTGATAATTTCTTAATTATGTAATCATTTACTGCAATGCATTTTAAGGATTCGATGATTTATTTTCTGAACGTGAATGATATGTGACATGCGATTAAATTTGTACAAATTATAATAAGTTGAATATTCTCAGATTTGAACAAACAACATCAGCCCCAGAACCCATATCTATAACTTCACGTAACTCAGTTACCACGAGTCAATATTCTGCCAGTTCATATGCACCATATGAGCCTGAATATGACGACAAAACTAAGTATGGTAAGAATGCAGAATAAAAATGTACCTTTTGATTTTTTCCAACACATGTTCAATTTATAGAATACAACAGTTACAACGAACCGCAGCCAAGTGTTTCCCCCATCTCCTACAGAAGTAGAACTGCTGCTCCAACATATCATCAAGACGATGTGCAATCCTCCAAAAGGGCTAACGTAATTCAGAACGACTATATTCGAGGTGTTTACCAAGAACAGAATTTGCCAGAGTACCACGATGTGACTTATGATAACGCTGTTAGTACAAAGGTTATTCAGCGCATGTTTAAAATACCTCGAAATTATTATAAATGACTCAATTTCGAATTCTTTTTCAGGAGGAGGACCACAACTCTTATAGGCATTCGAACAGGCAACCTATCAGGTAATTGAACCTCTATATAACATGAAAATCCATCATGAACATTAAAAATATCATTTTTTCAATGAAATATGTGTGAACTTTAGGGAGGACAAAAAGGAGACGAACCTAATTGAGGATCACCCATCAACATCTAAATCTAAAAACAGATATGCTGTATCTCACACTTCCAGTACTAGTAGATATTCAACAAAAAAACCTGTTAAAACACCTACACCAACAATTTCATATAAACAGAGTACAGTTGCATCAAGGTACTAAGATATTGCCTCAAAAATGGTGCATGGGTTGATTGACCACTGCAAGAACCATGTACAAGTTGTAGCTTCTTCGTTGAATCATGTAGATTTATAGCTTCATTCCTGCTTTTCGATTTACTCAATTTAGAAGTCTTTTATGTATTTGCGTAAATCCTGATGTAGTATGTTTATTGTTGAGTAACAGCCAAATTAATTTCTTTTAGAGCATCGTCGAATGCCACAAATGAAAACTCGCAAGTCTATCCCAAGCAGAATCAGTATTTAGCTCCGGGAAAATCCACATTCTATACTCTCCCAACAGCTTCCCTATCCAAAAATACACAAACAGACATTCCAGGTCCAGGCGACTCTATAGAATTTGTTGAACTTGAAGAACCTATCTCAGATTCTTCAGTACAGACTAATCAGCAAACATATCGCTACATCACTAAGAAACCACCATCCAAGTCAACTGACCAAGTCTCGTTCACTGGAACATCAGCTAAACATAACGATAACTTATATTCAAAACACACTATTAATACTTTTTCCTCTTCTTCGACTATTCCTCCTACTATATCTCACAAACTACCAACAACTGAATCTCCAGGAGATGATGTTGCTCTTATCCATCCTACTACTTATTCACCACCAAAGTTTCAATTCAGAACCACCACTCCAAGATTATCAGTTTCCTCGCCTGCTTTTGTAAGACAAAAGACTTCAAATGACTATACTAAAAGTACAACATCAAGAGGCCGGAAACAAACACGTCCTGTTCAATTCAGAGAAAGCACAAGGAATGACCATTCTAGTAGGGCAAGTAGTCCAGTTAGGTTTGTCGAAAAATGTATTCCAATTAATCCCATCTCAATTAATCAAGAACTAACGCCGATTAATGGGAAAACAAATTCTGAGGATGCACTTGATATTTCCACGGAAATGAGTCAACCGAAAATGCCACAAAGATATTATTTCTCACCAAGAAAAAGCACTACCGTCCCCAATTCTTCCCTCAAGGAAGTATCTTCGGAACGTACTATCGAATTCGAAGCCGGAACACTGGTTTCTTCAACAACTCCATTAGTCATTTCGTCACAAAAAACTGATATTGACGACGGACCGATAACTCAAACCTCTATTTCCATTCAGGAACAAAAAGTTCTCGAGAAACTCAACCGGTATAAAAATTCAAGTTTGATAAACCCTGATTTCGTACCGCAGGCTAAAGTTTTCAAAGGCACAGTCGAGGTTCCACCGCTAAAAAGTTTAATATCCGATACAGATACAATTAAAGATGAACCAGACTTACCACCAACTTACAAACTGAAGCCTTTCAAGTTACTCACGAATACTGCACTGAATAAGACAGATTCTTCCTTGATAACCTCAACTCCTAGAATTTCCCGGATAAATCCAGCTTTCAAATTTATGATGAATTCCTTGCGTGGAACCAAAGGACATAATACAAAGTGCAAAGAATCTACTTCCACCCAAATCTGCAGCGATCTTAAGCTGAGGTACTTTCCCTCATGTTTTTGCATGCTATCGTCCTTTTAATCACTTCAAACACTTTATTTCCGATTAATCGAACCTACCACACAGCTTCTTGTTTATATCGGCAACTTGAAACACAACGTTCCTTTGAGACTGGAAGTTGACTTTGGACACTTAAAAACCTAACTCAGCACATACCTTAACACTAGTTTAACGTAGATCTCGAAATAACTCAATTACCTTATTTCATTCCAAATCATAAGTAGGTTAGAGACAGTTAGAGCATGGTAATTTTGAAGCAGCTTAGTTGCACCTGGTTAAGATTTCCTACAACGAATATCTTTCTGACAGAACAATTCTGCATGTTTCAGGACCAACAACAGAGGTAGGGGTTCAGGTCATTACACAGCAGGAAACGCAATCACGAATGACGTAACTGTGAACGCCAATCGAGGTACACCACCATCGTAAGTGACAGCCTGGAATCAATGATAGAACACGATAAATTTTCATTTACTTTCAGACGATCCAGACCAACTCTGAAACCTTCAACTTCAATAGTATCTAAAGCTCAAGAATTCGTCGATATCTACAGATACCCTCCCAGGAGACCTGATCCAATCTACCCTCAACCCCAACCAGATAAAACTGCAGCCAAGTGTCGCAAAGATGTATGCCTTCTTCCAGACTGCAACTGTGGAGGCAAAGATAATCCTGGTGAGTGGCCAACATTCTAATGTCGAATTCGTGACTTAATCATCTTGTTCGTAGGTGAGATACCTCCAGAACAAGTGCCACAAATCGTTCTTCTAACTTTCGACGATTCTGTAAATGACCTGAATAAGGGACTGTACCAAGACCTTTTTGAAAAAGGCAGAGTGAACCCGAATGGCTGTCCCATTTCTGCTACCTTTTACGTCTCCCATGAATGGACTGACTATAGTCAAGTGCAAAACTTGTACTCCGATGGACATGAAATTGCTTCGCATACAATCTCGTAAGTTTATTTATATTTTTTACATAAACAAGAATCCCAATTAGAGGAAATTCAAAGTATCCGTTTAATACCCGAAATGAAAAAGTTTGATACTCTAAACTGGTAATTTTATATCATTTTAATCTGGCATTACAGGGATAGCCAATAGAGAACTTCCTCTGAACTCTTTCCACACGATTTGTAGTAAAAGGGATTCCAAATGGGTGTTGCATATTCTAGGGTGCTAAGTAAAAAACCTTAGGAGTTTACTCACCTTTGAACCTCCGTGAAATCCTCAAATGAAAACCAAGCATCCCGAAAACTCTTTAAAAGATATCATATATGTGGTGTTCAAATGATAACCTCTAATCAATATATATTCCAAGGTCCAAGTGAATGGTATATGCATTTTACAACATTCATGGACAAATAGCGTTCAGAGTAATGATCGAAAGATCGAAGATTTATGAAACTGTCAGGCCTCTGAACTATTCAGTGCAATGTCCCCAAATGAGAACACTGACTTAACCTGATAAATGGATGAAAAACTGTCATCAATGATGACATTCTGATACCTATCTGAAAGATATGACTCAATCACCTAAACAGATTTCCTTCCACGCCATTTTCCGAGAAAACATCCACAAATGTAGCGTGACGAGAAAACATCCACAAATGTAGCGTGACGAACGTCAAAATCTACGTGGACGACAGTGGACGTGGAATAATTTGATAGGAAAATGAAGAGAATTAATCACAGGTCACACAGTAACAAATCAAACTTGAAGTTCTGCTGAAAAGTGCAGTTTGTCGTTTGAAATGGAACCGAAATTTTATGACTGTTCCTTGGGCGCTTCTCCAATCCTATGATGCCAACGAAAACATGGAGGCATGCCTCATAATCATTATTTTCAAACCGCCGGCCCTTATAAAGTCAATTATAAAATTTTCAAAATCCCCCCCGAAATTGATTCCTGGCTACGCCCTTGCGTTCAATGCTCCAAATTTATTGGTGGGGTACTGCCTCATAGGATAAGCCGCCACTGACTATGAAACCTTTTCCTCTCTACACCCTCCTACAAGATCTTAAAAATTTACAAATTTATTTCAGGCACAGTTTCGGAGAGCAGTTCTCACAAAAGAAATGGACGCGTGAAATAGCAGGTCAAAGAGAAATTTTAGCGGCATATGGTGGAGTACACCTCGAGGATATCAGAGGAATGAGAGCTCCTTTCCTTTCCGTAAGCTTTTTGAACATTTCACTCTTAATACAGAACAATAAAGGTTCATGCAGATTGCAGAGACATATATTCACATTCGAGCTGAACAAATGTTGCACTCAGAAATTGCGGGATCTCTCGAAATCATTAATTAATTCTTATACTTCTCTGGAAGACCGACAGGACCGTACTGAGGATACGCCGATGTTTTCTAGGGAACAACCAAATGGATTGTTTGAGTTCTGTTTATAATTTTTTCTCCCAACATTTTTGGAAACGCCCATGATATTTTCATAATTTAGGTTTAGATGTATGCAAATTTTTAAAATTCGAATAAAATAAAATCGGCTTTTCCAGAATCTCCTGAACTACTATGATATTGACTATCATTGTCGACCCGATAAGAAACTCCGCGTTACATGATAACTATTTGAATGAAATAAATAGTTGACACAAATCAAGTAAATGAGTACTGTACTCACTTTGTATACTTTGATGAACTAGATGATTGATACCTACAGCTGGTGATTTCGGTGATGATCACCATGATTTATGGGAGAGGAATTCGGATATTCATACCCTTTTCACATCAGATGATGACGATAGTTTTCCCTTGAGAACTCATTCACAATAATAACACTTTCATGATCTGTGATTATATCCTAACCTAACACAATTGTTGGAGACGACTTGATCCATCAAGATGAAGACGATCTGGCGATGATCAGATGATAAGACGAAATTATGTCTAAAATGATTAATTCGATGACTAGCGAGATATTTCGAGATGCATTTTCTAGAAGAATGAAAATGCTCGCTTCTGGTATACCGTAAAACGATTGCACATTCCTAAGATGGTGAATACTTTAAGTTCACGTACTTGGTACCTGGTTAGGTCGAGTCTATTGCGCACTAATAATCATCCTGGGACGGTCCTCCGAGAAATTCATTCTGATTGATTGACTCTAAGGGTTGAGAATAGTAAAATTTTTTACATTAAAATGTCAACTCCGGGAACATCTTTTTATTACGTGCCTCAATTAAATTTTTTTCAGGTTGGAGGCAACAAGATGTTCAAAATGTTGTATGACTCTAACTTCACCTATGATTCTTCGATGCCAATATATGAAAATAAACCTCCAAGTTGGCCATATACTTTAGATTATAAACTTTTCCACGACTGCATGATACCCCCCTGTCCGACAAGATCCTATCCAGGCGTTTGGGAAGTACCAATGGTGATGTGGCAAGATTTGAATGGAGGAAGGTGCTCGATGGGAGACGCTTGTAGTAACCCAGCTGATGCCGAAGGTGTTCACAAAATGATCATGAAGAACTTCCAGAGGCATTACACCACAAACAGGTACGACACAAATGAAGAATGTGCTCATTTATTGATTGCTTCAATTTGAAGACAACAATCAAAACATTTAGGATGATTGTTGATCATTTCATTCTCGCTGGAAACACGAAAATGCTCTTCAGATGATAAAATCAGGGATTACGTTGAGTGACACATCCAATACATGCTATATATGTATAAAATATCATAATGAAGATTTCTCAAAATTACGCACGCTCCCTTATTCTTTAAAATGATCTCTAGTCAGGTAGACTAATTGCCAGCTAGTAATTCACTTGTCCATAACTAAAGATACTCCTCAAGAGTAATTTCAGTCACGTCAATAGAATTTGTATATCAAAAATAATTCTTTAGACTGCATGAATCATCATCAAATAGGATGATATCGGGGAATATGGTGAACTCTATTCTTTTTACATCTCTTATGTTCTTAATGTCATACCAGGAAACTGTCCTGGTGAAATAGCACTTTTTGTCTTATTATATTGAGATTGTGGTTGGTTAGACTAGATCATCAATATTTTTCATAAATTTAATAACATCCTCTTGGTTGTCACGTTGTGAGGATTAAGAACTGACCTGCCAAGTGTACTGTTTTTAGGCTACCCAGTTCTGGACATTTGTACACTACATGTTCAGCCGTTTCCTTCTCCTATTAAAAGAGACTGCAAATTTCGTCTGCAGAACATTCGGCACAAAAGATTTTTATACCGACCGTGCCCTGTCAGCAGACATACAGGGCAACTCTACAGTTGCAGAAGCTTTTTGGAGTAGGACGGAGATAATGCTACGAATCTTTTTGCTCGTACATATCCTGGTGTCTTACTCCAGAGGGTTGTTTTATTCTACAACTCGCATTACTGGATGCCCACCATGTAGTGGTCTTTCCGAAGCCTACAGAAGGGTTCAGGTCCAAGAGGTGTAACTCTTGATGCAACCAGAATTTCTGCCTGTATAAGGGAGGGGCATATGGAGACCCCTGCAGATTTTGGTCCATATGTGTATCATGGATGAATTGTTGTCTAGTTGATTAACATAGCCCACAGCCCCCTTTAGCGATCACGAATGACCGTCATAAAGGGTTTTTCAAAATCAAAGTACGATTGGCATCTAGTTGTATTAGCATGTCTCACTCAGATCCCAGTTAGGAGCTTGTCATTCAAAGGGATTTTCATTACATCTCGCAGACTGCGTCTCCTTGCGATATAAGGGAGGTAGAATAAGTAGGTATAATCTCTAACACTGATGCTGTAGGAGTTGTGTTGCAGACTTCAATTACAGTAACACAGGCAAGTCGTTGCAATATCCGCAATCGACTGCGTGTGGTGACCTCTTTGGTATTTGTCCACCATACTAAGGATTCATAGGTGACAATAGGTCGTACTTTTTGTCTTGAAAGCAGTGAGCATGACTTTTACTTACATCGGATCATTGTTATCGTTTGATTTGAGTTTTGAAATTTTAAGTTGAATCTATCGTTGCCTTGAGGTGTCTGTTATCTGATACCGGTTTTATTATTTCCTTATCCTCCAAACCCATATTCTACCAATCGCTATTCGCTCCAAAGAGCTTCATTCTTGAGACGTGAATCTAATTTTGTTTGTAGCCGTCATTAAAGTTGACTCCTTTGATTATCAAGAACTGTTTCAATTATTCTTGAATGTATTGCAGGATGATACAACTGATTCCCCAAGATGCAATGAAAAACTCACTTCCTTAATAATACATCCCTGCAATACCTCGGAATTTTCAGTACTAGGAACTAGGACTGTCGAATGTCTTTCTGAAAAAAGAACGTTGGTTATTTCAATCTCCTATGTGAGATGATATCAAGACGAATTATTATAATGAACAGAACAACCGATAGGATCAGAAATTAGAGTTTATTTCTGCCTACGGCACATTGTACCTTTTGTTTCTAATTTTTTTTTATTGTCGATTATGTTCACAACAAGAAATGTACCATTCATATTCGTTATACGGTCACCCAATCAATCATACATTGTTTTCGCATGAAAGCATTGTTGCGTTCTCTTTTCCTTCGCAGATATCGTGAAATATACTTGGACAACGTTAATAAACCTGCCCCGGAATGAATTTAAATAAGCTTGGTTCGTAAAGATGGAAAGCAAGTGAAATCTGCTCGATCTGAAATAGCATTCGCCATCTTAGTAATTTCAATAATGCGTCGAAGAAGTGTTCAACAAAATCCAATGGCGTTATGACCTTGTTATGAAAAAATTATGCAGAAAGATAAGAAAACTAGTGAAACACTTGAACTTGTAGAATTTATAGAAGTTATTGATCAACGAATACAATTTTCTTCATATAACCATAAAATCAAAATAAGAAATTCGAATAGCAGTTGCTATCTATAACAATATCCGAAATAAAAATGTTTTGTCTGTATTCAAATTAAAAATTGTGTGTCTATGTCCAGAGCACCTTTTGGACTCTTCTACCATGCTGCTTGGTTTACACAACCACACCATAAAGAAGGATTCATCAACTTCTTGGATAACATCTTAGCTATGAGAGACGTTTGGGTTATCACCAATTGGCAAGCTGTCCAATGGGTTAGAGATCCGACTCCAACATCCAGATTGGGTTCCTTCAAACCATTCCAATGCGACGTTGCAGTAAGTACATCTCAAGCAAGCTTCTTGTGAATCTTGCCAACCAATTTTACCAGAATTGTTTTTGGCGGGATAATTAAATCTCCGATATTTTGCAACTTTTGCATGAAGGATTTTTTGTGGAATGCCTTCTATTTGACTTTAGAAATATGTTAAAACTGTTGTTTTAGAGTTGTGATATTCTAGAAAATTTCTTTTCTACAATAAAATGTTTCCATTTTTTCTTCAGGATAGACCAAAGCGCTGCAACAATCCTAAAGTTTGCAACCTGTGGCACAAATCTGGCGTGAGATACATGAGAACTTGCCAACCATGCCCTGATATCTATCCATGGACCGGCAATTCAGGAATCCGCAGTAGTAGAATTGACAACGATATAGAAGATTAGGTTTTAAGATTAAATTATTTATATCAACTCCGCACAATTCTAGTGCGAAAAAACTTCCATGTGAATGTAAAGTATGTGTGTTTGTACACTTTTGTTGTTGAGGCGTCTTCCAATTTCGTTATTTTTTTCTGTAAAATACATTCCAAATCTTACGTAACACGTGCCTTAATGAAAATAAATTAATATTCGGAGATTTTCGTTATTTTTTCCGTAAGGTTTTAACATCAAGAAAGGACTCTAAATTATTGAATTCTTTATTTATTTATTTTGATATTCAAATTTCTCCTTGTATTGTGATGTGAACCAGTGACCTTAATGTTAAATAAATTATAATTTATAACAATCTGTATTTTAATGCATATCTCCTACATATCCCCAAAATACCATCTTTCACGATGATCTACTTCTACAGGGTCATTTTTTTTAACCTCACCCAAAATCCCCATCGATTTTTAATGTCACTTTGATCATAAGACCGCAGGGACCATTACAAATGCTTTGAATCAATTGTTACTTCCGCCGTTTACCCACGCTAGAGCTGATTTCTTCAATTTGAAATTACTTTACTTTACTTTACTAAATGGTGGCGATTACCTAAATTAGAATTTTTTTTCCTAGCCCGGGTTTGAACCTGAGGCCCCAATCTCCAGAGTCAAACTCTCTACCACTGAGCCAATCAGAACTACATATATTTAATTCCTGGTATTGTATTAATCGTATAAATCTACTATGACCTTAAACGCCACCTTAGACAATTAATGGTAGTGATTACCTAAATTAGAATTTTTTTCCTAGAAAACCCAAATTTCAATAAACTATACAGGCAAGAAAATTTTCTCTTGGTGCGTACTTTTTGAAACGCACTGTATAAAAATAATTTAAAAATGGAATTTTCTTGGGTTTAGAGCACATTGAACATTAGGTATTCATTATGTTTTAATGAAGGTAATCATCATCATATGTTTCGGCGTATAGTAAGCCTTTTTGGCGCTCTTGTTCCTCGGAGCAGAGTGCTTATCAATTTGCCCAAATGTCTGTAATTTTCGAATTTTTGGCTAAAATGGTCTCAAACGATTTGGTTCGACTCACATGTTGATTTGGTGGATTACAAGGTAATTTTTTTCGAAGAATTCCGGACTATAGGAGGTCTTGGGCTCTATAGTATTAGTACTCTTTATTCCGACAAATTCGATAGTCCGAGACTGCCTTGCAGAACGTTTGTCGGACTACCGGGGGTCCACTGTGCAATAAATAAATGAACCATAGTGAACAGGTTGGAACCTGCCGCGGCACATACAAGCCAACATCCCTTCACTTATTCTTGGAGGATATTCTTGCAAGTATAAGGTGATCATTATGAATACGAAAAAAGCACTGACGTGAAGTCAGTACTCTTTGGCGCGCGTGTTCACGGTGGCTAATTTGAATTGAATGATTCAAAAATTAACAGTGCTGTATCTAAGCTGCCATCAGGATAGAGTAACAAAGTTGGAAAAGAACACAAGTGACTCTCCTTAGTCGCACAAGCTCCTAGAAGATTTGGGAGGGTCAGTATAATCCTAATCATGTTTATAGCACGCGCGCCAAAGCAGATTGACTTTTTACACTTTTTCTTTCATTGTTAAGTCAATCTGCTTTTGCGCGCGTGCTATAAACATGATTAGGATTATACTGACCCTCCCAAATCTTCTAGGAGCTTGTGCGACTAAGGAGAGTCACTTGTGTTCTTTTCCAACTTTGTTACTCTATCCTGATGGCAGCTTAGATACAGCACTGTTAATTTTTGAATCATTCAATTCAAATTAGCCACCGTGAACACGCGCGCCAAAGAGTACTGACTTCACGTCAGTGCTTTTTTTTTTTTTTTCAAGTTCCTTTAACAAATATAGCTATCAATACAGTTTGGCTGTAAGTTTTACCGTAGATCAGAAAAAAATTCGGTTGTGGGTCCTCCGTTAGGGACGAAATTGCATCTTCTCCAAATCCGAACGCATTTTAATATAGATCTACTGAATATAGTTATTTATAAATTCGCCTCAGGGCCACCATACAGACCATTCAAATCGGAAACAACGCTATTTCCCCCAAACTGACTTGTGTCCGTGCACTGAATTGACATGAATATTCTTTTAAAACCTCACAATATCGGCTCATTACTCCCAACATAACCCAAACAACCCAAAACCATTCACTTCTCGTCTGCGCAAGCGCAGTATACTCGTGGCTGCAAGTCCTCCCAAAATTACACACCTCACAAAAAACTCCGATTCTCCACACTAGTGGTTCAGGAGATATCGCTTCTTGAATCCACGCATGCGCAGACCCTCACCAGGGGATTCTATAGCGGAAAAGCACCCGCCATCCCAAAACCCCAATCCTCTCTGACGAAAGCACCACCAGTTATATCACTGATGGTCTGCTCATGCGCATAACGAAAAATGCCCGTAAGGGGTTACATCCATTTCGAAATTAGCCCCAGGGCCACGGTACGGACACTTTAACTCTGAAACAACGCTACAGCCCCCAAACTGACTTGTCCTTGCACTGAATTGCTATGAATATTCTTTTAAAACCTCATAATATCGTCTCAGCACTCCCAACATAACCCATCCAACCCAAAAACAGTCACTTCTCTTCTGCGCATGCGCAATCTACTCGCGGCTAAAAGTCCTCTCAAAATAACACACCTTACAAAAAACTCCGATTCTCCAACACTAGTGGTTCAGGAGATATCACATATTTAATCCACGCATGCGCAGACCCTCAACGAGGGATTCTATAGAGGAATAGCATCCGCCACCCCAAAACCCTAATCCTCCCTGATGAAAACACCACCAGTTAAATCACTGATGGTCTGCTCATGCGCATAACGAAAAATGCCGGTAAGGGGTAACATCAATTTCAAAATTAGCCCCAGGGCCACGGTACGGACACTTTAACTCGGAAACAACGCTACATCCCCCAAACTGACTTGTCCTTGCACTGAATTGCTATGAATATTCTTTCAAAACCTCATAATATCGACTCAGCACTCCCAACATAACCCATCCAACCCAAAAATAGTCACTTCTCTTCTGCGCATGCGCAATCTACTGGCGGCTAAAAGTCCTCTCAAAATAACACACCTTACAAAAAACTCCGATTCTCCAACACTAGTGGTTCGGAAGATATCGCATCTTTAATCTACGCATGCGCAGACCCTCATCAGGGATCTGAATTCTATGGAGGAATAGGATCCGCCACCCCAAAACCCCAATCCTCTCTGACGAAAACTACAGCAGTTAAAGGACTTCTCATCTGCGCATGCGCAATACGGAAAATGCCCGGAAAGGGCAGCATGAACCTCAAAAACATATGTTTCGGCATTAAAAGCAAAGTATTCCGCAAAATAGTAGTAATTTTTTTATTTTTTTCATGTCACGTGATCTTCACGAAATTTTGCAAAAGTGTTTGCTTTGGTCTTTTGCATCTAACTACTGAGTTTCAATTTAATCAGATCAGTATGTTTCGAGTTATCGTGAAAACAAAATTTTCAAATTTTCAAAAAATTTTTTTGCCACTTTAAGGCCGTCCGTTCAACACAAAACTTCGCAGGCATATAAAGGTCATGATTCTACAATCTGATGCCAAATTTCAAAAAGATCGAGTGATCGGTTCCGGAAATATTCATAAAAAACGTTTTTATTAAAAACGGCCTTAACTCCGAAACCGCTCGGTCGATTTCGCCCGTTAACGAACTTGTCCGAGATATTTACGCTACGAAACTACCCTGCAAATTTCAACGCTCTAAGTCGTTTCGTTCGAGAGTTATCGTGCTAACGGCCGGACCGGCCGGCCAGCCGGCCGGCCGGCCGGCCGGCCGGACCGGACGGACAGAATTGAATTTGACCTCGAATTCTTCATCAGGGAGTCGAACCCAATCGTTTGAGACCATTTTCGAAAAAAAATTCGAAAAATACAGACATTGTGACGAAATGATAGCACGCTGTTCCTTGCGGAACACGCGCGCAAAAAAGGAAATGCTTTTACTCTTACCTTTTTCTTCAACTGAAAACCTTATACTTTTATCTTATTCTTACAAGGATATCCTTCAGTTTTATGAATACGGCTCATTGAGTTGGTTTGTGTGGATTTTGGATTTGAATTACTTGGAAAGAAATTCCTGGTTTTGATTTGAAAAATTGCAAGATTAATCGATGGAGAATTCAAATTTAGATCAAGATAAATTGATTTAACACCCTCTGAAATGGGGCGTCTAACTGAATAATTGGAAAAGGTCTAAAGTTGCTTCTAACGAACCACCTGGAAATGACCTGGATCGAGTATATTAACCGTAAGAATTTACATATGTAATCTGACGGTGTGGGGTGATTAAGCGATAGAAAGGAAAAACCATCAAGGAAAGCTCCGTGAGTAGGGAAAAACCTTGATATTTTATCAACATTCGAAATGTAGATATTCTTGATAAGGGAAAGAAATATAGGAACATCGACTACTAGCATGCAAGTACCCACAGATTTTCTCTTGATATGTTTGGGTGAAATGAGTGAGCACGCAGTTAGGTAAAGGAAATCACGAAAGGATAACAAATATTTTATACCACAATGTTGGGAATGTTCTGTCGAAGATAATAATGGAATCGCTTCTTCGTTCATTCAATCTCAACACGCTATGTTTTGACCTTTTATATTATTCATTGCATCACCTTCTCCATTTAATTAACCTTTCTGCAATTTTAACACTCAGTTATCTCCAAAGAACTGCAAATATATCTACGTCATTAATATCCACAAAAATATAATCAAGAGGAACGAAAAAACGGTTGGCATAAAATTTCACGAGATCAATAGGCTATTGACAAAAATTACTTTACTTTGGGATGTTCATAAAATTCGGTAGAAAATTGAAGTAATTTTTATACACATTGCATCCCAGCAACTGGGGAACAAGAGGGATTCTTTTTCTATTAATAATTTTGATTTTTTTTTACAAAAAGTTGATACCATTAATAAACAAAAATGTCGATTATCTCGAAAAATTCTAACTTTTTGTGTGAAACGCTCTATGTAAGCTTGTTTGAAATTAAGTCGTACGAATGAATCTCCATAAAAGTTTATTAAAAATTGGTTCAAGCACTGACGTGAAGTCAGAAGCTTTTGCGCGTATGTTCTATTGTCCATTCTTCTGTATTGGACACCCTTAATCGAATTTACCATGGTAAATTCGATTAAGGGTGTCCAATACAGAAGAATGGACAATAGAACATACGCGCAAAAGCTTCTGACTTCACGTCAGTGCTTGAACCAATTTTTTTTTCGTGATTTTTTTGAAATTTTCTAGGGGTACGGTTCTTAAAATTTTTTTTCTCGTCGTTTTTTTCAAATTTTCTAGGGGTACGGTTCTCACAAAATTTTAAACACGTCTTTATGTTGATTTTCTACTACTAATTACCAAATTTCAATTCGATCGAATATTTATTTTTTGAGTTATCAAGGAAACAATATTCCAGATGGGTATAACTCGGAAACCGTTAGACCGATTTTGCCCAAAATTGAACTCAACTCTCCCTTTCGGATACGCAACCTTCCCTGAAAATTGCAAGTCCCTATCTCCTTTCGTTCGAAAGTTATCGAGGCAACGTTCACCCATCTACTGAACTCACACAAGAATGCTCGAATCTCCAACATTATTTAACCGATCGTATTAAAACTTGAAAATTGTCAGTATAGTTAGGTTATGAAGGTTCTTGCAAAATTTCAGCAATTTCGAATGATTAGTTACTGATTAATAGAACTTTTTTTTTTTATTTTCAAAGATTTATTTAAAATTTTCTACGAATGCTATCCTCACCAAATTTTGCAAACGTTTCCGCATTGGCATTCTACAACTAATAACCATGTTTGAATTCAATCGGTTTAGTATTTTTCGAGTAAATGAGGAACAAAAACCACAAAATTTCATAAAATTTCAGATGGCTATAACTCTGAAACCGTTTGGCCGATTAGGCTCATAATCAAACTGAAATGTCGCGTTGTGGTGTACATCCCAACCTGAAAACTTGAGGCCGCTATCTCTCTCAGTTCTCAAGTTATCGTGACAACAAAAATATTTTTTAATAATTTTTTAATAATTTTGTAGCCATACGATTCGCACAAAATTGCACAAACGTGCTTAGGTTCATATTCTACAACTACTCACCAAGTTTCAATTCGATCGGATTCATATTGGTTGAAAACAAAATTATTACTCGGAAACCACTGGGCCGATTATGCCCATTAACGAACTTGTCCGTCGTATTGGGATGCGCCACCCACCCTGAAAATTTCAAGTCGCTAGCTCTTTTCGTTCTCAAGTTATCGTGGCAACGGCCGGACGGCCGGACGGCCGGACGGACAGAATCAAATTTGACATCGAATTCTTCATTGGGGAGTCGAACTTAATCGTTCGAGACCATTTTCGTCAAAAAATTCGAAAGTTACAGACATTTGGGCAAAACTATAACGCGATGTTCCCCAGAACATACGCGCAAAAATTGCACGAGCCCCTTTGAACCTTTCGTCTGTTTTAAAATCATTATCCTTGTATTCTGTACTATTGTAGTGCAATTGCAATCACATATATGTGATTACAGAAAATAATTAACTCGTGTTGAAATTGAACTCACGATGGATTCACTTTGCACCAGAATAAAACGAGTTTTGAGCGAAAATTCGAGCAAATGTCGAAAAACAAAGTTCTTGCAAAATTTTCTAGATACAATCATATTCATTCTGACACAAATATTCTCTAGTTGACATTAGCAATTAACAACAAACATCAAACACAGTTATGTTCTCAATACATGCACCACAACCTATAATTATAATCTAGGCACTGAAAATAAAAGCGTATTTTCTCCTGGGCCGCACATCAAAAAATAAGAGAGACAGCAGAGCTCTGGACAAATGAGCATACCATTCACCAATCTATAATGAAAGCAAAGGTCTAAATATAAAATTGTAAATTAGCATGAGCTAGTTTTTGAGCTACTGCGATAACCGTTGAATTTCCATTTACAAACTTCACCTAGACCTCTCCTCGCCTCATCATCCTTCTTCATTTCACTCAAACGTTGACGTTACTCCCGTGTTCTATCATTAGCCAAGCCATACTTCATTTCCTGTGGGCTCCACTCAAAATATTTTCCATGAGATTGGAATCGGTAGTTACAACATTCAGTGTTTTTCGTCCCAACCGTACAAGATCTCTACGTATATTCTTTTCCCCTATGTGGTAATGAGCAAGTACTCGGATTTGAGTCTCATGCAATTGACCAATGGGGAGCGAAAACGCCCTGGTTAATACGCAATGCGTAAAAGGAGCCATAAAAGAGAAAATAACGCTTTTAGGAAAGCTAACCACTAATCGAAGATGAAAGGACTAGTAGAGACCAAAGTTTTGGAGCAATCCACAGAGTGTGTATGATTTCATCAAAGTTGAATAGCTACATACCGCGGTTTCATCCTTATTAGGAATCATCAGTGGAGCACAATTCAACGCTGATGAAAACAACACTACGAAGTAACCGGTTTATTTTTATCATATCGAACACGCACAGAAATAATTCCAGATTGACTTTCCTCTCTATACTCTATAACAAAAAATTCCTCTCTTTCATAATTCTTTCCACTACCCCTGCCAGTATAACCCCCTCTACACAGCAGCAAAAGACTCAACTCTTGATTTGAGTCCAGCAATATCATCCTCAGCAGACTTAATTTCAGCATCAACAGCTGCTACATTTTTTTTATGGCATGTTTCTATATGACTCAGCAATCTGTTACGAATATCACTCTTAAATATATCGAATTGAGTGCGGAAGATATTGGATAGGCGCCCGATTAGTTGGTCAGTATCAATATTGAACCTTGCCATGGAGCTTGTAGACAATTCTCCTTGCTGAGCTGAACAATGAAAGCAAGTTATGGATCGGTCCTTGTTAACGATTACAGCCTGAGCTACACAGCTAGGATTGAATGCGCCATTGCAAATATTGCACATAATAGACGATACCACCTTCTTCTTATAATACCTGCATTTATCATCAGTCATTTCAACCACTGACCAGAATACTCAACTATACGAAGACCTAAGTAAGGAATAAATAATTCACAATTGGGAACTTCCAAAACTCTAGTGGCGAGATTCGGCAACTAACCAAGCTAGTAATGAGCCACGTGCTCGAGTTTAATTGTTCAGTATTCGTCAATAAACTTTTGTTTGAAAGAAAAATTCAAGTTGAAATAGTGAATATTATCCTGCCTAATATGTATTCGACCAGAAACGACTATTGTTGTGTGCCTCAATGCAATTCATGGGCGAAAAAAATGCCAAAATGAATAGGTTTGAGTTTTCACTTCTTACCTCCGGAAAACCAAATATAAATATTGGAAATGCGTTAGAAGGATAACTA
Organism: Halyzia sedecimguttata; assembly: GCA_937662695.2. NCBI lineage: Eukaryota > Metazoa > Arthropoda > Insecta > Coleoptera > Coccinellidae > Halyzia > Halyzia sedecimguttata. The sequence goes on along the minus strand of OW569420.2, from coordinate 27,075,160 downwards.
ATAGACCGAAGAGTACTTAACCTGGAACTACATCCAGATAATCTTTATTATACCTCAAACATTACACTTATTGTTAATAATTCTTTTCACATAATATATGTATCATATTTTGAAAAAATCATTTCAATTATTGGTAACTGTTTTACAAAAGCTTTATCTGGTTCAATTTGACACTATATACTCATAAATAAACTAGAACATCATGCACCTGAACTTTAATTAATACATCAGTAATATGTTTACACCTCCTCCGTGCTCCGACTTTACAGAATATACCATACCTTCTATTTTAAGTTTACCATTCTCCACATTAATGGGCCATCAATTTTATGTGGTGCTGAATTAAGGGCACTATTTGTAAACATAAATAACAAATGTCTATAAAACTGGGACCACAATTTGTTTTGTCACACACGATTACATGATCTACATTTAGAACCTCTTCTCCTTCTACAAGGACTCTAGAATTAGAAGTTGAAGCTCCTATGTACTCCAGAAATTCTAATCAACTGAGTCCCTTCTTAATCATTCGCAAATAGTAACTGAAAGAACTTTTAAATATAATGTAAGTTTGACAAACATATATGAATATACTTACTGGTTGTAGTCTTTATATCAATCAAGTGCCATAAAATTAGTTATATAATGATCAATATTTGAATCTATATCACAAAGTAATCCAACAATGATCTCAAGTCAATTATAATTTAAATTTTCCATGAAAACTTCGGTCAAACTTCGTCGACTGACCTGTCCAACACGAGATTGTTTACATTTATTACTAGCGTGGTTAGTTGCCGAATCCCGCCACCAGAGTTTTGGAAGTTCCCAATAAAACCTTCAATCTACAAAATCTTCAAGTTTGCGGAGACCCTAAATATTGATGGAGGAATACCCGAACAGGTGTTGTCAAATTTTGATTGCGAAAAATGATAGGACGAGGTAGCAATACAAATTTGCACACCGCGTAGGAAACATAGGGCGGTCCTTCTGATAGAGCTAATGGCGCCTCTGTGGTATTCATCCGCAGGTACGACATGCAGGCATGCATGATTTATGCTGACCATCAAGACGGAGAATAATTACCCCCGGGAGAATGATAAAGGGAGGAAATTTCGGCTAAAAATAATTCCAGGTGGGGTCTACGAAATTACGTAACAAATGTATTCTTGAAGTCATCACAGTTGCCAGTTTATCCAACAATTTGTTAGAGGCCTGTAGGAAATGACGCAACGGATCGCGTGACCAAATAACATTTGAGTCGACCCAATGCCCCACGGTTTTCTTATCGTTTCAAGATTCCGACCAAGACGTTAATTCTATGCCATATACATGTGCACGATTTAGTATGGCACACGTTGCGCATGCCCTCTGAAAATTTTAATACTCTGCATTGGCACACAATTTAAATTCTCCTTAAAAGAGTGTGTACTTTAATGTGAGCACTTCGCGAAGACAAATATCGTCCGGTAGAAATGAATGCTTTTTATGTGACAGTGTCTATACCGCTTCTTCTAGTGCTTGCCGGTTTCAACCATGCACATGGGCTTACTACTTTCGGCAAGTCGAGCAACAACAACCAGCAGAGCGCACTAATTCCTCCTACTGGTACGATGAAAACCTATTAGACAATATTTCACGATCAGTCATAATGTAAACGAACAACTACAAAGAGACGAAGAAAAATCCGCTTAGTTCGTCTTTGTGAAGCACTCATCTTTCAGCACAACCCATCAATCTCAGACCACTTTGTATACCCACACAAAGATATAATATAAAAAATCATAAATATCCATTATTGTCACTTTCATTCATTATTAAATCCAACGTATTCAACAATAACCATGATTTTTTAGCAAAAATGAACGCCAGAAAGGGTTGATTATCTCAAGATAAACCTGATCCTCAATCTCAACTTATTTTGTTCCTGCAATTCTGAAATCCTTGAATTTTTTGCTTTATTCAAGAACGTAAACAGTCGTCCATTGAATATAATTTCCGAATTTTCGATATGGGTCACTAACGTCCAAAATCACAATTTTATAAAATACACGTTGAAAATTAATTACATCCATGAACGTTGTTTCTTAATTCGAAGATTTACAAATTACAAAAATCAATAATTGGCAAAGATTATTCTGGAATTCAGAAGTATGAAAAAAAAATCTGAAGAGAGAAGTGGTTATATTTCTTTATATATAAACTTTTCCATGTATATAATCTTAAGTGACCATTAAAGGATACTTTGCGAGGTATATTGATTACTAAATGGTTCCTTTCTGGATTTTCTCTCCCAAACTCTGAAAAATATTTATAAAACAAAAAAATTATTATTTTGTAGATTGCTTCTGCGTTAGAAACAAAAGATATTTGTCAGAAGCAATGTAATATGGCCTAACAAAACAACAACGAAACAACATCAACGATAAAACAACTATTTTATAACGTTTCGTAGACTAGATCAGACTCCTTCGTTAACACCAAGCGAAAATCTTCAGAATTATTTTTAGTTATTTTATAGGTATTTTTCAGAGTTTGGGAAAGAAAACCCAGAAAGGAACCACTTAGTTATATATATTCTCACGAGATATAAACATTTATGATTAATGAAAATTGACTGATATGTATAATGCAACAAAATTAATTCTCAGAATTGGTAGATATCGTTGGCATATAATTTATTATTTAACCCGATTATTACGAATACTTCAATAGATCTATCTATTGATATCGAAGTTGATTGTAAACAACCATTATATTTATTGGAACTTCAATGTCATAATCACAATTAACCTAACCTGAATATTCCGACTAATATAATCGGTTCAAAAATCTCAATCTACCTAATTTCTAACTCTCTACAAGAATACATTTCATGTTATTACGAGCAACCCCCAACAATATAATCAGGTTAAATAAAGATATTACAAGGGTACGAAATCGCGTACACAATGGACATGATGATTAGCTTGTCGATGCATTTTCTTTGAAAGATATCACGATATCTCATCAAAATCCCATTAACCATTTTGTTTCCATCATTACTCTACAACAAAAGTTAACTCAGTTCAGATTATAGATTATATATACACCAAGTCAACCTGTTGTATGAAATTGAGCCCAGAGGACAAAAAAAAATATTGAAAAAGAAAGAATGCAGAAATTTCACTGTGGAAATTTTTGGTATGATCGGTATGTATGTATAGCGTGATTGGGCATTGTTTCGCTCAAACGATATTCTGATTCATTATTCAAAAAATAACTATAAATTCAGGCAAATCCTTCTGTAACACCAAGAAATTAATCAGGGGTAAATAACGATTTAGATAAAATGGTTTCTTTCTGGTTTCTCTCCCAAAGTGTAAAAATTAGCTATGAAATAAAAAAATTTAATAATTTGTGACAAATTTCAGAATAACTGTCAACAAAAAATTATGTAGTCTCCGAAACGTTACAGAATAGTTGTTTTATCGTTGATGTTGTTTCGTTACTGTTTGTTAGGCAACATTGTTCTTTATATTGCTTCTGAGAAATATCTAGTGTTTCTAACGCAGAAGCAATTCCAAAATAATACAATTGTTTATTTCATAGACATTTTGGGAGAGAAAAGCCTAGAAACAAACCATTCAATGATGAATTCACCATCAGGTATCTTTTAGTTCGAACACACTAATAAAATCCATCCTACTAGAGTCTAGAACTCTAGTATATTTCAAAGAACTTTTAAGAATAGTTCAGGTAAATCCTCATAAGCCGAACCAAAAAAATTGAGGAATAGCTTTCTGAAATGTCTGCCATTTTAAGACCTTCTACATTAAATTGTCGCTATTCCCTCAAACCTCCAGCTATTATCACATGAATTCATAAAAATTCATCGCATTTTTCAATAATTAACGGATAAGAAGTCTTAAAAATGTAAACACGAATCTCACAATGACTAATCTTATATTGTTTGGAATGAAATATTGAGTCATGCAAAGAATGGTCTGGAAGCTCGATTTCGAAAACGGAATCAAAATCAATGTAATGTTTGGGTGATCTCGCTTATCTTGCAATTCACATATCGGCCAAGTTTCAGTTTGGATTGTATAATGACTGTGAATGAATGACGTTATTAGTTCGGCCACCACCGCACGTCTTTGTCATTAGATATGTCCTTTCTAATGAAAAATACTATCGTTCCTAAAATGATTATATTATGTATTAAATATCCAGGCTTTCTTATTTTTCAGTTCAGAGACCCTGTAAATCACAAGCAAATTGTACAGTCATAAAAGGAACAACCTGCATTGGAGGATCCTGTTTATGTGGTGATAATACTAATCCAGTAAATGGAGCTTGTAAGGCACAAATTAAAGGTTTGTAATTGAAGATATTTCATTAGGTACTTCATATACAAAAAAAAAAATAATTGGCTTGGCTAGGTGGCATAAGCAATTTTCGATGAAGACCGCATACGACCTCATAAAAAGTCTACTTCAGTTAAATCACACGAACTTGGTGGCCAATCGGCATCACGCAGCGTGTGACAAGCATTCAATCGAATTTGCCGTAGGCATTGGCAGTGACTAAACTACCGGTGAGGCAGAAGAGGCAAGGGCCTCTCGACCTCGGAGATATAGCCATCTGAAGTTTTGTTTTCCCACTAAAAATTCTGATCTGATCGATTTGAAACTCGGTAGTTAATGGAAAAATATCGGCTCAAAGAAATATGCTGAATTTCGTGAGGATCGTATGACGATAAAATTAAAAGGAAATTCCCAAAGAAAATGATGTATCTCAAAAACTATCCGTCGGATATCGCTGAAATTTCGCAATAGCCTTCAAAACCTGAGTTTACAGCCAAGTTTTAAATGTAAACTCGATCGGATTCACATTGTTGGAAATAATGGGAAAAAATTATTTGTTTTCCTGGGAGTCAAGCCTCCCTGGGGAAGTTCGGTACCTGGATAGTTGACCACGCTGGCTATAAGGTTGAATATTACCTCAAAATATGAGCACTCTTTACAGAAACTGAACTTGAGATTGATCAAAAAATATATTGGTGAGTTTAAGCTTTTCAGTTCATTTAAATCAGTACATGATCTTCATATAACTCCAAATGTTCCGGACCTTTATACTTCTCGAATAATATTTATAACGATTGCACAGGCTGCACGATCATTTTTGAAATTAAAAATGTTTCCTTCGAAGCACTATGTTTCAGTGTCGTTCGACAAACTTGATCTCTATAGAAAAAGATCGGGAAAAAACCTTAAAACATATTCGATAGTTCAGGCATTCGTGACGGAAAAATGTTTAATCGAAATACATTGATCTTTGAAAGTTCAAATATTATTAGTGCTTTGATACTTACATATGCATATAAATAAATAACTTGTTGAGTTTGTTTTTATTTTATTGATTATTTCACTGCAGATATACAGTCATTTATGTTTATATTTGTACTATAAATAATCTAATTTTATTTTTCAATATTATTTATGTTCAATTTTTGTATTACAATCTGAGAGTTCCGTCATTTGGTGTGTGGCACGAAAAACTGTTTTGTTGATATCAATATGGTATAGACCATATTGATATCATAGGTATAGACCTATACAGGGTGTATCTGAATAACACCGAAAAATGTAAGGGGTGATTCTGTGATGAAAATTAATGTGGGGATTTGGTATATAATTTTTTGAAAAACCTCCTCCCGAAAAAGTTACACCCCTCCGAAGATTAACAAAAAATTGTTTCTTTTTTCTATTTTCCCTGCATATTAAAAGTTTTCCAGAAAGGTTATAGCATGGGTGATGAAGAAAATAAAGCAAAACTTGTAAAATAAACGAACTATAAACAAATAAATTAGGTTAGGGAAAATGCATTGCATTTTTTCTCGTAAATGCTTAAGTTTTCGAAAAAACTTGTAGAGATAAAAAAGTTTGTATTTGAATTGGGCTTTTCAGCCATGTTTTTTCAAAAGGAAAATTTTTATCCAAAAAAAGTTGTGAGAAAAAATATCTTATGGGTTGACTATTTCAACCCCTTCTAAGCATACTTCAAGGTTGGAAAAATTTTAGAATGTGTAGTTTTATTGACAAATAATATTCACCAAGTTTCGTGTCTTAAGCTTAATATACAGTGAAAATAAAAAAGAGAAACATTTTTTTTTGTTAATCTTCGGAGGGGTGTAACTTTTCCGGGAGGAGTATTTTCAAAAAATGTTATACCAAATACCCACCTAAACCTCTTACATTTTACACCCTGTATAATTGATAATGTGTTTGACAATTCAAGAACTGTGAAACCGTTAAATTTTAAAATTCGTGTGACGGTATACAATTGATTTCCTGTGTTAAATTCCGAATATAAGTAGAGCAACTTTTGGAATGATTCCTTCTTGTTACCAATACCGGCTGAAATTCTGTTCTGAAATTGATCGAAATTTATAGTTACCACTTTTGCTGGCTAAAACCCCTATCTTAGTGGCGTATCTCGGCCTGATTTGCATTCGGTACCTCCGTAAAGGTCATCCTGCAGGGTGAAAGGTTATTTCACCGATCAGTAGGGCCATTATTCAGATTTTTCAAACGATTACGGTTCTGTGGCAAGTGCCGTGTTTGCCCCAATCCCCTAACTGTGTGGATTCCAGATCCAGCGTAACGATACCCTTTAGTATCGATTATCAGCAGCACCTCACCCTGGCAAAACCTTTAAATAAATGTTAGTTAGCTTTTTGAATAATTCAGAGGGCAGCTTAAACATGCGCTGGAAGGGAAATGTATGAATTTTGCTATTGGTAATAGGACTCGGAATTCTATTCGAATAATCGACCATTCTAAATTCGAATTTTTTGTAAACAAAAGGCATGTGGGTAATCGATTACCTGTTGAATTAACTATTCGACTATTCAAATATTTGATTATTCAACTATTCTAATTTTCGGTTATTTAAATCTTCGAAAATTCGATTTCGACTTTCGAAAATAGAAATTAATGTCTGTTGTGTATCGCGCAGCGTTCATTTGGCAAACTGTCAACGCTGAACTGCGCATGTCATGGTATGTTTCATTGCTTAATGAAGACGAAGCAACCATTCTCGCCAAGCAAGCCGAGACGAACGCGATAAGGCTTAAGTTTTAGCATTTTTGAATTGTGAAATAAATAGTGTTGGCAGTAAAAGGTGTGCTTTTCTTTTACTCGAAAAGGTTTTAAGATACAGTCCACATCAGTTTACCGAAGGCAGGGGCATTCGCAACAGTAAAAGGTTTCGAATTCCCTGAGCAGCAACAGTTTGGTCCATCGGCCCGATTACGAACAGCTTAAAGTCGGATAGTTGTAGTAACAGAAGAAGAAGTCGTACTACGAGACGAGCAAATGAGAAGAAGTTTGCAGAAGACTTCCTGAACTTCAAACAACGGCAAGAAACGTGGTACCAGCATTGTACCAGTAGTGGTGGACGCCATTTTGGACCAGTCGAAGCCTTCCAGCAGGGAGTACCCCGAGCGAGGCTACAACGAGGCGGCACCGAAGCAGCGTTGAACGAGGCTACACCGAGTACCTGGAGCAAGGCTAGAACGAGAAAGCGGTTACCGGCGCAGTGAGTAATCGAAAGTAAACAAATCGTAAGTCGATTTTGTCCTTATCCCTTGTTAATTGTTATCCCAGAAAGAGTTTAGTATGGAAAATTTAAGGCAATTGAAATTCAAAAGAGCTCAATGCAAGGCGGCATTAACTCGTTTTATCAAATACATGAATGAGCTTACTCTAGATGCTTTAGATGAAAGGCAGGTTTCAGAAGTAGAAATGCGTAAAAATAAGTTAGAAATTTCCTTTGATAAATTTAGTGCGCATCAAACCGAAATTGAATATTTTGAATACACTTCAAAGGGAACAAGTGATGACAGCGAAGACCTTGGCATAGAGGATCCCGAGAGATCAGAATTTGAAGCTAAGTATTACAACATCACCTCACTTGCTAAGCACGCGATCGAAAAGTACCGTGAGCGCAATCAAGTAAATGAAGACCAAAATTCAATGATTAATAAAGACAGTAGCATTAATGAAAGATTCAGTCAGAATAATACGGCAAGGCTACCTATTTTACAATTACCAGTATTTTACGGTTCCATTGATAAATGGCTTGAGTTTCGTGATTTGTTTCAATCATTGGTAGAAAAAAATGAATCCTTGGACAATGTGCAGAAATTTTATTACCTAAAGTCATGCTTAAAAGGTGAAGCCGCAAGCATCATTGAGTCAATTCCGTTGACCAATAGTAATTATACGGTAGCGCTAACCATTTTAAAAGAACGATATGAAAACAAAAGAATTATTGTTGAAAATTATGTGGGTTTGTTATTTCACGCGCAGGGCATGCAAAAGGAAAACGCCGGTGAATTGAGAAATTTATTAGATAAATTCACAAGAGTTTTGAGATCTCTTAGCAGTCTGGGACAGCCCACAGATAAGTGGGACACATTAATGATCTTTTTGTTGACATCAAAGTTCGATCCAAGAACGCGTAGAGATTGGGAAGGTTTCCAAATAGTCGGCGAACTCCCATCTATGGATGAAATGTATGAATTTCTGAAAAATAAATGCGAAATATTAGAAAAATTAAGCTTCAAAACCGATAAACCTGAAAGTCTCCCCAAAGGCAATTGGAGACAAAGAACAGTAAGTGCAAATGTAGTAGGTTCAAATAGCAATTTCGCATGTCACTACTGTAAGGGCGCGCACTCGATATTTAAATGTTCTAAATTCTTAAAATTAGAGGTTTCAGAAAGAAAGGCAGCGATTAGGAACAATAAATTGTGTTTCAATTGTTTCGGCAGACATGAAACCAAAGAATGCGTTAGAGGAGGTTGTAGAGTTTGTAACCAATTTCATAATTCTCTACTGCATAGCGAAATCACAGTCGGGAACATGGCGACAGAGAGCAACGAAGGAACGTCATTCTCGGCTCACGTAAGAGAAGACGCGGCCGACGTAAGGGTAGCGTCAAGAGTCACTGAGTCAAATAATATAACTAGCAACGATATGAATGAAAATTGCGGCGCGTACAGTTGGAATTCAACAGATTGTGCTATGGCCGGCGGCATTAGTGGTAAGTTAGCAATCTTGTCAACAGCTATAGTTTATGTGAAAAATAAGCGCGGAACAGATATTCCCGTCAGAGTTTTATTAGATCCAGGTTCACAGAGTAATTTCATTACGGAAAAAATGGCAAATATGTTGAATTTGAAGAAAATACCGGTTAATGTACGAATCAGTGGCGTAGGTGGTAACTCGGCATCCTTAACCAAATCAAGAGTAAATGTAGAGATATTTTCGAAAGTTAACAAAAAGTACTCTAATAGGTTTTCATGCTTAGTCCTCCCAAAAATAACCGAGCAAATGCCCTATAATAGCTTTGACGCTGGTTTAGTGACAATACCAGATAACATTGAATTGGCAGATAGTAATTTCAACGTAAGCCAAGAAATCGATTTATTGGCAGGAGTAAGTTTGTTTTATGATCTTATTCTTATGGAACAAGTTAAGTTACAAGGGGGTCTGGTATTGCAGAATTCAAAGCTTGGTTGGATTGTAGGCGGTGAATTAAACAAGCATTGTAACGATTCGCGCAAAGTTACTTGCTGTCTAAGCGTGGACGTGATCAGCGAAAATTTAATGAAATTTTGGAAAATTGAAGAATGTTTGCCACAGGACATGAAAGAAGAATTTTGTGAACTGCATTTCAAAACAAATTCTAAAAGGCAAGATGATGGAAAATTCATGGTGAAAATTCCATTCAAGGAAAATGTACCTAAAATAGGAAATTCTAAAGATAATGCCTTACGTCGTTTTATTAACTTAGAAAAACGTTTAAATAAAAATCAATATTTGAAAAGGCAATATGACGACTTTATGAAGGAATACATCGATTTAGGCCACATGGTAGCGGTCAGTTGTGGTAGCATTGACACAATTTCTGATAAAGACTGCTATTTCGTTCCACATCATGCTGTTCTAAAGGACACCAGCGCAACAACTCCTTGTAGAGTGGTTTTTGATTTTTCCGCGAAAACGAGTAAAGGCTTTTCATTAAATGATATTCAACACTCAGGTTCGGTTGTACAGAGTGAGTTGATTGATATTTTGTTAAGATTTAGAATGCCTAAATACGTCATGACCGCAGACATTTCCAAGATGTATCGGCAAATTTGGATTTGTCCTGAAGAAACTAAGTATCAGAGAATCTTTTGGCGCTTCTCGCAAAGGGAGGAAATAAAATGCTATGAATTGCTAACCGTAACCTATGGCATGGCTGCCTCAGCATTTCTGGCTACGCGAGCGTTAAGGCAGGTTGCTTATGACAATGAAGCAATATCTCAAAAGGCCAGCAAATCAATAGCTGATAATTTTTATGTCGACGATTATTTAGCGGGCGCTGATGACAAGTCGGAATTAATAGAGTTACAACGTAATGTTTCGAACATTCTTAAGGGCGCAGGGTTCAAATTGCGCAAGTGGCGGACAAATGACGCAGACGTTCTCAAGCATTTCGACGTGAACTCCGAGATAAAATCGAGCATTTTGGATCTGGGGGAAAATGAGAACAGCAAAACTTTGGGAATTTTATGGGATTCAAAAAGGGACATTTTTCAATTCAGTGCGAGCGGAATACATAATGAGGGAATGATATTCACGAAACGCACTATTTTGTCTATAATAGGACAAATTTTCGATCCTTTAGGGATGTTAGCTCCCTTTACGATAAGGGCTAAATTTTTACTGCAAAATTTATGGAAGGAAAAGCTAGATTGGGATGAACCCGTTTCGCTCATCATCCAAAATGAATGGTGTGTATTTTTAAGGGACTTAAGAAACTTAGAAAATTTATCGATCCCAAGGCAGGCCATTGCAACCTTTTCGGTTGATTATACATTGCATACCTTTGTGGATGCATCTGAAAGGGGTTATGGTGCATGCACCTATATTGTAAGCCAAATTAACAACGAATATTCCAGTAGATTGCTTCTGGCAAAGAGTAAGGTAGCGCCCATAAAACAAGTCACATTACCCCGATTAGAGCTCTGTGCGGCAGTTTTAGGAATAAAGGTGGCTAACTTGGTAAAAAGGGCGATCAGTTTGAAATTTTCGGCGTTATACTTTTGGACAGATTCTCTGGTAACCTACTTTTGGATCCAGGGTTCTCCAGAGCGATGGAAGACTTTCGTGGCAAATAGGGTCTCTGTCATTCAGAACTATTCAAATGTTGCCGATTGGAATCATGTCGGCACAAACGATAATCCCGCGGATTTGATCACACGAGGTCGCACGATAGCCGAAATAAATAACAATAGTTTTTGGTTTAAAGGGCCAAATTGGCTGCAGAAAGGTCCGAAAGAGTATCCGTCGGTAAGGGCTTATGACATACAGCTTGAGGCCATACCAGAACAGAGGGTAACATCTCTGCTGGTAGGCCTGAAGCCGCCATTTGAGATCGTCGAAAGGTATTCAAGTTTGACGAAATTAATATCAGTTACTGCCTACGTCCTAAGATTCATTCATAACACCCGCAATTCAAAAAACAAGATCATGGGTAGCATTAGTGTAAATGAATCAAGAGAAGCTTTGAATAAGCTCATAATTCATGTTCAAGGTAGGGAATTTGACAAAGAGATTAAAGACATCAAAGGTAATAAGACGGTCTGCGCACAAAGTGCCATTGCACATCTCAATCCCTTTCTAGATAGCAAAAATATGCTTCGAGTAGGAGGCCGAATCGCAAGGGGTTTTATGTCATTTGATAAGACCCACCCCATCATACTGCCTAAAAATAATTCACTTACCAAGCTCATAATGAATCTCGAACATCATAGACTTTTACACTGCGGTCCTCAGCAACTATTATATTCAATAAGAGAAAAATACTGGCCTCTAGCCGGAAGAAGTTTAGCAAGAAAAATTACGCATGAGTGTATAATTTGTTTCAAGGCTAAACCAAGAGAGCTGCGTTGTCTTATGGGTGACCTTCCTAGTGAAAGGTTGCAGCAATCATTTCCATTTTTTAACGTAGGTTGTGATTATGCGGGCCCTTTTTTGCTGAAAGATCGAAAAACTAGAAAACCAATATTGACTAAGGCTTGGATTTGTGTTTTCGTTTGCATGTCTACGAAGGCTATTCACATAGAAGTAGTAACGGAACTTTCTACTAAGGCGTTCCTTTCATGCTTCAAGCGATTTATATCGCGAAGGGGCAAGCCTTTTGTAATTTTTTCGGACAATGGAACTCAATTCGTGGGGGCGAAAAACGAATTACAAACCTTCATGAAAAATAATGATGAAATTATAAAAAGGTATTTTTTGAATGAGAACATTAAATGGAAATTCATACCTGCAAGAAGCCCAAATTTCGGTGGCATTTGGGAAGCTGGAGTAAAGTCAATCAAGCATCACGTTAAGCGAGTTGTCGGTACAAATCACTTGCATTATGAAGATTTTAGTACTGTTATGAATCAGATAGAAGCCATACTAAACTCTAGACCACTTACCCCTTTATCGACTGATTCCGAAGATTTCATTCCTTTGTGTCCCGGTCATTTCCTCATAGGACGGTCTCTAACGAGTTTACCTGAGAATAATTACTATCATGTGCCCGATAATCGTCTAAATTGCTATGAACTTCGTCAAAAGATGGTTCAAGTGTTCTGGAAAAAGTGGAGTAAGGAATACATTGGCGAGCTTCAAACTCGACAAAAGTGGAAAACGGACTATGAAAGCCATTTGACAAAGGACGCATTAGTGCTGGTAAAGGATGATAACTTACCTGTGTTGTACTGGCGCACAGCCAGGGTTGTGCAGCTACATCCTGGCATGGACCAGATTACACGGGTTGTATCAGTGCGTTTCAGCGACGGCGCGATATCAAAAAGAGCAGTGAGAAATTTATGTTTGCTCCCCATAAATGATTCTCTAAGGGCATAATTGTTTTTTATATGTATATATATTTTTATTTGTAGTATTAGCAAATGCTTGTAGGACTTTAGGATTATTCTTTCTTTGCATACTTGTAATATATTTTTTTACTTGATTGAAATATGTATTTCAAGGCCGGCGGTATGTTGTGTATCGCGCAGCGTTCATTTGGCAAACTGTCAACGCTGAACTGCGCATGTCATGGTATGTTTCATTGCTTAATGAAGACGAAGCAACCATTCTCGCCAAGCAAGCCGAGACGAACGCGATAAGGCTTAAGTTTTAGCATTTTTGAATTGTGAAATAAATAGTGTTGGCAGTAAAAGGTGTGCTTTTCTTTTACTCGAAAAGGTTTTAAGATACAGTCCACATCAGTTTACCGAAGGCAGGGGCATTCGCAACAGTAAAAGGTTTCGAATTCCCTGAGCAGCAACAATGTCTCTGATTTGATGTAGTTCGTATGCGAGAATATAAACGAACGTAAAAACGACGTGAATCTTCGAAAAATATGTATGTACCACCCCGTATGAACAAGCACGCAAAAACTGACTGACTCATCCATTTCCTTGATGCAAGTGAGAAATTTCAGACGAATTGAGGGATTAGTTTTAGAAAATTTTTCGACTATTCGAATATTCAACTATTCGAAAGATTTATATACAGTGGACCCCCGGTAATCCGGCCCCTGTCTTATCCGGCGACCCTTGTAATCCCACATGCGTATCACTGCCAAAATATGTATTTTGATCGGTAATTTGTCGGATTACAAGGTACTTTTTGCGCGCGTGTTCCGCAAGGAACAGCGTGCTATCATTTCGTCACAATGTCTGTATTTTTCGAATTTTTTTTCGAAAATGGTCTCAAACGATTAGGTTCGACTCCCTGATGAAGAATTCGAGGTCAAATTCAATTCTGTCCGTCCGGTCCGGCCGGCCGGTCCGGCCGTTAGCACGATAACTCTCGAACGGAACGACTTAGAGCGTTGAAATTTGCAGGGTAGTTTTGTAGCGTAAATATCTCGGACAAGTTCGTTAACGGGCGAAATCGACCGAGCGGTTTCGGAGTTAAGGCCGTTTTTAATAAAAACGTTTTTTATGAATATTTCCGGAACCGATCACTCGATCTTTTTGAAATTTGGCATCAGATTGTAGAATCATGACCTTTATATGCCTGCGAAGTTTTGTGTTGAACGGACGGCCCTAAAGTGGCAAAAAAAAATTTTGAAAATTTGAAAATTTTGTTTTCACGATAACTCGAAAAATACTGATCTGATTAAATTGAAACTCAGTAGTTGGATGCAAAAAACCAAAGCAAACACTTTTGCAAAATTTCGTGAAGATCACGTGACATGAAAAAAATAAAAAAATTACTACTATTTTGCGGAATATTTTGCTTTTAATGCCGAAACATATGTTTTTGAGGTTCATGCTGCCCTTTCCGGGCATTTTCCGTATTGCGCATGCGCAGATGAGAAGTCCTTTAACTGCTGTAGTTTTCGTCAGAGAGGATTGGGGTTTTGGGGTGGCGGATGCTATTCCTCCATAGAATTCAGATCCCTGATGAGGGTCTGCGCATGCGTAGATTCAAGATGCGATATCTTCCGAACCACTAGTGTTGGAGAATCGGAGTTTTTTGTAAGGTGTGTTATTTTGAGAGGACTTTTAGCCGCCAGTAGATTGCGCATGCGCAGAAGAGAAGTGACTGTTTTTGGGTTGGATGGATTATGTTGGGAGTGCTGAGTCGATATTATGAGGTTTTAAAAGAATATTCATAGCAATTCAGTGCAAGGACAAGTCAGTTTGGGGGATGTAGCGTTGTTTCCGAGTTAAAGTGTCTGTACCGTGGCCCTGGGGCTAATTTTGAAATTGATGTTACCCCTTACAGGCATTTTTCGTTATGCGCATGAGCAGACCATCAGTGATTTAACTGGTGGTGTTTTCGTCAGAGAGGATTAGGGTTTTGGGGTGGCGGATACTATTCCTCTATAGAATCCCTTGTTGAGGGTCTGCGCATGCGTGGATTAAAGATGTGATATATCCTGAACCACTAGTGTTGGAGAATCGGAGTTTTTTGTAAGGTGTGTTATTTTGAGAGGACTTTTAGCCGCGAGTAGATTGCGCATGCGCAGAAGAGAAGTGACTGTTTTTGGGTTGGATGGGTTATCTTGGGAGTGCTGAGTCGATATTATGAGGTTTTAAAAGAATATTCATAGCAATTCAGTGCAAGGACAAGTCAGTTTGGGGGATGTAGCGTTGTTTCCGAGTTAAAGTGTCCGTACCGTGGCCCTGGGGCTAATTTTGAAATTGATGTTACCGCTTACAGGCATTTTCCGTTATGCGCATGAGCAGATCATCAGTGATTTAACTGGTGGTGTTTTCGTCAGAGAGGAATAGGGTTTTGGGGTGGCGGATGCTATTCCTCCATAGAATCCCCTGTTGAGGGTCTGCGCATGCGTGGATTAAAGATGTGATATCTCCTGAACCACTAGTGTTGGAGAATCGGAGTTTTTTGTAAGGTGTGTTATTTTGAGAGGACTTTCAGCCGCGAGTAGATTGCGCATGCGCAGAAGAGAAGTAACTGTTTTTGGGTTGGATGGGTTATGTTGGGAGTGCTGAGTCGATATTATGAGGTTTTAAAAGAATATTCATAGCAATTCAGTGCAAGGACAAGTCAGTTTGGGGGATGTAGCGTTGTTTCAGAGTTAAAGTGTCCGTACCGTGGCCCTGGGGCTAATTTCGAAATGGATGTAACCCCTTACAGGCATTTTTCGTTATGCGCATGAGCAGACCATCAGTGATTTAACTGGTGGTGCTTTCGTCAGAGAGGATTGGGGTTTTGGGGTGGCGGATGCTTTTCCGCTATAGAATCCCCTGGTGAGGGTCTGCGCATGCGTTGATTCAAGAAGCGATATCTCCTGTACCACTAGTGTTGGAGAATCGGAGTTTTTTGTGAGGTGTGTAATTTTGGGAGGACTTGCAGCCACGAGTATACTGCGCTTGCGCAGACGAGAAGTGAATGATTTTGGGTTGTTTGGGTTATGTTGGGAGTAATGAGCCGATATTGTGAGGTTTTAAAAGAATATTCATGTCAATTCAGTGCACGGACACAAGTCAGTTTGGGGGAAATAGCGTTGTTTCCGATTTGAAATGTCTGTATGGTGGCCCTGAGGCGAATTTATAAATAACTATATTCGGTAGATCTATATTAAAATGCGTTCGGATTTGGAGAAGATGCAATTTCGTCCCTAACGGAGGACCCACAACCGAATTTTTTTCTGATCTACGGTAAAACTAACAGCCAAACTGTATTGATAGCTATATTTGTTAAAGGAACTTGAAAAAAAAAAAAAAAAGCACTGACGTGAAGTCAGTACTCTTTGGCGCGCGTGTTCACGGTGGCTAATTTGAATTGAATGATTCAAAAATTAACAGTGCTGTATCTAAGCTGCCATCAGGATAGAGTAACAAAGTTGGAAAAGAACACAAGTGACTCTCCTTAGTCGCACAAGCTCTTAGAAGATTTGGGAGGGTCAGTATAATCCTAATCATGTTTATAGCACGCGCGCAAAAGCAGATTGACTTAACAATGAAAGAAAAAGTGTAAAAAGTCAATCTGCTTTGGCGCGCGTGCTATAAACATGATTAGGATTATACTGACCCTCCCAAATCTTCTAAGAGCTTGTGCGACTAAGGAGAGTCACTTGTGTTCTTTTCCAACTTTGTTACTCTATCCTGATGGCAGCTTAGATACAGCACTGTTAATTTTTGAATCATTCAATTCAAATTAGCCACCGTGAACACGCGCGCCAAAGAGTACTGACTTCACGTCAGTGCTTTTTTTTTTTTTCAAAGAATTCCAGACTATATAGGGAGTCTTAGGCAGTAATCTATAATCCGACAAATTCGATAGTCTGAAGCTGCCTTGAAAAAGTTTGTCGGACTACCGGGGGTCCACTGTATTCGACTATTCGAATACTTATTATGAAAAAATTCCGGGCCTTCATTCCTTATACAGTGTGGCAAAGCCAAATGAAATAAATTCATTATCTTGGTTACTGTACATATTTATGGAAAATCCAGAAACATGTCAAATTTAAATTTTGAATTTTCATTCCTCTTCGAAAGACAGATAGGTACAGCCCCAATTTGTCAAATAGGGAGTATGGACTTGTGATACATCATCAAGTGATTAGCGAAATGTGGTACAATATCAAAAACTTAAATGTAGCGAAAAAATTATTAATATTAATAAAGTAGATGTTCAAAATGTTCACTGCGAATGCTTTGGCAACATCCTAACCTCAAATAAAAATTTCTTCCAACATTTTTCAACATCTCAGGAGTGATCATTTTATTTTAATCACATCTTGAATGCAAATAAGTTAGTATTATTCTAATAAGATTTGGGAATATTTGAGGGAATATTATAATGAATTTCGGTAATCCCATGATTTTATTTTTTCTATTTGAGTTTTGCAATAAACATGAAAGTGATAACATTTCTGCATACAGAATGACGAGACCTTTGAAACGATGTATCACAAGCCCATTCTTCCTATTTGAAAAATTGGGGGTTTTACCTGTCTTTCGAAGGGAGTTGAAGGTTAGGGTTCGCATTTTTACGAGGAAGAATGACCCAATACCATTATGGCATTTTTTATATTTTTCTTAAACGATTACAGCTCACGTGAGTATTCTGTTTATTCACAATCTGACTGTAGTCAATTTTGAAATTTTGAAAAATTGGCTTTGAGTCAACTTTATTATTATCTATTGTTATAGAATCTTGTTAAAGGAATAGTAGCGATTTTTGTTAACCAGGCACTGGGGATGATGATTGATCGTACTCGAAAAAGTTTTATTTTTTTCGTGTCTTCCAGTATAAATATGACAATATAACAGAGCTGCAGAGGCCATATTTGTTGGAGTTCTTGCACGACAGGCACTAGTTTGATTCTTCACTTCACTAACTTGTCCCAACAGCTCGAATTTTTGCACCAATTTCACAATAGCTAACCGATAAGGAGCTTCACGACGTCCGAGAAAAATTTCAACTATTCAAACTGTTTCAGCAAAATTTTCAGCATTTTGTAGTGCATTTTAACAACTTCGATGCGCTGTTGAAGCACGTTCTATGGCGAAGTTGTGGCGAAGTTGTGGCGAAGTTGTTAGTTATCATCAGTCCAGGGATGATAACCTCTCTCTATTTCTCTCCCTATATTCGAAATGAAACCTATAATTGAAAAACTCTCTACTTTCAGAATATCAATATGCAATTTTTGTTGCATACGCTTGAAGTTATACTTAGTTATCTGTGATATTCAACTCTTGGATGAGTGGTACGAAATGTATGCATTACATTACAACACAAACCTTTCTGAGCACAAATGTCAAAGAATGTCGAAAGATCTCATGCAGCTAAAGTACGAAAAGTTACGCAAAACCATCATCATACTTTTCTATCGATCCCAAAGGAGAAAAAAGTAGGACTGTAATTCACCAACCTGTTGAACGACATAGCTTTCGAAAAAAATCAATAATTCCAACCACCATCTCAACTGTTTGAACACGAAAATCCACCCCTCGAAAAATAAGAAACTATCTTTACATACCGTATGTCAATACCGGTTTTTAGTCATAATTAACACCATATGAAAGACTGAGGAAACTCAACCTTTCATATGTTTATTACTGGGAAAATACGACGTCAAAAAAATATTTCATTCGAATATTATGCCGCTACATCCACGACGGTGACTCTACCATATTATTAAGATGAAATATGGACTTTTAATTCAGATTATTTCAGTACGTTTGAAAAGTACATCGTTATTCGGTTGTAAAAGGAAATTCCCCAGCTATATTTGCAACGCCGAGGAAATAATTTACGTCTATTAAAGTGAGAAATGTATGCAAAATTACAGTTACAGGTATGCGTCAGCTGCATATTTATGACCTTTTTAAATTCTTGTAGACACCATTTTTATGATGTAGTCAACATGCTAAGCTTCAGTAAAAACCTTTTCCGGGATTTCAACCTATCATTCATTACTTTGTCGCATCATTTTATTGTTTACAATTCGGAAGAATTTTACAAGAATAATCTAATAGATCTGATGGTGTTGGATAATAATAATGAATAAAGTTTATTACTGCTCAAAATAATACATTTGTTGTCCTTGTCACAGTAAGTAAAAATGGCTTTTCAAAAATTATAAATTCCACATAACTATTTTTTATTTTATCATTTTTATATAATAAAATGGTTCAAGTCCTGTGGACAGGAGCTTTCTGAAGCTCTTGTTCAAACAGACGAATTATATCTCCGAAAGTATTGGTTTCTCAGAGTTGAGAATTATATCAATGTATTCTTATGATAGAACTGCATCATAAAGGAAATTCAATTCAAATAATAGTTTATCTATAAAGATTAAATGAGCAATCTGAGAAATCAAATTAAAATAGCTGGAATGAATTTGACTCTCTCTTATAGAACAGGATGACATGTACGAGTATGAACACAGATCATATAATAAATCATAGATAGAATAATTATAGCATTCTGTGAAAACATAGAAGTACGATTCATTATTGAAATTTCGAAAAATGATATCTCCGAAAGTATTAGCTTGTTGGAGTTGAAAATGATATCAATGGATTTTTATGGCAAGACTGCATCTTAAAAAAAATTTTTAAATTTGTAAGTTAAAAATAAAACTTTTGTTGTTACTCCGAAACCATCTGGCCTATTTTACCCAATAGCGAACTTAACCGAGATATTTATCTCTCTAACCTACTCTGAAAATTTCAACTGCCTAGCTCATTCCGTTCGAGAATTATTGTAGAAACAAAATTTAAAAATTTTCAAAATTTTTTTTGACACTATACGGTAACCCGATCAATACAAAACTTCACATGCGTCTAAAGGTTATGATTCTACAATTTGATGCTAAATTTCAGATAGATCAAGGGATCGGTTTCGGAAATATTCAAAAATAATGTTTTTACTAAAAACGGCCATAACCCCGAAACCGCTCGATGGATTTTGCTGGCTAACGAACTCGTCCGAGATATTTACGCTCCAAACCTACCCTGCAAATGTCAATCCTCTAACTCCTTTCGTTCGAGAGTTATCGTGTTAACGTACGGACGGCCGGACAGAATCAATCTCGACCACGGATTCTTGATCAGTGAGTCAAACCAAATCGTTTGATACCATTTTCAGCCAAAAATTCGATTACAGATATTTGGGCAAATTGATAAGCACTCTGAATAAGACCGAAAAAATGTCAGAGGTGATTCAGTGATGAAAATGAAGGTGGGTATTTGGTATTAAATTTTTTTTAAATCCTCCTCCGGAAAAGTTGCACCCCTCCAAAGATTAAGAAAACAAATTGCTCCTCTTTTTTATTTTCCCTGTTTATTAAAAGTCTTCGAGAAAGGTTATAGAATGGGTGAGGAAGAAAATAAAGCAAAATTTGTAAAATGTACGAACTATAAACAAATAAATTAGGTTAAGGAAATTCCACCTCAGTGCCTTTTGAAAATGCTTTGCAATTTTTTCTCGTAAAGTTTTCGAAAAAACTTGCAGAGATAAATAAGTTAGTATATGAATTGGGCTTTTCAGCCATGAATTTTAAAAGGAAAATTTGTATCCAAAAAAACTTGTAAGAAAAAATATCTTATGGGTTGACTATTCCAACCCCTTCTAAGCATACTTCAGGGTTGAAATTTCCAAAATGTGTAGTTATATTGACAAATAATATTTAACAATAGTATTTTGGGAGATATAGGGGTTTAAAAAAATTGCAAAATTTGTCGAAAAAATCGATTTCTTTAAACCCCATATCTCCCTAAATATTGAACAGAATTCAATGAAATTTGGGAAAGATAATACGACCAACCTGTTCTTTTGATGTGCCAAATTTAAGCCCGATCCGAAAGCTTTCGAAATTAGAAAAATAGCAAAGACTATCTTTGCTCTTTTTTCGAATTTCGAAAGTTGTCGGACCGGTCTCAAATTTGGCACATCGAAAGAGCAGGTTGGTCGTATCATCTCCTCCAAATTTTATTAAATTCTGTTCAGTATTTCGGGAGATATGGGTGTTTAAAGAAATCGAGTTTTCGGTCGGACAGCGACTCATTTGAATATTTTTGCCCCTCACTTTAGATGGTGCAGGCAACTAAAGATTCAACGAAAAGTATTTTGTGTTGCCTGACCGATGTATTATTAGGCCCCGCCCACTCTTGGAATGCATTCGACCTCGAGCGATTCTTAGCACAGGACTGTATTCAGCCCTAAGACCGCGGAGATGTTTGGAATTATCAGGAGGCGGTTTAGTATATAATAAATATTTGTATTCAGACTTTATCCTTGCCCTGGGAAATTGTAGGAGTCCTTATTGATTCAAAGTTCAAATTGTATTGAATGTTTCAATGAAATAATTTATTTATTCAATATATCGCAATATATCACAAATAACAAGATTTCTAGTAATATTATTATAAACATTTCTACCGGGTATAAACATTATACTCATTATTGTCTTTCCAATCTTTTCTGTATGGCAACTCGTTGATTTCTTGTTTCCACCTTATTTTCAAACCAAGAGAGTTTAGTTTAGTTTATAATTATAAATATGAAATGATGAAGTTCAAAAGCTCCCTAAATCCAAACGCTTCCTCGGCCATAGGGCTGAATGCAGTCCTGTGCTAAGAATCTCCAAGAGTGGGCGGGGCCTGATAATAAATCGGTCAGGCAACACAAAATACTTCGCGTTGAATCATGGTTGCCTGCACCATCTAAATCGGTCAGACAACACAAAATACTTCACGATGAATCTCCAGTTGCCTGCACCATCTAAAGTGAGGAGCAAAAATATTTAAAGGATGATGATTTTTACCACGGAGTCGGACCGAAAAAATCGATTTCTTTAAACCCCCATATCTCCCGAAATATTGAACAGCATTCAATGAAATTTGAAAGAGATAATACGACCAACCTGCTCTTTCGATGTGCCAAATTTAAGCCCGATCCGACAGCTTTCGAAATTAGAAAAATAGCAAAGACTGTCTTTGCTCTTTTTTCGAATTTCGAAAGTTGTCGGACCGGTCTCAAATTTGGTACATCGAAAGAGCAGGTGTGTCGTATTATTTCTCCCAAATTTCATTCATTTCTGTCCATTATTTCGGGAGATATAGGGGTTTAAAAAAATTGCAAAATTTGTCGAAATAATCTATTTCTTTAAACCCCCATATCTCCCTAAATATTGAACAGAATTCAATGAAATTTGGGAAAGATAATACGACCAACCTGCTCTTTTGATGTGCCAAATTTAAGCCCGATCAGAAAGCTTTCGAAATTAGAAAAATAGCAAAGACTATACCTAGTCTTTGCTCTTTATTCGAATTTCGAAAGTTGTCGGACCGGTCTCAAATTTGGCACATCGAAAGAGCAGGTTGGTCGTATCATCTCCTCCAAATTTTATTAAATTCTGTTCAGTATTTCGAGAGATATGGGTGTTTAAAGAACTAAAGATTCAACGAAAAGTATTTTGTGTTGCCTGACCGATGTATTATTAGGCCCCGCCCACTCTTGGAATGCATTCGACCTCGAGCGATTCTTAGCACAGGACTGTATTCAGCTCTATGACCAAGCATGATAATTTTTTTTTCTATTTATAGGACCTAAACATTTATGTATAACCGACACAGAATGTGTGGATAATGCTGACTGCCTGCCACAAAAGGATAAACAGAATAAAACCGATCCAAATGGTGACAAAGTATGTACTTGCCAAGAAGGTTTCGTAGAATTGGGTTTTCAATGTTCAGGTAAATGAACTTTTCAATATGCACACATATTCGACAAACTCGAGAAATATTTTGAACAAATGAATCAGAGAGATCGAAAATATTTCTTATAGGATAAATACAGGGTGCGACAAATCAAACAGTGCAGTTTTGAAAGTCTTTTAAGAAAACACGACGCAACTTACAGAAAAGAGGTTTATTTTATTTTCTCTTTGAGTTCTTCCAAGGTGTGAGGCCGATTTTTAAGAACCTTTTGCTTCAGGTAGTCACACAAAAAGAAGTCGAATAAGCTCAAATCCTGTGAGCGCTCGGGCCACCCTACATCACCCCACAGAGAGACGAGGCGCGTAGGGAACACAGAACACCAATAGGTAGGGAACATCTGTCTGCTCTCTGGATTCGAACATTTATTGCAACTTCATCTTGTGGGGCTACCTGAAGCAAAGGATGTTTAAAAATGGGACTCGCATCTTGTAAAAACTGAAAGAATGAATTAGTTGAGAAATCACCGTCATACTAGTCGAAATGTGTCAAAAAACTTGCGCCGTTTTTTTAATTGACTTCCAACCCTGCACAGTTTGATTTGCCGCACATCACTGTATTATCGAATTTCGTATGTCATTTTACAAACATTTAGGTAGACATACTTACCTATCTACTTCTCTCGTAATATATTCTCTATGATGAAGTGACTTAATCCTATCCCATCTCTTTCAGGATCTAGGACATTATCGATGATTCCGGAAATGGCTCTTCTCAGCCTCTTGTTACTCTACAGAACCTGCGACTACAGTAACCTTTTGAAGGCAGCACTTTAATGTGTTCACCAAAACGAAATCGATAATCTGCACTACTTTCCATGAATGCATCCTTTGATTAGACATGTTATTCGCCAATTACCAGAAACATTTCTATTCATGAATTCATTTTTATTTGTATATTGATATAGTCCTCAGTCTATTTTTCTAGTTTAGGAACTACTATTCATTTCCATGCAAGTTGCAGCTTAAAAAATGGAAAAATTCGTTTGAAAACATTCTGTGCCACATTTATTCCTATTCCGATACAAACTCATTTTTATATTTCCAATATTTTAGCCTGGGCGATCGAAACTATATTTCTACTGCATTTTTACCAATAAATGTTCGTCAATTCGATCATCTACACATTTATCTTTACAGCTTCTTATTGTTGATGGATTTTTTATTAAAGCTCTGGTCTAACATAAAATTTTTTTGTTCTATTGCACCATCACGTTTATGAACAATGAGTCAGCACTATTAGTTTTAGATGTAATATTAAGCACTCAATAAATAGAAAATGATAATACTGAATAAAATTCATTATAATTTTATAATATCTAAACTTATACCCTTATTTATAAATAAAAACTGGAAATATAACTTCAGTATATTTTTTCGACAAGTCCGTTCTTGGAGGACAAATTTGTATTTACTAATAAAGAGTAAAAAATATGCTTTATTATGATGTATCCATGAAAGTAATCATCAGAAAAATAAATCCGTATTCTCTGTGGCTAAATCTGATCATCTTGGATGCTACGAAGTTTGAATTTACGACGAAGATACGTAATTTAGTATTTGTTAACAAGAAAAAGTTGGTTTTTGTTAAGTGAAACAATACTTTCATTGAAAATCTCATGGTTAGTTTGGCTGCTTCTAGGGCAACCCTCGTATATGGATTCAAAATAATACGACTAGGGCCGGTCTTCCCTCCTCCTAATAAAGTGACCAATAGTTATTTGTTGAAATAACCGACTTTCCACTTTCCAATAGCAACTATTTGACGAATACCGCTCTCTAGTTTCTTAGTCGAATAAAGTCCACCTGCCAACAAATACCTATTGATCGCTTTATTGAGAGGTGGAAAGACCGGCCCTAACTTGATCTTGAGAGAACAAAATTTTTACAAATAAAACCTACAGAAATTCTGCAAACATTTTTATTGATTTTCTTAAAAGATCAGAGTAACAAAGTTGCATTTCATTGATGATACAATAAAATAGAATTCCATACCAGCTAATGGTTAAAATATTACAAAATAATATGGAATATTTTATATCATTGCACAAGAATCAAAATTATCTTTAATTATCAATAATGCAAAATATGGTGGAACTTGGATAGGAAATTAATTCAATTTTTGATGGGAGTGATGTACAATTGTCAAAGCTATTTAAAAAAAAATTGGTTAAATTTTATAAATTTTATTTAGTGCAAAAAGTACGACATTTCTGATGAAATAAAGATTTATGTAAAAAAATAAACATAACAGCAAAAGGCATTCATATGAAAGTGGTAATGTGGTACAAACATTGTAATATATGTTTACCAAAATATACAGCTTATAGAAATTGAAAAGCCTTTTCTCACATTTTGATCTATACAATATGCATGACAACTTGATGAAGATGAACCAAAATTACTGTTTTTACAGGAATAAAAAAATACTTTCAATATAAAGACCAATAAAGCATTTTATGCTGCAATTAATACTTAAATATATGTTAAATATCTTATCAAATATCCAACAGTGCAATTTTGCCAAAGAATATATATAAATATGTCTATATGATAGCAAGATGAACATAATATACAGTGATGCTGAAAAGTCGTCCCTCCCATTCTGAAAATCGCCGAAACAGCAAAACTGGAAGATATTTGTGCTCAAGGAACCTAGTTTCAATTTCAGAATTTATCAGGAGTAAGGACTTTAGAAGATGGAGATTAACTCCATGTCCACATATAAACATACCATGCAAATAACATTTCATATTTTAACCAACACAGTATTTTACCCTTTGTCCCATTTCCAAGACATGTTCACTAGTGGACATACATAAATTTTGAAAAGCCGAACCAAAAATTTTCCAGTGAACAAATTCATACCCAATACAAATAAACATACAGAGATGCAACAGAAGTGAGGTGAAATTTTTACCTCTTAGTAGTAGGGAGTCTTCTAAACGCATCATTTTGGAATACAAAAATTGAGCTAAAAGTAGGTAAGATCATCTTAGCTACAAAAGCTGACATCTCTGAAGGTAGTTTATTGGCGATTTGCTTACAGATTTAAATCATTCGAGTTGGTTCATTGCATCTCCAATACCCAGTAGGTGATCAATAAATATAACAAGCAACAAACAGACAACAAATTAATACCTACTATACTAGCACCTCATCCTTATACAAAAAGCCAATTGACGCTGCTTATACCCTCTTATATTTCAGAATAATTGAAGACACAAATAATGAATTTGAGTAATTTTAATGTATTAAGAATCCTTGTCCTGATCAGTCTTTGTTAGCTGTCAACAACATATAAAATATACAAATGGTCAAAATATGAATATAAGAAATTGAACTAATCAAAAGATAAAAAATAAGTTTCACTACAGGACTCGGGATCATTCAATCAAGATAATATCTTGTAATTATTCCTGGAGTTCCAGTCACATACAGAGTTATTCCATAAAAACCTTCCACTATTTTTTTCTCCAGAACTATAATACCGTATAAAACTCTCAAATGTTAAAATTCTTCTACAATTTTATATAGAACAGTTCTAGAGTATAGGGGAAGCTTTCCGTGAAGAGCCCTGCAAGAGTCAACAAAAATTCTCTAAAATATCCTATGTGTTTTTGAGTGACATGTTCACTACAAGTAGTCAGAGTCTTGTATGCCATGTTGAAGAAGAGTGAAATATTTGTACAAATACAATTTTAAATCTAATTTAATCACAAAAGAAATGACATATTACTTTCAAATAGGCAGTGTCAACATATTAATAAGAATGTCCTCCAATGGAAATAAAATTTAGCCTTACATTTCGAGATTTCAACAGAGCAATTGAGAAGCTGCTCGAGATTCAAAATATAACACCATATAATATCATAAACATATCATTAGACTTCAAAAATATAACTTCCTATGGAACCACTTCACACATAATGCACTGAAAATAGCATGATTCTTGAAAATGTAGTTCGAACTAAGCATGAAAATCCAAATGTATTGTTGAAAACAATAACAATAATTGTAGAATGATGTTATGGAAACTCGAAAAATTTTTAAACCGTAGGTTCGAAACTACATCAACAAGAAATGTATGTCGCCAGTTTTGTAACCTGCTCAGTAGACTGCATCTGATTCATTTAATTCGTTTCAAAATACTTAATGCTAAATATAGTATAGAGAGAATATTTAAAGCATGTGAAATCATAACAAAAATAAATTACTAATTGTTAATTCATATCCAAATTAACATACACGCTATTTACATCTAATATGGACGAAATGATATTCTTTCACAATTATTGTTAACCAATAAAAAGATCACTTTAATGAAACAAATATCGCAAAATTACTATAGTTGTCTCTTAGTTTGCCTATTAGCAGTAATTTGATTTTCTCCCAAATGCTTTCTTAAACGTAAAGCATCTAAACGTATGTTGCCATGGAATTTTTAATCGCACCTGCTGAACCTGCATTGGATCCTGAATGTTTCATATTACTGGGCACATACTGACCAATGAAAGATCCATCTTCTGTGAAACGACCTAGAACATATGATTATGTTTTTTTTGTTATTATTGTTTAAAGGGGGTTTCCCGTATATACTTGCAAATACATTGTATATTGTATAGTAAATAAATAAATAAATAAATAAATAAATAAATAATAACACAAGGATAGTTACAATTGAGTTTTAATTTGATTTTTCCTTTGTTAGGAGAGGTAATTGTGATACTATCCTCGTATGTTACTTCTCAAGAAAAACACCACCATCAAAAACATTGTTACTAAGAAATATTTGAAAATTGAGTGTTGAGCATATGTTATACTATACTATACAACAAGTAATGAGAGTATATACTAAATAGTACTGACAGTAAAAATGTTTTCAAATGGTGCAAAACAACCAACCAACCAACCAAATTCTGCATAATGGCATGATCAAATGAAAAAAAAAAAAGGTTATACTCTTACAGGTTTAAACTAGGGTGGCAAAACCTTGTGATGATGTCTCCCCTTGGCCTCGTTTTCGGCCATATTGGCCTATAAATGAACCGTCTTCATTCATACCCTCTACGGAAACAAAAATAAAAAAAGTATTCATGAATTACACAAAAAAACCCAAATAAAATATAATTCGTAAATGGTTAAATAAAAAATACTCTCGCAATGAACAATGACATGAAAGGACAATAAAGAACATGAAATGTTACCTGTGTCTCCGTCTCCATATTCTGCCATGGAATCTGTATCACTTTCAGGGCCTACTTTGGGTTCACTACTCATAGAAGCTCTACCATGAGACTTATTGTCGAGTCTACAATAGAAATTAGTGTTAGAAAAAACCATTATCAACAGTATTAACAACACTATTGATGAAAAGTGACTTATACTAACGGTTGTGAATATTCATGGAATCCTCCTTCATCTGGGTAGTCATGCCTTCCATTAGCTTGTTCCCTTTCATGTACAGCATATTTGCCTCCCCGATTTCTCTTGATGATACAAACAATGATGAACAGAATCAGAAGGAAGGAAATAGCCAACATCATTCCTATGAACCATCCAGCAGTCGCAACATTCTCTTTTGGAACAATCACGATACCATTGGCATCGTAAGTATTAACTTCTTGTACATCACTGGGTATATTGAAGTTGCCATCGACAGATACAACAACAAATTCGTATACTTCTCCACTTTCCAAACCTATTGCAATTAGAAATGTTGGTCAAACTTCATCAATTACTCTTTTATTCCGTGCTTGAGTTTAAAGTTGGTACTCAGATTAGAGTATCGATTTTAAGATTCATGAAAAATTTCATGTCAGTAGTAACACTACAAGCGGAAAAATTGTTTTTAGGACAATTTCAATATCTAGGAAACTCATCTTCAGAATTCGCTGAAATATCAGCCTTATAACAAACAAAACTTGACGTTTTTGATTTAATATTTTCAGTCGCTACTTTATCTTTAGGAAGTATTTTATTGATCATTAAATGAACGTGCGCGCTAAAGCTCCTTTTCTTTTAAGTAAACTTACTACTTCTTACAATGACATAAAATTTTCCGAGTATAGTTTGGGATTGTTATGAAATACGCCTACAATTTAACAAAGGCTAAAAATATAGTTAGCTAACCTGCAACAACTTGAAAATCTTCATTTATCTCAGGAGGAGTTTGCCTGTAAGTAGTTTCACCCTTCTTCTTATACTTGACATAAAAATGAGATCCTGGAATACCAGATTCGCTAGGCAACCAGTGCACTTTGACCGAGGAAGTAAGACCATCTTTAATAGTTTCCCATTCGAAGGTCGGTTTTGCGGGTTCATATGAACCCAAAGGTTCGGTTGAACGTTCAATGAAAAGTTTCTCCGATTCTCCTACAGTTGTAGTGGCAGCAATAAATATTCTATATTTAGTGCCAGCCTTCAAACCGGCCAGTTTTGCACGTTTAATATTAGGATCGGTGATCTGTGAATTCCTTGGGATTGCTCCATCTACTTTCATGTTTGGTTTAATTGTAGCATAATAGATGTTATAGCCAGTTAAAATACCATTTGGTCTTTCTGGTTTCTCCCACCGTAGCATGAATGCAGATGATCCTAGGGGATAAGCTTCCAGAAAGTCCATTTGTCCAGGTACACCTTCTGGTGTCTTGAACCTCAATATAGTACTGGGTGGCCCATTGTATTTACCATTAAATACATACACGCATGCATAATTCTGAGTGAAAGGGACAAAGTTGTTGATCAAAGCTTTACCAGCGTCTCCTTGTAATTGTATTTCGTTCTTCATCGGAGATGCATCACTCCAAGTCTTGATTTTGTACCCTTTGAAATGTCCATGCACAGATTCAGGATCTACTGGATTCCAACTCAACAAAGCCGTAGTTGGACCTTCAACCTGTAGAACGGTGAAGTTGGTTGGTGCTTGTTCTGGTTCACTTTCACCGGAGAACCCAATCACTTCTTTTGGTGATACATCAGCCTCCCCAAGTTCATTCATCGCAATCACCTTGATTCTATATCTTTGGAATGAAGGTTGGTTATCCACAACAAATCGATCTTGTTTCCAATCGTACACATCGACTACACTGTAATTTTGTCCGGGAATATCTCTTTTCCAGAAAACTTTGTACTGGAACTTTGGTGCGTTATGCTCAATTTCAGGCATCCTCTGTAAAAGTTACCAATCAACCAATATACCATATAAATCAGATGTAACTTACAGTCCACGTGATGACCAAGTTGTTGGGTTTTTCGCCTTCGCCCTTCACATTGTCGGGGTTTTTATGAGGTACTTCAGCAGGTGTCGTACATACATCTGAATGCGAAGATGGCTGGGATTTGCCGATTTTATTTTGTGCAATTACTCGGAATGTATAGTTGGCCCAAGGGCTCAGAGGAACCTAGGAAAAGATGAAAATCAAGTTTCTATCAAAGAATTTATTATTTTATCTTGCGTCTTCTGTAAGAACCCAGATCCGGCAAAATTATGAAATTTCCTCGAAACTGGCTTCCACACACAAATAATTGACATGAGGTGGTAATATGGAACATGAGAGAAAATTCCGTATTTGTAAAAATTCAAAATATTATTGAATACTCACATTGTAACTCATTTCGGCAGCTGGAACTTCGTCAAATATATCCTCCCAAGTATCAGGGGTGAAACTGGTGTTGAACTGAATGATGTAATGTAGAATTGGGGTCCTATTGTCACCCATTGAAATCCAATCTATAGTGGCGTCTTTAGCATTACATTTTAAATTCCTCAGTTCAGGGGGATTTGGTACAGCTGTATGAAGAAAAGTGTTTAGAGAAATACCTAATTTATCCTCAAAAAAAAAAAAAATACCTTGAACTGTCAACTGTGCCTTAGCAGAGGCTTCGTCCAAATCTGTTTTAGCTTTGCAAGTGTAAGTACCAGAATCGAGTTCGATCGTTTTTGTGATAGTCAATGAATAGTCAGATGACTTGACAAATCTCGCTTCCCCATCGAAATCAATGGGTTCGTCATTCTTCAACCAAATAATTTCCAATTGGAGCGAATCATCTGCTACAGCGTTACACCTGAAGGTGGCAGATGTTCCTGCTTCTACTTCATAATCCTCCGGACCATCAGTTATGTAAGTGTGAGCTGTAAAATTCCAATCGAATTAATGAGTGATTTCAAAAAATTTTTTGAAACACTTCTTCGGGGTACACGTTACCATAACATGCAGATATTACAAATGATGTGGTATATATTTCTATACACAGGGCGAGTCTTGTTTCTATTTTGTAGCTTTGACATGGTTTTTCCGAATTGAATGAATGTTATTATTTATTATGTTGTGCTGGGCAGACGAAACCCGCCCCTTCACTGCGACCAAGCGGTCTATTGTTGCACACCTGTAGTATGTAATCTATACTTCACCCACAAGCTCAAGTCTCTTGATGAGGGATATGATTCTGGTGGGTGAGAACCAGAGTCAACCAGTTCCCTCAGTGTCAGTTTGTGGACTCCTAGTTCCTCCAATCTGATCCTGTCCGCAGCGGGGCAGTCACACATGATGTGTTCGATAGACTTGTCGTCCTCCAGGCAAAGTCTGCCCTCGGAGTCTTCAGTCAACCCCAGTGTATTGAGGTGTTTCCTGAGGCCACAATGGCCCGTGTATACAGCTGTAAGGATTCTCAGGTCCACCCTAGAGAATTTGAGCCATTTTCTGGCTATTTCAGCTGATGGGCCAGTAATTGTTGAGCGAGCATGTCTGTGTCCAGGTATGCTGCTCCAGATTTCTTGGACCTTTTGGTCCAACCATCTGTTGTTTTCCTTCGCCGCTGCTCTGAGAGAGATACCGCAGGCCGGTTCAGGTCCAATGAGCCCCATGGAAGCTCCCCGTGCCGCCAATGAGTCCGCCGTCTCATTACCCTTTATGCCCGAGTGGCCCGGGACCCACAAGAACTGCAGCGCCCTCCAAGTTCAGCGAGTGTGGTCCGGCAATCCTGCACAAGCAGGGATTTGCAGTTGTATGAAGTCAAGGCCTTCAAGGCAGCTTGGCTATCCGATAGGATCTTGATTGATCCGTGAGCCCAACCTTTCTCAAGTATGAGCTTCGCACAGTGATCAATGGCGAGAATTTCTGCTTGAAAGACAGTCGCAAAACTACCCAGGCTGATGGATTCACCCCTTGCAATTCTGCAACCGCTGACTCCCGCTCCCACCCCTTGGGTGGTAGCGAAGCCATCTGTGAACCAGCAGGGACCCTCGAGCAGTCGGGTCTCAGAGACGGCCCAGTCGTCTCTGCTGGGAAAAACGACTAGGTAGGGCCACTCTGTGTAGGTTTAAGATACGTCCGATCGCATGCCCATTATCTCATTGGCCTCCAATTCAGCCTGCAGAGAACTAGGCACGTAGCCGATCGCATCTGGCTCATTGTGAGCCGTATGCAGAAGTCTGTATGTCGTCATCCAGGCCACGCTCCTGATCACCAGGTGAAGAGGGGCGAGGTCCATTAGGCGTTCCATGGCTGCGGTGGGGGTGGAGCGAAAAGCCCCTGTCATCATCAAGCACGCAGATCTCTGAATTTTTGCAAGCTTCAGCTGAGATTGCACTTTTACAGTACACTCCCACCAAGCAATGCTGCCGTAAGTGATTTGTGGTCTCACCACCATCACGTACAACCAGTGGAGCTGTTTCGGAGCCAGTCCCCACCTCTTTCCACAAGTCAGCTGGCACGCCCAGAGAGAGTGCCTAGCCTTATGGATCACCCTATCCAGGTGTGAGTTCCAGTTCAGTGAATGAATGTTTGTGTGAAGTATTCTATTCCACATATTCTTCAATTATAATTTTTTTCCTACTTGCACTGGTTTCCCAGTTATAGACTCGCGGAATCATAAAACTAAATGAAATCAGCATGAAGAAAGCTATTGAAGTTCATCTTGAGTCATTTCAAGAATATTCTTTGGAAAATTAAATTATTCTTCATCATTTCTTCTTAAACGCTCCGTTTTCGAATCGACCTGTAAGCCACGTTACCGTACCTTTCCCCCGTTCACCATCAAATCAAAGTCATAGATAATTTCTATGCAGGAGTGTATCAGCACATTGTGAAATCTGTACAAGTTTTAACTTTTTACTTGAGCCGAATCTGGAAAAGTGGTAAAAGAAATGTGTTTTATTTGAAGAGAGGAATCTATGGTTCAAGTTAATGTACAGCTTGATTCACTATGTATATAAGATGAAACTCCTGGCTCTGACTTGGTTATGGAACTCCAAAGGCAGAGAATGTTCCATTTTCGACTCACTTTTTCTATCATTCAGATAATAACTTATATGTTGTTCAAAAATCATCTATGACCAATACACATAATGTGTTTGGCTAAAAAAATTAATTACTGCACCATTTAAGCGATTTACATCTGGAGTTTTTCAGTAATTAAAATTTTTTTCAAATTAAATACTGGGACACTGGGAATTAAATACTGGGACATTATCATTTGTAATATCTACAAGCGTCGTCAAGTTTACTCTTTCATATCATGAGCAAATCAGAAATTTGCTGTTTTTCAAGATGAATCTTGAATAGGAACAAGGTTTTGTTATCAAGTAGGGTTATTTGTGATTATGTTGGTGTTAGAGCTTTAAAAACTCTTCACAGCAAAAAGCATGCAAGCGAAGCATTAAAGAATTACGAAATTTGTTCTTGGTCGAGACGGATAATGGCGACCACATTTCTAAAAATTGTGTTACCCTTTATATCAAGTTTAGCACTTGCGCTAGCATTTCCAAATTTGTTTTCTGCAAAACATATGTAATCTCCACCGTCGTCAAACTGTAAAGCAGATATTTGTAAATTTCCATTTTCGTGAGTGGTGTAACGTCCTCCCGTCAATTCTTTCCCGTTATGAATCCATTTAATGATTGGTTTCGGAGCACCCAATACTCGACATGTTATGTTTATATTTTGACTATCTACCGCTTGCATATTACTTGGGGCCTCGGTAATCTCTGGTGCCAAAGCTGAAAAGTTTCTTCATCAATATAAATTCTACTTCAAAATTACCACAATACTCACCCAAAACGTTGACATACACATCTTTGTAAACATAACCCAGAGAGTTGGTGGCATTGCAACCATAATTCGCAGTATCTTTCTTTTCCAAGTTGGAGAGTATAATCCTGTTAGCGGTAATGCTCCTTCTTGGGTTTGGAGGTGCCATATCCAATGGTTTACCGTTATAAATCCATTTAATCTCCGGCTCAGGAGAACCAGAAGCCTCACATCTGAACTCAACAGTCTCACCTTCAGCTGCATTCACTCGTTCAGGTTCATAGGTGAAATATGGAGCAGCTGGAAGTTTTAAAACAATTTTTACTACTTGAGGAGAAAAAATGAGAACTCGCTTTGAATGAACCATGGGTACAACATTGCACGAATGCAAAAATAATAATAATATTCAGGATGTCCTCGAAATATTAAAAAGTAAAACTCAGCATTGTATAACGTGTACTGGTGAAACTACATCTGTCAAATTTGGAAGTTGAAGTAATTGATAATGGGCTAAACATCATGGAAAGTCTTAAGTGCTCTGTTAGAGCAAAGCTACATGATTTTTGGGAACAAAACCAGCGATGTAAGGAATAAAAAATGATCTTGTATTTTAAGCGAATTCGAGAATAGTTTTTAATTCTTTTTCCAGGAAGCAATAAAAGGCAGAATAAATGATTCTCATATAACTAACAAAAACAAATTAGCCGCATACTGAGTGGTAGACTCGTCCCATGATAATGCATTAGAACAAATAGACAAGATGAAAAAACATACAGATCTCAGCCGATAAGCCAGGTGCGCACTTCAATGGAAACTCCTGTACTTATTTATATACCATGTATAAAATTGTACTCACAAATAACCTGCAGATTTATTGAATATGATTTTGCTTCTCCAACACCATTACTGACTTCACACGTGTAAGCACCAGCATCATCAAAATCGACAATGTTAATTATAAGGGATTTTCCATAATTTCCTTGCGTTATCCTCTCAGAAGACTGTAAAAGATTCCCATTTTTCCGCCAAACCGTTTGTGGCAACGGCCTAAAATAAAAAATCAATAGATAAGAACTAGAAAAAAAAACTAGGAATTCGTAATATAACTTACGTTCCACCAAATATACAGAACAATTCTGCTCTTTTTCCTCTAAGGGCAACTTCTTGTTTCTTAGTAACATATTGTAAAACAGGCTCATGCTTATTCAGAGCTGCCGAAGCTGTTGATGATACAATGTCAAGAAGCACTCGATTTCCATATTTATATTCGAATTTTGTTGGTGAGGTGGCAGCACAAGCATACATGAAATTGTCAGTGCTATCTGGCTTGGTCAAATTGGAAAACCATAAGTTTCCCTCTGGATCTAACGTCATTCTAGAACTATTTATGGTTTTGAATCCACCATTTGTGTACAGAATAATCCAGTGGACTACTGGTTTGGGCCAACCATCAGGTGGGTGACATTCCAATTTGAATGGTTTGCCTTCCTCTCCACTAAGAGATACAGGTGCTTGTACTTTGAAGGAATTCAGCTCGGCTTTACGCATAAATACAGAATTGGAAGTAGCAATTCCATATTCGTTCTTAGCAAAGCATTGATATTGACCAAGATCTACATCTTGTGGTTTCGCTATAGATAGGGTACCTCTACCAGGTTGTTGGGAAATTCTGTCGTCGTAAGCTTGCCACTCAAAGGGTTTACCGTTTTTCACCCATGAGTAACTGGAAGAAACCACAACCTTTTTAGTCTTTTGTCAAAGTTTAATAACATCATTGGGAATCACATAATTGAATACCTAACAATATTTGAGGGTCTTCCCCATATTTTCTATAGAATTTTTCCACATCAAACAATTTTTGAAAATATTAACGTATTATTATTGATGGTACTTAAACTTTTCAGAATAGAACAATTTTTTTACCATATTTACCGATATTCTTTATAATTTCTATCTTCAATGTTGTAATCAAAGAATAAAGTGAAGCTTTACGGCAACAGGAAGTAAAACTCAACTCAAGCTATTCCACAAAAAATCGCTTATACATATAAAAGTGTCAAAAGAACTGAGATATTTTCAAGAAATTCCAAATGAAAGAAATATGTTAAGTAAAGCTTAACCCTTGAAACTATTCGAGTTTTATGTCATTATTTTCACTGACTGTATTTTATTAAATAAGGTACTCACGTGGGAGCAGGTTCACCGGTTGCTTCACACTCTATATAGAAGGGTTTATCATTTTCACCGTCCTTCTCCACGTGGAACATCACTTCATCAGTAGGGGGCTGTTTTATAATATATGGAGGAGAAGGGACTGAAAAGCAATTGGTTAACATGATAGAGCAAACATAAAAGTGTCGATTTTTTTATTTTGATTTTCCCATATTCTAAAAATAGGCGATTGGAATCTTTCAACATTTACAAAACTTAACTCAATGAAAAATCATTGAGTTAATATGGATTTGCATCAAGTAAAAGCCACAAGCATTAAATTTTTTATTTACAAAACTTAATTCTCATATCAAGACATATTCAACTTTCGAATCTTCATTGAAGAAAGATATAAATACAAAATTAAACACAATATGAACATCAAAATACATGGTCTCGATCCTCAGAAAAGGAGTGTATACTGTAGGAATTCGATCAAGATTAAAGGCTTCATTAATAAAGCGGCAAAAAATTACCAATACCACACCATGCATAACAATTAGTCAGAATGACAATAAGAACTTGATGGGACGTCAGAAGTCAATTTATTATTCCCATTGGGTTACTGTACCTGTTAGGTGAAATGCATACAAAACAATGTTTATTCTTTTTAGCAAATGAATACAATTTTATTTTTAATTTGTAGAAATATTGAAACAGAACAATAATCAAAGATATGAAGATTATTTTGAATCATTCAAAAAAAATCATCTACATTTTCATCTAAATTCAAGATATTATCGAGGTCATGGTTATAGATGTGGAAATCATCAACACAGTTTTCAAATGTTTGCAAAAAAGAAACATAACCAATTTTGGCAGAAACTTATCTTATCAATTTCTTTGAAACATAAGAGCTCTTATCTGCAGTTGGATAAAACAAACCAAATAAAAAACAACATTACTCATTATAATGATTCAAATTGCTGTAATTGATAAGAAAAAATGAGAAATGAACCAAGATATGGTATCTTGGGTTTGAATGAACTCCACATAAGAATTGGGGAAAACATGTTTAATTTTGCAACAAAACCCCATTCTGTTACTATTTACAAAGTTAAAATCAGAAAAATGTTCAAAATTCTTACTTTCTCTTCCTGTTGAAAAACTGATAGTAGATATCAAAGCACAATAAATTAGAAGTCTGGTCATGGTTGTGTTATGTCAAGTTCCTGAAAGAATACTTAGAAATAGTGATATGAGATTAACTAAAAGATCAAAAAATAATCCAATGAATACTGAAAAATGATCGGATTATTTTTAAAGCTTTGAACAAAAAAAATATCTTAAGAAATCTCTATGATTTTATCACACCTGTAATGGTGAATTTAACAGTTGATTACTTTAATTCAAGTAAACAAAAATATCACCTCTACAAAGCCTTATTGAGATTCTTGACCTCAAGTAAATGAAATGTAAGGCAAAAATTCAATATTTGAATTTGCATTGGATATTTTCAATTCACACATGCATAGTTCCAACAGGAATGAGCTTACAGATTGAATCGCAAGTCATGAAGCACATCTGGTAACTATATTACGAAATTTCTATTAGAAGTAGGTAAAATCACATTATCGCCATGTAAAAACCTAAGACAAACTAACAACTTGAGTAATGATGTCCTTAGAAGTAGGTAGATAATGAAGTCAAATTTAAAATTGAGTATGACATCATTCAAGATTCATGAGATTCAATTCAACACCAGCTCCGATTGACGAAAAGTGTTGATTATGTTTATACAAATTTCATCGCAGTCAATCAATGCATTTGCGTCTATAAAAATAATTGTTTATTCAACTAATTCTGAAAATCTGAAGAGTTATCTGATTGTATGAAAATGAAAGGTGATGAATAATTCAACTCAGCTCCATAGATGAACACCAAAAATTCGCATAATTGTATTTTTTTAAATCAATCTTTCTATTGCAAGTGATAAACATTATGAAAGGGTCAAGCTTTGGCCTAGATGATACAATCAAGCAAACTAAAATAGGTAACTGTCATAGTAATTATTGACGATGCTATAGAAATTGATAATTCCCCCGTATTGCACATAAGGTAAAGGATTCATGATAATATTATTAGGATATCACGCCAATTATCAGATAAGTAGACTCACCAAATATTTACAAAATGTTTATCTGTCCATTACCTAAACCTAATCGTTATTCACTAGCACTCGAACACTACCTAATACGAACAGAAAGGTGCGGTCTCGGAACAGAACTGTGGTTTCGTACTAACTTCTATGAAAATAAGATTCACAAAATGAATGTAGATACCTCAATGAATAATCCTTTACCAAGTATTCTCATATGTAGTAATTAAATAGACACCACCAGTTCACCAAAGTGAGTCATTTTTGTTTCATTTAGAATAAAGTGCAAAAGAGTAAAAGACAGACAGAGAAATAGAACTTTTGGTAGGCGTGGTAGAACATTACAGTTCTGCAGGCTGCGCCACCTGCTATTGAAATCTACAACCAGAAATAGAACTTCCCCACGATACGAAGAAAACATTTTTCATGTTTTCCTTGTATCATGGAATTGCCTTTAGTTGCAGTTTCTAAAAATAGAGGGCCCCATCGATCTATTGATTGATTTCTCTGAACATGAATAATAAATATATGTATATTATATAGAAATTTCAAAGGAATCGCCGAGATTTATTCATTTATTAGTTCCATTTAAATGAAAAATATTGGGAAGAACCCAAAAGAATGTTTAATGTTTCAATTTTACTTTAACATATTACACTACCCGCCCAGACATAGGTTCAATTTACTGACAAAGGTTTGCAGGTGCTTATCTCAGTGTGTTTTATAAAATGCCTCCAGAATAGAATTAGAGCTGATGTACTTTTAATGGTCAATTTTCTCTGTGATGAATAGTACAGAGGTGACAAATTCTAATTCTTTCACCAAGTACCTAGCATAACAGAATCTCAATCAGTTGAATCCTCTACTTATGTGTGAAAAC
Source organism: Halyzia sedecimguttata (assembly GCA_937662695.2). Taxonomy (NCBI): domain Eukaryota; kingdom Metazoa; phylum Arthropoda; class Insecta; order Coleoptera; family Coccinellidae; genus Halyzia; species Halyzia sedecimguttata. The sequence continues at coordinate 27,036,138 of OW569420.2, read as the reverse complement.
TGTTTCAGTAATAATGAATTGAAATGAAATCCTAGAAATCAAGATTGACGGGAGATTGAATATGTTCAAGGTATTTGATCGTTTCTACTAAATTAAGAAACTAAAGAAAAGGTGGGAAAATGAATCATGTGTCACCACCTATCTAAAGTAGCTGTGACGATTAACCGTTTCAGATATTTCATTGTGATACCTCTATCTATCAAGTACGAAGTTGAATGGACTCAACTTTGGTCCGTGTACCTACCACCAGCTAGTGAAGTCTCCCGCCGTTATCGAAAATTTTCTTTTTCCATTTTTGTAGATGTCAAAAGAAGAGTGTACGAGAGGAAATCAGTTTTGATAACCTTATACCGATGAACCTGTAAAATCACAATAGGGTCAAATACTGTAGGACAAAACTTGACTCGAAATTTTCGAACGCGATGGTGGTAGAACTGTTTGTTGTTTGAGTGTGCGTAGTATATACGTAAAGGCACGGTATGTTGAGATAGGGAGATGGCGTGTGTAATTTTCTAATTTTTAATTATCAGTTTTTTCCGCGAAATGTGTATTTACTTTTGTTAATTATGCAAGTAGGTGTTAGCTTTAGGGGAAGTTTTGTTTCAAGTTGATTTCGAGTGATGTGTACCCTCACGTTGCATTCTCCCGCGGGTGCTGAACCTGTTTCATACTCTTGGCCTTTGACTTCAGGACGAGGAAATGTAAGTTAATTTTATCAAATTATACTACAATGTGCAAAAATAAACCTGATTCATCGGATATATACTTTATACATGTCATTTTGGAGGCAATTCCCACGGATATCGCTCTGAAAATTGCATTTCAGCAATTGGTATTCCTAACTTTAAGTCTTTGATATGCATTCCTTGAATGGAATATGCAGTTCTCGGAACGGTTTCTCTATTCAGCAGTCATCAAAATGCATATTTGATTCCTGTTTCCAGGAATAATTAATGTCATCTCCCAACAATAGAACAAAATTCTCGATTAAATGTTTCTCATGATCAAAATGGGATTTATGAAGGTTTTTCACAAATTTCCCTTGATCAAGAAACATTCTGCATAAACATGAGTATTTCCATTACTGCATCAATATGATATTCAATTTCCATTACTGCATTAATATGATATTCAATTTCATAACCTATCGTGAAAAAATATCTCTCAAATATTTAATTTTGAGGTTAATTTCGTTTATGACTTTTTTCATCACACTACAAATTTATGTTGAACTCTGTGGTATTTACTATAACTTAGTAATTAAACAGGTTATTCAACTGCCCATTTATGTGAAGAAAACATACAGGTGTTGTCTATGAATTTTATTAATGGAAACAAAGAAATGACAAAACCTAGTGTTCTCAAGGATTATTTACCTACCTCTGCTAACATTCAAACGTAATAGATAAGTCTCTTCCCGAATTTGATTGGAATTATTTCATTTAAATGATCTTGATAAATAATATTTCCTTGATTAATGATGTTCAGAGTTCATTGATCCATCAGCTGGAACTTACATGTGAATGCAATAGGAGGTTGATAAAAACAATTTTTGTTTGATAAATCTAGTATCGAGAATTTCTCGCCATTTCTAATGAGTTATATTCCTGAAGAGTGTCAATATACAGTCATTTCTTTGTGTTACAGTGGATTTTTGGTTGAACCATCAAAATTGATTGAGGAATTTATGAGTTAACCATAGGGTTGCCAACCGTCCTTTATTTCAAAGGACAGTCCTTTATTTTAAAACTATGTCCTTTGAACTTTTGAAAGGCCTCCGTACCCAAGTCGTTGATGTCCTTTGAAATTTTGAAAGGCCCCCGTACCCATGTCGTTGATGTCCTTTATTTCAATAGCTTAGAGTTGGCAACCCTAGTTAACCAAATATAGGTGAAATTCACTTTTAGTCGATGGGTTTCCACCTGTTGTACAGAGGGTATTCAAATCATATATGTATACCTATAAATATTGATGTTGCAATTATTGTTTGGTTTCCCAGTTCAAAATTATTGGAACTATAAATCTTGATTCATTTTGTAACAAAAAGCAACATATTTTAGGTCACCAAATAATCGAATTATATTATTATTCACATTGGATATTATGAAAGTATCATGATGTGGCGCAAAGAGTCCATTACATTTTTTGACTTAAATTATTTTGTTCATCACAGTAGATTGATTTGCTAATCTTATTTATTGTAGGATAAACATGATGGTGCACTTGAAATTGTCGAAACAATACGCTGGGTATGTGAGGATTTGCCACAACTTAAACTGCCATTGGAAAATAATATATTATGCGACTATGATACTAGGGACTATGAAAGTATGAAGAATCTCTGTGACCGGTTTAATAAGGCAATTGATAGTCTCGTCGCCTTGGTGAGTATCTTATACATCCCCTTATGCAGATTTTCATGTGCATTTTCTTTTAGCAAACATATATTTTATCTTATTTTTTCCATAGGAGAAGGGTACATCACTGCCAGCTCAAAGACTAACGTATCCTTCCCGTGGGCTATTACGCCATATTCTTCAGCAAACATACAATGCTGCGGTTACAGATCCAGAAAAACTTAACCAATATGAACCCTTCTCTCCAGAAGTGTATGGCGAAACTTCTTATGACTTAGTTTGCCAAATGATTGATCAAATTGAGATAACTCCAGATGATGTGTTCATTGACTTAGGTTCTGGGGTTGGACAGGTTGTCCTTCAGATGGCAGCTGCCACCCCTTGTAAAATTTGCTTTGGTGTCGAGAGAGCCGAGGTGCCTAGCCGTTATGCAGATTCTATGAATAGAAACTTTAGAACCTGGATGAGGTGGTACGGAAAGAAGTATGGGGAGTATAAGTTAATCAGAGGTGATTTCTTGACTGAAGAGCACCGTGAGAAAATAAATCAAGCCAGCATTGTGTTCGTAAATAACTTCGCCTTTGGACCTACCGTTGATCATCAGCTCAAAGAGAGATTTGCAGACTTGAAGGATGGAGCTCGTATTGTATCATCAAAGAGCTTCTGTCCCTTGAATTTCCGTATAACTGACAGAAACTTGAGTGATATTGGTACCATTATGCATGTATCTGAGATGACACCTATGAAAGGTTCTGTCTCATGGACTGGTAAACCAGTATCTTATTATTTACATGTAATTGATAGAACAAAACTAGAACGTTACTTCCAGCGTCTGAAAAAGCCCCAATTGAAGGTAGGTCATATTGAACTCAATTTGGAAAATTATTGCTAATGGAACATATTTCTCAGAATGGTGAGGATGAAAATTCAAATAGTAGAAGCTCCAGAGATAGAGCTAAGAGGGATTTAACCAAACAAATGCCTCCTGACTCATCCTCTGATTCTGATTTTGATGATCAAGACAGCAACTATGGACCAACTACACGTAAAGCTTGGTCAGATTACTGTTCAAACAAAGGAAAGAGTAGTCAATCTGAAGATGATAGCAAGGTGAGTATGATAAACTGTAAAGTGGCATTGCAGTCCTTCAACATTCCTCTTCTTCAGAGCCAAACCAAGAGACAACCGAAAAAGTTGAGAAGGAAAGCATCTAGAGCAAATACCAAGTCATTGCAAGAAAAACAAAATGTCCAACAGAAGGCTGTTTCAAAACCAAGACGTGGAAGAATGAAGAAAGCCAAGACCAAGAAGGCTCTGAAGATTAATGGTTTGGATCTACTTCATAGCCAAACCCTACTCAGCACTTCCCCTCAAGGTAAGACAATGTTCTTGTAATTATCTTGAATGGAAAAATTATTTGATTGTTTTCAGCAATAGGTAAGAAATTACCTCCTGCTCCGGGCTGCGTGGATCAACAGTTAACTGCCCTTAGCACAGAACTGGTGCATAATGAACTAGATATACCTCCAGAACCAGAGAGCACTCCATACAGTCTTCAGATTTTACTTGATATGTTCAGAGATCAATATGCTTCTATGATAAACCAAATGAAACAACCAAGCTACAAGAAATCCATTGAAGTAAATATAAAACAAGAAAAAGATATCAATCAGAAGTTGCAGAATCGAGCTGCACAGCTGGAGAAACAAATAAAAGTTTTGATTGACGACAGTGTCGCATTGCTCAAGGCTAGAATGAATGAGCTGGGTATTAATGCTAGTTCACCTGTGGATCTTCTTGCAAAAGCCAAAGAAATTGTATGTCGTCACAAAGAATTACAAGCTAAAGCAAGCAAACTGCAGGTTCAGGTTGCAAATCTGGAACAAGAACAAGGTAACCATGTTGTACAAAGGCAACAAGAAATAGTGAAAAAATATTCAGGACAAGAAGGAGTGGCCCATGATTTATCTCCGAATGTTGCTCATGAATATATTCTTCGAGAAATTTCTGCTACCTTAGCACATCGGAAAAAGTTGCACAATCAAGTCTCTAAGTTGGAAGGTGATATTGGTAATCTGGAAAAATCTGCTGAGGATAGAAAACAAGCCCAAATAATGGCTGCAAGACAGCAACCAGTTCCTTTAAAAGTCTCTAGAAAATCTAGGGATTACAGGGCACGTTCTCAAGATTGGCCAGATGTTCCAGATATAGCAAAAATTGAAGAACAGAATCCAGAAATATTAGCACAAAAGATATTAGAAACCGGTCGCAAAATCGAAGCAAGCAAAATGTCTACAAATAAGGTGGTACATGTCGCCAACCATGGTCGCACCTCTTCATTTAACAGGGGTGTTCTGAGAAATAACATGCCAGCTCCATCTCATGCATCAAAGCGATTGAAGACTTCTCATAATATTGGAACTACTTCAACTTCCAACAATAAACCACATTGTAAGAATAATGAGCCGTTGAAAATTCAAAACTTCGAAGATCGCCTAAAAAGTATTATTACTTCAGTTTTGAATGAAGATCATCAGACTAGAACTAAAGCACAATCACAACCTTCGGTGACTCATCAATCGCAACAAAGCTTCTCCACCTCTACAGTGTTCCCTCCTACTCCGCCCAATTACACCCCACACCATTATAATGGATATACAAATATTTGTGTGCCCAAACAGGAAGAGAATACTAAATATAGTAGTAATGCGATGAAGTCTACAATGCGACCAACAAATGATGATCATCGCAATTATCCCCACCAAGAAGGTTTAGCCGGAATGATGGAGTGTTACAAGGAAGAAACCCCGAAAAGTTCGCCGCAGGTTGCAAAGTCCGCAAGTAGTGAACAACCAGATTATACACAAGTATCACCTGCGAAGTTAGCATTGAGGAGACATCTTTCCCAGGAGAAACTGCAGGCTCAACATCAATCATTCACTCAGTCTGACAGTATGATGGCTACAAGGACAATAGGAGATTTAATGTCTGGGGAAATTGAGAGGACATTAGAGATTTCCAATCAGTCTATCATCAACGCAGCTGTAGATATGAGCGATATCCAAGGGACGACAACATTATCTTCCAGGTCGGTTGTGAATGTCAATTTACCACCGAGACCTGAAAGGGTGAACGTAAAAGCCCCTAATAATGAGGTGAGCCAAACCAAAGAATCTGAGCCTATGAGGCAGGTGTACAGTCCTATTTCAAGACCATCATCTGCTGAAGGCTTGGAAGGACTAGCATATGTTCATTCCTATAATAAAGTCAATACACATAACATGCAAAATTATAATGCTCCACAGCCATCAACATCTCCCAGACCAGTGCAATATTCCCCAAGAACAACAGTGTTGTATCCACCCCCGACACAATCAAGACCAAATTCGGCTACATATCCTACAGATTATACCCCCGCAACCAGGACAGATATGAAACCGTACCAAGAACCCTACTTCAACGATGTCAAACCACCCATCATTTTAGAAACTGAAAATACTTTTGTAGCTGAAGGATTGGCCGCAAGTTTGCAGGCGAGAGTATTGAATGGATCGCAGATCAAAGAAGAAGCTGATCCATATGATAGAAGAAATTTTACTCCTTCTGTACCTTTGTATCAAGAGAATGTTAAGAGTGAGAATGCTTCGAATGATTGTCAGTACAAACGCGAGTCTCCCCTAATCCAGAATTCTGTTAGAAGTAGCCAAAAAAGAGCAGAATATAATGAAACCCAAATTGTCAACGAAAAACCACCCGAAGTACGTCCTAATACTACTGTATCAGCAGAACAAACGGCAGAAAGAACAAGAAAGTGTGCTGATGAAGGTGAGTTTTAAACCATTTCTCACTGTCAGCATTACATTTGGTTCATTTTACCATAATTGATCGCCTGTAGAAACTGATTGATTTGATTTGCTCAACACAACAAAACTTTTAGTCTCAGTTCAAAAGTTATGGGTTTTCCAGAGATCCGAAATATATCCTTCTCCAACTCGCTTTTTCCACCTTGATAAAAATGTTTATACAGTGTGTCCGAGGTAAGAATGGAATATCATTAAGATCAAGTAAATGGTAAGAGATATGCGGTCTGTTAATTCGGAGAAAAAGGGTATTTTTTTTACACCGAACATGCTCTTTAAGAATGTTCCAAAATTCCTGGTAGTTCCGGAAAATTCCGCAATTTTGCGAAATCGTTTCATTCAGTGCTCAGAGCCGTACTCGGGAAACATTTTAAATGATAGTTAAAACAAGTTACGAACCTATTCGGTCGATTACAAGAGTAATATCATCTAATTCTGAATTAAAAATGACTTTAGATTCTGTCATAAAAATAACAGGGCGGTATAAATAAAAAATTGAGATGATGATATGACCTCTCGCGAACGAAACGTCGGATTACAAAAATATCCAATATTAAATTTTTAAAGAAACTTATAAGTGAATACACAACCTGTTTATTTCATTGACCAGCAAAAGGACCCAATCTAGTCTATTGACCGGCCAAAATTTTTACACTTGGCCAAAGTTCTGGCAAAGCTATTGTCGCATCCCTATATTTACACTGTGAAATTTCAAAGATTGGCGGCTCAAATAAATTTAATGAGGGGAAAGTGAGGACATTTTTCGACCTTTGGGTGTCCATGACTTTACAGGTGGTCCTTATGTTAACATGTATCCGTTTTCATATTTTCACGTATCTCCTTTTATACTCCTGATTTTAATCGACTCTGCAAAATTTTTCTGTCATTCTGATGTCTGTAATGGATATTATTGATGAATATGTTCATTTCAATTGAGAAAAATACAAATCATATCAGTAAACTTACTAGTCGCAGAGTTAACGAACTGTAATTTGCAAAAAAATTGAATGCTGTATTTTATAAGTAATTGGAAAGGACAATATTTATCGATAAAAAAATGAACAAATATCAATCCCCAGATCTGAGCTAACTAGTCTTATATAAAAGCAAATCGCTTAATGAATAAATCCAACTGTCACGGACCAGTTTGTAATCAGAGCATCAAGTGATTGAAGGGATTTGATGATATTTGTAGCTTAAATTTTGTTCTTTTCTATTATTCAATTCCATTGCTACGTGCAATGTTTTACCCTAAGCTGTATATTATATTTGAATTTGATTTATTCTATTTTGCCAAAGTTATTCCACTTATTCAATGGATATAAAAATTGTCGATAATATACCAAAAATAAATTTATATGTTTAGTGAAATTGTGTTTAGTTTTTTTGACTTCTTACTTTTCTGGCACTTCAAAATTATATTTTTGTTCTACATTTTACTCTTTCTGATTTACTTGTTTTCTTCTTTATAGGTCACTTTTCCTAACATAGTTAGGAAAAAATTCTTCCTGCAAAATTCATTTTCTTATTGCTTGAAACAAATATGTTTTGACTCTCTATCCAGGTTCGAGATTATCTCTGATTCAGAGGAGACTTCAATTTTCGACTTATTATGTCCTCAAATTATAAACGCAATTAATTGAAAATAGGTGCATTTTCATGAGCATAATATACTTGGCTTTTTTTGCCCAAATGTCTGTAACTTTCAAATTTTTTTATTGGGGATTGTCAGTTAGCTAAACCATAAAAATTGCCTAAAAATTGTCTACTTGTTTTAACTTATTGTAACTTGATATGTTATATTTGTGACCAGATGTTAGAAAAATTGTGGATTTAACTTTGAGGTTTCAGGTTTTTCTATGATATATACTTGTTCTAGTTGACCTTATGTATGGATTCATTGAAACCATCTTGTTTATTGTTTGTTCTTCATATCAATGAAGTATAGTGAAGATATTTTATGATAGAAAAGTCAAAACATTAAATTTGTTCTTCTCTCTTTATTCTTCAGTAGATCACCCCAGTTGAACGTAGATTATTAATTGTACTAATCAATTCCAATGTTATCATGTCTAATTCGATTTTAGCGGATGTTGAAATAGAAGAAGAAGCCGAAGAATCAAAATGGCAAGATAGAATCAGCTCTGGATTTGACCGTTTGGTAGCATTTGCTTCAACAGAGCTGGATAAGAGAAGGAGATCAACAGAAGGCAACGATAGTTGTAACACATCTCCAGACTCTGGAATCGGACATAGTGGTGACCTAACAACTGTTGTTCAACCAGCACCAACCAAACAGGTTATAAAAATGAACACAAATCCTAAACCAACATTATTTAAAATGCCAATAAGCAAAGCATATCATTTGGAGAGTCCACCGATTGGTGATAATAATTCTGAGGAAATTGGCCCTCCAAGAACGCCCTCTCCGTCATCCCCCCCAAGTGTGCCCATATCTTTCAGCCCCGATCAAAGTTTTGTGGCAGAAAACAATGTACCACGTTTAAATCCGGCCCTAATGAAATACCAACGTCATACAGAAGATAGAAAGCACAGGCATGACCAACACTACAAGAAGAAATTTTACTACAGAGAACAATGGAGACATGAATGGCAGAGAAATTCAGAACCGGTTAGAGATAAATTCCGTCCAAAAGGAAAAGATTGGGACTGGAATAGAGACCAAAACAATTACCATCTGGATGACTGGCACAACGACTCGTATTCATGGCGTCATTAAATAGCGTAGAGGATGAAGCATTGGAATGAAATAGACAGGGGATGACTACAAAAATTCATGATTCTTCAAATTTTTTTAGTTTTCCCCACCACCACTATCAAAGTGTTCATGGTAAGGTACAAAGGTTCAATTTCAAATCCTGTGTGAAACTGTCAAATATTGGGATACTGAAATACCAATAGAGCTTTTTCACTTTTTTAGCAAATTTTTTAGCTTCACACCACTTTTTAATGAGCAGTCAACTTGCTGATTGTGTCTGTTATGTGATAAAAAAATCATTATTGTTATTCATAATTTGTCTTTATAGATTTGGAGTTGACATTGTTTTTCTTTGTTTGTGGTCTCTGGAAGTAACAAAACTTTTTCTGACGTAATATACCACACTGTTGTCATATATTTTATTTATAATTTATTTTACCATGGAATTTATGAAGTTTGAATGCTTTTGCATGATACGTTATTTATTTATTTATGAAGTTATTCCATTTCCACCAAGACCTCAGTGCTCTAGTTATATTGTATGTATTTGTGAATACATTTCAGTATCTCCCTTTTAATGTATGATTAACTTGTTTTATGTTTAATTTTTTTCAAGTTTCACACACGGTCTTGAAGTTTGTTTTATACAGTTCAGGTTTGAACTAGTGATGTAGCTGAAAAACATGGAATCTAATAAATTTATGAGCATTTTCCAGAAAATTGATAAACAAGCTTTCTCTTACTATTTAGCGAATATAGGAAATTGTGTTTTAACTGAAAATATCCCCTTATCAATTAAAATTTTGAATAGAAATCCACGTCATCTCCTTGAAGCTACTGTAGCAATCTTTATTTGTGATTCTATTCAAAACAGTTTCCAACTAACCACTTCTTAGTGTAAAATCTGTATATACAAAAAATATACTGAATCTGATAGGATTCTGTGTTTCTAATCAATGATTTAGAAATAAGTTCAGTTAGGGCTATATTAACTTAACAATTGTAAATTCGAATGAAATTTTATATTTGAAAATTATTGTATAGTTATTTATAATAAGTCATTCGCCAAAAATTTCAATGTCGATAATGCAATAATTTTTGACAACTCCAATCCAAAGTTAAAACTGATATATGTGGATACGAAACACTGCCCTTACGGAATCTCATCGCATGCTTTTAACTTATTTTAATTTTATAGGAAATTATTTATTTCTTAACTACTGTAAAAACGAATTGACCTAGTTTTAACTTGAGTGTAAATATTAACTTTCAAATTTTCAAGTACAATTAATTTATGAATAATATGATGTAAAAATTAGAAAATTTTCTGGACTGTGTTAATAATGTATGTAAGTGGCATCAGACTAATTGATATTCTTAATTTAACCTGTACTTTTTATCAGGTATGGTTCTATCTATTATTTCTTACGAAAGTAGGGTCCAACTTTGAATTTTTCTGTCATGAATTATTGCTTGACATAAACCACAATTTCTTATATTCAAAACAGAGTGATTTACTGAAAGTAATTTTTATACTATAGAAAACATATGTACATATGAGCTATGTAGAATTTTTTAATGATTATTGAATTTCATAAAATTTGTAAATCCTCTGAATTGAAGACGGAAAATGTGCAGTGTGTGGAAGACTTTTTGAGATTTCCAACAATAAAGATATTATTTTCAATGATTGTGTAAAGCCCTTTTAATTCATCAATACACAATGCATATTTTTATTTTAGTATCAAGTGTTAGATCTTTTTTATTGTTCCTTTATTTTGATTGATAGACAATGTTATGTGCGAAAAGTTGCAACACTATTTTATTGAACTTGTAATTCAGACTTTATGTGAATGGAAATGAATTCTGATCATCTAGAAAATGATATTTAAGATATGAACTTTAGTGAAATTTGGTAGGTAACTGATGGGCCACTTTTTTAAGTGAAATGAAAGGCTTAAAACTGGGGTTGAAAATTGAGTGATAATATTGTACAATATTTTATTTTAGTATCTTCCAACATTTTATTATAATTATCTTTGATAGTACAATCGGGATAAACCAAAGTACCTATTGATAATATTTTCGACTGCTAAATTTCAGAAAATTTGAAGCTGGAATCACTTACATTATGTAGAACATCCACCCTTTTAGGTATATTTATGATTAAGAATAGTCTTGTTAGTTCGTGAATACTAATTTTTGATGTGGATGAATTGAGAATGATTTAATTCAAATCTTATATAATTATACAGATACTGCCAATACTTGATTAAAAACTTACATGTATGTACTCGTTTCATTTTCTTATTTCCTCATAAAAAAACCTTTAGAATCCTGCAGGGAAAACATTTTTCTAATTCCTCCCCTGACTTTTTCACAGTTTACTTTTCCGCCCTGTGCTTTCATGCTGATATATTTTACTTAAATTCATGGAACATAATGCTAAAATCGTGTATTGTTATCATCGAAATCGGACAATCCAAGGGATACACTTTTTTAAATCGTATTTCTTGACTATCAATAGACGCGTTAACATAAAATCCCTATATTGGAAGTCATGTAGTTGGAAGATGTCTGGATTTGAACATCCAATGTTCCACTAAAATCGGTTATGTATAGGGGTTGTGCAATTAGTGTCCAGGTGATAACCTCCGTATGTGAGGTACCCATCTATCTGCTTTTGTGAAGCAGATGGATTCGCCGAGGGTAGATCGGGATTACGTGTGTCTCTTCTTGTGTCCGTTTCTCGCTGTAAAAAGCAGATGGTCTCTTCGAGGGCAGATTTTGATTACGATTGAACCTATCGCTTCCTGATATTCCGATTTTCAATACCGAAATATTAAAATTTTATAAATTTTTGAAAGTGGATGATGATCTAATATTGAAGTAGATTCAGAAAAACATAAAGATATGGTATTTCGTGTTACATGCAAGAGACCTATTTGGGATATATGTAATGACAAGTCTATGCCGATTGGGCATATATTAATTAAAAAATTTCTTGGTAACCCCTCGTACATCTAAATCAGGGATGTTGCGGATGTCGATTTTTTCACATCCGCGGATGCGGATGCGGATGCGGAGTTTTGAAAGCTCACATCCGCGGATGCGGATGCGGATGCGGATGTTTATGATATTATGTAAATAAAGTCTATTAATGAAGAATTAAAACAATGATAACTTAATTATTAACATTTTTATTGTAATCAAATCAAACATAAGTATCTATTTTTACGCGTATGTTCTGGTGAACATCGCGTTATCATTTTGCCCAAATGTTTGTAATTTTCGAATTTTTCGCCAGAAATGGTCTCACACGATTGAGTTTGACTCCCTGATCAAGAATTCGAGATCATATCTGATTCCGGCCGGCCGGCCGTTGCCACGATAACTTAAGAACAGAAAAAGATAGCGACTTGAAATTTTCAGGGTAGGTGGCGCATTCCAATAGGACGGACAAGTTCGTTAATGGGTATAATCGGCCAACGGTTTCCGAGTAATAATTTTGTCTACGACCAATACTAATCCGATCGAATTGAAACTTGGTGAGTAGTTGTAGAAAAAAAACCTATGGACGTTTGTGAAATTTTGTGAACATCGTATTGCTAGAAAACTTTAAAAAAATTATTAAAAAATATTATTTACGTCAAGATAACCTAATAACGGAAAGAGTTTTGGAGTTATAAGCAAAACAGTTTTGGAGTTATAACCATCTGAAATTTGGTTGATATTTCCTCAATAACTCGAAAAATACAAAATTTATCCAATTCAAACATGGTTAGAAGCACTAACGTGAAGTCAGAATCTTTAGCGAGTATGTTCTCTTGTCCATTCTCCTTTATTAGACACTCTTAATCGAATTTACCATGGTGAATTCGATTAAGAGTGTCCAATAAAGGAGAATGGACAAGAGAACATACGCGCAAAAGCTTCTGACTTCACGTCAGTGCTTGAACCAATTTTATATTAAACACCTACTGGTTCTTATATTAGTAAGTGAAATTAAAAATAGGAGCATTATACTTAATAAACAGTAGGACCCGCCCAAATTATTTCTTGTCGCTAGCGCTACTTGCATGATATTCGCATCCGCATGAACATCCGCATTGATTAATGCGGATGCGGATGCAGATGCAGATGTCCAAATCTATGCGGAAGTTCCGCATTTGCGGATGCGGATGCGACTATTCGCAACATCCCTGATCTAAATATGGAAACTTGTGCATAGGTACTGTGGTACTGATTAATAGTGAAAGTTTTACATGAGCTATTGGACAACAACACGGATAACAGAGTATAAGGACAACAATAAGTACAAAGTACTAGTAGATTTGGTGTCAGATTCATTCGTGAAATGATAAATTAGAAAGTTCTCATTCATCATTTGGCAGTGTTGTCAGATCTTCAGTCAATTCCTATTGTGGCAAAAAATAGTTGACGTGCAAAATACGCAAATTTTGCTAATAATGTCAATTCAACAGATAATTTCACCACTTTGAAAAAAGTGACGATTTATTTTATTTCGAGTTATTCCTATTACGTTTGAATTGAAGGAATGGCATGCGGTAATAATTTTTTATTCGCTATTGAAAGTTTTTCAATAGCTCATTAGGTTCATATTACCACATATTACTTTCTTGAGCTTTGGAAGGTTGGTGCAGGCAACACTCCATTCACTATTCAGTGTAGCGTGTGGGGCAGTGTTGCCAATCTGTTACAATTGTAACAGATCTGTTACTATCGGAAGTAATCTGTTACCCTGTTACTCTGAGCAGAAATCTGTTACCATTTGAAGCAAATCGGATTTTCCTTCAGACGAAATGTAATTTGTGTTTATTTTTGAATGTTCAGAATTATTTCCACGGGACACTAATCAACGCTATTATAATATATTATTTCAAATTTCAATCAATGAAGTTTCAATAGCACAAGTCAAATTCATTAATTTTTAGGTTAATGATAATTCTGTTACGTTTTTCTTGGATCTGTTACTATTTTCGATGATCATCTGTTACTCTAGTTTGAAATACTCTGGCAGCACTGGTGTGGGGAAAGCAATACTATTGAAATCTTAGCCTTGTTAATGAATTGCACTAATAATAATTTATAATCGCGTGTTTCTTTCCAGTCAACCTTCCCCTTTTGAATTGATATAGTATCAGTTACACACCAACTCTTGTTTGAGCAGTTCGCAATTTGCATGACACCTGTCATCACTGGTTTACTACGGACTTGCATTCATTCAGTGTATATTTTTCTAGAGCTGTGCGTTCATGTTTAGTAGGTGAGAATTCCGTAGGTTATTTGATGTCCTTCTCAGAACCTTTTAACTACTTGGATAAAACGAGTATTGAGGTTGGGACTTTGAAATATTAAGGGATTTTCCGAATGGATACCTAGAAAAAAAGGTTTTAACGAGTAAAATTTCTTTGATTTTTAGAAATCTGTTTACAACACACCACCTCAAAATGCCCTGTCCGTTTTTGACCCGTCTGGGCCAAAATTACGTAAAAAATTACGCTCCCCTTTTGGTGAAAACCTACGGTAACCAGTGCCCTGTTATATCCAGGACCTTAACAAATGATGCAAAACCGCAGACTCTAGTGAAATCAGATGGTAAGTGTAATAGAATATTTGATAATTCGAGATTTCACTGAATTTCCCTATCTTACCAGAGTCGAATGTTGCTCCCTGCCCTTTTTTGAATAAGGTGAAAAATGTTGTGAAGCCTACTACTGATAGTGATGCCATTGAAATTAAATCTAACGATCCAGTTAAAAGTGAAAGTGAGATTATAAGATCTAATTAGTTGATGTGACATACTTATTCTGATGTAATTCAAGGTAAACCTGTTTTCCCTTATGAAACGTTTTTCCATGAGCAAATAATCAGAAAGAAACAGGAGCATTCCTACAGGATTTTCAAGAAGGTCAATAGACTGGCTGGTCCTGGTCAGTTTCCGAAGGCTCTCGAATATACATTGGGGGAAAAACCAATAACGGTATGGTGTTCCAATGACTATTTGGGAATGTCTGCCCATCCTGAGGTCCTGAACGCATGCAAGTAATACATTTATTATATTATCGTTCCTATGAACTCAATACGTTGAGTTCTAGATTTTGGCAAATAGAAAGCTACATGGAAGAAACCTGTTACCTACTCAACATTGCCATATTATCATTCGTTGATTTCTCAATTGATTCAACATTATTTCCTCCTTTCAGTCCAATACTTTGCCATTTACACTGTTGCATACCAATTTTTCTACTAACTTTCTTTATTGTGAATCTTCTTCTACACTTTATTTCTCTTCTTGTTTTCCTAACTAAAACTACAGCAGCGAAATGCAGTGTACTTTTAAAAGCCACGGGAAACTTGATCACAATTTCTTTTAACTTAGATTAACAGTTGGTTCTTGATTCAATTGACCTACAAAATTGTGATTATCAATAATTATTCAAACTTTGACAAATCATATCTCCGAAAGTATTGGTTTCTCAGAGTTGGGAATGATATGAATGGATTCTTATGATAGAACTGCATCATATAAAATTAAATTAAAAAGCTAGGTCCATGACTCCCCACATATGTTGGATTTACATACATCAGCAAATTATAATTAGAGCATACTATGAAATCATAAAATTACGATTAATTATTGAAATATTGAAAATCATATCTCCGAAAGTATTAGTTTGTTAGAGTTGAGAATGATATCCATGGATTCTTATGATGAAGCTGCATCTTAAAAAAAATTGAATTTAAAAAAGAAAATTGTTTTTGTTACTCCGAAACCACCATTTTGCCCAATAACGAACTCAACCGAGATATGTATCTCCCAAACCTACTATGAAAATTTCAACTGTCTAGCTCATTCTGTTCGAGAGTCGGACAGACCACGGATTCTTGATCACTGAGTCAAACCAAAACGTTTGAGACTATCTACTGCCAAAAATTCGAAAATTACAGACATTTGGACATTTGGGCAAATGATAAGCATTCTGTTCTGAGGAGCAAGAGCGCCAAAAATGGATTATAAAAAGTCTGATTTCTTTATTAACATATGGAATAATTTGAATCTACTGATTTTTTAATAATAAAAATAATCAAAACTGGCATATTTTACGTATTTTGTTTTTTATAATTTGATGGCTTCTATAAATATTTTTTTTTCTTAAATAAATCCAGTCAGTTATCGTGGGAATCCATTTTAGATTAATATTTCGGAATAATACATTTTTGGAATGAAACAAGGAAATGACTTCTATCAGTGGATGTAGTCATACAAGTTGCAGAATACTATGGAAGATGATTTTGATCGTGAACCACTAGATTCAAATATTCTGCCCGAAAAAAAAATCTGGAAAATCTTGTTTATCAAGTATTAAATTTCCTCCGAAGGTAAACTTGCTGCGATAATCATTGAAATCAAAAAAGAATAATTTTTGTGTGATTATCTCGTTCAAACGATATGCCTAGGCACTGAGGCATTGCAATTTTGCAGGAATGTACTAAATTTACTGATAGAGAATTCGTGCTCGAATTCAACTCCCTATGAGGAATCTCAGACTTCAGAAATTTGCAGTATTACAAATCACTGATATCTATTCATCATCTAAGGAACGAGCGCGCCAAAACTCCACGTCAGTTCTTTCCTAATTTGGTGTGAGAAAAAACATGCTGGATTTTATCTTTTCAGTGTCAGATAACATGGATTGTTGATTTTTTTTCACAGCAATGTTTTTGAGATTAGATAGTGTGTCATAATACTTATAATCAAAAAAGTGGTTAAAGATATCAACTTTCTGGTTGTAGTGGTTATATAATAAACATTTTCTGTTGTGCAAATATGCTGACAATAACTGAAAATATTTTTAAAGCATTTCATTTTTAATAATTCGCAGTATAATCAATAATATTGTTAGGGACATATGGAGCTACTTTTTAGGTTTCTTTCTGTCTTTTTCGGGTTTTTCCTACACCTGTTTCCATTTGTGCTCCGTCGTACTCTTCGGCCTCACGTTATAATGAATTGACTTCGAAACCAGATATATTCATGCAGGATTTTTGGCGCTCTTGTTCCTCGGAACAGAGTGCTTATCAATTTGCCCAAATGTCTGTAATTTTCGAATTTTTGGCTGAAAATTGTCTAAAACGATTTGGTTCGACTCACTGATCAAGAATCCGTGGTCGAAATCGATTCTGTCTGGCCGTTAACACGATAACTCTCGAACGGAATGAGCTAGACAGTTGAAATTTTCAGAGTATGTTTGAGGAATAAATATCTCGGTCAAGTTCGTTATTGGGCAAAATCGGTCTAATAGTTCCAGAGTAACGAAAAAAAATATTTTTTTTTACATTACAACTTTAGAATTCAAATTTTTTTAAGATGCAGTTTCATCATAAGAATCCATTGTTATCATTTTCAACTCTAACAAGCTAATACTTTCGGAGATATGATGTTTCAAAGTTTCAATAATACATCGTAAGTTGTATGTATTCACAGAATGTGAAGACAGAATCTGTCTGTGTGACTATTCATAAATGTCGTCTTTTCTAGCTATTAGAGATTGTCAATTCGTATATTTTCTCTTGGAAAATCAAGTATTCGATTCTTGAATTTGTGAATATATACAAGACTGTTTTGATGTAGTTTATATAGGAAATAAGAACATAATGGAATCATCAAAAGAAATTATGGTTCGTTGACCACTGAGGTTAATATTACCTTTTACTTCCTTAAGTAGTGAGACATGTTCCTATATACAGTATTTTCATAATGTTGTTAGCAAAAAAATAATGAGATATGGATTTGTGTATCATTTTTTTCTTGAGTTAAGGTTCATAATACAGAAAAGAATGTGTAAGTGGTATTAACTATTAAATTTTAAATTATGAGAAGAGGATAGTATTTTATTAATATATTTTGAACTATTAAAATAATTTGTTCGTAATCCACTACTTACTCAAATATCAGGAATAAATGGACAATCTGCTATGATTGTCTCCAGCCTTGCTCTAGACATTTCGATGATACTTTCCTTAGGTATTTCGAGTTGAGAAAACTATGCAAAGTTGCAACAACCCATTCCACGAGGTTGAATTGCAGATTGCTCATTTAATCTTGATAAATAAATTTAATGACAATTTTTGAAGCTTTAAGGCATTGAAGCATTGTTGATTGCTCTTTTTTTATAAGATAATTTTTGAAGCATTTTTTTTTACGACACTTTTTTTAAATTCAATTTCTTTCATGATGCATTTCTATCAAAGGAATCCATTGATATAATTCCCAACTCTGAGAAACCAATACTTACGGAGATATAATTTGTCTGTTTGAACAAGAGCGCCAAAAAGCTCCTGTCCACAGGGCTTGAACCAATTTTTTTTTTATTAATTTTTGTGCTTCAACTGCTGATTTGCAGATTTGGTTCTCTTCAAACTTTTTTTTTCAATTCAAATTTGAGATCCGTTTTCTTGACTAATTCTAAGGAGTTTTTTAATTCGATTCCGAAATTCTACGTTCTTTAAAATGTAAATTGTGAAAATTGGATGTCAATTATGGAAATCTGCTTTGCTTCTGATGAGGTGGAAACTCACCAACCATCTTAAAAATAATATGGGAACCTTCATATATGCAAGCTGATGCCAAAATGTGTGTTCCAAACTTTCATCAGGCAGACCACAACATCAACGGAAATACGAGATAATAGAAAAAGTGTGGTAGAGAAAATTAAATCTCTATTTGATTATTTTTTTTATCTTCTCCCACTGTGAAGCTACGAAAAGCTTTATGCATTTCTTATGAAATTGAATGGAACTGTTCAAATTCCTTTGTTCATTCGGATTCATCTACTGTTCAAGAATGCAATAAAACTGTTCCTGCTAATAAACTTTCCATTTCGATATTCCATGCCATTTCACCATGAAATTTTAGACCAATGAGATTGACTTAATCCGTATTGATTTTCTTAAATAATGGCTTCGTTCTAACGGAACGAATCTTACTCAGTGAAATTGGAAAACGCTATCTTTGATTAGAAATATAATGAGTGTTCGTTATATCAGCCATCCTTGAAATTAAGAACTTGTCATATCTCATGCATTAATTAAGAAACACATTTCATTTCTTAGACGTAATTTCCACATATTCATAGTAAATATAAACGTCAATTGAATTGCTTTAATCGTAATTCAATGTTTTTGTTTCGGTGAAAATTATAATGTGAATAACTTCATCATTTCCTGTTGCTTTATTCATCGAATATTGTTTGGAGACAACTCAATGAATATTGAATATAAATAACGACTAGCTTGATTTAAATTTGCTATTTTTTGACGCTCTTGTTCCTCGGAACTGAGTGCTTATCAATTTGCCCAAATGTCTGTAATTGTCGAATTTTTGGCTGAAAATGGTCTCAAACGATTTGATTTGACTCGCTGATCAAGAATCCGTGGTCGAAATCGATTCTGTCCGGACGGTCGTCCGTCCGTTATATCTCGGACGAGTTCGTTAACGGGCGAAACCCACAAAGCGGTTTCGGAGTTATGGCCGTAAAAACATTTTTTATGAATATTTCCGAAACCGATTACTCGATTTATCTGAAATTAAGCATCGAATTGTAGAATAATGACCTTTATACGCATGCATCATGTTTATAGCACGCGCGCCTAATGCAGATTGACTTTACGATGAAAGAAAAAGTGTAAAAAAGCATTGACGTGGGGTCAATCTGCTTTGGCACATGATTATGATTATACTGACCCTACCAAGTCTTTCCCAAGGGGATTCCTCAGAATCTTCTAGGAGCTTGTGCGACTAAGGAGAGTCAGTTGTGTTCTTTTTCAACATTGTTACTCTATCCTTATGGCAGCTTAGATACAGCACTGTTAATTTTTGAACCGACAGTGAATGGTGTCCACTATCCTTTGGGTAGATCTCCGGTTCACTCAATCCACTGAGCTTGAAGTACTCATCACTCAATTCGAATTAGCCACCGTGAACACGCGTGCCAAAGAGTACTGACTTCACGTCAGTGCTTTTTTTTATTTTTCTGATAACTATCGCTACTTGAACTATAACCCGATTCCGGCTTGACGTCGAGTTCTATGACACCCCGTATATAAGAAAAAAAAACACTTTAAAAAAAATAATAAATTTTTTTTTTAATATCCATGAACTTATAGGAAATACCTTCCGGATGTATTCGTCTATTTATAAGATTTATGAGTTCATCTGGTAAATTGATACTATTATCTGTTGAGCATGAAAATAAATATTCAATTTTGAACCCTATGTCATAAAGGCCTTTGTTCAAGGGAGGCCCTGGAGACTTATGGATCAGGCGCTGGAGGTACCCGTAATATTTCAGGGAACTCAACTCTGCATGAACTTTTGGAGGAAAAGTTGGCTAAATTACACCAAAAAGATGCTGCCTTGTTATTTACCTCCTGTTTCGTAGCTAATGACTCAACTCTTTTCACTTTGGCCAAGTCATTACCTGGTAAGTTGGCATTGGGGGTATATCAACTCTGTAAACATTTAAGGTTGGTCTTCTAGGATGTCATATTTTTTCGGATTCCGGTAATCATGCTTCCATGATCCAAGGTATAAGAAACAGTCAAGTACCGAAGCACATATTCCAGCACAACAACCCAGCACATCTGGAAGAACTTTTGAGTAAAGTGGACAAGTCACTTCCTAAAATTGTTGCATTTGAAACAGTACATTCCATGACTGGAGCAGTATGCCCACTTGAAGTGAGTCCATATTTGTAGATGCTATAAGTTTTCAATCGAAAATATTGGGATATGCAATTAATTCCCACGTTTTTTACTTTTAAAATTTATTGGAAAATTAAAAATTCTAACAAAAAATTGATCATTTATATATTCTCCATATTTTTATTCTAGGAACTTTGTGACGTAGCCCATAAGTATGGTGCATTGACATTTGTTGATGAAGTACATGCTGTTGGATTATATGGTGATCATGGAGCTGGCATTGGAGAAAGGGATAACCAATTGCACAAAATAGATATTGTATCCGGTACACTAGGAAAGGCTTATGGAAACATTGGTGGATACATCGGTATGTAATTATTCTGCCACAAGTTACATTTCAGGATCTAAAGGATTGTATTTCAGCATCCTCCCCACTTTTGGTTGATGTGATAAGGTCTTACGCAGCAGGCTTCATTTTTACAACCTCTCTACCGCCTGTCATACTAGCTGGTGCGGCAAAAGCAGTGGATATTCTTGCTTCAGAGGTGGGAAGGGAACTCAGGAAACGTCATCAGGATAATGTCAAGTACTTGAGGAATACCTTGTTGCGTGAAGGTTTTCCTGTTGAACACACTCCCAGTCATATTATACCTATAAGGATAGGTGATCCGAGTAAATGTAGTCTCATCAGCGATACACTGTTGACCAAGAAGTTTCAGTACATCCAAGCTATCAACTATCCTACAGTTGCTAGAGGAGAAGAAAAATTAAGATTGGCCCCAACACCATACCACAATAAGGAGCTGATGGACAAACTTGTTTCAGACATGAAAGATGTATGGAAAACACTGGATATTCCACTGATGGGTCGAAAATGTGATGCTGTAAGTTTATTCCTTGTGCCAGTTATAAAATGAGATACTGATATTATTTTTTCAGGAGTGTCAGTTCTGCCATCAGCCAATTCTGTTTGATTACTTTGAGGCTAGAACAAGAAACAAAAATTACAACACATGCAATATTCCTAACTGCCCACAAATGATGTCGTCTGCTGCCTAATTGATGATAAGCTCACAATGTTTCAAATATAATTTCAAAATAGGAGAATACATATTAAGGAATTGAAAAGAAATTGTTACTGACTTGGTTCTGGTATTTTATCAATGTATTCTTCAATATATCTAAAATTAATGGCTTTAAGAAATTGGTGGAGTGTGAGGATGACCACACACTCTCTGTAACCTGATTCAAAAACATGAAAATATATACAGAATAAATTATATGAATGGGAGCATTTCTTTATGTGTTTCTTTTTACCTCAAGAATATTACTGAAGGAAGGATAATGATACAACATTCGACTAACAAAAAATTTGAATTTTGACTTTGCCAATTGTGTAACAAGATTATTCATGTTTCTTGGTGAGTACAAGGTTTATAGCAAGATTGATATTCGATAGTATGACCAAGAAAACTTTGTTTCATTTTAATCTCATTTTCCTGCAAAAAAAGAAAGAATTAATAAGAAGAGACAAATGTTTGTTGTTAGTTGAACTGGCAATTAAATATCCCTCTTTATTTTACGTTTTGAGATTTGATTATGATTATATCAATACATTTTGGGAACTAAAAATTGTGATGTGAAACAGAAATCATGAGAAGAAAGCTTCAAACAAACAAACGTGAAATATGCAACTGATGGCCTACTAGGTCAGTTACGAGTATTGTAAGTTGCATACGTTTTAATGGTAAGACTTGTTTCCTATGGACGATTTACGATTTCATATTATAATAAAATAAACCTAATATTATTGCAATTTGAGTTTGTTACGTAGATTTAAAAAAATTGTATACTTATCTAAAGGGGGAAATATGATAATCATCATATTACTAAAAGAATTTTACGAAGCGCATCCACCATATCTAGAGAATTATTGTTAATTGAAATTTAGGAGAATAAATAAACTAAGAGGTTTCCTGAGATAATATTCAATTTTTTTAAGTTGCATGTAATCTCCTTCAATAATTTAGGATAAAAAGGCTGGACGGAAGAACTATAGAGAATTAGTATAATTCTACGTATCATAAATTGCAGTCATGAAAAGATGTAAATTCAACAAAATTTTTGGTTGGAAACCAAAGGGAAATTCGGAAAAATTGTACGCTAATCCGATTTGTTTTACCTCAATGCACTACAATTAGTCTTTATGGAATAGTGGGGGTAGGAATGTGAAGAAGTCAGTGGATATGAATAATGGTGAATTCTCATGCAGAAATAATAATAAACCGAGAAATTTGCATTATTAATTTTTTTCTGAAAATGTATTAATTCAGACAATATACTTTTCCTGAAATAAAACTATTAAAATTTGGACTTTCTTGTTGAGACTCTCTCCAATTATTATCGGTCTCAAAATTATTTGCTGGAAATGATGATTTTTCATACAGGTGGAACTAAAGTAAAATCATGGAAATATTATATTATATAGTAATTAACGTTGTATTTATATACTCACGTCTATGCATATACTGATGTATTCAATATCTTCGTTACAGTTCAAACACATTTCAATTTAAAATAATGATTAGTCATTGTTATATCTATAAGGTTAATTTTGGGTCAACACCATATAATAAATCATGGACCTGGGATGATCATTAAATAGCTATTATAAAAGCGTATCTGTACATCCCCTTTCTTCTGCAAGGGTATGACAATTATAAATCTCATAGAGCGAAATTATTCTGCGATAATGAATAATTTTTTATGTTGATTCTTTTCTGAAGATTATTGAGAAAAATCCAATTTACAACATTCATAATTGGTATTGCGGTCACAAAGAGATGTGGAAGTATTATTCAGAGCCTATAAAGGCGTTGCGAATTTCCATAATCATTAGGATATGCAAGGACAGTCTATGCTCCCTTTTTCATTATTCTGGTGGCTGATCTCAACAATGAACATATTTTTTGCTCTTTCTCTTATTCTCTCATTCTCTATTGAGAAATCATCTATAGAAAATCAATTGTAATCGCCAAAATGAGAAACTTTATCATGAACGCAACTAAATCGAATTGTCTATAAGGACTTCTAGGTTTTTGACATGGGAAACCATATGATAAAATAAAATAAAATTTGTTTATTACTTCCACAACCACAACAAGATAAGTACCTACCTAACTTATTTGTTTGCCTAAAACTGCCATTGAGTATGATTTGATAGATCGAATTGGATTGCCTAATAGTAATATAAATTTTTATTTTCATGGGGATCTGTTCATTGGTTAAAAAAAAATTGGTTCAAGCACTGAGGTGAAGTCAGGAGCTTTTGCGCGTATGTTCTATTGTCCATTCTCCTGTATTGGACACTCTTAATCGATTAAGAGTGTCCAATTCTTGGATCTCTAGAAAAATTAGCCTCGTCTGTGAATAGGAACTTTTTCAAAAATTGAGGATATTGTTCAATCATTCCCTACATCCAAGTGGAGAATTGGACGATTCGGAAAATCCCGTGGAAAGAGAGAATTTACACGTTGAATGTGATATGGATATAAAAGTAGTTTCTTTAAGATCACAAACACCGTCATGCTTCTTCTATTGCTGGACTTTTATCTATTTTAAATGTACCTACTACTTTCTCGCAGTCGTTGGTGAAGTCGAGTAAATAGAGTGTGATGTGGATCCACACCTTCAGGGAACATTTCTGCATATCTTCTGGAGAACGGAAAGATATAGCGACTTGAAATTTTCAGGGTAGGTGGCGCGTCCCAATACGACGGACAAGATCGTTAATGTGCATAATCGGCCCAATGGTTTCCGAGTAATAATTTTGTTTTCAACCAATACAGATCCGATCGAATTGAAACTTGATGAGTAGTTGTAGAATACGTATCACTAGAAAATATAAAAAAAAATTATTAAAAAATATTATTTATCTCACGATAACCTGAGAACGGAAAGAGATAGTGACTTGAAATTTTCAGGTTAGGTGGTGCATCTGAATGCGACATTTGAGTTCGTCTATAGGCATAATCGGCCAAACGGTTTTGGAGTTATACCCATCTAAATTTTGGTTGTTATTTCCTCAATAACTCGAAAAATACAGAACCGATCCAATTCAAGCAGGATTATTAGTTTTAGAATACCAACGCGAAAATTCTTGCGAAATTTCGTGAGGATCGTATCCCTAGAAAATCTTTAAAAAATCATTGAAAAAAATTCTATAAAGTGCGCGTCAAAATTATGGAACAAATTCATTTTCTCAGAAGAAAAATATTTGGCAACTAAATCCTGAAACAGGTCAATTTTTGTTTCACTTTTACCAAATTTTTATGCATCTTTGAAGGATTTTTGTTGCACCCTGTGCCGTCCCAATCAACCCTCTGAATTTTTTGAATAGGGAAAGTGGGTCATGTGGTACTGTTTTAGCAAAGTCTTTGTATCTTCTTTACAGGCGTGCAGAAATTTTCAAGAAAAAAATTTTCTTTTTTGAAAAATAGTTAGTTCAAAGAGGTTTTCAGTATCACTTTGTCATGGCTCGTTTACTTTGAGACGATGGTACCTGATGAAATTTGTCACCGAATGAAATTTGACCATTACAGTTTTGTTCATGCACAACTTTCAACCCCTACGAACCCTTTAATGGAGAAAAAAATGGAGTGACACTGGAAATTTATTTCGGCATTGAAGTACCACCCGGAGAATCATTGTGCATTACAAGATAAGTTAAATTAAATGTCCAAAATGACCACTTCAGTAGAAACGTACTAATAACATACCTACTTAAGATCATAGCTGAAGCGCAGTGTTTCACACATTCTAATTGTGTGAGGGGGTTAAAGGGGTTGAAAGTTGTGCATGATCAAAACTGTCATGGCCGATTTTCATTCGGTGACAAATTTCAGGTACCATCGTCTCAAAGTAAATGAGTCATGACAAAGTGCACATACTGAAAACATCTCTGAACTAACTATTTTTCAAAAAAGAAAAATGTTTTCTTGAAAATTCCTGCACGCCTGTAAAGAAGATACAAAGACCTTGCCAAAAAAGTACCACAGGACCCACTTTCCCTATTCAAAAAATTTAGAGGGTTGATGGGGATGGCACAGGGTGCAACAAAAATCCTTCAAAAATGCATAACAATTTGGTAAAAGTGAAACAAAAACTGACCTGTTTCAGGATTTTGTTGCCACATATTTTTCTTCTGAGAATATGAATTTGTTCCATAATTTTGACGCGTACTGTATATCAGAAACTATTCGTCTGATATCGCTGTGTGAGTTCAGTAGCTGGATGGGTGACCATTGCCTCAATAACTTTCGAACGGAAGGAGATAGGGACTTTTTTCAGGGTAGGTTGGGAGAGTTAAGATCGTTTACGGGCATAATTGGTCCAACGGTTTCGGAGTTATACCTACCTGGAATATTATTTCCTTAATAAATCAAAAAACATTGACACTCCTTAATCGAATTTACTATGGCAAATTCGATTAATTGTGTCCAATACAGGAGAATGGACAATAAAACATTTGAAATTTGATTTGAATGCAAGTGAATCCTGATTTGGCGGTACAGGCAACTGATAAAAAAATATTTCATTCTCCGTCTTATAAACTATCCAATTTCTTATTAGTTTTCCGGGATATTTTCATAATAATAGTTATATTTGACAACTACACTAAAAATTGCCAAATCTTGTTCAGCTCAATAAACGAGTAAAATGTGAACCTCATTTTCGATACGTTTTATTTTCACGACCGAGGTGAAAAAAAAATTGTCACATTGCGTGACCAATTAAAACCGCATGATTTGACCACTTATTTACGGTTAAAGTCCGCCGATGTCTTCATGGGAGAAAGAGTGGTAAATTTCGATGTGCAAAAATCCGTATTGAACGGTTCCGTTTGGTCATCCAGGCGAAAAATTACCAGCTAAAATCGATTTTCATAATGAGCGGTGTTCAGTCTCTTGGGCGAGTAGATCGAAAAATCGAGATATCTTTTCCGGATATTTAATCCGTTGTTAACGCTGCGTACCACCGGCCATCTTATCGCTCATCAAGTTCGTAACCTATTAATTCAAGCTTAGAACTCCAGAGGTGCGTTTTGTTTCCTTTGTAGCTCATCAACGAGGTATTCGCTTCTATGGCCAATAAACTCATAAAACAAAAATAATAACACGTCCGCTGATCGAATTCCCTTCTACGCACATTTGTCGTCCAATCATTTTCGAGAATTTGCACCTTAATACCTTCTAGCTCTTCTGCATAAATTTATAACATGTACAAGGAGATGGCGCTTACAAGATGCTTTCAAGAGGTAGGTATAGTATGCCAACAACAAAATCAGCAAAATTTGGCTACCACTGGCAGTTTTCACCCGCTTTCTCACGAAAACATTGGACATTAAATTTGGGAAATATCGATTGAAATTTGGAGATCAACTTTTCGCAGTGGGGGAACAGAAAAATATACACAGATCTTAACCAAGAAATTTTAACAACGTATTCTACGTCGAAAATAAGCCCTAGTTTGTCATATAAACATATGTCGAGAAATGCTTCCTTGCCGAGATACAGGGTGTTAAAATTATAGAAAAAAAATGTTTTTTATTAATAACTTTTACACTTCTTGAAATATTTCCATGAAATTTGGGACATCGGTTTTAAGGATTAAGCAGCATTTTTTGAATAAAATTATTTTTTTTTATTCTACCAGTGGCGTCCGCACTGCATCGAGACTGAATATTTTTAGACAAAAAAATGATACCCCACTGGTTTTTCCGACAATAAAAATTACTCTGGAAATCCTTATTTAATTTGAAGCAAATTCATTCTCACGATTCTTTGACGTACGAGGCACCGTTTCCGAGTAAAAAAATTAAACACATTCTCATGCATGAGGAAATCGCTAAAACTGGATATGGTACATAATAATAATAAGACTATCTTTGTAAACGAAACGTGTAATTTCAAAAAAAATAAGCGTTAATAGCCACACTCAAATACGAATTTAAAGAAGATGTTCGAAGCAAAAGAAAAAAATGATTTTTTTTTCCAATGATTTCAACACCCTGTATCTCAAAGAGGAAGAATTTCTCGACATATGTTTATATGACAAACTAGGGCTTATTTTTGGTGTAGAATACGTGTTTAAAATTTCTTGGTTTAGATCTGGACCACCCTGTACAATTCTCAGTAAATTGCCAGGTATTTAGATTTAATTGTGTAAGTAGATATATTCAGCTAAAAAATTGTCTATGTACAATTCGTCCATGTTTCAATGCTAAACTTCTATTACCATCCATTGTTCCTAATGTTTTTTAAGCTCCTTCTGCATACATTGATAACAATCTACAAGAAAATGGAGCTTACAAAATGTTTTCAAGAGCTAGGTAGTAAACCAACTGCAAAATCTGTAAAATTTTGCTATTTTGGTTTGTTTTCACCAGCTGTCACACGAAAATTGAATTTGGGAAATATTGATTTAGATTTGGAAAACAACTTTTTGAAGTGGATAGAAAGGAAAACATACAATTCTTGATGAATTGCCAAGTAATCAGATTTAATTGAGTAAGATGTACTAGATTTATTCAGCTAAAAAATTGTCTAGCTACAATTACCCCATGTTTCAATGCTTCTAAACGATCACTTCAATTACCATCCATTGTTGTTAATTTTTTTTCTAGCTCCTTCTGTATAAATTAAAAACAATGTACTAGAATATGGGGCTTACAAAATGTTTTCAAGAGCAAGGTATTAAACCAACTGCAAAATCAGTAAAATTTGGCTACCTTCGGTAGTTTTCAACAACTTTCTCACGGAAACATTGGTAATTGAATTTGGGAAATATTGATTTAGATTTAGAATTCAAATTTTTGTAGAGGGTACATGAGAAAATATACAATTCCTAGAAAGCTGCCAACATTAGTTAGGTATAATTGTGTAAGATGTAGAAGATATATTCAATTGAAAAAAGTCCATATTTTAATGCTAAACTTCTATACGACCACACCAATTACTATCCATTCTTAGTATTTTTTTTCTAGCTGCTTCTGAATACGTTGAAAACAATTTGTACAAGAAGATGGGGCTTGCAAAATGATTTCAACAATGTAAACCCGCTTATTTGGAATCCTAACCTACCCCTAAAATTTCAACTCATTTCGTTCGAGAGTAATCGTGCCTATGGACGGGCCGGCCCGAAGGACAGAATTAAGTTTGACCTCGGATTCTTCATCAATGAGTCGAAACTAAACGTTTCAGACAATTTTTGGCTAAAAATTCGAAAATAACAAACATTTGGGTGAATTGTTATGGCTCTGTTCAAGGGAACAAGAGCTCCAAAAAATGGATAATTTACAATTTTCGAATTATGAAGTTCGCAGTTATATCACCCTTTTTGGCAACTATCCTTTGTTCCTGAAATTAAAAATATCAGTACCGGGGTAGGAAAATTTTGGACATTTGCTATCTTTGTTAATACAAGTTCACCCTGTAAGCGAACATCTTTATGAGCGTGGAAGAGTAAGGAAACAGAAAAATCTGAAAATATTTGCTTGGCACTATCATAAAGGGTGACTGATAATTTTAGTATTTAATAAATAGATTTTGACTCCATTTCTTCAACTAGCTAGTTTGATATTTCACCCTGTATGGGAATGATATACCTTTTCTAATTTCGTTTAACTATTCAGACACAACTTTGACCAATGTTTTAACAAAAATATATTTTTATTTCTCACATTATTTTTGTTTGTGTTAACATTAACATTAACATTGGAATTAAGCCCTATTTGAGACAATTTAAAGGGTTTTTTAAGATTTCACACGAATTTTCTGAGAATATAAGTAAGTGACACATTAAAAAAATGTAGAATTCAATGCGTAATCTGATTATTAATAAAAAAAAACTGGTTATTACATTTAAAAAACGAAAGTCGGTATCATTTCCGGCGAAACCGGAAATCGAACGAATCTGAAAATTTTTCTAATAATTCATATCTCCTAACAAAGCTTAACTATAAAATTTCAAGTGTTTATCTCGAGTCTTTCTTTGGAATATTCTAACGAACGGTCTTCGTGAATCACCCTGTATATCATTCACATCGTTGCAATTTGAATTCTATATTCCCGTAGACGAAATTTCTTTCTATTTACGTCAGAGATGATTTATTTTAAAGTAGTGTAGAATATAACCTGCTGAATGAATCCAATGTCTAAATTTAAAACTCTTCGTAGAATGATGATATTAGGAACAGTTTTTATGTTAAATAGTAATATAGTTAATTTATTTAAGTAGGAATCACTTATTCAATTTTTGCATTTCCTTTCTACGTCAAAATTCACACAGATCCAAAGAAAACTCGAATGGTCGAACATTTGAATAGTCGAATAATCAAATATTCGAATAGTCACAAAACACAAAATTTGAATTCAGAATAGTCTAATATTAGAATTACTCGAATACAATTTCAAAGCTGGGCTCGGAATCTCTAAAATATAAGTATTCGAATGATCGATTAGTATTATATTCGAATGGTCGAATATTCTAATAATCGATTACCTATAATTTATTAGCTGAATATTCGAATAGTCAAATATTCGATTTTTTTCACTAACACAATATTCGAATAAATCCCGAGTCCTAATTGTATTCGAATTGAAATGGTTGAATTTTTGAATAATTGCAACCCCCAATTGAAACGCTGAAAAATCTAATGGAAGGGTTCTTTCCTCTGCTTTCAAAATTTCCACCCCTCTATACATCTCCCTAACTCGCGACCGTGAAACATTGTAATGAGATACATGGAACAGTTATATTGAGGGATTACCGAAAACTGGTAATTTTTTATATCCAACCCCAATTTCCACCGATTGGAAGTAATCGTAATCTGATGATACTCGATTTTTAAATCTGTTAATTTCGGTCCAGTAGATTCGATGAGCAGCAGTGCTCAGTTGACAGATATTTTCGATTCCTAAAATAGGGGTTGGAAAATGTGTTCGTTGTGAGTTTTTGAAAGTTTAATATCTGGGAATAATGAACTGAAAATAGGAAAAATTTGGATGAATATCTTGCAATATCATCATCATGATAACAAGGGTGCAGATTTGGCACCGCTTTATTTGCTGCGAATTTTCCCACTGCCGCTCTATTTAATCACCTCTGATTATTTTGGAGGAAACTTGAAATTACAATTTGATATGAATAAGAAAAATTATACTAATACAGTAAGGCAAACAATGAAAATCGGGTAAGTAAGTAGGTTAGCCGTTTGAATCCATCGACCTCTCTTACCAAACAAAGACCGAAGAAGCATAAAGAATACGTTCCGCAAGATCGTAGCGACAGAACAGAGAGTACAGAGCTCCAGAGTTCGTCTAGCAGTCGCCACAAGCGGTACCGGGGTAGTTCCTTAGTATCATTGCATGCCGTGAAAATCTTCACGAGGAAAGTCAACGCCGAACGAGAAAAATGCGTGCAACCAAATATTTTATTTTCGTTTTCACAGTGTGCGGTGCTGTGCAAGTGGACAACAACCCTTGGACTGTTTCCAACCCTGAATTGCATCGTTGGCTTCGTAAGGGGAAAAATGTCGAGCCCGGAACGACCACAGTACCTTCCACCCTTGTTGTCACAAATTCAACAAATCCCCCTCTGACTAGCACGAAATACGAAGAAAAAAATTTGAAGTTCTCGACGATCACTAAAGCTTTTCCTCAAGAAACGACGTCAATCGTAACCTCGACTATACCCCCACATACCTCTTTGAAACTGAACACTTTTCCGGTTTCATCAACATTTTCTGAAACAACCCTCTCGACTTCAGAGACTTCGTACTCAGAATCCACTGATACGACAGATACTACTCTGGAGCCGAGGGAAAATTCGAAACCCCATGATTTTTACTCAACGAAGGAGAAATCCAGGGAAAAGCTCCACGTGAAAATCGCCTCCAATATCAGTCAGGTAAATATGCAGTTTTTCCCTTTGTTTTCTACGCCACTGTCAAGTTGTACTCCATAATTTGATCACGATTTATGTATGAGATGACCTGAGATCTTTAACCGAAGATGTGGAATTTCTAGTTTATTATGTTTAAACAAAAGGGAAGAAAAATTATTGAAGTAAATAACACACTTAATTGACTTAAGTTACTATATATTTCTATATTCTATTCACTATATTCTATAGGGAAGAAAATTTGCTGAGCCCCTGTAATTGTTCCATCAATGCATTCTTCAAATTTATTGAATAAATCTTATGATGTTGAATTATTTTTTCATTGAAAAATCATGTTTTCAATATATTGCAACATTTCAAATTGGCAGGGTATATTCGAAACAAGCATGGTTCCAATCCAACAGGTCAAGGTTTTCTTCCTCAAGGTTGCGTATCAAGGGTGCATAAATTTCTATTGCTTCAATTAAAATAATATTATATATTTATTTCTAGAAATTATGCTAAATATTCGCGATAAATTTTCTGTGATGCATAAAATTTCGTCTGCTAAAATAGGGAACCGCACTAAATTTACCGCGATATTATACTCGTACTATGAATAGTCATTTTCGGAATAGAACAGCGCAACAAATGAAACTTACTGAAACTTAACAGTTTACTCATGTGAAATTAAAAAACGATTTAGATCTGGATTCAAACTTTTTTGTAGGTCCAATAGATCACGGGAATAGGAATGATTTTGAAAATGATGGATAAAAAATCGTTTGAAAATACTAAGAATGGTACTACCTTCGTGTAGAATTTGCAATATATTTGCTGTGAAATTCATTCGCAATTCCACTCATTTTTTGAAATAACATTTATGTATTATGTACATTAATACGTAGGTATATATTTCGTTATGTTGATTGTTGATTAGTTATCGAATTTTGTTTTCAAATTTCCTCCCCTAATTTGAATCGATTCCCTAGGAAGAGTATCTCATGGTATACTCCATTTTTGTACGAAGTCCATAATTTTCCTTCAAAATTTTGAGATACCCAGTCGTGCGTTAATGTTCAAAGGAAAAACAGAAATTGATAATTTTTTTAATATTATTTCAATATAACCGTATATTGGGCTTAATAACTTTGTCCTCGGATTTAGGCAATTTCTTTTAATTTTAATGATATTGATGGAATCGAGCAAATTAAATGGTATGACGAGTTTTTGCAATTTTAGAACTTTGTGGTATTTATTGGTAAACAAAATTAATTATTAATTTTACTTGGATATTATCAAACTCATAGCCAAAAAACTAATAATATCAGTATCTTGGCTGTCAGTACTATAGCAAACAATAATAAAAATATAAGTTGCTCTATACTAATTGAATTCGATGTCATGGCAACGGTTTTTGATAATTTACTCATAGGGAAAGAAATTTAGACCGGATTAGCGTAGGAACGTAGAAGGTTAGGTAAGTATACCGAATACGTTTCGTTTCCCACTTCTAAATGTGATTATGTATTTTTTTCGAAATTTTTTAAACCTCACGAAAACCTAAAAAATAATATTTGAAATTTTATTTTCATTTTCGAGATTTTATAGTTGTAGCAAAATACTTTTATTTTTACGATAAAATAGAGTAATAATATGTATGAAAAATCCAAAAAAGGGTTGGTATTAAAATTAAACAATTTTTCATTAAAAAAAACCATAACAGTATAATCGCATTTTTAGTTTGTGTTAAGTTATTTCTGTTATCGTGGGCAAAATCAAATTCTGGTATCGTGAACCAAAATAATCTCCAATTGTAGGCATTCCAATATTAATTTTGAAAATGAAAAATCAAGAATTCCATGTGTCAATTCTCGTCGCTCATAATATAAGAGCGATGTTTAATGATGCCGTTCTATCGGAGACGAATTGAATGCACTTCCCGTATATTGAATTTCCTCGATAATGTTATTGGTCGTACTCAATGATTTCGTAATTTTGATGCAGATGCAACGGGACAATGTGATTGGAACATCTGTTTAACAGGACGTTTATACATACAAATGTTCAATCAACCCACATTATAATTACCGTGAAACCAATTCCTCAATAACAATTCAGATATACACATCCAATTTGAACTTGTCACCACATTTAACTTTTTCATCTTGAGGGCAATTCGAAGAAGGTGAATGCACCAGAGGCCTCAATTAGCTGCCTTAGAACAGGACGATTGTGTCATATTTTTGGCGCTCTTGTTCCTCGGAACAGAGTGCTTATCAATTTGCCCAAATGTCTGTAATTTTCGAATTTTTGGCTGAAAATGGTCTCAAACGATTTGGTTCGACTCACTGATCAAGAATCCGAGGTCTGACGAAGGAGTGCGATATAGAGTCCGAAACGTTACGAAATAGTTGTTTCATCGTTGATTTTGTTTTCGTTATTCTTTATAAGGCAACATTGTTCGATTGATTGCTTCTGAGAAATATTTGAGTTTCTTACGCAGGAGCAATTCACGAAATAATAAATTTATTATTTTATAGTTATTTTTCAGAGTTTGGGAGAGAAAACCCAGAAAGAAATCATTTAATAATGAATATACCTGCTACAGTATCCTTTAATGATTACTTAATTGGAAATTAATTCAGAAAAGAATGAAAATTTATTACAAGAATTCAAAACAGCAGTATGCCTCCTAATATGCGGCGGGATAATGTTTGGAAGAACTGGTAACCAATTAATAGGTGAAGATGTAATATTTCTAGTGATGATCCTTATAGATATAGGCGTTCAGCAGTGCTCAATTTTTTGGGCATGAACACTGTTGAATCGGATTTTTATTGGTTGAATGGTTGAAAACAAACTTACTACTCGGGAACCGTTAGACTGATTATGCCCATTAAATAACTTGTCCGTCGCATTTGGACGGGCCACCTACCCTCAAAAGTTCATGTCGCTATCTCTTTCGTTTCGAAGGTTATCGTGGCAATACCGAAAATGGATTTAGAAACAACGATTCATCGCAATTATTAGCTTATACTAGCACTGGTTTGAGTATTTGATTATTTTCAATAAGATGAGCAAGATGTGCGTTTGATGGTCAGTGTTGAAACTTGCGTATTCGTCCGCGTACAACCTTTGTTCCCAGAAATTTCCATTTCGAGTGAGAAGAGCGGAAACAATGTGCTTATAACTGAGCGTGATGAAATATTTGCCATTATTATCGCATTCTCTCGGTGTTCGAATGAGGTATGTACGAATGCTACGGGACTGCGTCCATGGGAAAAAGGGACACCGAGACAACGGGATCGATTTCCATGAGCCAGAATAGTATTTAGAAGTAGGAAAAAAGCAACGAGATGTCATGTCATTTGGAGCTGGCACAAAGCGATGCCTAATCAAGTGGACAATGGGCCACGCTGAAGGTGGTAGAGGCAACCACAATCTGCTCTCCAAAGGCGATCAAGCAAATTGAAAAAGGAAGAGCGAATATTACAAGCGACCCTAACAAGATTCGCTAGACTAACTCGGTGGAATAGTTGATCAATCAGGTATAGTAACTTATTTTGACGTTTGGAAATTGCCTGGACTCGTTGCTTGGCGACGTCCACCGCACCATGAACATGAAGCACACAGGTTCTCTAACCACAACTTTTTTCTGCTTTACTTCTTTGGAGCTATTTAGGGCAGCCGATGCAACCAACATCGTTCGAAATACGGGGGATAGTTACTGCTGGAATCGATATTGCCTTGAAAAACCAGAAGTGGTTTGTTTAAGGATGAAAGAGTGCAGTGGTAGCCCATCAGATCAGGCAAGGGAGGTTAAGCCTCCTCAGACACCTCGCCGTCAAATACATGCACTTCTGAGATAATTTTCAGAAACAACATGTGAAATAGGAATTCTTGAGTGCCGGAACTTGATACGCCTTATGGGAGAACAGTTCCACCCCCGCTTCAAACACTTAAAATCAGTCGTCACAAACACTGCCAAATATCCAATATTACAGTGCGTTCATCCAACATCAACCCCTTACGTATATCAGAGGAGGTTAATAATGTTAATATGCTTTCGGTTCCACTGGCTGCAAAACTCGTATGTTGCCGACCTTCTCGGACAAAACTGCCAGCGATTTCAAGCAAATTATTTTGAACTGAGAATGGTCTTAAATGATTTGGGTCGACATACTGAACAAGAATCCATTGTCAAAATCGATTCTGACCGACCGTCCGTCCGGCCGTTAACATGATAACTCACGAGCGGAAGGTTTAGGAGATGAATATCTCGGTTGAGTTCGTTATTGGGCAAAATCGGCCTGGTGGTTTCGGAGTAACAAAAAAATTTTGTTTTCACATTACAAATTTTAAATGAAAATTTTTTTTTAAGATGCAGTTTCATCATAATAATTCAATAATGTCATTCTCAACTCTAACAAACTAATACTTTCGGAGATATGATTTTTCAAAATTTCAATAATTATTCTAATTCTATATGATTTCATAGAATACTCTAATTATAATATCCTGATGTATATAAATCCAACATGAGATGAGTCATAGACCTACGTTTTGAATTTAATTACGAAAATTCTTGAGAATTGACGCACGGAAGCCAAATTGAAAATGACGGAAAGCCCTGTGGACAGAAGCTTTTTCGCTCTTGTTCAAACTTTGGCAAATCATAACTCCGAAAGTATTGGTTTCTCCAAGTTGGGAATTATATCAATGGATTCTTATTTAATTTATTTTATTCAATGATGCAGTTCTATCATAAGATTCCATTAATCTCATTCCCAACTCTGATGGGAAACCAATACTGGATATAACTGGAGGGCACTTTAACGATGATTATTTGCTTTTCTTAAATGCCCATTTTCCCGAAACTATTTTTCAATCTTGCTTATTGTACTCTGCAACATGGGTGGTAATACTTCTCTCTGATTAAATAGAGAACTTCTTTTTGTGTTCTTGCCCTATCTCCGTAGCCAAAACATCATTAAAATTCTAATCTTGTGGGTTTCAGTTAAGTACGGGATTTTGTTGACAAACTTCAATATATAACTTCAAATATCCTCGCTAATCTCGATACGCTGCCACTCTCCTTACTTGTTTTTATTAAAGTTCTTTGTTTGACAAAAAATGATGAACAAATACCTCTTGACCTTCCATTTTTAAACTGCCTGAATTATTTAATTGAGCTGAATGCGATTCCTTCATTTTCGAATTTGTTGTATATATTTTTAACGACAAAGAATAATAATTTGACAAAGGTACCCTTTAGTAATAATCATAAAAAAATTAGGATACAAAAGTATTATCGATGACGTCATATCTCAAACTTGGGACACGCTGTACAACATTTTCTTACATTGAAAAAAGAGCAATTTGAAATACTAATCGACCTGTCCGAGCATATTTACAACATAAAACCGTCTTTAATTTACTGAATGTATTCCAAGTAGGAGACTTGCACTGTATAGATACATACAGGGTGAGTCTTTGACCACTGCATTCATTTTAACCAAAGATTCCTCTCATCAAATGAAACACTTTTTTCATTTACCATTTTTCCAGATTCGGCTCAGGTAAATAGTTACAAGCGTTTGAAGATTTCACAATGTGCTAATACACTCCGCATATAAATTATCTATGACATTGTTGGCGGACGAGAATAAGGCATGGTAACGTGGTTTACAGCTTGATTCGGGATTCCAACCCTCAGGGACGGATCCATAAAAATAGTGAAATTTCTGGAGTTTTCCATTTTAAAACATTCAATGAAGAATATCTCGAAAACGGTGCGTTTAAGGAGAAATGATGAAGAATAATATAATGTTCTAAAACGATGGAATATTCTTGAAATGACTCAAGAAAAACTTTATATGCTTTCTTTGTGCTAATTTCGTTTAGTTTTATGAATCCACGAGTCCATAACTAGAAAAACAGTAGAAGTAGAAAATAACTAATATTTGGAAAATATGTATCATAGTTATAGGAAACTTTACGCCAACATTCATCTTTTCGAAAAAAGGATGTCAAAGCTACAAAATAAAAACTGATTTTTTTTCAAAATTTCCACAGCCTGTATCTTTCTACCTGAGCTAAATTTGGAAAAATGTGAAATGAAAAAAGTGTTTCATTCGATGAGAGGAATCTTTGGTTAAAATTAGTGCAGTGGTCAAAGTCTCACCCTGTATATGTACCTATAGGTAGCAATAAAGAGAATTTTTTGTTTAATTTGTAGTGTTTTCGATTGATCTCCCGAGCTTTACGCTGAATAAAAGCGACTGTATATTACATTAAATGTATTATATTAAAACTGTAATAACACATTCAGATTTCCGAAGAATATCATCTCATAATTTCCTCCTATATTGTCGTCTACTTCGTTGAACACACCCAGCATAATTGGAAATTGCTTTCAATTTCTTCGCTCTTCAGAAGCTCCTCTCTTTGTGCCCCACTTCAATTACTCGAACTGTACATATAGGGTACCTGGGTATCATTGTGAACGATGTACATAATTTACAACTTTTTAATCCTCCTTAATGTTGCTGGTCAGTGACAGAAAGCCGTTCGTTGCTTATTATATGGAGAACCGTTAAAACGCGGAAAATGCACTCCAGAAGGTAGCCGGACTCCTTGCATGGCTATTTCCGCCGGAAAGCCCGAGGAGATTGAAATTCCTGACCGTATAATTTACATGTAATTCCAGAATTATCAAAATATGTATATAATTTCTTGGGGTTTTGCAGACGCGAGTGCGTGATTACGCCAGTCATTTCTATCGGGTCTTCCAACTAATGTTTCAGTTTGAAATTTCGCGCCATTTTTTAACAATTTTATCGTATGGCATTACGTTTGACGATTAAAATCTTGGTGGGTTTTAGAGATAGAATTGAAGTTGCGGATATTCCTGCGAGATTGAGCGATTCTTTTCACTTTTACTCTTTCTATAGTCTAAGAATTCACCCGATCGACAAGTCATCACTGGCGGTTGCGCGACCTGACCGCAATTTGATGCGTCAGCGTGCGGTGTATATTTCATTCATAAGATTGCCCAACTTACCCCTATGCTCAACTAGCCCCGCTCTATCCTATACTTCAAAGGAGAGAATGTTATTATTAGGATATGGGATCAATAACTATATTGAAACTATAGGTATATAGAAATACCTATATTTATTTTTTTAACGCAGGTACTATGAGAGAACAACGTGTATTAGATAGGTTCGCTCGAATAACTAACGAAACTTACTTTCATCTCCAAAAAGGGAAGTTCGATTGATTTTTGTTCACATCTTATAAATGTGGAACATATACAGGTGTTCAGAAATTCACACCCCCTCAAAATTGTATCGAATAATAAGGAACTTCCAGAATAATCTTTAAGTAAATGAATTCCATTCTTCTAATAATTGTTTCTTTGGCATTTCCTCCTCGCGCATACTGACTGGGGATACATAATATGGTCCAACATTCGTTGTAAAGGACGAGGGTTAACCCAGAAAAACCTGCCTCAATATCAAAAATATGTCAAAGACATATGTATGTAACCATTTTCATCATTATTCGGAGATAAACAAGTCCGTGTTTATTATAAATTGAAAATTCCAGATATTCAATGGTACATAAAATATTGATACAAAGTGTGCCATTATTGCCAAGAAGCTTGTTTGAAAGAGTATTTATTGTAGATTCTGAAAAATATTTCATTTCTTAGAAATTTGAGGTTTTACATGATGTGGAATAAAGAAAATAATTTGCTCAGTCCGGACCTGCGCTATCTAGAAGTAATTATCAGCAGATATTAAGCATGGGTCTATACTCAATCAATGAAATTCTCATGAAGATCGATGCAAGCGTTTAAGAGTTATGCCGATTGAAAGTTTTTGATAAATTACATAAAACATCCTGTATCGCTTAGACGAATATAGTTAACAGGACGTATTTCGAACACTGATTTAACCTCACCAAAATGTCCTGCATCTTCAGTGGAATCATTCGTGGAACACCCTGTATCTATGTGCTTTGATCTTTTATGACTAGTTATTATTAGCAATACTAATGGAGACATTATTATCTTCATAGATAATGATTGGCTCTAAAACTTCGATATTTATGCTAGCAGCTAATGATTTAAGCCATAAAGCTTCTCTAACACCTTCAAAAAGAGCCATATACTCGGCTTCAGTTGATGAGACGGTTATTGATACTTGTTTTCGAGTATTCCAAAGTCTCGTGCAACTTTTGAATGGTTTAAAAGACAACCAGTTGTACTCTTTCTATCTGTACCATCATCACTTCACCAATCAGAATCTACATAGCCATTTAGAATGTGATAACAATTATTGTTCTTTCGATAGATCAATTTTAAATTAATAGAGCCTTTCAAATATCTTAGAACTCTTCCCAAACATGTCCTCTATTCGCTCTTATTTTTATTCGAATATCTACTGATATTTTTTGCGGTACTCAAGTCTGGTCGCGTGCAGACCATAAGATACATTAAACATCCAATTAGATTTTTACAAGGAGCGTCATTATTTTCAGCTGAACTTAACTCAAAATATATCAGTTTATTTGGAAGAGGTGTACTCACAGCCAGGGCCGTCGCTACCGGGGGGGGAGGGAGGGGAGCCTCCCCCCCCAGATCATATCTCAAAGGGCGCCAAATTGACCGCGGATATTTGAAAAACAATAGAAAAATGACATAATGAAAATAGATTTTTTTGAACTACTACTTGCATAAGATGATTATTATTATACATAAGTGCAGTGACTGTATCGAATGATTGCCTACCCTACCATTTACTCAATTTATTTGTACTAGACCGACAGCATTGTAGAAAGCTTTGTTGCTGCTAGAGACTAGATGGCAGGAGTGGGGAATTCCCAGCCTTCCCCGGCTATACATATAAATCGTTCAATAGAAAGAAACTAACCTTCTTCTTCTTATACACTACATTATTCGTGAATAGTGAATATGAATATTGATTGAAATTTAAAATCGAAAACCGAAAATGGATATGGGTCCTTGCCAAAATAAGTTCAAACCGTCTGGAGCGGAATTCAGAAGGACAGCCCAGAAAAGAAAAATTGAAACGGGAAAAGGCGCAAATGTCATGAATACATGGCGAGTTGTTCAAGCACTGACGCGAAGTCACGAGCTTTTGGCGCATGTTCTATTGTCCATTCTCCTTAATCGAATATACCGATTAAGAACCAATTTTTTTTTAAATTTCTACGGTTCCCACTAAATTTTACACAAGTCTTTATGTCGATATTCCGCAACTAGTACAAGCTTCAATTCAATCAGGTCTAAATTTTTTGAGTTATCGAGGAAATAATATTCCAGGTGGTTATAACTCCGAAACCGTTGGGCCGATTATGCCCAAAAACGAAATCAATCTCCCATTCGTATGCGTGACCTACCCTGAAAATTGCAAGTGCTTATCTCCTTTCGTTCCAAAGTTATCGAGTCAGTTAACAGTCAGCCATCCATCTACTGAACTCAAACAAGGCTGCTCGAATATCCAACAATATCTATCTGATCGTGTTCAAACTTGGAACTTGGCAGTACTGTTAAGTTCTGAAGGCTCTGGCAAAATTTCAGCGATATCGAACGAATAGTTTAGGACATATAGAACTTTTTTAAATGATTTTTTTTAAATTACTAGTGATACGATCCTCACGAAATTTCGCAAGATTTCGCGTTGGTATTCTACAACTAATAACCACGTTTGAATTGGATCGGTTTTGTATTTTTCGAGTTATTGAGGAAATAACAACCAAATTTCAGATAGGTATACCTATGAACAAACTAGCATTAAGATACACAAC
The DNA here is from genome assembly GCA_937662695.2 of Halyzia sedecimguttata. Lineage (NCBI taxonomy): Eukaryota > Metazoa > Arthropoda > Insecta > Coleoptera > Coccinellidae > Halyzia > Halyzia sedecimguttata. Next base: position 26,994,694 of record OW569420.2, on the reverse strand, counting down.
CTACCCTGAAAATTTCAAGGCGCTATATCTTTCCGTTTTCTAGTTATCGTGGCAACGGCCGGCCGGTCGGACACAATCAAATTTGACCTCGAATTCTTCATTAGAGAGTTGAACTAAATGGTTTGCGACAATTTTCGACAAAAAAATCGAAAATTACAGACATTTGGGCAAAATGATAACGTGTGATGTTACCTAGAACATGCGTTCTAAAAAGAGGACTGTATTTTCGAATAGAGCGAAAAGTTTTGGCCATTGCTGACACATAGTTTTTAAGGGAAGTAGCACCTTGTGAACCTTCATTTAACAACTGCACTTACAGGTTGATTTTCAGTGTCTATAAAATAAAAATTTTTTTTCGTGATATTTCGGTAAAATATTCGATTGAGTGACATCGAAGATTTAATTTTCTATATGCAAACTACAAAAATTTTCAGGGTGATGAGTACAAAAATATTGCTTAAATTCAGGAATTACAAAAAACTCATTCAATATTCCAAATAGCAGATATTTTCGAAGAATTGTTGGAACATTCCACTCTAGATAGCAGGGTAACGTGAAATTATTGTCATCATTTTTCGAAAGTTTTCTTTTTAATATCTATAAAATCTTCAGATTATTCTTATCATCTCGAAAGCTTGGTATATATATTTATTTTTGTCAAATATAATTCCTTTTTGGCCCTGGATCTGTTGAGAGATGCCAACAATTTTTTTCACTCAAAAACACAAATTCAGAACGCGGTATTCTTTGTAAAATAATTTTCATTGATAGTTATATTAATTTATAATTCATTCTTTATTAAGAAACTATGTTGTATTTATCAATATATGTACACTTCATCCATATGTGTGTTTTTCGATTTTTGTCTATTTTTCCAAATTAGGGGCGCCAAAAGACGTTTCTCCCCCCTCTCGGAATAGCTCTTCGCTACGGCCCTGCTCACAGCTTTAAATTCATGTATATTACATTTATTGAGAACTCTGATCTAATGTTATTATACTATCATTTCTTTCAATTTTTATTCCTGAAATAGTTTGATCTCTTTAAAATTTAGTTTTCGTAAAATTTGCAACTTTAAGTGCAACGATTAAGCTTGAAACTTTGGAATATCATCTGGGGGTAAAACGTGATTTACATACCAACCATGAATTATGCGTGCTTCAAAACGTAATGAAGTAAATTTTTATGGAAAGTTCATAAGTTTTTTTCTGTTCGATAATGAAGGTTCTAATAAACAAAAAAATTAATAATATGACGGAAAACTAATTATGTCTCAAGAAAGAATCACCGAAAGTTCTATATTTTTGATGATTGTTCAAATGAAAGCAAGAAACCTCAGTTTTATTCGGATTCGGACACAAACGCCACTGAAATAGGAACTTCTCCAGGATATCTAAATCTGCAGATAGATTATTTTCTATACTTTGCGAATCAGAATGACGAAATGCAAGGGCAATGTCATCAGCGTATATGAATTTTTCGGAGGAAGTAGCAGGAATATCACACAGATATAAATTGAAAAGAAGAGGTGCTAAAACTGAGCCTTGTGGGAGACCATTATTCAAATTTTTCCAATTTACTACTATTATTATCAATAAAAACACGAAACCTTCTAACCTACATAAATATACCTTAGCAATTCGTACAGCTCACTGAATTAAATCGAATCCTACGTAAATACCATGTAGACTGTCTGATAGGATTATCATTATTTATAACGTCATTTTCAAGATAGAACACATTCTTAAGGACTATGTTCAAATGAGTGATTAATTTCTTCTTCCCTTCTGCTCTTCTCGATTGAGATAGTCTTGTGTTCTGTATATCGTATAATTGTTCCTGTTCCACTTAAGATTATTCCGCTTACGTATAGCTGAAGGAATATTTGAAACGCAAGCGGCAAGAGATAATTGTGATTTACGAGGCCTAGGCCAACTCCATTCTTATCAGAGAAACACGTTCTGGGTAAATAAATGTCTTTATAAAAATAGTGTATCGTGTATCAGATTATCGCGTAATGATTGTGGGCAACAAAGCACGTACTGCACACATCACGACTGCGGTGGAATTTCGGCAGGGCTTTTCCCACAACGATTATCTTATCAGTCTGCATCAAACCTGACTGCGATTGTTGGCGCGGTTGTTCCCCTGAATAGAGTGCGTATCAATTTTCCCAAATGTCTGTTATTTTCGAATTTTTGACCGATGGTCTCAAACGTTTGATTTCGACTCGCATAATCAGTTATCTTGTCTCGTCTCGCTTCATTCTAAATAACGATAATAAATATTTATAATATATGAACTAAATGATAGTGATAAAAATGAAAAATTTTTAAAGCTATATTTGTTACGCTCTTAGGTATACAAAAATATAAAATACATGAGTTTTTTTAATTTTAAACATTCCTTATTTCAGGTAATCATTGAAGGATACTTTGGGGGGTATATTCATTATTAAATGGTTTCTTTCTTGGTGTTCTCTTCCAAACTCTGAAAAATATATATAAAATGAAAAAATTATTATTTTGTTAATTGCTTCTGCGTTAGAAATACGAGATATTTGTCAGAAGAAATCTTTCCAACAATGTTGCTTAATAAACAATATCAACGATAAAACAACTATTTTGTAACGTTTCGGAGTCTATATCAGACTCCTTCGTCAGACACTAAACTAAACGAAAATATTTTTCTACCGATTAACTACGAAAAACTTCTTTCTGAAAATTCTCAATGTCCATTTCAGAGGATAAGGAAAACAGTAAATAAGATGCACTTCACTCGATATTTAAAACCATTCGTTGGCCAAAAATAATCGAATGTGGGTGTATTTTGATGAATTTCTAATGAATTTGAAAGAATATTTTTCAGAATTCAGAATATGGAACATGATTAAAAGGTTTTTTTCTGGGTTTTCTCTCCCAAACTATGAAAAATATCTATAAAATAAAAATTAATTATTTTGTGATTTGCTTCTGCGTGAGAAACACAAGATATTTGTCAGAAGCAATCAATTGAACAATGTTGCCTAACAAACAACAACGAAGAAACAACTATATCGTAACGTTTCGGAGTCTATATCAGAGTCCTTCGTCAGACGCTTAATGAAAATCTTTAGAAACGTTACGATATAGTTGTTTCTTCGTTGATGTTGTTTCGTTGTTGTTTGTTAGGCAACATTGTTCAATTGATTGCTTCTGACAAATATCTTGTGTTTCTTACGAAGAAGCAAATCACAAAATAATTAATGTTTATTTCATAGATATTTTTCAGAGTTTGGGAGAGAAAACCCAGAAAAAACCCTTTGATAATGAGTATACCTCCCACAGTATCCTTTAATGATTACATGGAACATGATAACTGAATAGTTCAATTCTTAGAATAGTCCTATGTTATGAGGTTGAAGTAAATGATAACTTGCTCAATTCATAGAAAATTGCCCCATTTCATAGAATTTTATCATAGTACAGATATTTTGCAAGAGCCTTCAAAATGATGTTGGGAATATTGTGAAAATATTATTTTTTTCCTGGAAGCCAAGCAGCCTTGGGCTTTCAATACCTGGTTGGGTGATCGCTCTGGATATGATTTTGAACAACCGTGCCAAAGCAGACATACTTCACGAAAATGCTCTCCCAAGTTTTTTCTGCTAATTCTGTTGGCCGCTTTCAGGAATTTCATTCACTTTCCTGCTCGCAAACATTAAATTTGAGTACGTGTGAATTCTATAAATTACTTGACTTCATTTAATCCACGATCTAACGGTGCCTTGACTCGAACTACTTACAACCAATAAATCCTTATGAATATTATAACGTATATCAGTAGAGAGTGAAAAAAACGGCAAAACACTGACAAATTGCTTATTATTATGTTTTCCGGTAGTTACCCACTTGAATTGGACACGTCCTCCACAAAAACGTGTAAGAATCGAATCAAATAGGCCATACTGTAAATAATAGTAGAATGCAGCAAACATAGCCCCGAAACAGAGTCGGTAGTTCACACAAGAATTGTTGACAATTATGAAACTAAACAGTCCACTAAACCACAGTAGGAATGAAAAGTTGTCAACCTAGAGCCATACACAGTACGTGCAGAATTTTCTTACGAATATTTACTGAGACTTTCGACGTGGATTATCTCAACCGCAATGCTCGATGCATCCCAATAATTGGTATTTTTTTTTTTTTTTTAATGCTTGTGGCTTTTACTTGATGCAAATCTATATTAACTCAATGAAAAATTATATACGATTTACACTTATATAAAATAAGTGTAAATCGTATATAATTTTTCATTGAGTTAATTGGTATTTCGTATGCACCATTTAAAGCCACTATTTATTGCTGCTTCAGCGAATTCAATCGTAGTTGCCGTTCATTCACGGATCTAAAGAAAGTCCTCCAAAATCGCAAACTGATAAAGCAACATCGGTTTATCGTAAAAACAAACAGAAGTTATTCGTGCAAGAAGAACTTCGAAGTGAATGGTTCCCTGTTTATTGGAACTAATTCGTATTTGGCTATTCAGGATGGTACACATTAATTCCTTCACCACAAGTCTTCGATGAAATTCGAAAAACAACCAGTGATGCAGAATCGTTCTTCAACATGACAAGGCTAGTTCTCACGTATCGGTTCAAACAACTCAATATTTGACTAGTCTAATAATCCAATTGATACAGCATCCGCCGTACAGTCCTGATGTGGCACCAACCTTTCTTATTTATATGACGCATGAGATGTTTCGATATGGATATCTCTTGAATGTCATTTTTCAAAGTGACAGTTCTTTGAAATTTGTGTTCAGGAAGGTTCATGAATAGATTAACACTTGAACAACGCTACCAAATGGTGGAAATTCATTTTCAAAAAATGATCTATAACGATGGAATATTCTTGAAATGACACAAGAAAAACTTTATATGCTTTCTTTATGCTAATTTCGTTTAGTTTTATGAATCCACGAGTCCATAACTAGAAAACCAGTAGAAGTAGAAAATAACTAATATTTGGAAAATATGTATCATAGTTATAGGAAACTTTACGCCAACATTCATTTTATTCGAAAAAAGGATGCCAAAGCTACAAAATAAAACCTGATTTTTTTTCAAAATTTCAACAGCCTGAGCTGAATTTGGAAAAATGTTAAATGAAAAAAGTTTTTCATTTGATGAGAGTAATCTTTGGTTAAAATGAATGCAGTAGTCAAAGACTCAGCCTGTATATTTGAAGGTTTTGGTCTTTATTGAAGGTTTTCGTACTTGGTGTTTTTATCGTTTTTTTTATTATTTCTTCTTCTTCTTCTTCCACATATAGTAGGCCTTAGGCCTGTATTTTCCAACCTTCAGTTCTCCTGAGATATTGAGGACCACGATTCTATCCATCTCTTTGGAGGTCTTCCTAAGGGGCGTCGTGTAAGTGGTCTACCATCCCTAGCGATTTAGGCTAGCCTTCCTCCAGCCATTCTATCCACATGATCATTCCAGGCTCTTCTACGTTTACGTCCCCACCTGACAATGTCTTCTACCTCACATTCGTGCCTTATATCTGTGTTTCTTTTTCTGCCCCTTAATGTGTAGCCTGAGATGTTTCTAAGTATTTTCATTTCCGTTGTTCGAAGGATATTTTTCGTTTTTTTGTTGTCAGCTCTTGTTTCTATAGCGTATGTCAATACCGGTCTAACACAGGTTTTGTATATCCTAACTTTCGCCTTTTTATTCATAAAAGTGTTATTCCAGATGATGTCCCGCAGTGCACCTGAGATTCGGCTGGCTTTATTGGCTTGTCCATTCACTTCATTCGTTCTATCTTGACTCGAGGTGATCTGTATGCCTAGGTAGTTGAATGACATAACTTGTTCGATAATGTTATTGTCCAGAGAAACTGGACTGGTTCTTTCGAGACGACGAGGGTTTTGGTTTTTTTGATGGATACTTTCATGTTGAAATATTTGGCTTTTACATGAAATCCGTATAGGAGCCGTTGCAAATCGTCTTCGTTCTCTGCTACAATTAGGGCATCATCGGCGAAACAAATAATTTTTATTTTGCCTGTTGTTAGTGTATATCCTCCCTTTATAGTGTTAACGTGCTTTATTAGTTCGTCCATGATTTGATTAAAGAGTTGGGGGCTTAAAGAGTCTCCTTGTCGAATTCCTGTTGGTGTCTTTATTTCCTCTGTCAGGTTTTGATTGACTACAATGTGGGTAGATGTATTGTGATTGAGTTGTCTTATGATATCTATTATTAGTTTTCGGCACATTTTTCTTTCCAAGGATATCAACTACATCACTACCATATTCACCTGAGATGTCGTAAAGATTAAGACTGTACCTGTTATGAATTTTCGCCATAGGTACAGTTTAAACCGGCGTGAAGACAGCTATGCGTTTCAGCTATGGATTTGCAGATACTGTAAGTCGTGCGCCTAACTGCCGGCTGGCGTAGTGGGTTTTTCAACAGGGATCGAAACTCGTGGCTGGCCACGGCTCGCTTCGTAACACTCTGTAGTGTCGAACCGGAACGCCTGCTTCACAACCCTTTCTATATATTTATTCGAATTAATTCCTTCCTGAAAGTGCCAATAGTTCATTTATTTAAGAGTGTATGCTGCTTAAACTGTTCTTGAAATTCTATAAAACCCCTAATTTTGTCGCGAAAAAAATCGTAAATTCTTGAAGATAAAAATATATCGCATTTTTTCATGGCAATAGGAGCTACATAGTCTCCTCTTCGAATCCTATATGACCACATATTGCGCCGGGCAAGAATTGACCCCCTACAACCCCCTCTATTGTTCTCGCGAAAATAATCATAAGTTCTTGAAAATAAAAACCTCCGGAATTTACTTTTTAACATGACTGCCGTCCGCTGAACATAAATATTGAGTTGTGATATTAATAATATTCATTTTGGCTACTATATGATGACAAATAAAATCAAAAATTCTTAAAATTGCACCGACTTGAAGTCTGGAGCTTTCGCTCGTATGTTTCACACCTCATACTGAGCATCTTTATTTAAATAGGGAAACACATATTCAATTTTCAAATAGTACAAATACTACTACAAATAAATAAATCAATAAATAAATAAATAAATAAATCTATATATACAATAAAAGAAATAAATGAATCTATATATATATAAAAGAAATAAATAAATAAATGAATAAATAAATATATATATAAAAGAAATAAATAAATATAAGTATATAATAAGCACAATGAAATAAATATTGAGTTGTGGAAAAAGGATCCTAGAGGATTCAACTCATCTTCAGCAACCAGTGTGCCGTTTGCTTCTGTGCCTTCCGATGTACCAAGGGCGTAGCCAGGAATTAATTTCGGGGGGGGTTTTTTAATAGGAATTAATTTCGGGGGGGGTTTTGGGGGTGTAAGGGTCACTTTCTGCAGCAAAATTTTTTTTTTCAAGGGAAAAATAACATTTCGGGGGGGGTTTGAACCCCCAAAACCCCCCCCCTGGCTACGCCCTTGCGATGTACATTCCCTTCCTCTCGACGTAGATGGTTGTTGTTCAACTAAAAGGAAAATGGTTATTAACCGAAAAAAGGATATTCTAGGATCCAATGTAACTTTAAGAATCATGTTTCCAAAGCTAAATGAATTCTAAAAACAAAAATAGTAGCCAAATATTACCTAGAGGATTCAACTCACCTTCAGCAACCAGTGTGCCGTTTGCTTCTGTGCCTTCGATGTACCAAGGGCGTAGCCAGGAATTAATTTCGGGGGGGGGGGTTTTTAATAGGAATTAATTTCGGGGGGGGTTTGAACCCCCAAAACCCCCCCCCCTGGCTACGCCCTTGCGATGTACATTCCCTTCCTCTCGACGTAGATGGTTGTTGTTCAACTAAAAGGAAAATGGTTATTAACCGAAAAAAGGATATTCTAGGATCCAATGTAACTTTAAGAATCATGTTTCCAAAGCTAAATGAATTCTAAAAACAAAAATAGTAGCCAAATATTACCTAGAGGATTCAACTCACCTTCAGCAACCAGTGTGCCGTTTGCTTCTGTGCCTTCGATGTACCAAGGGCGTAGCCAGGAATTAATTTCGGGGGGGGTTTTTTACTAGGAATTAATTTCGGGGGGGGTTTGAACCCCCAAAACCCCCCCCCTGGCTACGCCCTTGCGATGTACATTCCCTTCCTCTCGACGTAGATGGTTGTTGTTCAACTAAAAGGAAAATGGTTATTAACCGAAAAAAGGATATTCTAGGATCCAATGTAACTTTAAGAATCATGTTTCCAAAGCTAAATGAATTCTAAAAACAAAAATAGTAGCCAAATATTACCTAGAGGATTCAACTCACCTTCAGCAACCAGTGTGCCGTTTGCTTCTGTGCCTTCGATGTACCAAGGGCGTAGCCAGGAATTAATTTCGGGGGGGGTTTTTTAATAGGAATTAATTTCGGGGGGGGTTTGAACCCCCAAAACCCCCCCCCTGGCTACGCCCTTGCGATGTACATTCCCTTCCTCTCGACGTAGATGGTTGTTGTTCAACTAAAAGGAAAATGGTTATTAACCGAAAAAAGGATATTCTAGAATCCAATGTAACTTTAAGAATCATGTTTCCAAAGCTAAATGAATTCTAAAAACAAAAATAGTAGCCAAATATTACCTAGAGGATTCAACTCACCTTCAGCAACCAGTGTGCCGTTTGCTTCTGTGCCTTCGATGTACCAAGGGCGTAGCCAGGAATTAATTTCGGGGGGGGTTTTTTAATAGGAATTAATTTCGGGGGGGGTTTTGGGGGTGTAAGGGTCACTTTCTGCAGCAAAATTTTTTTTTTCAAGGGAAAAATAACATTTCGGGGGGGGTTTGAACCCCCCCCCTGGCTACGCCCTTGCGATGTACATTCCCTTCCTCTAGACGTAGATGGTTGTTGTTCAACTAAAAGGAAAATGGTTATTAACCGAAAAAAGGATATTCTAGGATCCAATGTAACTTTAAGAATCATGTTTCCAAAGCTAAATGAATTCTAAAAACAAAAATAGTAGCCAAATATTACCTAGAGGATTTAAATCATCTTCTGCAACCAGTGTGCCGTGTGCTGCTCTTCTGAAACAAATAATAATCATTTTGGAGTATAATTCGGTGCAGTTTCCAAATACTTCTGGGGTAATTATCTAGAACAGCCCATAACTCGAAAGCTGAATTTTCTCCGGAACTATTGAAGATTCCCAATAAAAATTCTATTAAACATATTGTGAGCATTTGAATTGCTTGAATAATCCGGACATGAATAATGAATTTACAATTATCGATATTATCATGTGTGATTAAAATGATTAAGTGAGTTGTAGAAACAGACGATGAGATAATGAACCATTGTGCAACATTTGCTGCCTCTTTAATATTCATCCCAAGATAGAATTATCTGATTCACCCGAAGATATAGGAAAAGAAAATTTCTTCTCACAGCTCTTGTGAAGGGAAAATCTGTTGATCTTAGAACAACGAACTGAAGCAATAACTCAAAAAGCGTCATGAACACGGATCGGAAAATATTAGAATACAATGAACCCAACAAAGAATCTAATATATATTCATAACCGCTGCACAAACCACTCCATCTTCAAGAAATCTCGGGAATTCACTCGCCTTCTAGATCGCCTGATAGGACGACCTTAACTCCAAGAAGCCACATTTCTGCAACACGATGCCTCACTTTCATGTTGTACACAAATTGAAACAATTCATCTCTCGTTTTTCGACATAGTTATCTACCCGGCCTGGATTGCAGTTCGAACGGATCTTTTATCCAGATGATCAATAAATTAATAATTATACGTGGATTCAATTAACGGCAAACATAAATTATAACTGTCTCCGTGTTTACTCTGAAAACCAGAAGGCGATGAAGCCTATTTAAGTTCTTTTCAGGATATATTGCATTAATTTCAACGTAGAATACGTTTCGTTCTTGTTCAGGATACTCCAGTGAGAGTTTCCGGATATAAATTAGTGTTACTTTTTGTGAGGAAATCCTTTCTGTGACATCGTTGTTGCTGCGTTACACTGACCAAACTATATCAGCTATCGTAAATGATAAAAACAGTTAATGAAGTGAACGTTCATGGACATAAATTAAAACCGAGAATTTTCCCTGATTCTTCTCTAATAAGTTGGACAGACGGACGTGGGAGTATTGGGCCTGGAACTAAATAGTCAGAATCGATGGTAATTTAACCCAGCATCATCCATGCGATCATTAACGGGAATATCAAAGCCAACTGTGATGATTTACCTGGGACGCTTGATTATAATAACTGCGTAAGAGAGTAATCATTAAAGAATACTTTGGGAGGTGAAGTCAACTAAATCATTCCTTTCTAGAACTGGTTTTCTCTCCCAAATTCTGAGAAATATATATGGAATAAAAAATTGTATTATTTCGAAAATGGTTGGGCTGTAGAAAGAATAGATATTTGTCAGAAGCAATATATTGAACAATGTTGCCTAATAAACAGTAACGAAACAACATCAACGATCAAGCTATTCTGTATTTCATCCAACAGACACCAAGAGAAAATCTCCAGACTTATTTTTTGGTGACAGTTATGCTGAAATTTGTCACACATAACATGTGTTCCCTTTACATAGAAATATCCGAGTTCTTACTCCTTTTTCAACAAATTCAACCAGATATGTTCAATTTCAATCGAGCAATCAGATGATTGTCACATTGACAGTATTTGAAAATCATAGTAACATAATTTTACTCTGCATAGAAATTTCCAAGTTCCAACTCTTTTTTAATAAATTCAGCCAAATATGTTCAGTACCAATTGAGCAATTTGCAAAATTGAATTCTCTGTACAACAAAATACAAGGTGACTCCGGGTTATCAGACTCCAACTTTCTCAATTCGATGGTCTCGATGTTTCTCCTGCATACCATACACCACAAATAAAAGGAATATTATATAGTTTTCAGATTTTTGTTTTTCAGTAATCGGTTCTGTCTTAGTTGATAAAGACCTTAGATAACAAAAATAATTCTTAAGATTTTCGCTTCGTATTTGATGAAGGAGTCTGATTTAGTCTCCTAAACATTACAGAATAGTTTTTGGGCGCATGTTCTAGGGGAACATCGTCCTATCATTTCGTCCAAATGTCTGTAATTTTCGAATTTCGAGCTGAAAATTGGCTAATAGACTAATTCGGACTCCCTGATCACGAATCCGGTGTCAGATTTTTGGGTGCCGTCCGGCCGGCCGGCCGGCCGTACTTCCGGCCGTAGGCACGATAACAGGAGCACCGAAAGTCCTATCGACTTCAAACTTTCAGGGTAGGTTTCTGATCAAAATGCGACGGTTAAATTCGTTAACGGGCAAAATCGGCCGGACGGTTTAGGAGTTATAGACATTTAAAATTTTGAGGTTATTTCCCTGATATTTCAGGAACTAAAGAAGATGTTGAATCGAAACTTGGTAGTCAGTTCGAGGATATAAACGCGCAACTTTTGGCAAAATTCTGTTATGATCGAAATGTTGGTAATTTTTAAAAAAATATTTCTTTTAATTTTTTCGAAAAAAAAAATTTTTTTCCGTGAAATATTCATCAGATTGCAACAAAAACTTGTACTAACGTCAATTGTAGTATTTTGCAACATTGTGCAAAATTTTGGCTCTATACGATTTCAATTTCTGGAGATATAAGACAAAATGTGTCAAATTTCCTGGGTCTCTCTCAGTATTTTCATCGATTATTCTATGAACTCTTTGAATTCTACCGAAAACAAATTCAAAGACATAAACATAAAGAATCAAGTCATAGTTTAGACGTCGAAAGAAGGACGATGTTGATCGACTTGAAAAAGTACCTATTTCAAGAAATGCAATAATGAAATGCTTAATTTATGGATATAATATTATCTAAGTATTGTTGGGATCGGGCAGTTGGAAAATTTTTTAATAAAAAAATTTGTACCGACGTTAAATCAAGCATTCTACACGAGTGTGCAAAATTTCAGTTCGATACGATCTCAATTCCAGAAGATATTGCTTAAAATTCACATTCCAGCGTGTTTTGACGTTCTATGGTCACAGAAAATCGTCACAAAAATCTATTTACCTCATTTGACGGCTGTTTGTCAAATCAATTAATTCCAATAATTGATGTCAGATTTCCTACATACCAAGTTCAAACACATTTTATTATATGGAAAACACTTATTATGATCACGTTCTACAGGAATTGATACTAAATAGAAGCTAGATGAAGATTATTGTAATGGAAAATTTGTGTTCCAGAATAATATTAAGGTATTCAACATGATACTGCTTTTTTTCTTTACTGGTCAGTACGGGCCACAAGGAAGATGAACATGCGCCCAATAGCTCCTGTCCACAGGGCTTGAACCAATTTTTTTATTGTTAATGTTGTTTCGTTACTGTTTATTTCGCAATATTGTTCTTTATATTGTTTCTGACAAACATCTAGAGTTCCTACCACAGAAGTACTTTAAAAATAATAAAAAATTTGACTTCATAGATATTTTTCAAAGTTTGGGAGAGAAAACCCAGAAAGGAACCATTTATTTATCGAAGAGAGTATTAGAATATAATATCCTCTCCATTGAATCATTCCAAGCTTTCAACAAAACTACTATTTCCGCTGATATGATACATGTGAATTATTTTTATAATGTAAATGCAAAGTATAAAGTTCAGTAGATTTTCTTGTTTGGTGATACCCACCAGTTATACAAGTTATCTTTTTCAGTTCCAGATGGTCTTTGAGTTACAGTCGACAGCGTCAAATTGCCTTAATGTCATCTTCCTTTCTGTAGGAATGCAAACTCTTGCTCCCGCATTTCCATAGCCAGAATTTCAGTTTGGTGCCCAGGCCCCTTCTTAAAGACGGTGATTTCGCAGAGTACAATATTATTGAGTTAGATAAGTAACTATACACGAGACCATGATCATAATAAACCCACTTTCATCAAAGACTTAAAAGATAAAGACTCTTCAATCTAACATAGGGCATAGAAATCATTATTCACCATCTATTATGACAGAAAACTCAATGAAGTAGGCAAGAACAACAAGGTCTCCTTGGTCTGGGTTCCTGGTTACGCGGGAATCATAGGAAATGAGGAGGCCAACACACTTTCCAAGAAAGGAACACAAACCCCTTTTATTGGCTCGGAACCCTACTGTGGGGTTGGTAGATACCTACACCTACAAAATTTCGGATAAAAGAAGAAAGTGAAAGTTGTATTTTCTGGAGATCTCTCCCCGGAATGTATCTCTCCAAAAAATTCCTCCGGAACTTTGACACTATCAGATCCAAGAAATATATGGACCTCATCAGTAAGAACACGCTGCACCTCCTCACAGGGCACTACGGCCTTAGGAAGCATATTATGAGATAAGGGCTAGCAGAAACTGACGAGTGCAGATTCTGTTGGGAGTAGGATGAAACTCCTGATCACCTGATAACGGAATGCCTCGCCATCTCAAACCAATGCAAATAAAGCTTTGGGCAAGAAGTCTGCAGGAGCTTAGACGTAGCTTACTTGAAGCCATCCCAGATAGTGGAGTTCATTAGAACTCTGGAACTGGAATGCGAGCTGTAAATTGTGATGACATCGGCAGCTCTGACGGGGGGCACAATAGACCTCAAGGTCGCAGTGCGACGTTACCCCCTACAACAATATACAATATATCTATTATGAGTACAATATATCTATTATGAGTACAATATATCTAGTATGAGTACTAGCTTGTCTTGTTTTCACCATTAGGCAAAAATAATGCCTTTGAGAGCTGTTCAGGACTCATCATTATGATTTTGTAGATATTTGAAAATTAATAAATTGGGGGGAAAAGGAGTAAGCCAAACAGCCGGCTCATTTGTGACATACGATAGTAAGGTGTAAGCAAATTGCAAAATGGCGAATGCGATGCTTTCAAATGTTGCACAGTTGATTTGATTAACACGTTGACTGCCAACTAGGAGTTCTCCCGTAGGTAGTTTGTAAAACCACATATCAGCGTAATATGAATAGATGATTTCAGGAAAAGAACATAGAATTATGTTGATACAAACAGTAACGTATTACTCAAATTCTTCTTCAGTCAGTGCTTTTTTAAATAAAGACGTAAACTACGAGATAACCACACAGTAGGGTTTCGTGCGAATAAAGGGGGTTTGTGCTCCTTTCTGGGCAAGTGTGTTGTCCTCCTCATTTCCTATGATTCCCGAGCATCGTAGTGAAGTTCTTTTCGATGCATACTTTCTTGATCATTTCATCGCTAGGAAGATTGGCCGATGAAATGTACCTAGTAAGAGAGGACCAGGCTTTCTGGTTTTCAATACTCTCATTACCTTTTCCTTTCCTAGATATTCTGAGAATGGTTTCATGGGCCATTTTCTCTATCACTAGATGAAGAGGTGTGGGATTTGTGATAATCTCAAGTGCCCTGGTAGAACAGGTTCTCATAGCTCCAGTGATACATACACAAGCCAGCCTTTGTACTTTGTCGAGGATTTTCATCGTACTATTCTGGCTTGTTTTCAGAATAGCTATCAACAAAAAATAATTCGGAAGATTTTCGTTAAGTGTCTGGCGAAGGAGTTTGATATAGACTCCGAAACGTTACGGAATAGTTGTTTCATCGTTGATGTTGTTTTCCGTTATTGTTTGTTATTATTATTATTATTGTTCGATTTATCGCCTCTGACAAATATTTATATATAAGATTTATAGATATCTTTCAGAGTTTGGGAGAGGAAGCCTAGAAAGAAACCATTCAATAATGAATATACATCTCACAGTATCCTTTAATGATTACTTAATGGATATACAGACAACGATTCATGGCAATCATAACCATATATCTACACTGGTTTGAGTATTTCATTATTTTAAATCCAGAACAGATTTCGAATTAAATTCTGGTCAGATGTGCATTTAATGGTCAGTGTTGAAACTTTTGTATTCGTCCACACAACCTTTGTTCCCAGCAATTTCCGTATTTCGAGTGATGAGAGCGGAAACAATGTACTATTTTTATTGTATATTAATATTGATTTGTGAAATTGGGTTTATCCCGTTAATAAATAAATAAATAAATAAATAAATAAATATATAACTGAGCGTGATGAAATATTTTGCATTATATAAAGTGCAGAAAATAGATATTAATATAATTAAACATAATAAGTAACTGAATAATGACTCTTGTCTATATTTGAGGTGCTTTTATTCGATGTTTGGATTAAAAGTATACCGACGTTCCCTTCGATGTTTTCGAAAGTTATTTGTCTCTGTATGTACTAACCGATGGTTTTTGCCTTTCGGAAATTTGCGTTTATTGTACGCTCATTGAAATTAACTACACCAATCGGGATCCTAAATAACCAGTCAATTAAGAAATGCAACCTTCACTATTTTATATACCACAGAGAACAGAGTAAGTCGCACATAGATATACCAAATTGTTTCCTGTAAATATCGAAGCTGACCGAGTTTTTATTATCCCTGGTTAATAGTAGGTCTAGTTAATAGCTGTTTAGTTAAGCATCCTGTCCGTAGTGAACTCAAGTCTTACGACACACAAGTGGAAATGAAAACAAGAGCTTGTGATCTGGAGCTTGTCTTTTGTAAAAAATATTATTATTAATAACTTGATGAATATGATCTTACATTGTACATATGTACAATGTACATGATATCTGTGATGAAACGACTATCATCATTCAGTAGGATGCGAAACATGAAGTAGGTACGCGACTTTCACCTGTCCTATTCTTATTTTCATCTGCAGTGCATTCTGCAGAGCTAATCACGAGGTGGATCCGGTGACTATTTGCATAGATAAAATTAATCTCATTCAGATTCTAGAACGAATGCGATTCAAATCTCCTCTTTACCCACTAAAACATCTCCGCATGTTTTGTCCTTGGAGCTAAAAAACTTCGATGGATAACATGTAAGCAGCCCACAATTCTAATTACCATACCATAACTGATTTCTTGATAATTATCTTACAGAACGAGGGAATAAAGCCGAGCAGCGCTGTAGGCTCTAACACGGTCTTAATCTCTCGTACAAGAACGACGTATGCTGAATTCAGTTAGTGCAGGTAATTTCAGTACGAGACGTTCATTTTTTTTCTTGCAACAATACGAGGATATCTGAAAGTCATCCAATAAAAATCCGATAAATATTCGTGAAGATGTTTTTCATAGTGGCTTACCTCACGTAGTATAACGGGTATTACGTATCGATGATATAACGTATAACGTATTCATCTCGGTGAAACAGATCATCTACTTGAAATGGTTTATCTCATGTACCGTACCATCTTAGAAGTAGGGAGGTAGATTCAGTGAATAAGACCCATTCTCCAGTTCGAAAATTTTCCATTAGATCTATAATTATTACGCTTTTAAGAATTAAGGGCAATCACATACAGCGAGTTATACATCTTTCAAGTGAATCGAAACACATGGAAATTTTCTTTATCCATAATAGAGCGTTTTTTTGTGTCGGTATCCACCTCAAAAAACACATAATTTCCACTACAACAACACACGAATACGCAGAATAGCTATGAGGTGGCAATAAGGCCTTCCAGTTTCCACTGGTTTCCTTACACTCATCACTCATCTTTAAAAACAAATGTTGAAGATTCCACCCACCGTTAGTCCACTCATCCAATCGCCCCTTTTCCTCTGATTGTCCCTGTATGTACGCTAATTCCATTCAGTCCGAATAAGTATAAAAAGCTTGAGGTTGTTCATCGGAATGTAATTCGGACTAAAGACTTCAGAGCTCCGCAGTTTTAAGAAATATATTGAAAAGCTTATGTTGGGAAAGTGCTTCCACAGCATCAGGGAATACTTAAATGGTGTTGTAGATTGATATCTATCTCTTCTCTTTTGGGGTGATAATCTGATCTGATATTGTATGAATATACCTGACTTTTCCTATACATATAAATTGTTTTGAAGGATTCAATAAATTAATATTATTATTATTATACCTGCACCAGCCTCATGACAGCTAGACTTATTCCACTCCCAATCCGACCCATACAGCCAATTCTCATATGCGCATGTGCAGTCTACTCGTAGCTGAAAGTCCTCTGAAAAAAACAAACCAAACTCCAAAAAATTTGGGCACAATGAAAGCACGCTCTTCCTGGTCCAATTGCACAAAAACACATTATCCTAAATCCTAAAGATGCCCATGAAACGAATGAATAAGTCAGTAGTGATCTAAGGGTGAACCAATGCTTTAGATTCCGGACATCTGTTCTAAGGTATAGAGAACAGTCTTTCGTGGGAGCAAATGACAAGTTAGATACACTTTTGTGTGGACAGAAAAGGAATACAGTCGCCCGTATAGCTAGAAAGGAGCATGCCAGTCATCGCCTGAGATGTCGGGGATAGTGATGTACCCCTGTATCCAAAATGACTAAGCTAGAGAGGGTGTTTCCTGAATTGGATAGAATGATTGAGAGTTAGAGATAAATAGAAACGACAGAGGCGCCTAGATGAAATTAAATTGTGAGCCTGGGTTGTTTGGCTAATATGCCGCCTACTACCATTTGGATCTTTTGTTCTATTACCCTACTCAGTTAATCCCTAGAAAAATGCTGTCCATGGCTTCGGCGAATCCGACAACATCCCTAGGAACGTTGGCCTTCTCTTTGTGAGGATCAAGAACTGGCTCGCCGATGTGCGAGGTTATGAGACGAGCCAGTTTTGGTTATATGCACAAAATATGTTCAGCCATTTCATTGGCGAATCCAAAGATTCTGCATATTCTATTTGTCGATTTGCCCATACGGTACAGACGATATTTGTACAGGCAGTGCCCTGTCAGTAGTCTCGCTATAACACGGAGTTCATCAAGTGATAATTGCATGAGTTTCTTTGTGTAGGATGGCGAGAGACTGATAAGTCTTTTGCATGTAGTTGTCTGGGTGTGTGTTTCTAGAAAGCTTTCCTTTTGCTCAGCACCCATTGTTGAACAGCATTTCTATAGTTTCTTTCTATAGTAAAGAAATTCAAAACAGAAGGGCGGGAACCTGAAAAACAACTAAAACCTTTCTATAGTGTTGTTTGGTCTGGCCACAGAAAGGTTCTGGTGCAATAGGTGACTGTCTAGTAGCCAGCTTGGCAAGGTTGTCTGTCACAGAGGCGCTTAATTGTATGAGAAACTTTCTGAAATGTTTTAACCATTGTTTTGCTTTGTCGGAGTTGAAGCCCTATGGTATATAAGTTGAATAACAACCTACAAGCCTACGTAATTGATATCCTATAAACTTGATACTAATTCACTATTTCTTTCAGAATCTGCTTCCGTTACCTGCTGGGGCGAGTGCAGCTCTAGTTAAACCAACCAAATACCACTACTATCCTCACAATCAACACATCTATCTTCTGCCTGAATGTGCAATTCAACAGGTATGCAAATAAACTAACATTAATCACCGGACAAACTCGTGGTACAATTCCTTTTTAATTTTTGAGTGAGTAACATCCACTAATAACGACATGCTCTGCGCATGTACCATAGGGAGTATATTCAACTAAGCGTGAGGGCGTAAAGCGTGCTTTTTACAGGATGATATTCAGCGATGATAAATTTAATGTAATGATGCGCTTCGAAAATGATGATGGATACTTTCCATGGTCTGCGAATCGATAAGGTTTTCCCTTCCTTAGGATTCGTTTCAGAGAGGCCAGTAATGATATTCCCATTAGATTTTTTAACAAGGTATAGTAAGTGGTTTCCTTGCAATAAAAAGAAAATGAAGTTATTCTTCGACACTCAGGAAATGAGCTTGAATGCTCATCACTGAATAGATGGTATACGTGGCTTTCGATCATTAAACTTCTGATGATTATTGGCTATAACTGAACATTGAAATTGTTTCCTATATTCGAAATAATTGGACGTCAGCTATTTAACAAAACCATAACCAGATAATTGGAGAATATCAATTTTCATGATGGTTAATTAAAATTGATGCAATATGCCATCTGAATACTCATGATTGATTCAAGATTTCTTCGTGATCCCTGAATAAGAGCGAAAGATTCAACCTTTGATTAATCACTGAAGGGGGAAACCAAATTAATCTTACGTCCTACTGTTAATAAATGATTCGAATAATTAGGTGTAGTTTTCTTGTTTTGGTAGCTTTGTTTTACTTGTTTTTCCTATATCTATTTAATTCAAATGATAAACAATAAGTTTAATAAGTAATAATTTAAATGATACACAATAAGTTTAATAAGTAATAATTTAACTGATAAACAACGGATTTATCTTCTTTATTGTTCTTCGATTTATTATTCTTAATGAGTTTTGCCAGGCTATTGTTTGTTGAGAATGAGATATATTTATCTGGAGGTGTTGAAGAAACGTTTATATTGGTCTCTTATGTTAATCTATTGAATATTTTATTTGTATCCTTAATTTCTAGGGATACTGAACTAATTGTTTTTTCTCCAATATTTTTCTGATTAACTCTGGATCATATCCATTATTTACCGCTATTTGTTCAAGAATGTCTAATTCTTTACAATAATTTTCTCCGGATAAATATCAAATTAGCCGGTGTAACATACTATGAAAAGCCACAAGCATTACATTTTTTTAAAGTTTTTCAGTTTAGAAACTCGATCGAAGAATATTGGGCCGAACATTTTTGGGTTGAGCATATAAAATTGACATATATATTGGGTATTTTGTTTTCGAGAATGATTTTATTCAAATGTTCAAAGTTTGTAGTGTGTTCTGTATTTTTTCGGAGTTTTGGAGAGAAACCCCAGAAAAGTTCTTCGAAAGCACTGATGTGAAGTCAGGAGCATTTGTGCGCATTTTCCATTGTCTATTCACGCTTCATACAGAGTGATCGAGCTGAAATTCGGTTGTGAAATGATGGCTCGAAGGCTGAAATATAAAATTAATTTTTTTTTAATACGATATTCACGAAATTTCGCAATAATTAGAACGTTGGAGTTCTACAAGTAATTACCAAGTATTAATTGGATCGGATTGACATATTTCGAATTATTGAGAAAATAACAACAAAATTTAAGATGGTTATAACTCCGAATCCGTTTCGCCGATTATGCCCATTAACGAACTTAACTATGGCATTCGAATGCGCAACCTTGAAAATTGCAAGTTGCTATCTATTTCCGTTCGAAAGTTATCTTGACAACCGCGCTTGGCTTCCAATATTTTTTTCAATATCTCCAACAATAAAGATCCGATCGTGTTCAAATTTGGAACTTGGCTGTAGAATTAGGTTTTGAAGGCTACCGCGAAATGTCAGCAATATCGGAAGGATGGTTTCCGAGATACACCAACCGGATGCGCAATCTACCCTGAAAATTTCGCTATCTCTTTCCCTTCGAAAGTTAAAATATCGAAAATTACAGACATTTGAGCAAATAATATTCTCTAGAACATGCTCGCAAAAAAGCAATTGAATGTGATATATTCCGAGTTTCATGCTCTTCGGAAAGTATTTTTATTTCTTCAAAGTTCTGGCCCTTAATTATTTCCTTCAAAATGAAGCAATTATACAAAAAATTTTGGAATATCATCCCAAAGTACTATACTATGAGTTTCATGAAATCTCATCCAATTATTTCGGAAAAAGTGGGAAAGCCCTGTGGAAACGATCTTTCGCACTATTGTTTAAACTTTGACAAATCATATCTCCGAAAGTATTGGTTACTGAGAGTTGGGAGATTCTTATGATAGAATTGCATCATAAAAGAAATTAAATTCAAACATCACAACAGAAATTAAAGTCAACAAGAGTGCCAACAATTATCCATCTGAAACCACCTGACTGATCCTACGCAATAAGGAACTCATCCGAGATATTCGTTCCTCAAATCTTCTATGAAAATTATATTATATCAATTGAAACTTAGACAATATTCCAGTTCTGTCAAAAATTTGGTTTTAAGATTCAAAGTACTGTAGAACTATAGGAAATTTCAGAGAGGAATTCAAATTATATTCTGCTACAGGATTCCAAAAGCTTTGAGAAATAATTGAAAAGTCTCCAACTCGAGTTAAATAATCGACCCCGTTTACCAACCTGCCGTATATTTTCTGCAGACCCCTGTACGAATTGTGAAGAAATCATTACATTCAACTCAGTATTCTACGTGTTGAATCATAGATATCTCCGATACCTCTGTACTTTTTTTTATCGAATATCGTGATTTATGGTACATTTCAAACACTACTTCGACTTAAAACAGTGTTCACGATCGTCTTAATCGTGAAAGTTAAGGCAACAAAACAAATAACTATTCTTGTACGTGAATCCTGTACACTAGAACCGACTGAAACGTGATGTTTCTGTTGGTACCATCCCTGGTATAAGCGGCTTCAACATGCTCATCTTTCTTCAGATGGTATCTTATTACGAAACAAAGATCGTTGCTATATTCCAGAGTTGCCATAATATTTGATCTTAAAAAGGTACCGCAAAGCCATATTTGCTGACTGTGACATCCATCTGTGCCTCCTCTCATTAAGCCGACAACAAGGGATCTATCCTACATAAATTTGAACTGAAGTCATCGATAGAATTTCAATATTCTGTTGAAAACACCATAATTGACCCAATTCAGCCAAACTTTAATCAACTGAGAGTCTGGATTTTCTTCACATCACATGAAACTATAAGCTGGAGAAGAAAATTATGAACTTGGCTGGGGAACGTTGTCTTATCCTCCTTATTTTACTGACATTTTTCCAAGTGATTCTCTTGACAAGTTCAAAAGGTAGTTCGAAAATGGAGTCCGTACATTTTTTAAATCGAAATGACAAAAGCGGCATGCAAAAATTGGTGCCAATGAGTGTTATGATAATTACATCGATAAATAAGTTCATTATTTACTTTCAATAAATAATCATATTTTACTATATCAAGCACACAAACTCCTTTGGTGACCTGATAGTTCCCGATGAGGATTTAAATCTGTTCAGTTGATTAACATTACTATCAGGAAAGTATAATGACTATAATGAACTTATTCATATTAAGCCTTTCAAGAGTTCTTGAATTCAGTCTTAACGATCACCAGATGCGAATCTAATTGAAAAATATTCGGGTGGCAGAAAAAGACCGTCACTTGGATGGACGAAGTCTCTAGAGATCATTATAGAATGGTGTGAAATTGATGGAAAGTAGGCCTTAGAGATTCCAATCGATAACGGATGTTTATCCTAATTACGGATAAAACATTCGAGAACAAATAAATCACCAATCTTCGCATGCACGATTTTTCAACCTCAAATCCCTTGTTCAATCGATTGGAGTATTCCTATTGGATATTTAAATTTCGACTTCTTTCAAATGATTTTAACGAGCACTGCGCGCTCCTTAAAATCAAGTTGGCTTCGAAATGGTGTATAATACTTCTGGTTAATGATTCACTCGGGATGCTGAACCATCAACTATGACTGATCTCAGTGAGAATTTGAATTAATTTCATGATATTTCATCGTAATGGAATCTGATAATATATGAAGTCTGTATACCGACATGCTCTCCATATAAGAGCGCTATATATCTCTGGCTGAACACAGCTTCTTACATTTACAGGGACGCAATCCTGTTTGGCATTGCTATTTATTGCAGGTGATGCTTCAATACCAGAATTAGACGAAATATTGAAAAGTGATATTTATAGGGAAGTACTTCTATACTACCCATTTCACTGATGCGATGTTTTCTCTGGTATCTCAGATATTCATTATCGGAGATCTTTAGAAGAATAACGTTTTCAACTTAAAAAATTACGCACCTTCTATACAACCTTTCATTTATCAAAAATACTGATACCAGTGATTCAACCCACTCTCATTTATTAACAGAATCCTGAGCCCTGATTTCCATATTTTTCACTCCTAAAATGACAAAGTTGTATACGAATTTTCACCCACAAATTAACACCCTTAGGGGATGAATTTCTATCCAATTTATGCGTGCAATATTAAATGCTTCTGAACCCACCACATTCGGATATTCGTTGGCTTTTGGTGTCAGTGATAGATTCCAATTCATTAGATAGATTCAAATCCTATATGAATCTATATTGCAAGAAATATGTAGGAATATATTCATATTGAATATACATTTGACTTCATTGATATCGTACTATAGTACGTAAATTTTATATTGATTTGAAAATAGTTTTTCATGACCCTGAAAGAATCTCTATAGCACTTGGCAAAACAAAATACATTCATATACATGGTGAGTCTTTGACCACTGCATTAATTTTAACCAAAGATTCCTCTCATCAAATGAAACACTTTTTTCATTTAACATTTTTCCAAATTCAGCTCAGGTAGAAAGATATAGGCTGTTGAAATTTTGAAAAAAAATCAGTTTTTATTTTGTAGCTTTGACATCCTTTTTTAGAATAAAATGTATGTTGGCGTAAAGTTTCCTATAACTATGATACATATTTTCCAAATATTAGTTATTTTCTGCTTCTAATGGTTTTCTAGTTATGGACTCGTGGATTCATAAAACTAAACGAAATTAGCATAAAGAAAGCATATAAAGTTTTTCTTGAGTCATTTCAAGAGTATTCCATCGTTTTAGAACATTATATTATTCTTCATCATTTCCCCTTAAACGCACCGTTTTCGAGATATTCTTCATTGAATGTTTTAAAATGGAAAACTTCAGAAATTTCTCTACTTTTATGGATCCGTCCCTGAGCGTTGGAATCCCGAATCAAGCTGTAAACCACGTTACCATGCCTTATTCTCGTCCGCCAACAATGTCATAGATAATTTATATGCGGGAGTGTATTAGCACATTGTGAAATCTTTAAACGCTTGTAACTTTTTACCTGAGCCGAATCTGAAAAAGGGTAAATGAAAAAAGTGTTTCATTTGATGAGAGAAATCTTTGGTTAAAATTAATGCAGTGGTCAGAGACTCACCCTGTATATCACATGCCAATAGTTACCCTAATATATGCTCTATTAAATGGTTTCTTTCTGGATTTCCTCTCCCAAACTCTGAAAAATATCTATAAAATAAAAAAATTATTATTTGTGATTTGCTTCTGCGTAAAAAACACAGATTTGTCAGAAGCAATCAATGGTCAAGTATCTGACGAAGTAGTCTGATATAGACTCCGAAACGTTACGATATAATTGTTTCATCGTTGAAGTTGCTTTGTTTTTGTTTGTTAGGCAACATTTTTACGCAGAAACGAATCACAAATAATAATTTTTTTATTTTATAAATATTTTTCACAGTTTGGAAGAGGAAACCATTTAATAATGAATATACCTCCCACAGTATCCTTTAATGATTACTGATATATGCTCAACAACTTTTTCGAATTCTTTCCACTATACTATTGCAGTTTCTGACAGGTTCAGGTAAATTATTATACTGTATCTAAGCCCAATACAGACTATTCCCAAATCGAAGTGATTTATCGATTTGGTATTGTGATCATGTCACTGCCAAATCTACAGTTAAAAATGAGACGCTGTGGTGAACAAGCACTGACATGAAGTCAGAAGCTTTTGCACGTATGTTCTCTTGCCCATTCTCCTGTATTGGACACTCTTAATCGAATTTACCATGGTGAATTCTTTTGTTCCTTCTCCTGAATTGGACACTCTTAATCGAATTTTCATTCGAATTAAATTAAATTCGATTAAGAGAACGAACTATAGAATTCTCCATGGTAAATTCGATTAAGAGTGTCCAATACAGGAGAATGGACAATAGAACATACGCGCAAAAGCTCCTGTCTTCTACAACTGGTTACCAAGTTTCATTTCCATCGGATCTGTATGGTTCGAAAACGAACTTTCAACTCCGAAACCGGGGTCGATTATGCCCATCAACGACTTAACCGTGGTATTTGGATGCTCAATCAACCCTAAAAATTTCCAGACGCTATCGCTTTCCGTTCAAAAGTTATCGTGGCCACGGCTGGCAGGACAGAATCGAAGTTTTCTCTTCGATTTTCGACTCTTAATTAGTGAATCGTGAAAAAAATCCAACAATTTTCATGGGAATCCCTAGTATAGATAAATATCATTATATACTGAGTAAAACAGAGCTTTCTTTCTTTCACAGGAAAAATGAAGAAACGTGCTTTTGATATTTCAAGATTCTTGCGAAGTTAGCGATCTTATACATTATATTATACATAGTTAGATTTCATCGATTTGTATGATCGCTTAAACTGTAACATGCCTCAGATAAGATAAATATTCCTTTCGCTAGTTCGGCTTGCAAAACCGGATTTAGATATCCAGACGCCAGAAAAAAGATAAGCTCAAATATTTTTTTGTAACGTAGACGAACTAGCTATCTGTTTGAAACGTTGTAAACTAATTGACCGGATGTTTCATCACTGATATGGTTAATTGAATGAGACAAACGATCTAAAAAAAAAATGTTTTTTTCTACATCGGCAAATTGTTCGATAATTTTATCTTTATTCAGGTGTGCAATGCTGTATACATTCGACTCAATTGGACTCAACCTTTGTGCGCCTGTCCTTCGAGGTACAGAGATCCATGTTCAGCATCTCTGAATGCTGATGATCTTCATACAACCGAGCTTATGGTGGAGCGTAAATCTAAGGTGAGTAATTTTCCAACTTATCTAAGAAAATTAATTTTAATGGAGCGGAGAGAATATTCATGCAATCTTATACTCAATAGAATCCTAGAAGAGAAGACTACAAAAGTAACTACACTCTTGCCCACTACACTTTTTGACATGTTTCGGAAACAAAGTCTCCATCTTCTAAGACGAAGCGTTACTAAAGCATGCTATCAATTTCTACACTCAAGTATGGGTTAACATTATAGCCTTAGTCATAATATACAGGGTGAGTCTTTGACCACTGCATTAATTTTAACCAAAGATTCCTCTCATCAAATGAAACACTTTTTTCATTTAACATTTTTCCAAATTCAGCTCAGGTAAAAGGTACAGGCTGTTGAAATTTTGAAAAAAAATCAGTTTTTATTTAGTAGCTTTGACATCCTTCTTTCGAATAAAATGAATGTTGGCGTAAAGTTTCCTATAACTATGATACATATTTTCCAAATATCAGTTATTTTCTACTTTTACTGGTTTTCTAGTTATGGACTCGTGGATTCATAAAACTAAACGAAATTAGCATAAAGAAAGCATATAAAGTTTTTCTTGAGTCATTTCAAGAATACTCCATCCTTTTAGAACATTATATTATTCTTCATCATTTCTCCTTAAACGCATCGTTTTCGAGATATTCTTCATTGAATGTTTTAAAATGGAAAACTCCAGAAATTTCACTACATTTATGGATCCGTCCCTGAGCGTTGGAATCCCGAATCAAGCTGTAAACCACGTTACCATGCCTTATCCTCGTCCGCCAACAATGTAATATAGATAATTTAGATGCGGGAGTGTATTAGCACATTGTGAAATCTTTAAACGCTTGTAAATTTTTACCTGAGCCGAATCTGGAAAAATGGTGAATGAAAAAAGTGTTTCATTTGATGAGAGGCATCTTTGGTTAAAATTAATGCAGTGGTCAAAGACTCACCCTGTATACATATGTCAGACGACAAAAACTGTAGTGGACAAGAGTGTAGTTACTTTTATAGTGTTCATAGTAAGTCCACAGTGAACTCTAACTAGAATATGGGAAGAGAAGAATTTGTTGAAATATCAAGATTTTGCGTTTATTCTATTGGGCTTTCCACAATGTGTAACAAATTTTTCAACTCCCAGTGAATTCTGTATTGAATATGATGGGATGACATAGGTAATACCCATCGACACCAAATTCGTAACAAAACCGAGAAATGCTATCAGTGTTGTATTTTATCGGAGTTGTAGCAAAGCAATAATGAATTGACATTCCTTGAAAATTTTCAGGTGAAACGTGATGATGTTCTCTGTAATAATGTGCTACGTTTATTAAATCTTCACCACCTTTTGTATGGCTACCAGCAGCTGATCATGACAGTCCGTTGGAGTGACTGTTAAATCGTTGCCCCGTGATTTGCTTCTTGAATAGTTGCCGATAATCGGTCAATTCGTTCGCCAGTTCTCAATCATCGACGCCAAATAAAGACAATTTTCTATTGAATGACTACACAGGCTTTATTGGATAAGTTAACAGAATAATGGCTAGGTCATTTCCAAGACTTATAAGCAATTATAACATTAAACGATTATATATAAGAAATATGAGATTATGTTGACGTATAATGGATATTCAGAATATACAGAATTAATGTTTCAATCAAAATTGTATAACCTCATGTAAGGTATAATGTATCTTCGCAACGTTTGCTGATATTTTTTGTTTAATCTGGAGATGTTTGCTTGCACCGTCACATTCATCTCGATAATCGCATCTACAGACAAGATACAGGACCTATACTATCGTATCTGCATAATATGCCATCTTGATAGGCTGAAAGGTGAATTCAGTGAAGCCAACCTAGAATTTACCTAAAAATGGTTAAGTAATTACCTTAACAGTTAAGTAATTATTTATCAGTATTTGAACATATAATTTGCCATAAATATCTTCAAATAGCAATTTAATACGAGCGCATTGTGAATTTAAGATGCCGTGAATGATAAGCGTATTAGATTTGAGGATGCACTAAACATGGCATTTGTGGGAAGCGCAAACATGTGTTTCAAAGCTGCACTTAATGTTCAGAGAAAATGGGGTACCATTTGTATACCTACTGGAGAATGTTGAGCAAATCAACGTTCGCCGCATTTTTGTTGTCCCAAAGAAGGATGGATATGCTCAACATAACAGCATCTATGATGACTTAGTTAACTGAGGAGAGTTTTCAACACAAATATTTACTGCAGCATGATAATTATATACCGCAGGCAGAGGCCTGACTTCGGTAGAAACGCCTTATATTTATCTTTGCATGTAATTTAGGCACGACGTTATGCACTTTTGGTCCTTCGGTGACCCCTGCGGCAACCTACTTGATGTTTGTTCTAAGAATAGTTATCGAATAGGTCATCTAGCATTGCCATACTTGGTTTCGTATATTGGGGACACTGTGCGATTGGCAACAGATGGATCACCAGGAAATAAACAAAGGTTTCATTCCAGTCATTAACTTCTCTCTTTCGGCTTTAGGATGTTCCACTCAATATTCCATTCGATATTGTACGAGTTCAAGATATAAGCTGCACCCTCACACCTATAAGATCTTCAGAAATAAACAAACATAATATATTTGATAATACAATGTTTTTTTCTGATTCCTGATTTCCTTAATTTTCCTTTCAATGTTATCAGACTCTGTCATCAGAATATTGGTTTTACTCCAATCAATCATGTGATCTTCAATGATTCCTCATACATGTTCTGCTATTTTTATTTTGATATGTCTCTATTCCTTTAGTTGGTCTTATATTCTGACGTTGTTACCTCTAGTGGTCTCGATGTTTCTCCTGTTTATGTATACGATTCACAACAAATATAAGGTATACTGTATACACAGTTTTCGGATTTTTCTTTTCCACTAATCGGTTTTAGTTAATAAAGACCTTAGAGTTTTGAAAACGGTTCTTATATTGAACTTAGAAACCATTCTCTTGTTTTTGGCACTCTTGTTCCTCGGAACATAGTGCTTATCAAATGTCTGTAATTTTCGAATTTTTGGTAAAAAATGGTCTTAAACGATTTGGATCGACTCAATGATCAAGAATCCATGGTCAAAATCGATTATGTCCGGCCGTCCGTCCGTTAACACCATAACTCTCGAACGGATTGAGCTAGGCAGTTGAAATGTTCAGAGTAGGTTTAGGAGATAAATATCTGGGTTAAGTTCGTTATTGGGCAGAATCGGCAACTTGGTAATTTCCATGTAAAGTGAAACTCTGTTCCTATGTTTTTTCGAAGACTGTCAGTATAGAAAATTTCAGGATAATGTACAATAACAAATAATTCTGAAGAACTCACTCAATTCTTATAATGCAGCATTTGTTTAACGAATATATTCCACCATTCATTCTTCACTACTAAAACACTGAACTTCAACGTAATTTTCATGTAATATGCATCAATTGTTTCCACTACATATAAGATGATCATCGCTCATTCAGATATTCCCATTTCCATAAATGTCTAAATTTCCAAGAAAATCTCAAATCGAATAGTTGAGATGTGATTCCAACTGATTCGAGGAGAATGCATTATGCATGTCTTGTGAAAAAAAAGCAAGTGCGACAACGTGAATATACATCGAGGCTTATCTTAGGTCAGGAGCGGATCAGCCAAATTAAGGCAAATTCTCAAATTTTTATCAAATTTTATAACATTCAACGTTGAATATCTCAAAAACGATGCGTTTTAGGAGGAATGATGAAGAATAATTTATTATTCTAAAATGATTGAAGATTCTCATGATGACTAAAGATAAACTTGATCTGTTTTATTTATGCTAATTTCATTTAGTTTCATGAATCCGTGAAACTATAAATAGGAAACCGGTGGAAGTAGGACAAAACTGCTAACTGGAGAATACGTGTTATGAAAATATTTATACGAATTCATTTCATTCTGAATAATTTTTCTCTCATTTATACAGCCTGTTTCTTTTCACCTGAGCAGAATCTGGAAAAATGATAAAAGTTGACTCAACTGTATATCATAAATGACGAGCTTGAAATACTAATACATATGTATACACCGAGTTTAAATAATTTATCGGCAATAATTCAGTATAACAGCACTGGGCGTACAAGAAGATCTCAAATTCCACACTTCAGAACTTAATAAATCAGAGCCAAAAGCTCTATCCCTGGGCAATACTCGATTTTTATAGCAGGTCTCTAAATTTCGCTCTGGTTAAGGAGAAAAATACCGGTGGATGAACCAATAAATGCGGAAATTACATCAACAAAGATCATTAAGAGCCAGTATTCGTTCAACTTGGGACAACTCTCAAGTGGTTGAGCAAGGTGGCAACTCATTGAAATTTAATAACAGCCGGAGTGGCTCTCAAGCAACAAGGTATATCATAATATGAGTAAGGGGCATAAACACGAACCTATA
This sequence comes from Halyzia sedecimguttata, assembly GCA_937662695.2. Classification (NCBI taxonomy): domain Eukaryota; kingdom Metazoa; phylum Arthropoda; class Insecta; order Coleoptera; family Coccinellidae; genus Halyzia; species Halyzia sedecimguttata. Next base: position 26,964,586 of record OW569420.2, on the reverse strand, counting down.
CATCATTTCCAACCTTGAATCCAACAATGTAACTAACTCTGGAAGAGGAGATCTCTAATTGCAATCTTGTACCTGCAGTCGTCTTAGAATATCCAACAAAATGTATACAATAGATTCCGCCATGGTTGGCTTGTTAAGTTAGGATGCGGATAATTGTATTAATTATTGATAATTGTTTAATCTTCCTGATTTGTAATGCTCAACTCGGGAAAATCGAACGGAAATGCATATGTAAATGCACGGTGAATACCTAGTAATTAATAACGTGTAAGCAAGGCAAAAAAAGTGGTTTTGAGACAGAGTTAAATTACATGCAACCATGGATGAAAATACATACTAGAGATGCAATCCGAGAGGCCAATTTGAAGATACTAACGAATTCATAGAATCTGAAAAATATTCTCTAACGTATAATCTTCTTGTTTTTGTCAATTATCATACGGAAAGAGGTGTCCTACTCAGCTGGATAGGTGCGTTTCTATATCAGGTAGATCTTACAAAGTGAGGGTAGGGGATGTTTTGTCGTCTGGTGAGTGGAATGTCAAAAGCGGCGTCCCTCAGGGTTCGGTTCTTGGGCCGATACCTTTTCTGTTGTACAGTTCCGATCTCCCTAGATGTTTTAAGTCCACATGTTCAATTTACGCTGATGACACGAAATTGTATAATTTTCCACTTCACAATGCCTCAATTATCCAAGAAGATTTGGACAAGCTAGCTGTTTGGTGTCATGACTGGTTGCTGCCACTGAATCTTTAGAAGTGTCACATTCTGCATATAGGAAAAAATAATCCGCACGTTACCTATTTTATAGGGGGTCATCGTTTAATTCCAGTCACTGAACAACGTGATTTGGGTCTGACCATCTCCAGTGACCTAACGTGGACTGTTCATATTGCTTCTGTGACAGCCAAAGCCCGTCAACTGCATATTTGCTGCAGAAGACTTTCCAAGGCTCGGACAGGGTGGTTTGTAAGCTTCTATACGAGTCATTCGTTCGTCCGGTCATGGAATACGCAGGATCAGCATGGTGGACTGCTCTTGTAGCGGAGATTAATTCGCTGGAATCCATCCAAAGATGTAACACAAGAATCCCTTACGGACCCTCTCAACCTGATTATGAGACCCGTCTCAAACTCGCAGATATGATTTCGTATTCTCATAGACGCGATAGGGGTGATCTCATATCCACATACAAGTCCATGAAGGGAATTTTCGGACCACAGGTACAAGCTATATTTCAGAAGAATACCAACAATCTTCGGGGTCATGGATGCAAGCTTGCAAAGGAGAAGTTTAGAACTACTCAAAGACAGCTATTTTTGAGCAACCGAGTGTTTGATTTATGGAATGGGCTTCCGGCTTCGGTTGTGGACAGCGCATCGACAAATTCGTCCAAAAATAGCTTGGACAGTCTGAGTTGTATTCAACACCAGTTGAGCTGATTCGAAGGCATTCGATTTGATTTTTGTTGCTGATTATTTAGAGTTTATATTGAGTTTCCAGTGTTTTTATTTTCTTTTCTATATGATTTGTGAACTGATGAATAGTCTGTACATTGGTCCATTTTTCGTGGTTCTTTTGGAGTTTATAGGCATAAGCCTCTACTCTTATTTGTATTTTAAATATCAGAATAAATAAATAAATAAATATAGCAAAGGAAAATTGAGAAAAATTATTTGAGCTTCTGTAATCCTCGATTCCTAGAAAAGAACGACTTGGTGATAATTCACCTCCCAAATTATCCTTCAATGATTACGTAATGGAATTGTATTTGATATAATTTTTTCAGGCTCTCACATTAGTGAAAACATGTGAGCCAATATCTGAGATGAGAATCTGCAGGGCACCCAGGGATTGGTCCCTACTCGCTCTCCAGAACGTACGAACAGGCAAATCCCATTACTTAGTCATCTGTCGATGTCCTGAATCTAGAATATTAGGTGAGTATTTTCGAAGAATTTCTTTAGAGTGGCAATTAACCGAAGAATCAACTAGATTATCTCGTTTGAAAATTCCTTCTTTATAAAGTTGTTTACTGTACACGAAACGGTTCAAGATTCATATCATTTTGAATTCCACTTGAATATCTTCAGCAAAGAGGCGATGTTCGCATTATATACCGCATAGCAATTTCATCTTAACATATGCCACAACGTGATTATGCTGTCCAGAATATTGCTATTTTAATGCAGAATCTTTACTATGATGCTTTTATGTAACAATTCCTCAGATTCGAATAAGCACATCAAAGAAGTAAATCGTGGGAATTTACGTTCGAAATATGTTAGTGAAGGAATTCTAGTAAATGGAACTTTTCCATTTCGTGGCGCTCTATAATAGCAGATGTAATTCGGAATCGCCTCCTGTAAAATGTAACACAGACAAGTGAACAAATACTGAATAAGGACAGAACAATTTCGATTTTTGATCTGAGTACTTGATGAATCAATTCGAGATCATTTTTCTACTCATTTGAATTTCATTCAAGATGCCGAAATATGACTATCAAAATTTGTGCCATACGATCGGATGCGGGATGATTGATTCTGGGATTCTGCTTTTTCGATATCTGCATTTAATTTCAAACATTATACCGAGTATTCTTTTTTCACGCTATATTAAAATCAAAATTACTGAGTGCGGACCTGGAACTTTTAAACGACGAATATTTCACGGTTTGAGAATTGAGAATTGGACGCAGGTCATCAAATGAATTGCAAAGAATAATTTTAGATTTCAAAATAGCAGATATGATCAACGATTAGCTGAATTCTTAGAACATAATTCTATGTTCTAAAGTTGAATTAAATGATAACCTGCACCATTCATAGATGATTCACGATCTTAATGATTTCAGAGAATTTTCTTGTCATTTTTGGCGCTCTTGTTCCTAGCTTATCAATTTGCCAAATATCCGAAATTTTTGAATTTTTGGCTGAAAATGGTCTTTTACGATTTGGTTTGACTCACTGATCAAGAATCCGTGGTCGAAATCGATTCTGTCTGGCCGGCTGGCCTTCCGTTAACACGATAACTCTCGAACGGAATGAGCTAGACCAGAGTAGGTTCGGGAGATAAATATCTCGGTTAAGATCGTTATTGGGAAAAATCGTCCGGATGGTTTCGGAGTAACGGAAAACATTTTTTTTTTACATTACAAATTTCGAATTAAAATTTTTAAAAGATGCAGTTTTATCATAAGAATCCATTGATATCATTTTGAACTCTCAGAAGCTAATGCTTTCGCATATATGATTTTTCCAAATTTCAATAATACATCGTACTTCTATGTTTTTACATAATGCGAATTCTAGCTGTCTGTGTTCTAGCTGTGTTCACTGTTCATACCTGCAATCTTATCTACCTTTGATATACATGTCAAATGTATGTCTGTTCTAACAAACAAAGTATGACTGAATGCAAAATGACCAATTATGGGATAATATAATTACCCCTAACCTATATGCCCTTGGAAAATCCATCTGATGATGCAAATATATAATTCGGTTAGTTTATCAAATAGGGTTCAGAATATCTTCAGTGAAAACAAAACTGGAATATTGATTTCAATTGATATAATATAATTTTCAGAGGAGATTTGAGGTATGAATATCTCGGATAAGTTCGTTATTCAATTTTAACTTAGTTTATTTTATGACGCAGTTCTATTATAAGAATACATTGATATCATTCCCAACTCTGAGAAACCAATAATTTTGGAGATGAATTGTCAAAGTTTGAACAAGAGAACCAAAGCTCCTGCCCACAGGGCTTTCCCACTTTTTGACCTATATAACAGTTCAGATCTCGCTGAAATTTTACAAGAGGCTTCAGAACCTTATTTCACAGCCAAGTTCTAGATTGAAACTCGATCGGATAAACCGGGTGTCCCATTTTAAACGAAAGCTATAGACTTTATCAAAAAAAGTTTTGGATAATTTTTTTCTACTTCGAGAGGTACATCATCAGAACAATGTTTTCTGTTTTTTCCAGATTTTTATGATAAATTGGTTATTTGTGAAAAATATTCCTTTCATTTCTGTATGTCGTGGGAATTAAATAAAATTGATTATTTCACTTGGGAACAAATCTGTATTCCTGGACAATAATGATCTCATTGCTTAGTCGTTTATCTCAGGATTTGTCGGAGCAAATTCATTAGAAGCATTGGACCATAATGAATAAATAAATTCAACATAAAACTGCCAGTCGTGACGATTAAAAACAGTATCTACTATGCATTAATTTTCATTACAGAGGGTCCGATGTCCCATGATCAGCCCACCTACGCTAGCGTTCCAGGTATCCGAGTCTATGGCATGATCTGCACTGACGACAACAGGTCCAGGAGGGGATTCCCCTACAGAACAACGAGATTCCTGAAGGATGTACCCCCTTTTCCCTTTGAAAAAGCTCACGAACTCGCTCTGAACGCCAAGTGGGATTAAATTCATTATGATCTCCACGATTCTGGAAAATTGAGGATGTTTTTTGTATAAGTTGAAACGAGGATTGATTTAACGAAAATCACTGAATTTCGGGTTCCGTAGTTATGGGAATTCGGCTCATTGCCAGATTCAACTAGGTCTCGGAATTATATTCGAAGAACTCGAAATTCGAATTTTGTGGTGGATGAAAAATTCGACTATTCGAATATATTCCAATATTTATAATTTAAAACTTCCGAGCCTTAGATTAAACAGACAAGCGTTTGTTCGGTTGATTTGGAGGACTTTATTGATGGTCTAGTACCCAAAATTCCATTTGTTATTTGGATGAAACATAGATCAAATGATCAGATGATTTTACATTTGAATGGACAAATTATTTGAGACGGAAATTGAGGTAAAATCAGTTTAGTTTTACAAAGCAGAGTAATATTAGACTATTATTAAGTTCATATCACGTACAAGGGATTTCAGATCGAACGATTCCCATGCTACGGAACCCCTAAGTGCTGCTAGCATCTTTCCAGTTTCAATTGAGATGTGACTTGTTATTTATTGAATGCGTGGTTGGGTAGTAGGGTATTTGGGGCTTCTTTCAATATGTTGATGATCGGAAGGGAAAATCTTTTTTTGAATTTGAGGAATATTATCTATCGACCAACGAATCACAGACACTTATGAACTTAGAGCTGGTTGTGCTGAAAAACATAAGAGCTAGGATGAAATTCGGTAGATTATATACCTCCATTTTAAATTTTCGGTGGAAACTGGTTCGAGATGCGATAATTCGTTTTGTTTATTGATATTTTGTTGTAGAAGAGAACACCTCAATTTTCAACAGATGATTTATTACACTGTTCGTGTATTACCTCGTCTTTTTTATATCCTCGTGTGACATTTTAGTTTATTTATAACTTAATTACCTAATTATTAGACTGCCAAATCTATTTATTCTTATTTATTTTTTCAACTGCAATAATTTCAACTAAATATAATTTTAGGAATGAATAGAGTGCTTAAATTACCCAAAATCTACATCATTCCGGACTAATTCTACCTGATCATTTTTTCCATATTTTCCCTATTTCCTTATGACATAAAAAAATTAGTGAATACCCAATACAACATCTATATTATTTTCTCGAATATAATTTTAGCTAAATATGAGTAAACCAAGATTCTCGTTCCCAAAGTATAACACTTCTATTTATTCCGCATTTATTGTTTTCGAAGAAAAAAAGTCTGTCTGAAGAAGTGAAATGTTGTTGAGCTAGAATTGTTCATCTTCTTATTAAATTATCTACCGGAAAATTGATGATGATGATGATGGCATATGCCGGGGTTATTGGACTGTAACGATTAGGGTAAATTTATACTACTTCAACTTGCTTTCATTTTAATATGCCGAGACCAGCGGAGATGAAGAAATCTACAGGGGATATCTATGAAGTTCCCAGAGAGTTTTCAGATTAGCCTCATCATCCATCCGTTAAAATGCAAGTCATCCTTCTAAAAGACGAAACGATGAACTATTTTTTGTTCTTTATTGACAGTGCCCGAGTATTTCCACATTGATGAAGATATCCATTGTTTCCAACATCTTCCATTTGATAGGCATAATTTAATACATTCCTTTACAAATTAAAAAGGTGGAAACATTATTACTCTTGGTCCAGTCATCATTTTTATTCGGCAGGCCAAATTTCTATGCGAAGTGAAACTATGTTGCTATGATCTTCAAAGACTGCCAATGAGACAATTTTCAAATTTCAGAATAGCTATCAACAAAAAATAATTCTGAAGATTTTCGATTGGTGCCTGATCTAGTCTGCGAAACGTTATGAAATAGCGGTTTTATCGTATAATTAATCATTAAAGGATACTGTGGAAGGTATACTCATCATCAAAATAATTCTGAAGATTTTTGTTAAGTGTCTGACGCAGGAGTCTGATATAGACTCCGAAACGTTACGATATAGTTGTTTCTTCGTTGATGTTGTTTCGTTGTTGTTTGTTAGGCAACATTTTTCGATTGATTGCTTCTGACAAATATGTTATGTTTCTTACGCAGAACCAAATCACAAAATAAAAATTTTTATTTTATAGATATTTATCAGAGTTTGGGAGAGTCCACCCAGGAAAGAAAATTCTTAATAATTATCGTTTAATGTTAATTAGTTATTGTTTGTTAGGCAACAATGTTCGGTCAGGCAAGGGCCTAAGGGGGGATGGGGGGATGTTCTCCCCTCCCCCAATCCAGAACGGAAAAACTCGAACGCCGAAGCAATTCACAAAATGATAATATTTTTAATTTATAGATATTTTTCACAGTTTTGTAGAGAAAACCCATAAAGGAACCATTTAATAACATTTATCATTTTTGTTCTGTTCATTTAAATGTGCACAAAAGTAGGTAGATACCACTAAATTTACATCATATAAAGAACGCTGCAAATTTCATAAAAAAAATTACTATTTACTAATTATCTATATTTTTCTCGTTCCGATGTAATTATCACAAGGTATATTGAATTAACTATTCACATGAAATTTTGTAAATAAGTTTTGTCGCAATGGATCCAAATTTTGCGCTCAGTTGTTATAAAAAAGTTGAAATGTTGTTGTGAATAATCTTCTCTAAATTAACCATTGACCCTTGTAAAAGTGAGAACGGAATGTCTGCAACATTATCTTCATTTATGTATAATCTAGCAGAACCATTCGGACCACAAAATCTGATCTCAGTCAGGTTAATAGTTGGGATTATTATAGGTTCTACCACAACTATAATACAATCCATTAACTTAATAGATCTGGCCAGAAATTAGAATAAACGAAATCAACCGCAGAAAGACCTCACAATGAGTACCTGGTATAGAAGAAATTCTGACAACCATAGCTTACCTGCAATTTTAATTCACAAATTCATGTGGAAACAATTCAGGATGAACTAATAACACTTTGGTGAGGACCTGAATCATTTTTCCATCATGTATCAAATCTAAATTCAGCCTAACTGCATGTCTGGTTTGAAAGCCTAAATTGATGGAATAGCTCAGAGTTCAAAATAATATATGTACTATACAGTGCAAATGCGTAGCCAGGAATTAATTTCGGGGGAGTGTGGGGGGTTGATTGATTGACAGCCATTCACTTCTTACTTCTTGACAATTCGCCAATCGAGCTTGAAACTCGGAACAACCATTTTGGAGAGTTTCAGGTTGTATTGTTCTTATTTCTTCCTGAATGTGCACTTCCGTTTTGATTCAACCCCATTAGATAAAGTCTAACGGAGTTTGATCTGGAAACCGAGACGGCCATTCAAAGAACACGTCAGTCAGGTTAATCACATTGTTGCAATAAACATGGAAGTGATAACATTTCTGAATAGAGAATGTCGTGACCTTTCAAGCGATGTATCACAGGTCCATACTTCCTATTCGAAAAATTGGGTGTTGTACCTGTCTATCGAAGGGCGTTGGATAGGGTTCGCATTTTTACGGAGAAGAATAACAATTTAAAATTAAAATTTGACGTGTTTCCGGATTTTCTGTAAATATATACAATAACGAAATAGTGAATTTATCCCTATTAAAAACTTGAACTCTCCCTGAACCTGGTTTGAACCCTTTTTTCATGAGAATTGAGATCTGCAACGGTAATAGGTACCTTTGAAAACTCAAAAAAGACAATAACCAATCATGTTTTTGAACGAGTTTCAGCCTAACTACCTATCATATTATTAAATGCAGAAAAAAATTCTGTAATTTCATAAACTTGGTGAGTGGTTGTAGAATATAAACCTAAGAACGTTTTTGAAATATTGTGAGAATCGTATCGCTAGAAAATTAAAAAAAAAATGTTGAAAAATATTATTTACGTCACGATAACCTAGACCGGAAAGAGATAGGGACTTGAATTTTTTTAGGTTTGGTTGATAATCTGAATGCGCCATTTGAGTTTGTCTATTGCCATGAGCGGCAAAACGGTTTTGAAGTTATACCCATCTGAAATTTGGTTTATAATTCCTCAATAACTCGAAAAATACAGAACCGATCCAATTAAAACATGGTTATTAGTTGTAAAATGGCAACGCAAATATTCTTGCGAAATTTCGTGAGGAATGTTTCACTAGAAAATTTTTAAAATATCATAGAAAATTATTGAAAAAAATTCTATATATCAAAAACTATCGGTCCGACATCGCTGAAATTTTGCGAGAGCCTTCAGAACCTAACTCCACTACCAAGCTCCAAGTTTGAACATGATCGGATATATACTGTTGGAGATCCGAGCAGTCTTGTGTGAGTTCAGTAGCTGGATGGATGATCGTTGCCTCGACAACTCTTGAACGAAAGGAGATAGGGACTTGCAATTTTGAGGATAGGTTGCACATCTGAATGGGAGAGTTAAGTTCGCTGTTGGCCATAATCGGCCCAACGGTATCGGGGTTATACCCATCAGGAATATTATTTCCTCGATAACTCAAAAAATATAGACTCGATCGAATTGAAGCTTGGTAAATAGAATATCGACATGAAGACGTGTGTAAAATTTTGGAGGACCGTACCACTAGAAAATTTTAAAAAAATTACGAAAAAATATTATGTATCTCATGATTCCTTGAGAACGGAAAGAAAAAGCGACTTGCTGTTTTCAGGGTAGATTGCACATCTGAATATGACATTTAAGTGCGTTAACTAGCATAATCGGCCAAATGGTTTTGGGGTTATATAAATCTGAAATTTCGTTATTATTTCCTCAATAACTGAAAAAATTACAGATCCGATCCAATTCAAACATGGATTTTAGTTGTAGAATGCCAACGCGAAAATTATTGCAAAATTTCGTGAGGATCGTAGCACTAGAAAATTTTAAAAAATCATGGAAAAAAAGAAATTGGTTCAAGCACTGACTTGGAGTCAGAAGCTTTTGCGCGTATATTCTCTTGTCCATTCTCCTGTATTGGACACTCTTAATCGAATATACCATGGTGAATTCTATTGTCAATAGCATTCACCATGGTAAATTCGATTAAGAGTGTCCAATACAGGAGAATGGACAAGAGAACATACGCGCAAAAGCTTCTGACTTCACGTCAGTGATTGAACCAATTTTTTAATATCTAATAATATACGAAAATACTCTCGTAATTCAATGAAAAAATCGTCCCTACTCTCAAAGTATCGATAGAATTAAAAATTCCGACCCTATTCGCAAAGTATCGATAGAATTGAGAAAAAATGAAAAAAATCAATAATTTCGGTTACGGTAATCGATCCCGGTACCTACATTATATGAAGAAGAATCTCTACAACTAAGCTGCAAAAGCAGTAAACATATAAGTTGAATTCCGTAAATTGAACAAATGTATAACAGGAATATCCAATCAACATAGGAATCCATAGTTGAACATCTCACAATGTTTATGCCAACAACTTATGTTTATGTCGGCGATGGAATTGCTAGCACATCCATCTTTTCCCGACTTCCGAAGATTCCAATTTGAAGGAATTATTCGTGAATAGGGCGACCCTTGCCTTGTTGATGTAAACAAGTACCTAATTCATCTAACCGTGAAGTGGTTTTAAAAATGGAACTCGTTGTACAGAGACGAACTCCATTTAGATGCGAAGAGATCTATAGAAATAAAGCTTGACTAGAGTCCCGACTCGGGATCCATGTCCAGTCCCGAATGACGTCATTAAATTCGGGACTGATATTCGGTACCTACATCTAGTCTTGAATGAGGACATCAAATTACGTCATTAGAAGTCTTGTCGGGAATGGTGGTCCGTGTCAATATTATATTTTTGAAAAATTTTATTTCAAAGTCACTAATGTTGTTTACAGAAAATAAAGTAATTTTCATCCTAAATTTAAACATTCTAACGTGTGCATTTTTAACAGTACCACTGCTGGTTAACTTCGTGATCCATTCCGACGTCTGAAATTTTCTCTGGATCACTTTCAATATGACAAACCTCAACTTTTTCACAAATTTTAATAGCATTATATGCTGCTTCTTCTTCTCTAAAAATCCAAGACAACATTTTCTCCTGTTTTCTCTTTATACCCAAGTCAGCAAAATCCACAACTAATAATGAAAAATGGTGATACCGTTGTTAATAAATCAACAAATCCAGAGCGTTCCTGCCAATCGGGTCCTTCATAATAGGCTTCGTATAATTAATATACTTATGCATATATTTCACAAGTCAAATAGACCCCAGGGGGTTCATTGATCTGCCGAGAAAGCAAGAGCAGACGCGTTTCTGGCTTCTTGGCCTTCATCAGTACTCTGTAGTCTGTAGCTTCTCAACAAATTCAACTAAACTGACCCGGCTTAAGCCTCTCAGAGCCGGCTTGGTCGATCATACCTAATCGCCCACGCCACCTATGAGACAAAACACGGAAATCAGCCTTTCCCCACCAGTGAATATTTGAAGCGTGAAATCATATGCCACCATTCACTCGATATTAATCGAGAAACGAGTCCCGCAGAGCTCAGACAGTATCTTCCCAATGGCCATGAACGCTGTTTAGCGTTTTCAAAAATAATAATGAAAAATGGCGATACCGTTGTTAATAAATCAACAAGTTCAGAGCGTTCCTGCCAATCGGGTATATAAATAAGTATATTAATTATACGAATCCATTTATGAAGGAACGCTCTGGACTTGTTGATTTATTAACAACGGTATCGCCATTTTTCATTATTATTTTTGAAAACGCTAAACAGCGCTCATGGCCATTGGGAAGATACTGTCTGAGCTCTGCGGGACTCGTTTCTCTATTAAATATCGAGTGAATGGTGGCATATGATTTCACGCTCCAAATATTCACTGGTGGGGAAAGGCTGATTTCCGTGTTTTGTCTCATAGGTGGCGTGGGCGATTAGGTATGATCGACCAAGCCGGCTCTGAGAGGCTTAACCAGGGTCAGATAAGTTGAATTTGTTGAGAAGCTACAGAGTACTGATGAAGGCCAAGAAGCCAGAAACGCGTCTGCTCTTGCTTTCTCGGCAGATCAATGAACCCCCTGGGGTCTGTTTGACTTGTGAAATATATGCAATATGCATAAGTATATTACCTAATTATACGAAGCCATTTATGTAGGACCCGATTGGCAGGAACGCTCTGGACTTGTTGATTTAAATCCACAACTTTCGTTCTTTCTTTTTTACTTCAAGACTCTAAGACTTTTTGGTCTATATTTTTTTTAACAATCTCAGGTATTTTTATGGACCCAATAAGAACTTATGATTTTTTTCGCGAAAACAATAGAGGGGGTTGTAGGGGGTCAATTCTTGCCCGGCAAAATATATGCTCATATAGGTTTTGATGAGTAGACTATATAGCTCCTATTCACATGAAAAAAGTGCGAAATTTTTTCATTTTTAAGAACTTATGATTTTTTTCGCGAGAACAATAGAGGGGGTTGTAGGGGGTCAATGCTTGGCCGGCAAAATATATGGTCATATAGGTCTAGAAGAGTAGACTATGTAGCTCCTATTCACATGAAAAAAGTGCGAAATTTATTCAATTTTTAAGAACTAATAATTTTTTTCGCGAAAACAATAGGGGGGGTTGTAGGGGGTCAATTCTTGCCCGGCAAAATATAAGCTCATACAGGTATAGAAGAGTATACTATGTAGCTTCTATTCACATGAATAAAGTGCGAATTTTTTTTATTTTTAAGAACTTATGATTTTTTTCGCGAGAACAATAGAGGGGGTTGTAGGGGGTCAATTCTTGGCCGGCAAAATATAGGGTCATATAAGTCTAGAAGAGTATACTATGTAGCTCCTATTCACATGAAAAAAGCGCGAATTTTTTTTAATTTTAAGAACTTATGATTATTTTCGCGAGAACAATATAGGGGGTTGTAGGGGGTCAATTCTTGGCCGGCAAAATATAAGCTCATATAGGTTTTGATGAGTAGGCTATATAGCTCCTATTCACATGAAAAAAGTGAGAAATTTTTTCATCTTTAAGAACTTATGATTTCATTCGCGAGAACAATAGAGGGGGTTGTAGGGGGTCAATTCTTGCCCGGCAAAATATGTGGTCATATAGGATTTGAAGAGGAGACTATGTAGCTCCTATTGCCATGAAAAAATGCGATATATTTTTATCTTCAAGAATTTACGATTTTTTTCGCGACAAAATTAGGGGTTTTACAGAATTTCAAGAACAGTTTAAGCTGCATACACTCTTGAATAAATGAACTATTGGCACTTTCAGGAAGGAATTAATTCGAATAAATATATAGAAAGGGTTGTGAAGCGGGCGTTCCGGTTCGACACTACGGCGTGTTACGAAGCGAGCCGTGGCCAGCCACGAGTTTCGATCCCTGTTAAACGACCCACGACGCCAGCCGGCAGTTAGGCGCACGACTTACAGTATCTGCAAATCCATAGCTGTCTTCACGCCGGTCAGTCTTAATCTTTACGACATCTCAGGTGAATATGGTAGGTTAGGTTAGGTTAGGTTAGTACAGTACCCCTGAAAATTAAAAAAAAATGGATTTTGATGACTCGGCCTTTAAACGTATTCTCATGGCCGATTGAATCCATCACAAAAATTAATTGAAATAAAAACACTACCTAATACATACTTCTGAATATAGTTACAATATGGCAACGTCGCCCATTGCCGGTATGATCAGCTGTTTATAACGATGTTATTCTGGTGACAAAGTGGGGTTAAATTTGAAAGTTTCGGAATTTTTTTCAAAAAAACTAGAAGCGACCAGACTTTTTGAGTTCAGATTCGCAATCTACGACCCAAAATTAGTAGGTGAGTGATCTTTAAACATTAATTTTCGAGTTAAGGGCTGTTCTAGATAATTACCACTTCTGGTTGTATACAAAATATTTCAATAGCCACTGACATATCTCCTATATAATTTACTTACCCATACTTGTACTGTTCCTTTCAGTGTGCTGTTTGGCACTTGCCCTAGTTAACATTATTGAAGATTATCTGCATAGACTAAATACCTTCACGCACGTTGTAGCCGGCGATGGCGATACTATTTTTTATAACCGATACCTAAACCACGGTGTAGACAGTAACATTTTGGCCAAGTTCCACTAGGCGATCGCAACGTTCGTAGAGTCGTCTGCGCAGTTCTGCGAACGTGCGCGTGATCGTTGTGAGACCTTAGTGGAACGCGCCCTTAGTATACCACGTCTTTCATTTCTGAATACGCGCGAAATTTGAATTTCTGACTTAACGATTTGTATTGAATATTGCTGACAGCAGTACCCTTTTAATCCCATTTTATTTTTCAATTCGGGTTGGAATTAATGAAATATTCCTTGAAAATGTAAAGACAACCCGAATTAAAAAATTAAATGAGATTAAACAGTTAGTGCTGTCAGCATATGGGTTAAAATAGTCAGTACATGTGTATAGTTTAGGTAGAATTAAGGAAAAATGGTTGATAATTTTTTCCTAAAGTGCTTTAATGAAACATATATACAGAATTCACAATAGTGGTATTCTTTTTACCTTGTTGCATCTCAATAGATGCATAGAATCTTGGTTCTTGCCTTCTAACTACTGAGTCAGAACTGAGAATCTCAGTTAATCTCAGCTGAAATTGGTAAAAAGAATACCACTAATTTGATTACATATACCATACATGATAATATTTTAATGAAAATTATAATAATTAATTAATATTAATGAAAAAAACAGATTAACAATTATATAAAATATAATAATAATAATAAGTAGGTATTAGATAAGGATATATTTACACATTTATACAAAAAGAATTTTCTCATTTTTTTTTCAACCTTGATGTCCTAATTTTATTTGCTTGAAGCTTGACAGGATTGTTACCATTGTATAATTTCATTTTACCACTTAATATATTTATCACATTTTGACACCAGTAATTTATAATTGTTTTTGCACTTATATTAGTGATCGATTCAATTATTTCAAGCCTATGTGACGATTCTTGGCATGTTAACAAATCTACAATAGTGAACTTATGGGTTGCGTTCAGAATCAACGTCGGATGCGTCCGACGTAGAGCGCGATTGGTTGTTTTCTGTGGTTAGTCTGAGTCATTGTGTAGTTTCACCCGACGTCGATTCCGAACGGGTTAGGTGCGCACCGGACAACGTCCGACGTTGATTCCGAACGCAACCTAGATGTAGGTACCGAATATCAGTCCCGAATTTAATGACGTCATTCGGGACGGGACACGGATCCCGAGGGGACTCTAGTCACAGCGTAGAAATTATGGATTTTCATTCAATATTACTTAAACGTAATATTTGCTCTAATGACTCTCATTTTGGACTGGTTCTACAAATTTCAGTAATTTCCAATGAATGTTCTATATTCTAAGGTAATTTCTATCTTCAAATACTTGTATGAAATAAAGTCCTGCAACACACATTACATCTTTTCCATTATATTACGATCCATGACCGTACGATGACACCACTAGTTATTTCCATACTATAAAGAAACTGCAATGGTTAATTTAAAATGAATACAATGCTGTTCTCGTAATATCGTGCTATACTAGTTGTTCCCCCTTGTGAACGTGAACAGAGTGTAGAACTAAAAAAATTGATTCAAGCCCTGTGGACAGGAGCTTTGGCGCTCGTATAAAAAAGTCTAACGGAGTCAGATCTGGAGACCGAGACGGTCATTCAATAAAACGTCGCTGACCGATCCACCTGTTCGGGAACACTTCTTTCAGGTAATCACGTACATCTCCATTCAGTTCGTCTGCTATATTAATCTTAAATGGGTGTCTTTTATGGCATGTGTGGCTATAATTTTCGAAGAGAAATGAGGATTTTCCTCCAACCCTAATAAAATGTTATTGAATTGCCAGTCGACCAGTTTTTGGATGATTCTGTACGTATCCGAACACCTCATACTTCCTGATCAGTTGCATATTCAGCATTAGGATATTTTTCATTGAAATAATCATAAACTTCTGATGCACCCACAACCCCTAATAATTAGAATTTCTATTCTGTCTGATGCCGATAAACGCCGAACCATTTTTAGTTCAGTTTTTGGCAGTAAAAGAATAACAATTAACAAACTAATGCGAATTCAATTCAGATACAACTATCGATTCTAACGATTTAAAATATTCGCTGTAGGCAAGTAGGTACTAGGAGACACACACAAGACAGCAGTATCAGTTTTGTAATAAGAAAAGTGTTCATTTGATGAAATTTCAAATGTTTTTCATTTAACAAAAATTCATCTCGAGGATTATTGACCCAAATGGCGTTACATGTGCATTACTGAAATCAGAATTCTATGATAACGTTCACATGGTCTAAAATATTTAATAAAAAGTGTTTATTTGCTGAAGACTTGATTTAAAAAACCTTCACTTGTTTTTCAAATTGAGAAAAATTATTTCTCGGTTTACCCAAATGAAGTTACTTGTGCATTCCTGAATTCAGAATTTTATGATCTATCCATGTCAAGATAAAAATTGCAATTTAAAAAAAATATCGATGATGAAAATTTTCCTTAAAAAATAAATTTGTTCGAGCTATCGTAGGATTTTCGATATTCCTGAAAGGGGACAAAATAAACCCAATATTCCCTACTTTGGAATTATTTTGTGCAGCAACCCAACCTGCACAGAACAAATAACATCCATACTAAGCCCGCAGATGTCGCCACTGTATGAGATTGGCTCCATATTAATCATAGGCGTAGGTGAGTTATTTGACTGAATAACTAACCGAATCCAGCTAAATTGAACACAATCATTGTAATGTAAAACTTCTCATCAATTCAACATTGTTGTACAATTTCATTTTCTTCATTTCTGGCCGAAAATGGTCTCGAAAAATTAGATTGAATGGCTAATTCTAAAAATCCTACATTTTGGTCAAAAAGTATGGCCAACTTTTAGACTGTGTGGTGTGAGCTTCATGTGAGTCTTGACAACCAATTTTACATGAAATGTTTTTGGTTGGATATTATTTCTTTTTGTATGAAGCCTTAGCTTCAGATAGTGCTGTTTTCAACGCCCGCATTACACCAGCAATTTTCTATTCATAGCCCATATAGCCCCCCCCCCTTTCTCGTAATTTATACACTAATCTAGCTTTCACAACGTATGAAAGTACCTGTCCATAAGAATTGTTACGAACAGAACCGCATCCCCATATATGAGGGGCTCACAGTTCAGGAAGTACCCTAGAGGGGTTGATGATCAGTCAGTCAGTTATCGGGTCAGTGACAGAATCGACGTATTTCAGGTACTAATAAAAGATATGAAAGGTAGGCAGATAAAACTTAGTGTGTTTCATGAGTCAACTAACTAACTGTACCTATATTATCCTGACAATTTGGACTGTTCAGTGTTAACCAGGTTGAAACTATGAGGTTTGGAAAATAGGTTAAAACGCTTCGAGAAAAGCTAGTTAGTGCCCTGTCCTTTTTAGTTCGTTTGAAATGAATACAAAAAGTCTCAAAATAATTATTGAAAAAAATCAAACCCTGATTAGTGGAACTAGTAAATACATTCAGAAAATTAAAAAATTCCTAACGAAGTTGGTGTTCTGGATTCTTGTGCAAAAAACTGACATTTCTGGGAACAACACCTTCTACTTTTGAGCCTGCCATGGTGGTGCAGTGGGAGAAATTCCTACTGTGGAGGTCGTAGGTTCGAATCCTACCCAGGGCATTGATCTGGTGCTGCGTGGTGTGAATATCTTAAAATATATACAAACACTACTACGATCTGAGTACAAGCGCCGACCCCAATAAAAAAAAACCACTTCTGTAGCTGAAAATGATTTCCAAATGAATGCACAGGATTATGCACATGTTGTTTTCGTTAAATTCCTCGTGTACCTACAGGCATATTTGGATATTCATAAGATATTCATGAAAGTTACCAACTTTCATAGTAAGTATATGCAAATGTAATGTATGTTCTCTTCATTACACAAAAACTGTTATTATATTGATAATTCTATTCTATAATTTTTTTACTCTTCTATTCGTCGAAATTTTCGAAAAGAACGAAATGCAAATTAACTTACAGATTGAATAATATTAACACCGAACATGGATTATTCGGCTTTCCTCCTTAGACTAGGTACTATATTTTACAAGCAGCGATAACATATAAATATAATTCTGTATAAGGCACCCGATATAATATTGTTGTACACATATACTTTCAATCGAAAGTGATATAACGAACAGTTGAATTATGATGCTGCAATAAAAGAATTTGCAGACATGAAAATATTGATTGTTTTTTGGTAGAAAGAATTGTTTTTGTATTTTGTAATTTACTCTCGCTGGAATATTTTCCCATTTTTTATCGATTTTCATCCGTTTTGTTTTTTGTTTTTTTTTTGGTTTTGATATACTTTATATTTTATTGATAAACTTCAAGTTTTGTTTTGTAAAATCTGAGTTTCCATCGAAATAAATTGAAAAAGACGAAATAGTAGGGGAAGGGGACACCAAAGTTTCCTAGCGTAGGACGCCAGAAATTGTAAATCCGAAACTGATTTTGCGCAATAACAATTAATGAAATATTCTAGAGTAAAAATAGCTCATCAGCCTTTGCAGCGCTATATTTTATAGTATAGTTAGGAGATAGTGCAGGTAACCTAGTGGTAACAGGTTAGAGCAGGGGTTCTCAACATTTTTTGTACCACGCCCCTTCCTGTTGAAATGAAAGCCTTTCACGCTTCCTATACAAAAAATTGTGCATTATATTTTAAGTAAATGAGAATTTTATTTTATTTCAAACTGCGTTGGGTTAGGACTATCAGAAGGCGTCTGGACAATGAAAATATTCTTTATTAAGGCGGTATTGGCCAACAGTTGGATCGAATGTTGAAAGTGCTGCGACTGAAGTGGCGTTAGGTAGAGATGAGACCTCTCCAGTGATAATAACCTCTCGAGATATCTCGAGATGTTCTGATAGACGCGAGCGAATTCATTCGAATGATTTTCGGTCGTCTGTCATGTGGTACCGAGAGAGATGAACGCGACTCGTGTCACTAGAATGCCGAGATATCTCGTATACGTTTTGAATGTTTTGATATTTCGAATTTCTATTGAGTCTATAGCAGACTCGAGGACGTGATACCTATGAGAGGTTCGTTTAACGATCGATACAATTTATGGGTGACATCTGGTGCATATTGCCGTCATTCTCGAATTTATTCTTGGGAATTTCTGGTTCATACATTTCGAACAGCTGGAAATAAATATGGTATCGACCCCGCCATAATCTTTTATCGGTGAAACGCAATCAAATGTTACTGAATACTGTTGAAGCGAGTCGAAGCAACCATATTGGAGATAAGGGATAACGGAAGCAGCTGACGTGATAAGCTCTGAGAAGATCACCGAGCGATTAATATCTCGTCTCGACTCTCGAGTGATCATAAGATTATTGAAATCATTCGATTGTGTCCAAGCCCAACTCTAGCTAGGACCCAGTTAAAAAGCTTTACCAGATTGCAACAACTGATATTCTCCCTCGGACAAGCTGAGATTTGAGGGGTTTCCTCGGAAGACCTATAGAGGAGTTTCAGTATAGTCATATCTTATCATAGTTCGATAGGGCAGTGAAACTGAATCATTGTACCAGTGGGTATTCGGATCAATATTCCAATCAGATCTCACCGAAAGACAATCTAGCATAGAAATATTGTAAATGGATGGAAGATTCGTACCTAGAGAGTGTAGCTTCAGCGTGTAGCTTCAAACTTCTGAAATGACGCAGGTTAGAAGAAGAAAGGAAGCAGTATCGTTTTTATACATGTACCCACTCTCCATCCTTGTCCCATCAAGGGAGGCGCAATTTAACCGTTTCATTCCGATTTGAAGGAACACTCTTACAACGCGCATAGCTGACGCTTCTATAGGCGGGGAATAGGGGGACTCTACAGGGTTGCCTATATTTTTATATTCAGACCATGAATCTGACTATTACGAGGAGTCTCGAAAGGAAACGGATTTTGATAGGATTTATTTTCCGAATTTCCTTACGCGAATTAGTTGAGTGAGAAGTGGTGCAGTTTGAACTCATCCAGTTATAAAAATAGTGATAATACACGTTTGGCAACACGGCAAACTCACGATCCAAACAAATATTTTGTAGAGTTATGTTTTAACATAGAAGCGTGGTAGTAAAGGCGTGCGTAATGCCTGTGTGAATGTTGTTTTTGAAAATTCGTCATTGTGTCGTTCGTTGGAGATAATATCGCAGATCTCTGCTACGCTGAATGAAGAAAAGTAATTGGTGTTTGTGTTTGCAGAACACATACTTCTTAAGCGAATTAGTGCTCAGGAATAGGGTTGAATCAACTACCTATTTGGGGCATAATAGGTATATCGAAATATAAAAGTGTATACACTGATGATTTGTGAATGAACAGGATATGAAATGGAGGCCTTCAATACTTTTCACTCAAAGGATGAATAAATGTGAGTTGAAAAATAATACCTTTCTTCATCTATTGTTGTGAGTGTGTTTGAACAAATGCTGTCCCACCGCTGAACTTTCCTTCGGAATAACCTCTAAGGGGTGTTTTAGATTTCAGTGCCCTCCTAGTTCCACTTTTAGTTGTTGTGTGTATCATTCTTCATTCATAAAAACACGACAAATGAAAAATGTGTTTAAATCGATGAACGTACACAACCGCTTTTTGCACGCCGTAAATAAAAGGGGTGGATGTGTGTTGTTAATGATCATGCTGTATTAAGTTGATAACCTTTGATTGAGCAAAAACCGTCGCACATGGCTTGTTCACGCAGGTTTCGTACAATATTTGAAAATAGTTTTTTTTTATTATTAATCGGAGTTTTTTCTTGATTTCATTTGGCCACACCACAGAAGTCCTTCTGAGCAATAATGATACGTCATAAAAAGATTTCTTAGAATTCTTGCGATGTGTTCTTGAAAGTACAAGTCTGAAGGTGCGGGGTATTGATTCGCTCAGCCGTCACAACATTAAACTTGCGTCCCCCCTCCATAACTAACGTATAGTACGCTTCGGGGCGTGGCGACTACACGTGCTGGTTCATTTATCTTCAATGGTTATCAACAATCAGTCAATGAAAGTTTCATAAGGCCTGAGTTCGTATGATGATTAATAATACTGCTGCTTCGAATTATGGCAGGCAATCCTGAGGAATTTCTGAAAACTTCAATACAGCTCGAGGAAACGTAGTGAATGAAATTCAATTATATTTCCTACAGATGTAATCTTTGTGGCTTTGATTTTTTGCTTTTACAATCTTCCATAAACATATCATATCCTACTGTGAAATCAAGACAATTTCTGGCCAGAAAGATGCATCTGTTAGCCTTGTCTTTTTGTTTGGTTCTGACAGACCTAAAGGAATACTGGTGTTAGTTAATTTTCCAAACCAAATTTGGCAAGTTTTCAAGAGTGTTCATTTATGAATAGTGGCCAAGTTTGTGTCGGTTACTAACACGGTTATGCGAAACATAATTGTGTTCTTATGGACACAATAATTATGAACAACAAGCTGAATCTCAATAGAAATTAATTATTTGTTATGATATGATTTCGAATACTCGAAAGCACAGTGCTTTGAAGGTATACTATCAATTATGTAACATATCTCTTCTTATAGGAAAAAAATCCTATATTTCTCAATGTCTTATAATTTTAAAGAATTTCCAATTGAGCGGAGTTTATGAGGTTGAAACTTTCAATTTTCATATCGATTTCCATATACCTACCCCTCTGGAATTCCATTGCGCATCTTAGTTTTCATGTACTTTATTCAATTAATTATTTTATCTTTTTTCTTTATTTTTCTGCTTTGACAATCTGAATAACAACAGACATATTGCAAGGAATAGGGTATCGATTTTTTCGTCAAAATAAGTATTGTTGACTTTTTCCCAGAATTAATCACCAGAATGTTGAGATTTATAACATGCGTTATTACTGATGCTATGCTCAATATAATAATATCAATTTTCAATAATCAGCTATTCGCGAGTTGCGAAGAAAAAGATGAGTATCGTCATATTTTCACATGGTATAATAGGACTCTCTTGGAGTACTGGGACACTCTTGGGGTGCTGGGACACTCTTGGACTGCTGGGACTCTCTTTGGGTAGCTCGGACTCTCTTGGGGTGCTGGGACACTCTTGAAAGTTTTGGGGTGCTAGGAATATATTGTCGTATTAGGAATCTCTTGAAGTTTTAGGACTCTCTTGGGGTGATCCCTTGGGATGCTAGGGCTCTCTTGGGGTTAAAGGAATATCTTGGCGTGCTCGGACTCTCTTAGGATGCTGGAACACTATTAGGGTGCTAAGACTATCTTGGGATGCTAGGACTCTCATGGGGTGTTAGGATGCTCAAAGGGTGCTAGGACTCTTATAGGCTGCTAGGACCCTCTTGGGGAGCTAAGACTCTCTTGGGGTGTTAGAACACCCTACATCAGAGCTTTCCAAACCCGAAGAAGCAAAAATTGAGAAATTATCAAGCACTATAGTCGAGAGCAAGGCAATGTAGGTCACTACTCGAATAAATAAATAATCATTCATCTGGATGCCATAACAATAAAATATTGTTCTATCAACTGGATTCTGTAAGAGGAAAATATTCTTCTTAAGGTAGCTCATAAACATGCGGTACCCGCGGTTTGGAAAGCCCTACCCTACATGGTTCTATGTTCACTGGTTTGTGGTCTTCTCTAACCATACTTAGCCGAGCGTTTGCGTTTGTCGCAATGGGGTCATAAAGGTAGTGTGCATTGCAGTCCCTCTAGCGACAAAAGAATTATTACTGAACATCGCTCAAGGTTTCCGCATCACAGAGGGTTGGAGTGCGTAAGGACTTCCCTAGGTGGCACTGGTAAGATTTTCTTTCCAGTAGTTCACAACAATAAGGCTTAAGTTTCTTGGAGCTCTTTCGTTTGTCATTCAGTGGCTTACTTACGCTGATGATTGGTAACAACCATTAAACCACCCTGAATGACACTTCCCTCTTCGGTGAAACACTGAGCGATGAGTTGGCTAACCCGGATCACTAGGGAGTATTTGTTGATGGTTAAAATCTAGGAATATTTCGCCTTGTCTCTGTTGCCTACAGGGTTCCCCTCGGGGTTCCCTAAGGAGTCTCATTTTCGGCAGTATAATCGGTGGCGTGTTCTAAGACACCAATCACCTGCAGTGAAATTTAAATTATTGCATTTGCCGTGTGGTAGGTCTTGTTGGAAACTCATCTTGCAAAAAGTGGTTGTTTACGGAGGCATTCATCTAAAAGCGGACCTTGTTGAAAAAAACGTCGTTGAAAGTCGTATATCTACAACACTCATTTTGATAATAACATTTGATAATTTGCACGCCTTACTCAACAACCTTCCATAATGCCTAGCCCAACATGCATGATTTCAACCTCCAAATTCGACAGCCCGTCCTTGGCCTCTATGTGACCCTGATTCCCTTCGGAAAACTCGACTAAAATATTACAATGCCTTATCATTATGGAGCGTCTCACCTCAATTACTTTTTCCTGATACTGATAATATCCCACATTTCAATTGCAATCTATATAATGAGGTGTGTATTCATGGTCTGATGATTGTCATAACGTGATCATTACAGTTTTTGTTGATGATTGTATACCTCGAAATGATATTGAATACACAAACCACCCATGACCGAGCAGGACTCGCACCAGCAACCTCCAGGTTTCAATTATCAAGTTTTTGTGCGCTCTTATTTGACCCAAATGTCTGTAATTTTGGATTTTTTTCCGAAAATAGTCTCAAACGATTAGGTTCTACCGACTGATGAAGAATTCGAGGTCAAATTCGATTGTGTTCGGCCGCCCGTCCGTTGTCAGGATAACTTCCGAACGAAAAGAGATAGCGGTTTGCAATTTTCAGGGTAGGCTGCTAATCCAAAATAATCGAGTCCATTTCTGGCTATGACTGCGCAAAATATGTATTTGTATTAAACGATGGCGCCCTAGTGCTCAAAAATCAGGGAGAACGTACAGTGCCCTTTATGAAATCATTATTCTATTTTTGTCATCCGCTTTAACATAATTATCATTCTAGATCGATTGTCCACTCAATTGGCAATCTACTTCGTTAGCTCTTTAGAATATTCATCTGCGAGAAAACCACCTAATGAATATGAATAGCAACTAATATTGATTATTACTCGCTAGACATGGAACCTTATTACTCGTCGCAAGAATTTCCTTATATTCGTGGCACATTTTCTGGAACATCACCTTTGATTACGATCATTATCTAGATTGATGTCCGCATGTGTTTTCGAGACGTGACGTAAACAAATTTCTAGCGCGTCAATAGGTTTGATGTCAATTACCGTTAATTCCACTTCTGAGGGGGTCGATAGATGAAATTGTGAATATTGTAGACTGAGATAGATTCACTCCACGTGCCAAGCTATATTCGGCATTTCTATGGCGTCCTTTGAAGGCAACTGTACAAAATCTTCCGTTTCTCTGCCCGGTGCTCTTTCAAATTTCAGGTGTGAAGACATTCCTAATTTTTTTCATGTTCCGACGCGCTAATTTTTGCGAAATTTCGTTATTATCGTATACTAGAAAACAAATATTTTCTTCGAAAATTTTATATTTCAGAGACTGCTTCAGAATCCACTCAAATTCCGCACATACCTTTGAGTCACCATTTTACAATCGAGTACTAAATTTCAGCTCGATCGACTTGGTACATTGTGAATAGACAATGGATCATGTGCGCAAAAGCTCCGAGCGAAATTAATAATATTATAGCCATCAGTTTGTTTATTATTTGATGCACTTGACTCGGAACATAATAATAATAGAATAATGGCAATTTATTTGAGTATTTTGGCATTGTAAATGTTTCAAACTACGCATAATACTTGACGATGTCCGATTAGATGTGGATTGTGACCATTCTTATATGAAGCTTCTCTATCTGAACGGGGCTTAGAATTAGGAATATGCATTTATGACGAAGTGTTGATTTTAGAATTTGAGGAGAAAAAAATTCGTACATTTCGAATTTGGATAAAGTGGGAAAGCCCTGTGGACAGGAGCTTTGGCGCTCTTGTTCAAACTTTGACAAATCATAACTCCGAAAGTATTGGTAAGAGTTGGGAATTACAATATATATCAATGGAGTGCCTGTTAACGAACTCGTCCGAGATATTTATGCTCCAAACCACCCTGCAAATTTCAATCCTCTAACTCCTTTCGTTCGAGAGTTATCGTGTTAACGGAGGGCTGGCTGGACCGGCAGGATATAATCGATTTCGATCACGGATTTTAGATCAGTGATTCGAACCAAATCGATTAAGACCATTTTCATCAAAAAATTCGAAAATTACAGACATTTGGGCAAATTGAAAAGCACTCTGTCGACAAATATTTAGACTGGTTCACAGCGTAACCAACGCTATTATCACGTGACACTACGATTTTCCTGTGAGGGATATCAACCAAATAACGTCAGATATAAAAATGTCACTGCAATTCCGTGATTCAGAA
This sequence comes from Halyzia sedecimguttata, assembly GCA_937662695.2. Classification (NCBI taxonomy): domain Eukaryota; kingdom Metazoa; phylum Arthropoda; class Insecta; order Coleoptera; family Coccinellidae; genus Halyzia; species Halyzia sedecimguttata. Next base: position 26,939,599 of record OW569420.2, on the reverse strand, counting down.
TCCAAAATTTTCATCGGCTAATTTTTTTTTACAATTGGACGAATTGGTTTATAGTTTGTCCGAGCTAATGAGTACGAAATTCAAGGTAAATACGTGATCAATCACCTTTGTTTCAGCTGTTGAACCTAACTTAGGGGGCCCCAAACGGGTCACCATTTTGCGATCTTATTTATTCTAGTTCCACATAATTTTCCGGAGGGTATGGAATTTCGTATATTCATTTTGGCTCCTGATTAATTCAATTGAGTTCTTGAATATCGAGCCGATCAGTTTGGAAGGTTAGTTCGTGAGACACTTCGGAGACAGATCCTGGTTCATTATACGCGGAAAAATATCCAGTTATGTCAATTCAGCCATTTTGAGAACAAATTTCGCAGAACGGTTTATGGCTGAATGTACTAGAAAAATCAATTCTGTCGAACCCGGATGTCTCTGTTGGAAACGAACACCGCTTAAATCAATGCCAAACTGAGCATGTATGAAGCTGATATTTGCTACCGATGTCCGTGAGTAATGTTGGTATTACTCATGGGTTCTAACCAATAATTTCCCAGCCGAAGATATAACTCATAGGTTGTTACCGTCTTGCTCTCAGCAGGTCTCCAACTCAAAACGCGAGAATACAGAGTGATTCACGAAGACCGTTCGTAGAATATTTCAAAGAAAGACTCGAGATAAAAAGTTGAAATTTTATAGTTAAGCTTTGCTAGGAGAGATGAAATCTTTCGGACAAAAATTTCGTTTGTTCGTTTAGAGCAGGAGTATGTATAACACTTATATACACAATTTTTAGCGTAGATTCCAGCTGACCAATAAAAAAATTGGGACATTTGAAAAAAAATAGTTTTGAGGTTTTTGTCATGACCAACTTTGACATTGAAATAGAAACATCCTGTATGTTCAATTGAATTTGTAATTTACGAAGGAGAAGCATTGGTATGTCTTCTGATAGAAGCTAGAAAACTAGGAATTTTCATGCAAAAATCTACAAGTAATTAACATTGGAATGAAGCCCTATTTGCGAAAATTCAAAGGGTTTTTTCAGAAATCACACGAATTTTCTGAGAATAATATGTAAGTGATACATTAAAACAATGAAGAATGCAATGGGTATTCTGATTATCAATGAAAAAACTTGGTATTACATTTTAATAAATGAGCAATCTCCAATGCTTCAAATATTATCATTTAAAAAAATAAGGAAAGTATCATCGAAATGTCTAGAACAAGGCTGAGCATTCCTGATATTTGAGTAGGTAGAGGCTGACGAACAAATTATATTAATAATTCAAAATATATTAATAAAATACAATCCACTCTTCATAATTTAATAGTTCATACCACTAACACATTCATTCTGTATTATGAACTTTAACTCAAGAAAAAATATTTGATACACAAATGTAGGTCCATATTTAATCAATTTTTTGCTAGCAACATCATGAAAATACTGTATATAGGAACATGTCTCACTACTTAAGGAAGTAAAAGGTAATATCAACCTCAGTGGTCAACGAACAGTAATTGATTCCATTATGTTCTTCCTTCCCATTGCCTTCATAAACTACATGATTAAAATGTTCCAATTCGAAATCTTCTGAAACATCATACCGAATTTATACATAAATTATTCAATATGCAACCAGTCAATATTATTTTCGGTTTCAAAACCGTCTTGTATATATTCACAAATTCAAAAATCGGATACTTGTTTTCCAGCAGAAAATGTTCTCAAACTACGAATTGACATGTCTCTAATAGCTAGATAAGATGAAATTTATGAACAGTGAACACAGACAGATTCTGTGTTCACATTCTGTGAATACATATAACTACGATGTATTAATGAAATAGAGTGTCAGTGTTTTACTGTAATCGCCATTTCGGCCTGGAAACTTTTCACTCGATGGTTTCGCAATTTACAATTTGACATTTCGAAATGCTACTTTAATTGTCCAGAATAGTTCTACATTCTATACGTGGTTTAAAATTCATGCTAGTACCAGGTATTTATTAATTCTGAAATATTCTCCTACAGATGTATATCAATAGTATACCGTAAGTTTTTTGTATTTCATAACACGAATTACTACAAATCTACTGTATTATTCAATAACTATAGTACCAGAATTCTAACGGAGTTGAATTACTCCAGCAGCTGAGAAGGCTTCAAGGAGGACATGTCTCCATCCTTTTTCATTTCGCGACCCAAGCATTCTTTGCAGTGATCAAAGTTGGCGTGCTTTGTCATTTCTCCCGAAGAGACCTGATACAAAAAATATGAATTTTATTCGAAACTTTATCTACACCTTGTATACCCACCGAAATTTGCGATGCATATTCTTCAAATTAGCTTTATCAGTAAACAATAAAAATGATAACGGTTAAGTCAGAGGCCATACATATAGTCATGTGCTTCGCGAACCGCGGTATTCCAATACATAGTGAAGGTCACCTATGAGAAGGCGAACTCGGTAACTACCGAGGATTTCAGCCACATTTTGAACCCCTATTTTATATTGCTCTTTTTTTTTCACGAGAACATAACACATAGTAATGAAGTATAATATGTATACCCGTTTTACGTAGTTTTACCTCTGAGGGAAGATCCTCATGAAATATTGCTTTGTATTAAATAATCATTAAAGGATACTGTGGGAGGTATACTCATTATTGAAAGGTTTTTTTCTGAGTTTTCTCTCCCAAACTCTGAAAAATATCCATAAAATAAAAATTGATTATTTTGTGATTTACTTCTGCGTAAGAAACACAAGATATTTGTCAGAAGCAATCAATTGAACAATGTTGCCTAACAAACAACAATGAAACAACATCAACGAAGAAACAAGTAGGAATTGTCACATTACAAAATAATTCTAAAGATTTTCATTAAGCGTCTGACGAAGGAGTCTGATATAGACTCCGAAACGTTACGATATAGTTGTTTCTTCGTTGATGTTGTTTCGTTGTTGTTTGTTAGGCAACATTGATCAGTTGATTTCTTCTGATAAATATCTTGTGTTTCTTACGCAGAAGCAAATCACAAAATAATTAATTTTTATTTTATAGATATTTTTCAGAGTTTGGGAGAGAAAACCCAGAAAAAAACCTTTCAATATTGCTTTGTATGCTTTGTAAAATCAGGAAAAATATGATATATGTACTTGTAATCTCTGGAACAAAATGAAGTATATTTTTGGCAAAATCGATAACCATTTATTGTCAGGCAATTTTGCTTCCACATAATAAAAACTGATTTGAAATAATATATGTAGGTAATCTGTAGATAATGAGATCGGATTTGTATATTTTTAGTTATAGACGAAATAACAACATTTCAGATGTGTTTAACTCCAAAACCATTTTAGCCGATTATGTCTATTGACGAACTCAAATGTCGCATTCGGATGTGCAACCTATTCTGAAAATTGCAAAATTGCTTTCCGTTCTTAAGCTATCGAGATATTTTCATAATTTTTTTAAAATTTTCTAGTGATATGATCCTCACAAAATTTCACATACGTCTTTAAGTTGTTATTCCAAAACTACTTACCGAGTTTCAATTCGATCGGATTTGTATTTCTTGAGTTATCAAGAAAATAATTTTCCAGATGGTTATAACTCCGAAATCATTGGGTCAATTATACCCAACAACGAACTCAATTGTCTCATTCGGATACGCAACCTAACCTAAAAATTGCAAGTCACAATCATTTGCCGTTCTCAAGTTATCGTGAGATAAATAATATTTTTCAATAATTTTTTTTTTATATTCTGGTGTACAATTTTATCGGAATAATTTGTACTCGGATACTATTGGGCCGATTATGCCTATTAACGAACTTGTCCGTCTCGATTGGACGTGCCACCTATACCCTGAAAAAAGTCGCTACCTCTTTCCGTTCTCGAGTTATCGGGGCAACGGCCGGACAGAATCAAATTTGACCTCAAATTCTTCATCAGTGAGTCGAACCTAATCGTTTGGGACCATTATCGGCAAAAAATTCGGAAGTTACAGACAGTTGGGCAAAATGATAGCACGCTGTTCCCCTGAATATTCGCGCAAAAATGATTCAACTCGTTTTTCTTGGAAGTATGATCATGAATTTGCACTGAGAGACATCGGATTTTTCAGCAGACAGTTCTCGGAATATACTACACCCCATTGAATAGCAGTTTTTCTTTTCTGATCTAGAGAGCAACGACTGGCGTCACAAACAAATTTTAAGTTGAAAAAAATATAACGCTTGGTATATTAATTTTCGAAATTCTGATCCTGAAACTCACACTTCACATTTTGGGGAAAGTCAAAAATCGAATAAAGAATCATAATGTGGAAAAAATTAACAAGAAAAGGATAGTTTGATTTTATTCATATCTCAATTTGTAATTGTGTGAATCCTATTGTCCTACCAGTTACATTACGAAGAAGTAAGAATTGCTTCTCGTTAGCTCAATAAATTTATTAAATATAATTACCGATTATCACCGGAACAATATTTATTACCATGTTAACATGAAATTCGAAATTAGTTGATTATTGTTCCAAATTTCACAATGACCGTTGATAATGAAATTCAATATGCAATACAAGGTTGATTTCACTAGGTTATCTTATCGTGAGTGGAATGGCAAATAGAAATAGACAACAATCACTTTAAAACTACATTTTAACCAATTTGTATCCACTCTCAAGTGAATTATAGATTATCAATATTTACCCATTGCCACGAGGAACACTTTTCGAGCTAGTATATATATCAAAATCGAGCCTTCTGCTTATCGCCTCCGACAAATTGAGATTTCCGGAACATTATTGTTCCGCTTCAATCTTATCACTAGTTAATTACTCAACTTCCCTAGTTATTTACTCCAGCTGTTCGCTATGTCATTCATCTTCGACATAAATTATCATAATTCTGAAACTGATGATATACCTTCAATCCCATCCCTCGGGAAGTTGAAACTTTGTTGGAATTTCTGAACGCCTGTATATTTTTCACATTTATAAGACGTGAACAAAAATCATTCGACAAAGTATACCACCTACATATTTAGTGTTCGATAAGACCCCTCTTGAACTGGAGACCAAAGCCATGATAATGTTAAGTAATCTAAAGTGGCTGACTCGTTTTGTCCCATGGAATATATCATTCAGTCTTAAGAATATAAGTTTTCCGACTGTCCACGAGGACAGATATTCCTTCTCGTGCTTTCATTAAAGAATAATATAAAACATATATTCGCCGAAATCCAATAATTCAACGGTGAGCCTTCCTCTTATGCAGGAAGTAACAGTTAAAATTTCTCCCAAAAACGCAAAATTGGGCCTTCTCGGATGTGATCGATTTTCAAATATTTTTTATCGGCTTCCCTTTTCCTCTATCAAAAAGAAACTCATAAAGATTAATATAAATACCGAAAGTAAATAAATCCTAATACGGCGCTGGTATGCAAATCAGTGGACCTAATACATTTTTGTATAAACCGTTAATTTAACCTTTCCCGAATTTCTGGAAGAAACGCTATCATTAATTGTAAAATTGTTAGCTCTATAGCTCACTGATATTTCGAATATTCAGTCTCTGGCATATGTCATCAGAATTTTCCATCAAATCTGAATTAGGGCACGGAATTGTATTCGAATGATTAAAATACTCGAATATTTGAATATTCGACTAAATTCGAATTTTGTGTTAGTAAACAAATTCGAATATTTCACTATTCAATTATAGGTCATCAAATATTGCGAAATTTAATTATTCTAATAAAATACCAAACAACTATTCGAATGCATACTTATATTTTAAAAATTGTATTCGAATGTTAGACTATTCTAAATTCGAATTTTGTTTCGGTAAAGAGAATCGACTATTCGAATATTTGAATATTTAATTACTAAATGAATATTTATATATTCTACCATTCGCGATGTGTATATTTTAACGTAAAAAGGAAAAAAACAAAAAATATAATTATGTATACACTACTTAAAAAATATACTAATACTATTTTAATTCAAAACTATTCCTAATGACCTCACTCTTCGTAAAATGAGGTCCATTTTACGAAGAGTTTCAAAATCGAACTATCGAATAGCTGGTTTTATTCTATAGTTCTAAATCATCTCTAACGAAAATATAAATAAATATCCTCTATAATTCTTCGTAGTTCGTCTGTGGAAATACATCATTCACATCACAACGAACGTTTGAAACAACGTAAATGATTTAAATAAATCTTGGACAAATAAGTACGTATGTATTTACAAAGACGAGCAAGCGTGCAAAACCAGACTCTCTCTTCACGCCGTCATTTTGTCCAAATGTCTGTAATTAATTAATGTTATTAATTTCCTTGATGTAAATGAAAATTTTCTGTAGAATTGAGCGGCTAGTTTCTGATATACGGAATTTTTCCACTACTTGGATATTCGACTATTAAATTATAGGTAATCGATTATTGGAATATTCGACTATTCGAACATAATTCCAAACCACTATTCGAATAGGTACTTATATTTCAAAAATTCCGAGCCTTAATCTGAATCATGTGCATGCAGAATTCTTCGTTTTGTTCTTTGTGATTGGCTGTGTGGCTGTGCGCAAAACTAACCGAATAAGATCAATCGATTTATGAGGCGAGATTCAATTTGGTCCTCGAATCATACTTTAATGGATTTATTACACTTTGACCTCAATCGTGATTCTCATCAATACCAACATCACAAATTCACACCGTCTCTCTATTGCGTAAATATTTCTGAGAATCATGCCAGGTTATTTTTTTGTTTACCTTGGACGACGAATTTTGATACAGGGTATATTTTCCTGAATAATTGGCCCACATTAGCTAACTTTTCGCAATTATCTTCTATATGTGTTTATCAAGAATATTTATGTATTATTGACTTGACCTGAATGAAAATTGAACTGTTTACTGTTACGGCACAAAAACACAAGTTTTCATATTTTATCTGTCAATTGCAAGGTTCGCTTGGAAAATGCGTCAAATGGAAATTATTCGCTTACGTAATTCGCACGCTTCATCAAGATAAGCAATAAACAGAATATATGAGGGCATATAATAAACTCATGGGTGATATAAGGCTTCATTGATTTCTACGATGTTTTACCAAACCCAGTACGTTGTAAACCATATCGATTTAAAAATATCTTTGGAATTGATCTTTGAGCCATGATTTCCAAATAACAATTATCCGAGTTTTGAAATCGATCACGCGAAAAAATTAAACGAATATATGTCCACTGTACTCCGGGGAAATTCATGAAACTAAAGGGTGTCTTTTTAATAGCATCAAAATGATTCGAATTAATTTTCTTTGAGTGAGTTCAATGTAGTTTATGATTTGAAAAGGATTTCTGGCATTTGACCACCGCTATTAATCGTTACAAAGCGTATCAGAACAGTCCTATTTTTGACTACTTTTTCCATTAATTGTGGCCCTTATTTAATCAATGGCTTGCTTAATGTTGCACTCCAATGATCCATATGTCTTACCTCCTTTCTCCTAGAAACTATGGTGAAAATAATAGATAATCTGGTAATAGTATAAAGATTAAAGGATACTGTGGGAGGTAAATTCATTATTAAATGGTTTCTTTCTGGGTTTTCTCTCCCAAACTCTGAAAAATATCTGTTAAATAAAAATTTATTACTTTGTGAATTTGTCAGAAGCAATAAATCCAACAATGTTGCCTAACAAACAATAACGGCACAACATCAGCGATGGAACAGATACATTTCGTAACGTTTCGGAGTCTAAATCAGACTCCTTCGTCAGACACTTAATCAAAAACTTCAGAATTATTTTTTGTTGATGCAGCTATTCTGAGCCATCTATTGCAAATGAACAAAACATTCACGGACATATTATGCGGTTTTTATGACAAAGGGGTTGTCATTTGATATTAGTTACCCCCTTTACCGCCTGAAGGGGAAGAGTATAGCTAGGCGGAATTCAGTACTACCCGTCAGAAATATCAAACTATGGTCTCCTCAATTCATTCTCTGCGATAAGTGGTTTTCGAGTAAATACAAAATTCCAGGTTGAATGAATCACCCGGTATATGAATTTCTTGGTGGAAATTTATGTTGTCGTAAGTTAAATATTCGATTATGGGAGCACGGTAGGCCCTATCCATCCTCGAATATATTGATGATGCTATTTTACCTCGTGTATGTTGCGTAGAGAATGACAAAAATTGCCATTTATAATGCAGTAACCGCGCAGATCTTTGATTCAGTTAAAATGAATCGGGTACCTAATTATTTCGTCACAATCTTCAGTGGCTACACTAAGCTTCAAATTCCCTAGTGACTCTCCTGCCTGCAAGTGAATAGTTGATCGGGGTGAGTGATGACATTTTGAGCATTAGGACTAATCTTATCATAGTCGAATTCGAAGATGATTCAATTTCCATGTCAAAATTGGTTCAAGCCCTGTGGACAGGAGCTTTTTGGCGCTCTTGTTTAAACAGACAAATTATATCTCCGAAAGTATTGGTTTCTCAGAGTTGGGAATTATATCAATGGATTCCTATGATAGAAATGCATCATGAAAGAAATTAAATTTATAAAAAGTGTCGTTTAAACAAGGGGCTTCAAAAATTTTGTTATAAAAAATATGAAATGTTTCTTTTACAAATACAAATAGGAAAAAAAGAAATTTGATAAATAAATTCTAGAATACTGAAACAGATTCTAATTACAAAAAAAACAAGTTTCGTATGACAATTGCCCAAACCAGGTTTGGGAGTTTGGCCATTTGTGAGAATTCTAACAACGTTGAACAAATGCTCCATTATCCTCAAGGCATTCATAAATTCTTTTTCGTTTGTTGTTAAATAATATTTTTTAACTTTTGTGGGCCAATATTTTGGCAGCACATTGTTATTGATAATTGGATGTCCTCAATATTTTCGTATTGTCTTTTGAAAACCACCTCCTCTTTCAGATATGCTAAGATGCTTAAGTCTAGGTGAGTCAAATCTAGAGAGCGCGTTGGAAAGGAAGGTTGGAGTCCTCGACCTATTATATATATAGAAATATGGATAATGCGGAGAAGTATATATATTTATCTACTCTTTTTGCGGAAAATTAAATGATTCTTCATCATTTCTCCTTACATGCACGATTTTCGGGATATTCGTCATTGAATGTTATACAATCAGAAATTCTAGAAATTTCACTACTTTTATGGATCCGCCTCTGAGCATTAGAATTCGGAGCAAGCTGCAAACCACGTTATCGTATCTTTTTCTCGTTCGCCATCAATGTCATAAATAAATTTTATGCAGGAGTGTATTCGCACATTGTGAAATCTTTAAACGCTTGTAACTTTTTACCTGAGCTGAGTCTGGAAAAATGGTAAATGAAATAGTGTTTTATTTGATGAGATGAATCTATGGTTGATATTAATTTACAACTTTAAGACTCACCCTGTATACAAGACTGTTTTGAAACCGAAAATAATATCGACTGATTACATATTGAATAATTTATCTATAAATATTGGGGATGATGTTTCAGAAGATTTAGAATTCGATCATTTTAATGATGTAGTTTATGAAGGTAATAGGAAAGAAGAACATAATGGAAAAATCAAAAGAAATTACTGTTCGTTGACCACCGAGGTTAATATTACCTTTTACTTCCTTAAGTAGTGATACATGTTCCTATATACAGTATTTTCATGATGTTGCTAGCGAAAAAATACTGAAATATGGATCTACATTTGTGTATCAAACATTTTTTCTTGAGTTAAGGTCCATAATACAGAAAAGAATGTGTTAGTGGTATGAACTATTAAATTTTAAATTATGAAAAGAGGATAGTATTTTATTAATATATTTCGAACTATTAAGATAATAAATAATAATATTAAGAAATAAATGGACAATCTGCTATGATTGTCTCCACCTCTAGACATTTCGATGATACTTTCCTTAAGTATTTCGAGTTGTGAAAACTATGCATCACCGAGTGTAAGTTGCAACAATCCATTCCACGAGGTTGAATCATTGCTGATTGCTTATTCAATCTTGATAAATAAATTTAATGATCATTTTTGAAGCACTAAAGCATTGTAGATTGCTCTTTATTTTTAAATGATAATATTTGAGGCATTTTTTTTTAAACGACACTTTTTTAAAATTTAATTTCTTTCATGATGCAGTTCTATCATAAGAATCCATTGATATAATTCCCAACTCTGAGAAACCAATACTTTCGTAGATATAATTTGTCTGTTTGAACAAGAGCGCCAAAAAGCTCTTGTCCACAGGGTTTGAACCAATTTTCAATTTCATTCATTGATTTTGCAAATTCCACTTATCACATTATCTTCGTAACAATTCCACGTTGATTACGTTCCTATAACTAGTACTATAGATATCCATTTGCACAATTATTATGGTTGTTTCTCACTACATGAGCCTCAACAACGGTAACTTCATGATGAATTTTGATTTAACTGAAGGACACGAATGTGAGTTATACGGTTCTTACGGATTCCTGTTGATGTGATTAAACACCCATCAGCACAAAACTACGAACTTAAAAAGCGAGGTTATCTATCTTAAGTATCCAGTGTCAAGTCTAGTGACTGGAAATAAAACAATACACAAAACTGTAACTTGGCACATTAAGAATTGCACGTGGCCTTTGTCGGAAAAAGGTCGAAGGCCGCTCTTCTAAAGGGGCCCGCATATTTTCCTATCCTTCTCACCTTTTTGCAGTCAAAGTTGATTTTCTTGAGAATGACCAATTATTGCAACATTATTTCCGTAAACATTGTTGACCTTTGTCAATCAGCTTGCCAATATTTAGCTCAGGGTTCTTGCATTGAGTGCATAAACGAAACTGAAAAAACTTCCTACTGGAAATTATATACAGGATGGTCCATAGTTTGATGGTTAATTGGTGGTACCTAGGGGAACCAGAAAACAACTATTAAAGCTCTTCGTTTCTGAGATACAGGGTCACATTAATTTTTTCTTTGAAATTTATTAACGGAAATCATTTTAGAGTACCATTACGGCCATAAATATTGTTGCAGTTTGGACGATTTCAAATATTATCTTTAGTAAAAACAACATTCTGTGATGAGATCTTTCTGAAATTGAAATCAGGATTTAAATGTAATAGAAAGGTTACAGTTTACGATATGGATATTCACTCTCTTATTAATTGACTACCCATTAGATGGTATAGATACAGGGTGTCAATTTGAAAACTTGCCAGGCCAATTATGTCACGACAGGGGTGGTTTGACAGAAAATGCCGGAACAGATAAATTTTATTCGGAGGGGGACATATTTTGAGCATAATTGTAAGCCAAAATATTCTCAAAGCTAGGTGTGGGGGTCGTCACCTAGAATATAGGATGATATATACCTCAATTGAAAGACAACTTGTTCCTCTAGATGAATACCACAGTTTGCAAATTTTGATTGAGTCCTTGAAGTGGTTGCTGGGTGTATTAATCAAACGAGACGCTTGAAATTATTTCTATTACTAGCCAAAGAATACTCAAGAACTCAAATGTTTGTATGTCCCCCTCCGAATAAAAATTGACCTGTTCCGGCAGTTTCTCTCAAATCATATCTGTCGTGACATAATTGGCCTGGCAATTTTTCAAATTGGCACCTGATACAAGAGACGAGATGTGCCAGTAACAAAATATCTATTTGATTCAAACAATTTTCCGGATGCATCAAAAACGATCGAACCAACTCAAATAATGAAGAAGAATGTGTAACATTTCGAATATTTGGATATTCTCATGCACAATAATTCGGCTACAATTCATTTTTAAAGATTCTAATTCCTTTCTTCTCGATGAATTCGAAAGAAAAAAATTAAAAATTGCCTGTGCAAGTCCTAAAGTATTCCTCCAAAGAGCTCTGTTATTTAGCTTCCATTGTTGGACCGCTACCCTGTAGTGGTACTTTCCAAGTCCACAGAAGGCTGAGCAAAGTTTCAGCCAAAATCAATAGATCACCTTGTATCTCAGAAACGCCTTGGCCTATATTTAATAGTTGTTTTCTGGCTCCCCTAGGTACCATCTACTCACCATCAAACTAAGTACAGTTATTCGCGGACCACCCTGTAGAAGTACGACGACGAACTTCGAGAATGATAAGTCGAGTTGGAAGGATTTACATTTTTCTAACTGTGTTCCTTGAATCATTGATCGTACTCTTAAAGACTGTAGATTGCAGGTATAGTATGAAAGTCTGATTAGCTATGGTGCATTGATGAATTTTAGTTCGAATTATCAAAACAGCTACGAATTTCACACGAAGCTTTAACACTTTCCATTCAAAATATCGCGACAGATGATAATAATAATCCACATATTTTCGAATTATGGAATTAAAAACTTTCTGCCACTAAAATATGTTGATCGCATTGCCTTGCGATCAATAATTCGCATTCGGGCTCCATAATACTGACAGAATTGAGTCAGTCATATTGCATTTCCTCAAGGAAAGAGTAGTAGTGTACTATCTATGAAAGTTTTCTCTATAGCGCGAAATAGGCGACTCAGAAAACGAAAAAAACAGTTACAGTAATTCAATCTTTTGATATTTCTCACTAATGAATAACAGTATCCCGAGAAAATAATCTGTGTTAACCGAAACGGAAGTATGTCGTTGGTAATATTCAATAAAGATTTCATTGATATTGTAAAGAATGATACAACAAACAATTAATTCGATATCGAAAAATCACGGATTTGAATGACAGACATTCGAAGTTGGGATTGTGTGGAAGTGAAGAATGGAGCTGAATTCATTACGAGAAAGTTAATTCGTGAATCTTTGTTACTGAGGTACGTCTGCCATATACAGGCAGTTTTGCGAGAGGCGTTTGTCAGGCAAATAGTCTATACTCCATTCTCTTTTATAAAATCTCCCGGTTGACCATGAAATTTTGGTACAAATTTCACCGTGTATATTTTTAAAGTGTGAGGTTATGCGCATTGTCCTGTCAGATAACTACGCAACGTTGTCCTCTCTACATAGAAGTCGTAGTAATTACGTATTTTTCACAATGTGAATTTTCTTGGGAAAAACCATCCAGGTACTGTTTAATTAAAAGCACAACCTATGCACTGTTCTGTTGAATATCCTTGTTATATCTCATTTTATTAAAGTACTGAATATCAATTGAAGAATAAACTTTATTCTATTCGATTAGTTTGTAGATAGACATGTAACTATTTCGAACGATTTGCAAATTTAAACGTTGATGATATGTGTCGAGACTCGTCAAATTTGTCTTTTTCTATATTTCTCTGTAAAATAAGGTTTTGAATGCTCTCGCAAAATTTCAGCGATATCCGTCAGGATTTCGTCAAATTGTGATCAGTGAGTCGAAACTAAATGTTTGGGACCAATTCGGAAAATACAGATACAATTGTCTGTGTTTTCCGGCAAATTGATGGGCAATCTGTTCAAGGGAACAAGCGCCGAAAATGGAATTACTTTTTTGGGGAATGAAAGACGCCTGAAGCAAATTTCGATATTTTGTGCTTCAGATCGTATCAAAATTGAGCTTCTCACCTTTGCTCATCTTAGACACTAAAATCCTTTGAAATTTTTCGGTTTCCTCCGTAACTACCCGTTCACACGATACGGATTCGATATTTTGGACGGATTTCAATTCGCTCAGTGGCATAGAGTTACAACTGTTCATGTTCAGACGATCGTACTCCGCTTTCAATTTTTTTCCAGATGAGTCCGTATTATCGTATCATGCAAGCCGTGTGAACGGGGCTGCTAAAGGTGATATTCATGAAATGTAAAAATTTTTTGAAAATAGAAAATAGACGAATATTACCACCCGAAAACTCTATCTTTTTTCCGGAGTGTTTTCATTTCTTCTAAAACATCTAAAAAAAAATCTATTTCACAGTTTGTAACACTTTTGATATTGATGGATATTAGAGATTTTATATATATAAGGTAAGGAAGGAATCGACGGAAAACATCATGCAATTCTTCATATAATTGTACGTTTCCATTCCGATACGCATATTTGTACTCTATAGGATACAACTATGCAACGACATCATTAAAAATTCTCAGGATTAACGGTACTTTTGAAACGTCCCTTTCATATTGCCTCGGCATGATTTTAACGGCCTTGAAAAAAGTATTTGTTATTTCTTATGTAGGAGCATCTCAGTGGTAACATTCAATCTCATTAAGGTCATTAGTGACTCGATATTGTCTGGATCTCACTCGTATGTTCAGTATTGATCATCGATCTACTGTAGTTGGATCAATCCATTCCATTCCGGAGTGGTAAAATAGTTACTGATGAACCAATTTCTTATCCACTCAAAGTTTTAGAAGAGATGGCGGTAAAAGGTTTTCACGTGTATCCATAATCAGTCAATAAGAACTTACTTCTTTTGGGAAATCTAAAATAATATTCTTCGATTTATTATTTTCGCATGATATTTCTCCGGAATCGGACAACAAAAAATTGGTTCAAGCCCTGTGGACAGGAGCTTTCTGGCGCTCTAGTTCAAACAGACAAATTTTATCTCCGAAAGTATTGGTTTCTTAGAGTTGTGAATTATATCAATGTATTCTTATGATAGAACTGCATCATAAAGGAAATTCAATTCAAATAATAGTTTATTTATAAAGATTATATGAGCAATCTGACAATGAGAACTGCACCATGGAAGAAATCAAATTAAAATAGCTGAAATGAATTTGACTCTCTCTTATAGAACAGGATGACATGTACGAGTATGAACACAGATCATATAATAAAGCTTAGATAGAATAATTATAACATTCTGTGAAAACATAGAAGTACGATTCATTATTGAAATTTCGAAAAATCATATCTCCGAAAGTATTAGCTTGTTGGAGTTGAAAATGATATCAATGGATTTTTATGTTGAAACTGCAACTTAAATAAAAATTGAATTTGAAATTTGTTACTTAAAAAAAATTTTTTTTTTCGTTACTCCAAAACCATCTGGCCTATTTTGCCCAATAACAAACTGCCAGCTAATTCCGTTCGAGAGTTATTGTAGAAATTTTTTTTTTTAATTTTGAAATTTTTGATTTGACATTTTGCGGTCACCTGGTCAATACAAAACTTCACATGCGTATAAAGGTCATGATTCTACAATTTGATGCTGAATTTCAGATAGATCGAGTGATCGGTTTCGGAAATATTCATAAAAAATGTTTTTACTAAAATCGGCCATAACTCCGAAACCGCTTTATGGATTTCACCCATTAACGAAATTGTCCGAGATATTTACGCTCCAAACCCACCTGCAAATTTCAATCCTCTAAATAATTTCGTTCGAGAGTTATCGTACCTACGGCCGGCCGGACAGAATCGATTTCGACCTCGGATTCTTGATCAGTGAGTCGAACCAAATCGTTTCAGACCATTTTCAGCCAAAAATTCGAAAATTTGGGCAAATTGATAAGCACTCTGTTCCGAAGAACTAGAACGCCAAAAAAGTATCTGAATGGTGTTGTATCTGATGTGGCCTGGAGTTACACAGGGCTCTCACCTTGGACCTCCTTGAATTCTGAGATTTATTTGTGCAATTTCAGAATATATAAGACAATTTAGTCCCTTAATTTTCTATTATATATAGAGAGATTCCCAACTACGTGTGAAAAAATCAAGGACGTAATGCTTGATTAGTTTTATATAGAAAAAGTCCAATGAACGTATGTCCACTTTGTTTGCTTTGTTTCCAAATTACAGGGGTGTTGAAATGTACCAGAAAGAAATTCTTATTCCTTTGACACTCTGCATGTCCCTACTAGGGTATCCAACAGCCAAAAACAATTTAGGGGATGGCATTTGAATAAATGGATTTACACATTTATTAACGGTGATTTTCTAAAAATCGATGTTTTTCGGACCACCTGTAGAGTGATCCAGAAGACTGCAGAAGACCTGAAAACTCTTATGGAATTCAATGAAAAAAAACCATCATAACCATGAAATTGGTCGAAAAAAGTTGCCTTCGTCAAAAAGTAACACAGATCAATTATAACAAGTTGTCTATTTCGAAATCGGAATTCTGTGGAGATTCAGAATATGAAAATTTTGCATTCTCATCTGAAAAACCGTGGTATCGTGTTTCATCACAATCGGACCGCCTACAGCATCAGAAATAATTTTAGATTTTGCGCAGAGTAGTGTCGATTCCGCCAAAATTTTAATAATTCTGCTTGCACAAAATTTCCACTAGTTATCTAGAAACTGTTACATTTTTGTGGGTGTCTTGAAAGGCACTTTTATAATAACTTTTTCATGAATATTCCTGAGTTTATTGTTTGTTTTAGAATCGAACATGAAAGCTTAGAAACTTTTCTTTTATTTCTTTGGTTAGGGTTGTCGGATGACAACATTTGTAGTGGACAAGAGTGTCGTTATTCGTGTTGTGTTTATAATCAGCCAACAGAAAACAAAAACCGGAATAAAAATGCTCATTTCATGCGGAGTCTACTCGAAGTCTATAAAATTAAACTTTTCCAACGAAAACAACACGTGTGATGAATATTCAAAATTTTTGCACCTGGATAACCGACCTAATTGGCTTCAAGTGGATCGCTAATAGAATTCAACGAGCCCAGTTACCGAGTCCAATTTCAATTGATTACAGCGTCACGAATGAACAGAAATCTTTTGATACCCATATGTATTTTGAATCGAAGGCCGATGTGTTATTTTCAAAAGCGACAATGCAGTAACTGGACGATATATATTTTTAATACAGATTATTCGAGCAAGTACTTGTTTTGCAAGTGTTGGCAACTTGGAACAATCTAATTTTGAATCATGCTTCAAACACGTGTGTAGCAGGAAGTTTTTTTGATGAATTGTTGGCTTCCTTAAATAACTTTCTTGAATTGTTTGTCTTTAACGAGGTGTAGATGCCATCTAGGGAAAACCTCACAAAACGAAGTAACTAGGTTCAGAGAAACCAATAAAAGTACGAAAGCCTACAACGTCGAACCTTTTTAATGAAAAATAGGAATATCTAATTTCGCCACTTGCATTCAACATGCTGGTGTACAATAGATGAGATTACGCAGACAGAAAATAAACATTAGGAAGTATCTGAAATTAGTACAAAAATATACTCAAAGTTTCAGATAACTTTGGAATAACAATTATATTTTCCGACACTTATCTACATTGGGAAATTATAAAACATTGGCCATTTTTAGTTAAATCTATTCTGATGAGCCGAGTGTTATATGTTTAGGATCACTAAAACGTTGAAAGGGTTGTTTTTCTTCATTTTGACAAGGTATAACTTCGTTTGAGCTTACCAAGAGATTCGTTCTAAAAAGTTGGGCATGATTATATTGGCGTCAATATAGCGTGGATCAAGCAACATAATGGAACAGGTTGGTTCAATTTCCCACAAGGTTAGAAATATTTCAAGAATTCTTATGCAGAATAATAAATATCAGACGACCAGTATTCAGAAAACCGAGTGAATAAGAACCGTCCGTATTAAATTTTTCTGTGGTGGAAATGTAGAAGAAATATTAGAATCGGAATTGTCTTATTTATAAATTTCACGAAGTTTCTGTGTATTTTTTTAAATGGATAATGAATTAATGTTTCCATGAAATAAGCCATTTTTAATTTGTCGTTTTCTCCTTTTGTCTTTTACTTTTTCGGGCCGAATTTCCGCTTTTGGTGTTATATGTAATGGATCAATGAAACGTTAAAAGGATTTTTATGTTCATTTCTACAAAGATTCGACTTTATTTGAGCTTAATGCGAATTCCCTACGAAAAAGTTTGGCATAGAAACTCATGTTGGCTTCAATGTATTCCGTGGATCGAGATTATACATAGTCTAAAACTACAGTTTACTTTATTCGAAAAATGTCATTCATGAATATCCAAATATAACGATATGAACTACCGACTAACACATAATCGAAACAAACACTAAATATTTATGAAATTGGGTTACATAAAAGTGATTCCAAACGATGGGGAAAACATAATATTATTCTGCTGCAGTATTTATGGCAGCAGCGATTTACATTGTCTGGGACCGCCAGAATTAATTATTATTATGTTGATAACTATTCGAAAACAGTTGCAGTTTTGGCTGATGTAATAGTTTCATTTCAGAGTTCAATCATGGAATTCTTTGTGAAAATCCTAGAATTACGATTGTGCTTAGCAACAAATACTAAAGTACAAAACATTGATATGGAATATTTTGAGGAGGAAATAATAAACTTCTGGTATTCATTGTAGAAATAGATTTCCCATGAATAAGAAGTAAGAAATATAACTTGTGAATATTGAAACAATTATTTGTTTTATTATCATTCTCGAAGTTTTCGAAGAAAACGGCTGTTTTAAAATAGATGTTGAAGTTTTCATTCCAATCGTACATCCATCTTGATTAGGTTCTTATTGGAGCTAAACTGTAATAATTTTATCTATGCAGACTTTTATTGCTTCAACTGAATGAATTGGACATTAATATGTTTACATCCATCGGTATGGTGCTAAGTCATAATAAAAAGTTGGGAGAAGTTCCAACTTGAATTATTTGATGGTACTACTTGATTTTATCTATGTCTCAGTTTACCGAAAATTACATAGAGTTAGGTAAGGTTAGGCTCTCTTAAAATTTCAGCGATGTCGGAAGAATACTTGCTGATAAATAGAATTTTTTCCAATGATTTTCAAGAATTTTTTAAAAATTTCTAGTGATACGATCCTCAAGAAATTTTGCAAGAATTTTCGCGTCAGCATTTTACAACTAATTACCATCTTTCAATTAGATCGGATTTGTATTTTTCGAGTTATTGAGGACATAACAACCAAGTTTCAGATGGATATAACTCCAAAACCGTTTGACCGATTGATAAACTCGAATGTCGCATTTAGATGCACAAGCTACACTAAAAATTGCAAGTCTCTCTCTTTCCGTTCTCAGGTTATCGTGAAAAATACATTTTTCAATATTTTTTTTTCAATTTGATCGGATCTGTATTGGTTGATCACAAAATTATTACTTGGAAAACATTGTGCCGATTATGCCCATTTACGATTTTGTCCGTCGTATTTGGACGCGCCACCTACCTTGAAAATTTCAAAAGGCTATCGTTTGCCGTTCTTAAGTTATCGTGGCAACGGCCGGCCGGGCAGAATCAAATTTGACCTCGAATTCTTCATCAGTGAGTCGAACCTAATTGTTTGAGACCCTTTTCGGCAAAAAAATTGAGCATTGCAGACATTTGGGCGAAATGATAACGCAATGTTCCCCAGAACATGCGCGCAAAAAGCTGTACATGCCTGATGAAGAATATTATAAAATTCTGTTAACTATTAGTATCTTGGTTCAAAATACGCATGGGAATCAAGTTATTTTATAATGGTTCCATTATCCATTATCAAATAACTTGTGTTTTTTACGCAGAAGCAAATCACAAAATAATAAATTTTTTACTTTATAGATATTTTTCAGAGTTTGGGTGAGAAAACCCAGAAAGAAACCTTATAATAATGAGTATACCTCCCACAGTATCCTTTTATGATTACTTAACTCGATTCAAATCAGTTTTGTTTTGATTAGGAGAAATTATGATATTTTTTGCTTATTCACAGTATTGAATTGAGAAAATACAATTTTATTGAACGTAAAGAGTTAAACACAAATTTCACTGCTCTATTGCAGTGTTTATTATCATAATTTCGAAATAATATTAACCAAAATATTATGCGAACGAATTCCGATTCATTTATTTATTCATGTTTGACAAAATCTAAAACGGTTATTCAAAAAACATAATGTAGTACTTTTTCGAACATGCAAGTTGGTGAATAAACACAGTACCTGATAACTTTATCTTCAGCGAAGAACCTTCATCTGTGAACCATTTGATTAGTACAGTTTTGCATTCCCAATTCGTGAGTCCTGTTGATTTTTCATATTCCAGTGAAGGGGAACGGAATTTTTCAGTGTAAAAAGCAAATATAAAAAGAAACGACATTTCATTCAGTTCCAAAAAAAAGGATAATAAACAATAATATTGAAAAGATGTGAATGGAATATCTTGTTATCAATTCAGCCGAGAAAGTGCGTGCTTAAATCGAGGCCTACGTCATCGCGAAAGAATTTCAGTTGAGGTCTCAGGTCGTAGTTATTTAGATCATCAGGTACATAAATTGATTTGTTATTCATTGGTGCTGGGATTATATTGTGGATGATAGTCATTCATATTTGAGGAATTATGATGAGTGATACCATTGCTAATTAGCATTTATTTTTCCCATAAATGTTCCTTATTCCATTTCAAAGTACAAGGACCATTAGTTTTATAAAGAAAATACGCATAGTATAGTTTCTTGAATTAATCTGCATTGACAAATAGTCGGAAACCAATGAACAAGATCACGTTCGGATTTCTTTGGTCTATGGTGAAAATTTGAAAAAATTATGAGATGTGAAATTCGATTAATTAGTGGATTCTGATTCCACATAAAATGAAAATCTGCCAATAATTTACCAGATGAAGGATAGATAGAAAGTACCAACGAAATTGATGAAAATTTTGTATAAATATTTGCAATAACAAACGAATAATTAATCATTCTACATTTGATCCTTCGAGTAAATACGAAATATTTAACTAGGAACATCGTCATCCCATACAAAACCAATATCTTGTGTCTTTTACAGAATTCCAGACAAATTTTATATCTAGTAAAATCATCAAATTATATAACATTCCAAAAAACTTTCTGAAGCACTTTAACATGATATTTTTTCGATGACCAGATGAACCACGTTATGAGTAATTTTCATCTCATCTGACTTTAGATATATATGACTATAGATACATAAGATTCACCTTTCAAAATGATAATTTAAGCATGAAGTAGTATACTAATGTTGTTTCGAAGGTTTTTCAGAAAGTGGTAGATAATTTGGTGATTTTACTGGACATAAAATGTTTGTGTAATTCTTTAAACACCACAAGATAGGTACAGGTGTAGGTTTTGATTTTCTTGGTGAAATATTTCTTATTTACTCCATGTTACACCTTATTGAGGGGTCAAATGTTAAGTGATTATCCGTTTGTTATTTGGCATGAAGCTTATCTCGTAAAACTGAGATCGATTTTGTACAGTAGTAATGTTAGTTTCGTTATTTTAGTATCGCTGTTCATTGAACTTAAATCTAATTCTTGAATGAAGTAGGCGTTATGGGTTTACATCTGACTCTCAAAAAAATAAGGATTATTTCTCGGATTATTCTATCGACTATGTGTTATCGACATTCGATGCTTTTCTGCATTAGTAAGTGGTAGCACAGGCATTCCACATGTATTAATAGTTTGAATGATTTTGATTCATTCATTAATATTATCCTTTTTTTACAGATGTTCAAGAGAATGAGAAAATACTATGAAACGTTAGAATTCCCTTTGGCTAAAAGTGAATAAGATGTTTACGCTGTTCAACCCTGAACAACTCGAAGAAATAAGCATCGAACTGAGTGCAGAAATCCAAGCGAGGAATTGCAAAGACCAATGTCTATACTTTGCCCCTGATGGCCGCAAAAGGCATTTCCCTATCGACCAGTCAACCTCTTTGGGGGCGCTTCTACTTCCCAGGGCTAGTAGTATTCTTCGTCCTTCCAATCATCTCCGATGTATCTGCACAGAATGCTCTAAGCGAATACCATACGAAAGATGGAAGTGAGTAATACACAAGTGTCTTATTTCTTTCACGAACAGACCTGTGAAATCGTGAATTTAATGATTTTCTGATTTACCACGAGCAATATACCTATATTAACAACAAATTCCACATATGCCAAACACCTTCTAAAGACAGGACATGACTTTGACCATAATTTCAGTATTCTCCACATAGAAAACGAATCCAAAAGATTGAAACTTCTAGAAGCGCTAGAAATAAACAAGTACAACAAAAAAACATTTTCTGATATACCAGACAGACTTGAACAGATCCCCGCTTTCGAACAAAATTATTGAATCCTGGAAAACTTGTCTGAATCAACAAGTTTTTTCTACCTGATGTGTATACAGTGTGTGGATAAAGTAAGGAACAAAATTCATAACTGCGTTATTGAATGTTTTCAATCAAACGGCTCGGACAATTTTAGTTTTTAATTAATACCTTATGGCATATATTTTTGGCGCTCTTGCTCCTCGGAACAGAGTGCTTATCAATTTGACCAAATGTCTGTAATTTTCGAATTTTTGGCTGAAAATGGTCTCAAACGATTTGGTTCGACTCACTGATCAAGAATCCGTGGTCGAAATCGATTCTGTCCGGCCGGCCGTCCGTCCGGCCGTTAACACGATAACTCTCGAACGAAAGGCGCCAGAAGATTGAAATTTGCAAGGTAGGTTTGTAGCGTAAATATCTTGGACGAGTTCGTTAACGGGCGAAATCCATCAAGCCGTTTCGGAGTAATGGCCGTTCTTAGTAAAAACATTTTTTATGAATATTTCCGGAACCGATCACTCGATCTAGCTGAAATTTAGCATCGAACTGTAGAATAATGACCTTTATATGCGTGCGAAGTTTTGTATTGATCGGGTTTTTAAATCTTTTTTCTACAATTACCCTCGAACAGAATGAGCTAGGCAGTTGAAATTTTCAGAGTAGGTTTGGGAGATGAATATCTTGGTCAAGTTCGTTATTGAGTAAAATCGGCCTGATGGTTTTAGAGTAACGAAAAAAAAATTTTTCTTACATTACAAATTTCAAATTCAATACTTTTTAAGATGCAGTTTCACCATAAAAATCCATTCATATCATTTTCAACTCTAACAGGCTAATACTATCGGAGATATGATTTTTCGAAATTTCAATAATGAATCGTACTTCTATGTTTTCACAGAATGCTGTACTTAATTTTTCTATCTATGAATTATTGTATGATCTATGTTCTTACATGTCATCTTATTTTCCTATGAGAGATAAATGTCAAAATTATTTCTGGTTCGTTATTCTTGATATAAAATACCCTTCCTGTTCTATAAAACAAAGTATGATTGAATGCAAAATGACCAATGAAATAACCTCAGCTGTCGCACTTTTGAGGTGATAATATAATGCCCGTGGATAATCCATATGATGATGGAAATATATTCATTGGTAAGATACATAATCAAATTAGGTTCAGAATATCTCCAGTAAAAACAAAACTGCAAAGTTGTGTAAGTTTAATTGATATAATATAATTTCAGAGTAGATTTGAGGAATTAATATCTCGGATAAGTTCGTTGTTGGGGAGAATCGGTCTGTTTGAATTTAATTTCTTTCATGATGCAGTTCTATCGTAAGAATCCATTTATATCATTCCCAGAGACCAATAATTTCGGAGATATGATTTGTCAAAGTTTGAAAAAGAGCGCCAAAGCTCCTGTCCACAGGGATTGAACCAACGAGCACCCTACATTTTTTTGCTGTTTTATTAGACGGTGCAACTTACCTACATATTTGTTCCTCACTTTATTCACACACTGTATAAAATCGAATTTCAGAGGAATATGACAGATCGTTGAAATATATAATTTTTGAAGGAATCTATTACCAAGTTTCAAATTCGATGGCATTTCTATTCGCTATTCGGTTAACTGAAATGCTGGGAATCCTAAGTTTATCCGCGATTCGATGCATAGACGGACCCTCATCATGCAAAGCCACTATTATTGCTATATTGGAATCTTTTTGCCAGGCATAACTGCACTGAATAAGTCAAAATTCATTTCGACATCTTGAATCAATATGAACCGGTTTTTTAAGATCGAAAAATAACTTGGTTAGGTCACCTGATAGTTGGCCAACAAAATAGAAATAGAAAATTGTGAAAATTCTACTTATTCCTTGCTATTGAGTTCGAAAATTTCCTTACCGCGTGAAAACGAAGTATGTTCAAATACAGGGTGAGTTTTTGACCAAAGCATTAATTTTAACTAAAGATTCCTCTCATCAATTGAAACACTTTTTTCATTTACCATTTTTCCAGATTCGGCTCAGGTAAAAAGTTACAAGCGTTTAAAGATTTCACAATGTGCTAATACACTCCCGCATATAAATTATCTATGACATTGTTGGCGGATGAGAATAAGGCATGGTAACGTGGTTTACAGCTTGATTCGGGATTCCAACGCTCAGGGACGGATCCATAAAAGTAGTGAAATTTCTGGAGTTTTCCATTTTAAAACATTCAATGAAGAATATCTCGAAAACGGTGCGTTTAAGGAGAAATGATGAAGATTAATATATTGTTCTAAAACGATGGAATATTCTTGAAATGACTCAAGAAAAACTTTATATGCTTTCTTTATGCTAATTTCGTTTAGTTTCATGAATCCACGAGTCCATAACTAGAAAACCAGTAGAAGTAGAAAATTACTAATATTTGGAAAATATGTATCATAGTTATAGGAAACTTTACGCCAACATTCATTTTATTCGAAAAAGGATGTCAAAGCTACAAAATAAAAACTGATTTTTTTTCAAAATTTCAACAGCCTGTATCTTTTTACCTGAGCTGAATTTGGAAAAATGTTAAATGAAAAAAGTGTTTCATTTGATGAGAGGAATCTTTGGTTAAAATTAATGCAGTGGTCATAGATTCACCCTGTATATTTCATATTTGAAATAATCAGTTTTCCGTTTCGACTGAGAGAATTCACTCTCATTTCTCTCAGAGACGGAGTTCAATAATTGTGACCGTAGAGAATGCAGTCTTACGTTTGGAATTTGCAAGACACAGCCAAATGAGGTTATTGACCATCTGATGGACATTTAAGCGATTCTAAGAAGCTTTGAACATCATTCGATTCGCTTTTAGACAATTAACAACAAAAATAAGAAAAATTTCATTTGGTTGGATAGATAGCCGGTATTTTCAAAAATACAATGGTATTTGATCGATTTGTTGAATAATCTTAGGGTAAATGCTCGCAAAATGTTCTTGCTGTAATGTCTGTTGTGCTATTATTTCTTCGAGAAATTTCCACGTTCGTGGTGGTTGCATTTTTACGCGCATATTGTGAGGAGCAGCGTGCTATCATTTCGAAGAATGAATGAATGAAGAATTCGAGGAAAACATTGATTCTGTCTGGCTGGCCATTGCCACGATAAATTTCGAACTGGAAGAGACATCGACTTGAAATTTCCAGTGTAGGTTGCGCATTCGAATGCGACGGTTAAGTTCGTTAACGTGCATAATCGGCCCAACGGTTTCTGAGTACTAATTTTGTTTTCAAACAATACAGATCCGATCGAATTGAAACTTGTCAAATAGTTGTAGATTACCGACACAGAGAAGGATTTAAAATTTGAGAGGATCTTATCACCAGAAATTAAAAAAATATATATTAAGAAATAATGTATCTCACGATAACTTGAGAATGGAAAGTGATAACGACTTGCAATTTTCAGGTTATGTTGCGCTTCCGAATGCGAAATTTTAGTTCGTTAATAGTCATAATCGGCCAGACGTTTTTGGAGTTATACCTATCTGAAATGTTGTTGTTATTCCCTCGATAACTCAAAAAAGTCAAACATGGTTATTAACTGTAGAACATCTACGCGCGAATTTTTGCGAAGTTTCGTGAGGATCGCACCACTAGAAAATTAAAAAAAAATTCTCAGAACCTTTCCGTCCGATATCGCTGAAATTCTGCGAGAGGCTAACTTTACAGCCAACTTCCAAATGGGAACATGATCGTATACATATTGTTGGAGATCCGAGCAGCTTTGGGTGAGTTCAGTGGATAGATGGGTGACCGTTGCCTCGATAACTTTCGAACGGATAATGTTGCGCATCCGAATGGGACATTTAATTTCGTTGTTGGGCATAATGGGGCTAACGGTTCCGGAGTTATACTCATCTTAAATTTTGTTGTTAGTTCCTCAACTCGAAATATACAAATCCGATACAATTGATACTCGGTAATTACTAGTAAAAAGCCGATGAGCTAATTTTCGCTAAATATCGTATCACTTGTTGTTTTCTTCAAAAATTATATATTTCAAAAACAATTCGCGAGGATCCACTGAAATTCCGCACTTACCTTCGAGCCACCATTTTACAATCGGGTACCTACCAAATTTCAGCTCGATTAGGGCTTCACACGAGACGAGAGTAGGCGAGAGTATACAAAATCTCGTCTCGCTCTCGCCAATTCCCAAAAAATTAAGTCTTGTTTAATTCTCGTTCTCGTCTCGTTATCAGTTGTCTCGTCTCATCTTGCTTAATTATGATTAACGATAATGAATATTATAATATATAAACGAAATGGTATACAATAATGACTAATTTTGTAAAGCTATATTTATTACGCTCTTATAGAAAAATATTTGTACATGTACATATTATTTTTAATTTAAACACTAATAATTTCAACTTTTAAATTACTCGATGACCAAGAATTCAAACATAATCACGCTCGCATCACATCATTTTTCAATGATGTACGTGTTTTTTGCCATCATCATACCTGCTGTGGAAAATAATCTTTCAACAGGTACGGATGTAGCCATTAATAAATCATCGGCCATTTTGGAAAATGTATGAAGAACTTGTTCATCACTCTCCACCACTGTAAAATATTTTGATTCGTATTTGCTCTTTCCAACAGCAAATATTCTTCAAACTCAGCTTTCCAATATTTCGAAAGTTTTGTTGATGTTTCAAATAGGCTATCGATGTCGAAACATTTTTTGATAGAATTGAACAATTTGGTATAATTTTCAAAGAATAACTTCCCAGTGGGTAGATCATTGAGGGCGTTCTTGGCGTATTCCTCATAACACTTTTCGAAATATTGAATAGCTCAATTTCTTTACCAATTTTATTATACGTAGTTCCACAGATGTATACAATAATTGTTCATATCTTCACTACAAGGAGCACAAGAGAATAAATTTCTCCAGATGTTCAGATAGAGACGAAATTTCCAAAGCATTGGGATTTAGGGGCAATAAAAGTTGTCCGTTAAGTCTTGAATTCATAATAGCAGCCGTTTTTATGGTTATGAATTCTTTTTTTTTCTTGAAAAATAATCTCAATTATCGCAAGGTCATAACGAATTAATAATCTTCTATAATATCGTGTATTTCTAGAACGATCGATGCATAATATAGACAAAATATATTGGTAATTATAGTAGAAACTCTTCAATTGTTTTCTGTGGGTGTTGAAAAAAGTCGAGTCGTATATAAAACTTCATAAAAAAAATTAACGAGACCAAAAACGAGACTCTCGTGTTGCGCTGTATGTGGTCTCGGTATCGCCTATAATATTTTTGAAAACGTCTCGTCTCGTCTCGTCTCGCTTTTACGAGACGAGACGAGAAAAATCTCGCTCTCGCGTGAAGCCCTAAGCTCGATCGAAGGGCGTGAATAGACAATGGATAATGCGAGCAATAAGTCCTGACTTCACGCCAGTGCTTTTTAGGAATTTTTGTTATTGCATGCCCATAATTTTTTTCAATCGTAAAAATGTTTTCTTTATGATTTTTATTTGCTATTGGATTTCAATTCCCCTTTTTTGTTTCAGTTTGCAAGAGCGTGGACGTTAGAAATTCACTGGAAACATTCGAGAGGCTGAAAGGCTGTCGTGTTGTGGAAGGTTTTGTACAAATATTATTATTCGACAATGTAAACGAGACTTTGTTATCGAATATTAGTTTTCCCGAACTGATGGAAATAACAGACTATTTATTATTATATAGAGTAAATGGACTGCGTAGTGTTGGGCAACTCTTTCCTAATTTAACAGTTATAAGAGGACAAAATAGTTTTTATAAATACGCCCTTATAGTGTTCGAGATGTCATCCCTGCAAGAGATCGCTCTGTATTCCTTATCGAACATAACCAACGGCTATATTAGGATTGACAAGAATCCATCTTTATGTTTCATCAAATCCATAGACTGGGAGAAAATAGTGAGTGCGAAAGATCAAGATTTGAACTATATCAACCCTATGAAGCCTGAAAATGAGTGCCCTATATGTCCTGGAGAAGAAACATCGAAAGAAGTGAGTGGTGCACAGTCATGTCCTATAGCCCCATACAAATCTAAAACAATAGAGTTCAATAGAAAGAGGCATTTATGCTGGAACAGGTCCCATTGCCAGAAAATTTGTCCCAAGAATTGCATTGCTTGTAATAGCAGGGGACAGTGCTGCCACCCGGACTGTCTAGGAGGCTGTGATGATAATGATATCACTAACTGTAAAGTTTGTGATAATTTCGAAGTGTGGGTTGGAAATGTGCGGAAATGCATGGATACATGTCCAAACAACACATTAGAGGTGAGTGGTTTTGATTTAAGTCATACAGTTGTCCAGCCAGGTGCAAAAAATTTACGGTTTAGACATCATTTCAATTTTGCCCAAATGTGTGTAATTTTAGAATTTTTTGCCAACTCACTGATGAAGAATTCGAGGTCACATTCGATTCTGTCCGGCCTGCCAGTCACGATAGCTTTCGAAATTTCGTGAGGATCATATCGCTAGACAATTTTTTTTTCGTGATTTTTTTGAAATTTTCTAGGGGTGCGGTTCTTAAAAATTTTTTTTTTGTCATTTTTTTCAAATTTTCTAGGGGTACGGTTCTTACAAATTTTAAACTCGTCTTTATGATGATTTTCTACTACTAGTTACCAAGCTTCAATTCGATCGAATATTTATTTTTTGAGTTATCAAGGAAATAATATTCCAGGTGAGTATAACTCGGAAACCGTTTGATCGATTATGCCCAAAAACGAACTCAACTCTCCCTTTCGGATACGCAACCTACCCTGAAAATTGCAAGTCCCTATCTCCTTTCGTTCGAAAGTTATCGAGGCAACGGTCACCCATCTACTGAACTCACACAAGAATGCTCGAATCTCCTACAATATTCAACCGATCGTGTTAAAACTTGAAACTTGACAGTAGAGTTAGGTTATGAAGGCTCTTGCAAAATTTCAGCCATTTTAAACGAATAGTTACTGATATATAGAATTTTTTTTTTCAATTTTCAATGATTTTTTAAAAATTTGTTACAAATAATATCCTCATGAAATTTTGCAAGAATTTTAGCGTTGGCATTCTACAACTAATTACCATGTTTGAATTCAATCGGTTTAGTATTTTTCGAGTTAATGAGGAACAAAAAACAACCAAATTTCAGATGGCTATAACTCTAAAACCGTTCGACCGATTATGCTCATAAACAAACTGAAATGTCGCGTTCTGGTGCACATCCTAACCTGAAAACTTCATGTTGCTATCTCTTTCCGTTCTCAAGTTATCGTGACAACAAAAATATTTTTTAATAATTTTGTTATAATTTTCTAGCCATAAGATTCGCACATAATTTCACAAACGTGCTTAGGTTCATATTCTACAACTACTCACCAAGGTTCAATTCGATCAGATTTATATTGGTTGAAAACAAAATTATTACTCGGAAACCACTGGGCCGATTATGCCCATAACGAACTTGTCCGTCGTATTAGGATGCGCCACCCACCCTGAAAATTTCAAGTCGCTAGCTCTTTTCGTTCTTAAGTTATCGTGGCAACGGCCGGACGGCTGGCCGGACAGAATCAAATTTGACCTCGAATTCTTCATTGGGAAGTCGAACTAAATCGTTTGAGACCATTTTCGTCAAATTCGAAAGTTACAGACATTTGGGCAAAACTATAACGCGATGTTCCCCAGAACATACGCGCAAAAAAATAACAACGACGAATGGAAGTCATTGGACCTAGCTGGACACTTTTGCTGACATATATTCTGTTTTCACCTTTTTGGCACTCTTGTATGAATTATTATTGTCAACAAATCAGATAATGATGAAACGAAATTTAGAAATTGGATTGGACTATAATGACCATATTAACATACGAAAACCTGTTTCGTAGAATTCAATTAACAACATCAGGATGAATCAATTTATACGACATATGTTCACGTGAAATGCTAAATTCCAATTATATAAAGTGATTCACTATCATAAGCCATCTTGGAACTTATTCAGAAAACAGTGTTACAGCAGAGTGCTCCTCAATTAAAGAATGATTCCTATTCTTAGATTGGCGTTTAGTATTCAACCTTGAGCATAAATCAATTAACCCACCATATTGGAAATTTCCCCTTACCTAAATGCAGATGAATCTTCCCCAATTCAACATTCTTTTCTTCGTCAGTTTTGAATGATCATAGTCCCGAAATTTAGGAAATGTTATGCAAGGAATCGATTTGAAATGACGAGGATTGAAAATTCGTGATTGAATATAATTGAATCGGTTGATTCCGATCTAAAATATGGCCCTTATTATACTTATTATTATGTATTGAAGTGAAATTTTTTTAACTGGAAATATATATCAAAAACACCTATTTAACAAAAGGTCTCGATAAAAGTGACAATCGGTGTTATTATACTTTCCTGTGTCATCATGGTCAGCAAATACATCGAATGGTTGCATGAAGTTTCCTCTAAGAAAAATTACTATAAAATAAAATGAAAAATTGTGATTGTTTTGAAATTGCTTACGCGTAAGGAACACTAGATATTTGCCAGAAGCAATAGTAAAAATCAACGATAAAACTTTTTTCTAACGCTTAAGTCTTTCATCAAACACTAAGCGAAAATCTTCAGGTTTTTTTGTTTTTGAATTCTATTCTGTGTTTATAGTGTTTCTAACGTAGAAGCAATATCTATATATGATGTAATTGAAGAGTTGAGGGAATTTTATTCATTTATTTATTTGTTCATGAGCAAACTAGGAGATTTGTTGTTTCTGTTAAGTTAGTGATCTTATTTTAGAGATATTTGTTCATATATGGGGAAGAAAAAGTCAGTAAAAACCATTTTACCTCCAAAAGTATCCTTTGAATGATTCTGTATTTTTTTTCAGTTTTTGGGTCGCAGATGCATTACCCCTCTAGAATGTAAAATTATGCCGAGGCCCATAAACTTGCCGGGTAGTGAGCCACTCTACCCTTACAATATTCACCTGAATAAAAAATGTGTTCTCAAATGTCCAGTCAACATGAATGTTGATAAACAAATCTGCGTTCCTTGTGAAAAAGGTGAGCATTGATTACTGTGTTCTTTGAGTTGTGATAATATTTCTGGGCCACGACTTGAACATATTGAGAAGAATATAAACATTAATTTCTATTATCTGTATGCTTTATTAAAGGCGCATAACGTTAATTCGTTCGAGAGCGCTGTAGATCTATGATCCCTGTCTTTTTCTTTATCCAACTAGATGACATTGATGTGGAAGGGCTTTGGATTCAACGCGTCTGCGCAGTATGTTATACAGTCTGCGATATAATCAATTTATTGAAGGAAACAATGAATTGACGCGTAATTTTGATACAACCTTGAGATAGGAGACGTCTGGATTACCTTCTAAAAAAAAATATTTTCTGAAGGGATATTGAACGAAGATCAGATGTGTGTGAAGTTAGCCCATGACTTTTGGTTTTCGAAAAAAGAAATGTGCTGAATTTTGCTAGGTTTGTGCTGCTTGCTGCCGTCAATTTTTTTCTATGTCATAAGGTTCTCAAGATATTTCACAAAATGTATTGAATGGGCCAGCCCAGAACTTTTCGGAATAGTGCGTTTTCACGGCTGAAACAGATATACGAAGTTTTCCGAAAGTCCCTCCAATTTCCGAATGCGGAAGTTCGTTAATGGGCATAATCGGCCAAACGGTTTCCAAGTAGGTACTAATTTTTTTTCAAACAATACAGATCCGATTGAATTAAAACTTGGTAACTAGTTGTAGAATACCGGCACAAACACCTATGTGAAATTTCGCGAGGATCGTATCTCTGAAAATTAAAAAAAAAATTATCAAAAATATTATGTACCTATCTCACGATAACTTGAGAACGAAAGATATAGCGACTTGCAATTTTCAGGGTAGGTTGCTCATCCGAATGTGACATCTGATTTCGTTACTATGTATAATCGTCCAAACGGTTCTGGAGTTTTAGATATCTGAAGTTTGGTTGTTATTTCCTCAATAACTCAAAAAATACGAATCCGATCCAATTCAAACATGGTAATTAGTTGTAGAATACCGACGCGCAAATTTTGCAAAATTTCGTAAAGATCGAATCACTAGAAAATTTGAAAAAAAATCTGTATCTCAGGAACTATCCGTTCGATATCGCTGAAATTTTGCGAGAGCTTTCGAAACCTAACTTCATCCCACGAATTTACAGAGAAAATGGTCAATTTCATACGCATTCAACTAAAAGATGCAATAATGTACACATAATTAACCAGTAGAGTCTCATCACATTTCATTCTAAAATTTAAATTTTGGCAACATCTTATACTGAGGCCCATCGCATTTTATCTCATGTTGACATGTCTAGATCTCCAGCCTGTTGTCGTGTATTCTAATTCTCAAACAATCTACTGATATTATCTCATTTTAACCATTTGAAGGAGAAGTTGCGATTTTCTTCTGAAAATTTCGGCACAAGTCAGCACAAATGTAGCAGAACTATAAAAACAATTCTCGACGAAGAAAATCGAAATTTTTTTCGTACACTTAGCGATATTTTCTTAAAAATTGTAACGGTACAAGTATCAGAATTTTTTGCATGTTTACATTAAGAAAGTTCTGGAATAACTTTTTTCGACAATCGAAAAGTGGGTGGGTGGGCCAACTTCACATCCATGAAGATCAGACGATGAACAATTTGGAAGCCAACATTCGTTCTATTATTTCTGATATTATCTTCCGGCAAAGCAGAAAATTATGACCTGCACCATAAATACCATGAAGTTTCATAAATTTGATACATAAGTACGTTATTTCGCGAATAGAAACCAAGTAACATCTTGAAGAAAAATATATCAAGCCCTATTGAATTTCCCTGGAATTCTTAGTTGGAAAACATGTTTTCCTCGTGGCATTCTTGGAAAATTGGAGATATCAGAATGTAAGAGGTTACTTCATAATATTTGCTGATGTTTTGTATTTAGTGATAGTAAAGATTCAATGATAAATTGGCGCCATACCATCTAAACAAAGGTACAATTGAAATATGAAGTTCGCATGTCTTGGAAATATGCCGATACTGCATTTTTATAGGAATTTTTATTCATGAGTTAGTGACTCCGAAGTCCATGACACGTGTTGTAGGTCGCCTTCGACTGAAACACTTTTATTTTCAATTCTGTATGCTGTAGGCGTGAAATATGCTGTACGGCAATGAAATAATCTATAAATGCAGCTAAACAATTTGAATGGATAGTAATATGTTTTTGAATCTCGAAATTACGTAATATAAATATGCAAAAAGAGACCAACGAACGGTCAGGAACAATGATGTCACATCGAATTGTTTTGGGGGTATAATAAAATTGATTTGGATATCAGTATCGGTGCCATTATTGGCACATTCAACAGGGATATGATAAATGAATGTGATCCCCACCATTGGATTGAAGTAGCCACTCGAGATACTACCAAAACATTCGAATTCGAATGTCGAATAATTATATTCTTCTCTGTCTCTATTCTTATACTTCACACATAATTGAATTGGATCACATAATTTAAAAATATTAACACCCATTCAAATTGTTCATTCACACGTTATTGTTATTTTATAGCAATAATATCAATTTTTAATTTCACGCCTACAGAGTTGAAAATAGAAGTGTTTTTCACACAGCCTACCTAGTCACATGTGTTGAATATAAAACTAAAGAAGAAGAGCTTCACATTTTATTACCTGCACTTAGGCCATCTGTCTGTTTTTGGCTCTCTTGTTCCTCGGAACAGAGCGCTTATCAATTTGCCCAAATGTCTGTAATTTTCGAATTTTTGGCTGAAAATGGTCTTAAAGGATTTGGTTAGACTCACTGATCAAGAATACGTGGTCGAAATCGATTCTGTCCGGCCATCCGTCTGTTAACACGATAACTCTCGAACGGAATGAGCTAGACAGTTGAAATTTTCAGAATAGGTTTGGGAGATAAATATCTCGGATAAGTTCGTTATTGAGCAAAATCTGTCAGATGGTTTCGGAGTAACAAGAAAAATTTTTTTTACATTACAAATTTCAAAATGAGTTTTTCTCAAGATGCAGTTTTACCATAGGAATCCATTGATGTCATTTTTAACTCCAACAAGCTGATACTTTCGGAGATATGATTTTTCATAATTTCAATAATAAATCGTACTTCTGTGTTTTCACAGAATGCGATAATTATTCTATCTATGAATTATTATAATATAATGTTGATACATGTCAACTTATTTTCCTGAGACATGATGTGTCAAATTTTGATATTTAATGCCCATGGTTACTCCATTTGATGATGGGAATGGTAATGGTAAGTTAATAATATTGAGTTCAGAATATCTCCAGTAAAAACAAAACTAAATTATTAGCCAAAGTTTCAAATATAATAATTTTCAGAGTGGATTTGAGGAAAAAATATATCGTTCATCATAGAATTAAGGAACGAATATCTCGGATAAGTTCGTTGTTGGTTAGAATTGGTCTATTGGCTTAAGACTAATAATTTTTGGCACTCTTGTTGAATTTAAATTCTTTCATGATGTTTGAATTTAATTTATGCTGTTATGAAGTTTTATCATAAGAATCCATTGATATAATTCCCAACCGTTACTTTCAAAGATATGATTTGTCAAAGTTTGAACAAGAGCGCCAAAGCTCCTGTCCACAGGGTTTGAACCAATTTTTTGAGGAAAATTCACTGACGACCAAAAATTGAAGCACAATCAAAGCACGTAAAGTTAGAGTAACGTTGTAAACGTTGTTGAAGCGTGTACCTTGCCATGATTAAATTGTAGACATTGACGATTACAACTGTCAATGTCACAAATAAAAAATTGCTGCCGTGCGTCAGTCCATTTGAAAATGGACTAAAACCAGTCTGCAGATTTCGCCCATTAATGAACTCAACCGAGATATTAATGGCCCAAACCTACCCGTCAAATTGCAACTCTCTAACTTTCATTTGAGAGTTATCGGGATCACGTACCATTTTCAGTCAAAAATTCGAAAATTACAGACATTTGGGCAAAATGATAGGGAATCTAGTGAACATGTCATCCCCGCTAACATTGAACCGATTGAAAAACCTGCTAGTACAAAGCTTTTTGAACATTCCGCCACTAATGAGGACAGAAGAGAAAGTCTAACATGTTCAGTTTTATTCAATGATGACAGTTGGTCTTTAATTTTCTCAGGTAAATGTAAAAAACCCTGCCAAGGAATGAATATTGACAGCGTTGAGACAGCGAAGCAACTGACTGGGTGCACCCAAATAACAGGTTCTCTAGAGATACAAATACGTGGTGGAAGTGAGTTTGAAGCCATTTAATGTCATATCTGTATTTATAGGGCTTTTTATTTAAGGTAATGTAGTCAACGAACTTGAAGAAAGCTTGAGCATGATCGAAGAAATTGATGGCTACCTCAAAATCGTACGGTCCTTCCCTTTGGTGTCTTTGAACTTTCTGAAGAGCTTGAAACGTATAAGAGGCAATTCTTTAGACAGTCAAAAGTGAGTACGTGATACGATGGTTTCTAGACCTGGTTTCTTTTAAGCTATAGTCGTATACATCTCTGCATAAATTCGGATGCAGTTTGGCTCTTTGTGTATTTATTCGCTTGAATTGCTTGCTTTCTCAAACCCAAACTACATTCGACAATAACTTCAGTTAAAAATCTCCATCGTTTTATATCAAGGTGGAAAAAAACACATATTGAATATTTAATCTGTAATGTAGATATATTGATTACATTATGATTAAAGACATATCCCATAAAAATACCCCAAAAAAATACACTAACAAATACGGAAATTTAGCAGTACGGGTTGGTTCAGTATCACTTTGTTATTTCAGCGAAAAAAAAAATGTAATCCCACCCTGAAGTTTTTACAGATTTTGTTTCGAAGCACGTTCACAGCGTTTTCCCTAAACTAATGGAGACAAATTTATTAAACTCGGTATAAAATCGAGTTATACCCTTGAGTTTTAGGATCGCTTTTGTGAGCGCTTACAATGGGGTTGAAATTAGGAAAAATAAAGATACCTATAATTTGCTTGTATAAAATACTAATGCTAATTAATGACTAGGTTTGTCTTCGTTGTATTGGATAACCAGAATCTCCAAGATCTATGGGATTGGAAGGACAACAGAACATTGGAAATTGACAATGGACGTCTATTCTTCCATTTCAATCCAAAATTGTGCTTGGATAAAATAAGAACTTTGCAGAGCAAAACCGGACTTCATCCACCATTCACCGAACTGGAAGTTGCAAATAGCTCTAATGGCGACAAAATTGCTTGTGAGTATTGTGCCTAAATAATATTCTTCAAGAATATCTTATAGAAATTTATAGATTTGAGCTAGCATTACGTTTCTTTCAGTTATCCGGTATTTGAATACAATTTTATTATCTCCCTATAATATTTTCAGGCCTGTAGCCAGAGAGTAACAGAAATACGCCCACACACATTCGCATCGGTTCCTTTAAACTTAAGGCGGGTTTATACAGTAAATAAAATAAGAAACAAATTGAAATAAAATGAGAACCAAGGGTTAAAAGGATCGGTTCATACAGATGATCTGAAATAAAATAAGAAATAAGAACCATGATACCGTGAGGATAGAAAGTGAATCGAGTAGGCGGAACTACCCCACGAAGCATCAGCTTCAATACATCGCGATTTATTGACCGAACAATATTTGTGTAATTTTGGTCTATCAGATTTAGTTTTCTTCAAAAAGTTGTTGCAAACCGCCGGAAATTTATCAGCATCAGAAATTTGTCAAGTTAAACCTAATTTCTTTCATTGTTATTACGCTACATCGCTTCGCAGGCTCGGCCGATTACCATCTGCCGATCCCATAGACGTATTATATAGTCTAAGGCCGATCCTGACCTAAACTCGCGGCGCCATAGGAATTTAACCAGCTGTACTTGTAGTTCGAGATGATTATAATTCTTGTTTTGACTGCGTAGACGAAGCGGGATCGGAACAGCGTATTTTAAAAAAGTTGCATAGACATAAAATACCTGATTTTTACGTTTTTTCACAAAATAGGTAATGTTGTTTGGAATTTGCATTCACCATGTATTTTATCAAAAAACAGGCATTTAATGAATAATTCAATTGTGGTAATTTGACAGATGTTAGAGTAATATACCCCCCATCACAAAAAGCTATCTAAGCCACTGATTGAGTGCTATCACACTTCTGAGATTCAGCCCATCACTTTGCGATATGCGAATATTATTTCGAAATTTAAAACCACTCTGCAGTCTGCATCTAACCTGCAGCTGGGAGCATTCTCGCTTTGAAGTTTTGGCGAATCATGTTTCCAAGAATAACTCTTTGTAAAGAGGAGTCGAGATCACACGTTCACCAAGACGATTTATACGATGCGATAAAAGATTCATTTTCTATTGATATATGAACATTATTTATAACAAAAAGAAATGGCACTATTCCACTTGACAATTGATATTTGTATGATCTGTAAACACTTTCAAGGTTAAAAGTTATATCGTTATTTCGACATAAACGTTATGTAGTTACTGTTGATTTGAATGCCAATATTCATCAATTTCTTGTGCTTTGAAGTTCTGTGTGAAGAACTTAAACATTTCTGGACGTTGAGGACCTTAGGAGACAAAACGAAACTAAATTACAGATTTGTTTCGTTGAACGGCACGTATTGAAATAAGATAAAAAGGTTTCATTTTGCCTAGCACGATATTTTGGCAGCTGTCATATTATCATTTTTTGACAGATGACAACTAAAAATGATGCCATAAATTAAATTGAAACTTAAAATTCACTAGAAAAATGGTGAAAATTTAGCTGAAACAGTTTGTTATGTTAAAAGTTTCCTTGGACGTCGTGAAGCACCTTCTCGGTCAGCTGTTGTGAAATGGGTACAAATATTTGAGCTGTTGGAACTAGTTAAAGATGTGAAGAATTGAACTCGCGCCCGTCCTGCAAGAACGCCTGTGAATATTGCTTATGTAGCTCACAGTGGGGACGAAAACCCAGGTTTGTCCATGTCACCCCGTTCCTTGGAAAGATGAATTAGGCAAACGACTGTACACCGGATTTTGCATGAAGACTTGGGTATAAATGCTTACAAAGTTCAGTGAACAAAATATCTCGGGCCAGGCGACCATTAACAACGTCTTGTCTTCACCGATTGTGTTGGGAATGCATGAAAAGGGACCTGAATTTCACTGAAAAATCAATATGAGGCACATCCTTGGAGGCTGCGTAAATAGGCAGAATTATCGCATTTCGTTTTTAATTTTATTTTATCTTTTACATCCAACAGGCAAATGCCCAATTACAGGTGTAAACAGGTAACCAATACATACAGGTCAGGTGAGGCTGAATAAAAAAAAGGAAAATTAATTTCTAATTAACAGATACAATTTTTTACAAAACTGACCAATAGAAAGGAAAAAGACATCAACTGAGGGTAAACCATTCAAACTTCTGCAGATTGAAGTTACCGGACTATGAAAATGGTGTTGTGTATTGGAGACTTTAATTCTGAAAGTTAAATTTGTTTCGGAAAACCCAAATATTGGGAAAATGGAGCTGTATCTGCTGTTTCGGTGAATGGATCACCAACAATGATTAATGGAGAGCAAATGTTGTCCTCTATTGAATTAAACAAAAATTAAATTATATTAACTATTATTATTATAACTCATTATTTTCCTATAAATCTCTATAAAAAATTTTCTTCCATTCCTATTCATCTGATTTCTTTTTTTTTGTTAGGTGACGTTAAGCAGCTGAATGTAAGTTTGAAGGTAATTAGCAGTAGAGCAGTTACGCTAAGTTGGCAGCCATTCAAACTTGATGATCAACGAAATTTGTTGGGGTATATCGTTTACAGTATTCAGACTAAATATCGGAATCTCACTTTATATGACGGGAGAGATGCTTGTGGCGGCGATGGGTAAGTGTGCTATTTCTCATGACTTTTTAATATAACAGAGTCTCCTGTATCAAGTAATACTTCTTCGAAATGTTCCGTTGAGTTGTTTACGGCGATAATGGTTAAGACACCGGAAATTGTATGTTCGATTATATGGGTGGTCTAAGTCTTAAGATATATAATTTTCAGCAGATAATCCTGGGTAATTCACATTATATCCAAGCCTTTTTAGTAGAATGCATCTCATATAGTTGAGATAAAAAATCGGAAACTCGCTGACGTCGTCTTTGGGAAAATTTACAGCCAAAGCGGTCACTCATCCAGGTCCTGAACTCGTCCAAGGCTGCTTGTCTTCTAGGAGAAAGAATAACATTTCCAACAATATAAATTAGATCGAGTTAAAATCTAGAACTCGAGTGTAAAAAAAGGTTTTGAAGTATCTTGCGAAATTTCGGCGATATCTGACTGATAGTTTCTAAGATGAAACTTTTTTTTGATATTTAATAGTCATGCGACCACCGAAGTTAGTATTTTTATATTAATTCGGAAAACACAATTTCAGATGGATTTTACTCCGAAACAACTCAGCAAATTTTGCCCATTAAATAACTTAACAGCCGCATTTTGATTTCAAACCTACCCTGTAAATTTCAACTCTCTAACTCGTCTCGTTCCAGAGTAAGCGTGCTTAAGCCCGGACAGAATGAAATTTGACCTCGTATTCTTCATCAGGCAGTTGAAACTGAACGTTTGATACCATTTTCGGTAAAAAATTCGAAAATTACATACATTTGGTCGAAATGGTAGAATATGCGATATAATAATAATTTCTAAAAGCCCATCCACCTTCAGCGTATATTCGTTATACTATTTCAATATTTCGCAAATATCTCCTTCAATCCGATCAAGTTTAAATCTAGAACTTGGCTGAACCTAATATTAGATATATAATATAGAGGCTCTCGCAAAATTTCAGCGATAACTCATAGATTTTTTTTAATAATTATTTTAAGATTTTTTAGTCATTCGATCCTAACGGAATTTTGCTTAAGTCTTGGTGCCAGTATTTTTCAACTAATTACTGACTGTTGATTCGATCAGATTAGTATTTTTCAAGTTATGGGCAAAAAGTTTGGAGTAAAGCTGGGAATTTCATCCTCACAATAAGGCGGCTCTCAGGGTACTGGGTTCGATTCCCAGAGCGGTACTTTTTTCAATTTTTTTTTTTCATTTTGACCGGAATCTCATCAAGGAACGTTACTCCAGTAAACCAAACTGTCCGTTGTCCCAAAAGACGTCCAAATAATTTTCATAGAATCCTTAGAATTTCCTTGAGGGTTCTAGCGAACGACTTGCAATTCCTTCACAACTGTATCTGCAAAGAATCTGAAAGAATAAGTTTAATTCTTCAATTGATATACAGTACTCTGGTAGTTTAATAAAATGAGTTATTTGCAGCCTTTGGTGATTTCAGTACCTGTATGGGTGGCCGCTCGTAAGATGCGCAAATTTTAGTGATAATCGGTTGGTTTAAAAATTGTTAGAATTATCTTCATTATTATCTGCCCGACCTTCTACTCTGTTCTCGAATACAGAGTTGATATTCGAAGTGAAAACAATGAGGTGATGGACATTTATAAATATTTATACACAGGATACAACAATGAATTATGTGATCTCTTGAAGATTGATTGATGTTATTCTTGCATTCTGGTTGGTTGTTCAAAATGGTTGCGTCTAAAAAGAGAAGGATGTTGCAAACAATATAACCAGATAATTTGAAAGTCTCGCTTATTTAAAACTAATTACATGAGAGACTTATTTATAACAAATTACATGATAGACTTATCTAAAACTAATTACATAATATTACACTGCTACACTGCTAGTTCTCTGTACACATTCAGAATAATTCACTCCTAACGCTTTTATAAATTGATTCTCTATTTGAATAGATTGAGTAACGGTGAAAAATTTAGATCTAATTGTTCATTAACTAAATTACCCTTATGTTTTTCTCTATGTATTTCTACCATTTCCCAGTAATTGAGTTGCGCACCTTTATTCAAATTGTGTAGAATTTTGAAATCCGGGTTAAACTTATGTCCTTCTGCTAATAAATGATTCGAAAAATTTGAATTAATTTTGTTGTTATTGTAGCTGTGATGATGTTCCTTTATTCTTATGCCAAAATGTCTACCAGTTTTTCCTATATATGATTTGTCACAACTACCGCAACTTAATTTATAAACACCGAATTTATCTTCTTTATTCCTTTTTGATTTATTGTTAAAGCACGCGAACACATGATCTACGTATCTAAACCAATTTACGAATTTGGATGGCTTCTAGGTTGCCATGAATATTGCTGCCAAAAGGGGGCTGAGTATTTCCGACTGAATCACGATATTCACTTTGTTTTTATCTAATAAATCCCTAACTATTTTCACTGTTTCCCGAGGTGGAATACTTGGGAAACGGTTTACAACATCGAATGACACTAATTTTGCATTGGCCGGTAGAGAAAGATTTCTAATTTTTTGTACTAGATCAAGCGAGTTCTTGATCGAAGAAGTTGGTACGAAGTTACAAAACCAACAGGTGAATATTTCATTCCGGAAAAACAATAACCTCGCAAAACTCATATAAGAATAAAGGAACATCATCACAGCTACAAAAACAACAAAATTAATTCTAATTATTCGAATCATTTATTAGCAGAAGGACATAAGTTTAACCCGGATTTCAAAATTCTACACAATTTGAATGAAGGTGCGCAACTCAACTATTGGGAAATGCTGGAAATAAATAGAGAAAAATATAGGGATAATTTAGTTAATGAACAATTAGATCTAAATTTTTCACCGTTACTCAATATATTCAAATAGAGAGTCAAATTATAGAAGCATTAGGAATTAATTATTGTTAATGTGCACAAAGAACTAGCAGTGTAATATTATATAATTAGTTTTAAATAAGTCTGTCATGTAATTTGTTTTGAATAAGTCTCTCATGTGATAAGTTTTAAATAAGATTCTGTGTCCATGTCATCTAGGTATAGGGAGATCATTACTTGTTAAGCATTTAGTATGATGTAGTCTGATGAAGTCGCTGTGTCGGCGAAACGCGTCACAATATTAAATAAATTAGTGTAAATCGTATATAATTTTTCATTGAGTCAATTATTTAATATTTTCATCTATTTAATAGAATATCTCATAATCTCACATTCATCTCGACTGAGCCAAGATAATTCTTCGGATAAATCCACATTGTATTTCTGGAACAGTTATTAATTGTGTTCGAATTGAAAACGCTGGCTGTTGAACATGGGTCGCATACCATATGTCTTTCAAAGTTGCCAGACAACTGTCTGGCATATTAAATTATATCGACCCTATCTGCAAGTTTTCATTCTGGCACAGCGATTCTGTATTTGGTAATGAAACGTCTCAATGCTGGATATGCGAGACGAATTTCCAACACAATAATTAAAAATAAGACATATTCTGAATTTATTTCAAGAAACTGAAAATTATGA
The DNA here is from genome assembly GCA_937662695.2 of Halyzia sedecimguttata. Lineage (NCBI taxonomy): Eukaryota > Metazoa > Arthropoda > Insecta > Coleoptera > Coccinellidae > Halyzia > Halyzia sedecimguttata. Next base: position 26,896,999 of record OW569420.2, on the reverse strand, counting down.
TAAACCGCTAGGATTTTTCTCTCCTTGTTAAAATAGTCTCCACCACGCGTACGGGTTCCGTAAGAAGAACAATCGAAACCGAAAATATCACTTGAAAATTTTTAGAATGTTGACGATGAATATCTGAATTGTTTCAAAATAAAATGATTTGTTTCCAAAAGGGTACAATTTTTATTAAGAATTCATGAATGTATAATTTATTTGGGTTTCAAGAAAGTCGGTTGGATCCTTCCTTTGAATTTGAACCCACAAAAGCAAAATATGAAAGGAAAAAGAAAACAATTTTAGAATATCATTGCAATCGATTCTGCATTTTTTTTAAATTAGACTTCACATTTTTTAAGAAAGTAAGTATAGAATATTGAGAACTATATTTTAATCGATCCAAAACGGTTTCAATATTATATTTATAGTTAACTTTGTACCAATTTAAACCTATAAGCATACCTAATAATTGTAGATGATGTTTATAATAATCATTTTATCAAAACTAACAACGGTGTTGAACAATAATACTAATGATATTCCGCGACATCATATAGCACTCGGAGAGAGTTTTAGAGGATTCACTCTAGAATATTCAATTAGAGATGACTTCTGTGCAGCTCAAAAATTCGACGAATTGGTCGGAAGAACTTGTTTGGTATGGTGGTAAAAGTTCTTGAGAAAGAACTGGTTTGGTTGGGTTATCAAGTGGAGCTTTTCATTGGATTATTCTTCGACCACCACCGTCTCGACTGCATTTCTGTTTACTTTACGCGATTCTTCCAATCTTTGCTTAGCGGACAATGTACATTGTTATGCATTGGACTACTATGTTAACAAATTTATCCTTCATAGCTCAACGAATAACGGTATATTTTCCTTCAAGTTGACGAATAAAAGTTTTCCTATAGTATCACAAAAGTCAGCTGAATATTTCTCATTAATTTTTTAAGTCACTAAGACTTCATACTTATACAATGAACCTAAAGGAATCATAAAAAATTTCTGCGTTTGGAGAATCTTGTAATGAATGCTAACCAACACATATTTTCCCTTCTAATCGATTTCAATTACTACAAAATGAAAATTTCTCATACCCAACTTTTGTTGTTCAATTTCAATCTTGTTTTGTATAAATGTTTAGGATGTTCTCTCTCAAGTACAGTACCAAAGTACCAAACTTATCTTGTGCAAATCCATTATAGTAAAAAATAATGCAAAATTTCCCAAAAACTTTTTTAACGACAATTATCAATATCCAAACTGCGAGGAGGCCAAATATTTATCATATATCGAATAATTTTAATATGATCGGAGTCATTGTTTTTTTTTTCAGATGGCGCGTGGATGATGTAACAATACAAGAGGACCATGAGCAAGAAGTGGTTCATCCTTTGACCCATTTGAAACCTTACACACAGTATGCGTTCTATGTCAAAACATACACGATCGCTAAGGAAAACAATGGTGCACAAAGTAATATAACGTATTTCACGACAAGTGCCGCAGGTAATCTGCATTTTGAGCTATAGAGAATATAATTACATGAAAAAAAGCGGGGGATACTAGGGCAAACTACTGTTTGCCAGGATAAATGATAATTTTCCTCCAGAAAAAAAAATTCAACATAAATTAAATGTTTTAGAAGAAATACTTGCATGCACTTCCATAGATTATTCTTATCCCTCACTTTAATTCAATGTTACCGCGTGATTTGCTTCAACGTAGCTTTAGGGCGATTAAATGTTGTTCAGTCGTGAAACGATGGTAATTTACAGTACCAACTTCCCCACCAAAACTGACTGTGACGAGTGACAGCAGTGACTCATTAAAAATATCCTGGGTACCCCCAATAGAGCCTAATGGTAACGTAACTCACTATTTTGTCACGGGAAGGATGCAAACCAGCAACATTGATTTCTATAGAAACTTCTGCGAGGATTGTGAGTAAAATATATGTACATTATACATTGAGAATCAATTTGATTGAACAAAATTCAGAGAAATTTATCACTTCCAATTTTTATTCCAATAACTTTATTCATGGTGTCGGATTGAATATATTATGAAAATTTCGTAGCTAATGAGCTTATTCAGATGACGAATTACCAATCAGGAGTATTCTGCAGATAAATTTCTCTCGAAAGATTAATTGCATCCATCTCAGATTTACGAATAAAAAAATGCAGTCAAGATTTTTCTTAAGAACATTTATATCTCATCAGCTAATTTCATCACGATTGTAGCAGCCCCTACCCATCAAACAACAAGCAGTGAACCGACCCCAAAAGTTGATAATTCCAGTAATATAACAAACGGTACTTGTTCATGTGATGAGAAAACCATGAAGGAATCCAGCATAAACGAAGAGATCCAGACTGATAGAATTGAATTCGAAGATGCCCTTCATAACGAAGTGTACGTTCGAAAGTAAGTACCACCTTTTTTAATTTAATATAGTTAGCTCCTACTCGCCTATTTAGAATCATAAGATTTCGTTGATGTCAGGAAGTGTCTGCTACTATTGAACCTCAGTTTTAGTAAGTTAATGCCTTTCTGAAGCAATCAGTTTCCAATTTAATAATACTAACCACACTTCAACATCTTCAACTGTGATTTCCAGAACCAACATGATACATAATAACTACAGAATGTCTCTATCATCCTTTGCGATAGCAGAGTCCACAGGCTGAATATAAAGGGTTTTCCAATAAGAGCTGTTATTTTGATATTCAAAGAAAAATGCCATTTTTCAATATAAATGATCGGATGTTTATTTCATTATAAAGAAGAAGCTATGCCGTTAATTGTGGAAAATAACATCAGGCAAATGACCACCACGACCACGCTTACAGGACCATATCCTTTTAATGAAATTTTCCATAACCAAATCGCAAAGTGGCTGCGCTATGTCCTCGATAGCCTCACGAATTCCATCTTTGAGGTCTTGAATCGACGCTGGGCTATTGGCGTAGACCTTCTCTTTCACGTGGCCCCAAAGGAAGAAGTCGCAAGGTGTTAAATCACAAGATCTCGGTGGCCAATTGTGATCACCTCTTCGAGAGATAACACGGTCCGGAAACTTTTCCCGCAAAAGATCAATGGTTTCGTTGCTTGTGTGGCACGTAGCACCGTCTTGTTTAAAGTAAACGTTGTCCAGATCAGACCATCCAATTCCGGCTATACAAAATCATTAATCATCTCTCGATAGCGCAATTCATTCACCGTAACTGTTGCTCCAGCCTCATTTTCGAAAAAGTAAGGTCCAATGACTCCACTGGACCATAAACCGCACCAAACAGTCACACTTAGAGGATAGAGAGACTTTTCAACAATAACTCTTGGGTTTTCCGAGCCCAAGGTGCGACAATTTTGCTTGTTGACGAAGCCACCGAGGTGGAAATGGGCCTCATCACTCAAGATGATATACGATGAAATTCCGGATCATTTTCATGCATTTCAACGACCCAATCAGCAAAGACACCACGTTGTTGATGATCGGCCGGCTTGAGTTCTTGTGTTAACTGAACTTTATAAGCCTTAAGACCCAAATCTTTATGCAAAATACGGTGTAATGACGTTTGTGGAATGCCTAATTCCAAAGAACGACAAGGAATTGACAAACCTGGGTTTTCTTCAACACTTTCGGCTACAGCAGCAATATTCTCGGCTGTTCTTGAGCGACGTGCACGGGTTTTATTCTCCACATAACTAACTTGTCCCAACAGCTCCAATTTTTCCACCAATTTCTTTATTGCGGTCCGATAAGGTGCTTCACGACGATCCAAAAATGTTCGAGTTTTACGAACCGTCTCTGCCAAATTTTCACCATTTTTATATTGAATTTTAATAATTTCAATGCGTTCTTGAAGCGTGTATCGTTCCATTTTTATTGATGGTGTAGTTTCTACTTGTCAAATGTCAAAAAATGACAGCTTCAAAAGTGAGATCTACCGAAATAGTGGGCTATTCAAAATAACACCTCTTATTGGAAAACCCTTTAGATGAAAATAGTAAAATGCTCAGTGATAGTATGCTTTTTATAGGTTCATTCAAGAACTCGTGTCTGATTTTTCTTCAGATTAGGCTTTGTTTCTGAATGCTGCGTCACTTGAAGGAAAAATGTATCTTTCTTTGTTGTGGTGATCTTGGACTGATGTCTTGCGTTTTCAGAAGTGTTGAAACCAGGAAACGAAGAGGAACAGAGTTCAGCCGTATCGAGGGAAATTTGACAATTAAAGGTAAACTGATCAAACACATATTTTAATACATCATTTGAGATTGACTTTTTCCAGGCACGAACTTACTGGAAAGATTTTCGGGAGACGTATATGGAACGGAATTATTGATGAGCAACCTCCATCATTTCACCTCATATGAAATATCTGTATCCGCCTGTCGAGTGAGAGAAAAGGGAGATACCGATAAATCTGATTTGTGCAGCTTCCCAACCAAGGAAAACAATGTAAAAACGCTGGAAAAAGGTAAAAAAGTTTGATGAAGGGTTGAACTGTTTGATTCAGATAAAATTTCATCATGAAAAATAAATTGCAACACTTATTTTGTGCAATTTCAATATATCTGCGACAGGTCGTCTCAGGCTATTTGGAACCAAATTATTGATTGAACATGAACCTGCCACGATTTACGTTAGTATGCATGTCTTATTTTGAATTTTTAGCTGGTGCTGACGATATCAAGAAAGTCTATCTTATCAATCAAACAATGGAAAGTGTGACCATAACTTGGGACGATTTAAAAGATCCAAATGGAATGATATTCAAGTATATCATTGAGTATAAGAGGAATACTGAGAATGTAAGCTTCCTGAACATGTTTCGAAATAACTATGACTCAATTCATGATACTTACTTAGCCATGAAAATTCTATTAACCAAATCTGACTATTGCCATTCGTTCAGCCGATAATATATAATATTAATCTTGAGTATATAGCAGTGCAATGCGACTATAGCGTTGATATAGAATCTAGAACATATCTTTAAGCAAAGCTATTTCAGTTCAAAATATGACGTACCTACAGTCAACCAAAGAACAATAGCTTACAATCGAGTGCCGAATTTTAGATCGATCGACTTCGTATGAGGCGTGAATAGACAATGGAACATGCGCGCAAAAGCTCCTGACTTCACGTCAGTGCGTTTCTCAAATTATTCAAATCAAAGTGTTATTTAAAGGAGAATTTAGAGGCCGAGTCTGTCACATGATCGGTGCAACCAATAGAAGAGAGCTCGATCTCAGAGTCAGGGATCAAGAGCTGAGGGCTAAGAGCTAAATTTTCTCTGCATAAACCCGGCATAAGTGCATACAGCAGCTGGCAAAACGAAAAGGAAAGAATGTCACAATCCAAAACCTTAGTACTTCTTTCATGGCTAGGCAGCTAACATGAAAATACTACGTTCTGTATTTTCTTCACTAATTTAAATTTTTTTCGAAGGCAAAATCTTCACTCAATTGTATAACCCACAATGATTGGATACAGCAACATAAAATTTATACTTTGAAATTGAGTCCTGGCAACTACAGTCTCAGGGTACGAGCTATAACAGCTGGTAACAACGGAAAGTTTTCTCCGTATGTTGTTTTTGTGATAAAAGAACCTAGTAACTTCACTGTTCTAATCTTTAGTATTGTCCTGCCGTTATTCGCTATGGTAAGTTAACTTTAACATTTCAAACAGTTAATCAACGATAATTTCCGACATTTCAGGGTTTGTTGACCATTTTCTTGTGTTACAAAAAGCAGAAAATGCAAAAGAACAGTATGAGATTATTGGTTCCTACGATAAATCCGGAATATATGCCGACAGTATATGTACCTGATGAATGGGAGATTCCAAGAAAAAATGTGGAGTTGAAGACTGAGTTAGGCCAAGGGAGTTTCGGCATGGTTTATGAGGGAATAGTGTTCGACATACGAGGGGTGGCCGAGATGAGATGTGCTGTCAAAACCGTCAATGAGAATTCTACTGACAGGTGGGTTTTATCCAGGTTGCAACATGAATATTTCATCACAGTCATATGGGGGTTTCATTCATCATTCTCACAATCTTTCTTCATATTGCCTTGCTTTGCAATATATATTTCACAACCAGCTGCATGTAGTATCATGATAAATTACATACGATCCTGCACAAATGTTAAGATCGAAGTTTCTTCACCTCAAAAATAAACGACAATCAATAGAAATATTTTTTTAGAGCTTGATAAGTTTATGTTTCCTTCTTCCTGTACTTTGACATTTCAATTTCCAAAAGAGTAGAATAAAGACGGAACTTTTACACCCTGTATCTTGAAAACCAATTTCAGACGTATGTTTATATGAACTTTTGTTTTCAAATCGTCGCCCCTATCAGGAAAATCGGGATAAACAGTTTTCGTTGGCCTAGGGCTTCACACGAGACTAGAGTAGGCGAGAGTATAAAAAATCTCGTCTCGGTCTCGCCAATTCCCAAAAAATGAATCTCGTTTAAGTCTCGTTATCAGTTGTCTCGTCTCGTCTCGCTTAATTCTGCATAACGATAATAAATATTATAATATATAAACGAAATGGTATACAATAATGAATAATTTTGTAAAGCTATATTCATTACGCTCTTATACAAAAATATTTGTACATTTTTTAATTTCAAACACTGATAATTTCACCTTTTAAATTACTCGATGACCAAGAATTCAAACATAATCATGCTTGCATCACATCATCTTTCAATGATGTACGTGTTTTTGTCATGATCATACCTGCTGTGGAAAATAATCTTTCAACAGGTACGGATGTAGCCATTAATAAATCATCGGACATCTTGGAAAGTGTTGGAAGAACTTTTAGATCACTCCCCACCACTGTAGAGTGTTTTGATTCTTATTGTCTCCTTCTAACAGCAAATATTCTTCAAACTCAGCAATATTTCGAAAGTTTTGTTGATGTTTTAAATAGGCTATCGATGTGGATACATTTTTTAAAAGAATTGAACAATTTGGTATAGTTTTCAAAAAATACCTTCCCAGTGGGTAGATCATTGAGAGTGTTCTTGGCGTATTCCTCATAACACTTTTCGAAACATTGAATAGCTTCGTTTCTTTACCAGTTTTATTATACGTAGTTCCACAGATGTATACAATAATTGTTCACATCTTTACTACAAGGAGCACAAGAGAATACATTTCTCCAGATGTTCAGATAGAGACGAAATTTTCAAAGCATTGGAATTTAGGGGCAATAAAAGTTGTCCGTTAAGTATTGCATTCATAATGGTATCCGATTTTATGGTTGTGAATTCTATTTTTTCTTGAAAAATAATCTCAATTATCACAAGGTCATAACGAATTAATAATCTTCTAAAAAATCGTGTATTTCTAGAACGATCGATGTATAATATAGACAAAATATATTGGTAATTATAGTGGAAACTCTTCATATTCGATTGTTTTCTGTGGGTGTCGAAAAAGGTCGAGACGTATATAAAACTTCATACAAAAAATTAAACGAGACCTAAAACGAGACTCTCGTGTTGCGCTGTATGTGGTCTCGGTTTCGCCTATAATATTTTTTAAAACGTCTCGTCTCGTCTCGCTTTTCCGAGACGAGAACGAGACGAGACGAGAAAAATCTAGCTCTCGCGTGAAGACCTACGTTGGCCCGCCATGCATATGTACCATGTTATTATTTGTTATAAATGAAATGTGAATTCATTAATGGGTCCTCTTCTTCTTAGTGTTTTTATTGGTGTTCTGTTTACGTTAAGAGACATAACTTTGATTGATCATAGTAGAAACATTTGGAATGGAAAATACACCTTTTTCATAGGTTTGTGCATTGTGTTCTAATTAGTATGATAACTTGTTAATTATGGCTGTTGGAAATGTAAGCTTGAATTCACTATCAATTGCCATCGCATAAGAAACTTAAAAAATAGTTAGCTTAGCTCTTTATATTGCAGAGAACGTCTTGAATTTCTCAACGAGGCATCAGTGATGAAGGGCTTTGACACAGCGCACGTGGTCAAACTTCTCGGTGTAGTTTCGCAAGGACAGCCGACCTACGTAGTCATGGAACTTATGGCGAACGGCGATTTGAAATCTTATCTCAGATCCCAACGCCCAGATTCCGAAAGCTACACCCCAAGCGGAAGACAATCCCCAACCCTGAAGCAAATCCTCCAGATGGCCATCGAAATCGCTGATGGGATGGCGTATCTCTCTGCTAAGAAATTCGTGCACAGGGATTTAGCAGCCAGGAATTGTATGGTTTCTGAGAACTTAGTAGTTAAAATAGGCGACTTCGGTATGACGCGTGATATTTATGAAACTGATTATTATAGGAAAGGGACTAAAGGACTCTTGCCAGTGAGGTGGATGGCGCCAGAAAGTCTTAAAGACGGCGTTTTTACTAGTAGTAGTGACGTTTGGAGTTACGGCGTTGTTCTTTGGGAAATGGCAACCTTGGCATCTCAGCCGTATCAAGGTCTATCCAACGATCAAGTATTAAGATATGTTATAGATGGAGGAGTCATGGAAAGACCGGAAAATTGTCCGGATAAACTGTACACTCTGATGAGACACTGTTGGCAACACAAAGCCTCTGCACGTGCTTCATTCTTGAAACTATGCTCGCTGTTGTTGGAAGATGCCGGTCCAAATTTTGCGGAAGTGTCTTTTTATCACAGTTCAGCTGGTCTAGAAGCACGTACCTCCCGTCCTACTCCATCGCCGTCTCAGGATGATCCAAGCACGCCTTTGAGGCCTCAAGGAGATGAGAATCTGTCATTAACAAATTCCAATCAGGATTCGGATATTGAGTTGGATATAGAATCTGGTACTCATATTGACTTCCCCAGTATTAATAACATCGACTGTAAGGATAGTGTAACTACTACAGCTAACGGTTATGTAAGTGGCTGTCCAACAAATGGTGTGGCAACGACACAGTGCTAGTTGTACATATCACATTTCAAGTATTTCTTGAGATCTGACTAGGTAACTCAATGAATTGTGAATTCTCAAGAAAGTCCAGTCAAACTATACCTCTCAACAACTCGAAATATGTACATATGAAGTGATACGAAACTCACCACATTTCTTCTGAAATACTTAATGCATCCTGATAACATCAACATTATCGATAATTTGGCTGGACTATCAACCTTACGTCTTTTTCTCCCATTTTGAATGCAGAAAGAATTTCTTTTATTCAACTCCTTCCAAGCAGCTTGAACCAGTGAAAGGCTTAGAATGCATGTTCTCTTTCTGTGAATAAGATGATCGAATTCCCCGAGCTATAAATGAAAATATTTAATTTTGTTTTCAGTGACGAAACATCATAATGGCTGAGAAAATGTTATAATTTCACGTACTCCCACAGCCTCTCCCTCATAGTTCCTATATTTTCATATCACTAGAGGCAATTAAGGAAGAAATGAATTGAAATTGAGGTTTCCTTTCGATTTTTAAGTTCCACTACTGAGTATTTGATGATGTCAGATAAGACATAACGTTAAACGTAATACAATAAATTGATGAACATATTGCATGGCAAAAGTTTCGAACCATTCAAGCTAGTTCTGTGAATTCTCATTCTGAATTCAGTTTTTTTTCAATGCCGGTATTTCTCATTGAAAATCCTGCCACGCATATAGATGTTTAATAAGAAGAGTGCAGTTGAAGATCTTACCTATTTTGTTTGCATCCCTCTTATATTAAATTAATTTTGCATTGTTTATGTTTTAGATATCCCTCCTATGAAATTACTTTTTCAATTTTTGTTATTTTTTTTATATTGGAATAAAAGTTGGAAAAAGACGTAGGGCATGTGAAATATCGGACTTAAGTTCTATTAACCAAAGAACCTTATTAAGGGAATTGCTTCGCTGGATTTCGAAGTTTTCTGGTTGATAAAGCATTGCTTAAGAATAATTTTAAAATTAACGATTGAAAAAAAATTGGCCGTTGTGCGACATCATTTATTTTTAATGTGTCGCATAATTCACGTAATCGAAATTATCGCCCTCATTGTGTATATTCATCCCAGATGTTTATCAATGCCCAACTCATCGTCCCCTAATTTCCCTTTCGAATGGTAAGTCCGATATAAACGTGAAATTTTGATTATGTGAATTAGGCAAACAAAATTAAATGAAATTGCTGTTTAAGTTGTGCCTCATCCATGTTCCAAAGAACGCATTTTCGATAATTAATTTTCTGAAGTATGGACCAATGCTGTACTTTCGAAATACTTGAATGTGTGTTCAGTTTGAAAACATGATTACATACGTGCGTTTTACCATGCAAGACTAGTCTACTATTTTTTTTATATCTATGGATACTCTAGATTAAGATAATTGTCTATTTACTGATATTTATGTATGCTAACAATTGAACTAAAATTGCCTTATTAAATGAAGAATGTGTTTGGAAACCTCCAATTAGCAAATATTGAGAATATTTCGTATTGTACTCCAAACGTCTCAGCCTGACTCTTGAGTTCCTCTTATTTACAGATACAACCAATTGACTATACATAGTTAGTAGTCTGAGTTAAGTTTCCATTGTATCTATTCATTTCTTATTTATATTTTCAATTAAATATTTTGTACTATGTAAAATACTGTAAATTCACCTATTATTTTGTATGAATAAATTAAATTATTAGATAAAACTTCTAATTCATTCTACTCTCTCTCTCTAATTTCCTGAAAGACGATTATGAATCTGTAGAGAAAGAACTGGCTACTCTTAAATATTCTCGATTGTACCTACCAGCGTAGGAGCAATGGTCGAAATTACTAGAAAAATTCTTTCATACGAAATACTCTAGAGTCTAGACTAAACATTTCTACAAGTTAGGAGAGTATTCAATTGTGTTGTCTTTGCAAAAAATTAGTTGAAATAATAAAATCACGAAAGTAACCTTTTAAAAATGAAAACTCAACACAATTAACCTCCAGAAAACGGAACAAGAGCCGCTATGTTTCCCGAAATTATAATTGAAAGTAACTTCAAAGTCGAAAGATATTTCTATTAACCATTTCTTTCGATACATGTCTATTATTTCTCATATTACTCTCCTACTTGTTATTAGCAGAAAACACAGATGAAAAGTTAAGAAATTCTAACGAGCAAATAAAAATGCAGTTTGTTCAGACAGCAAGAAGAAATGTTGTAGGTTGTCACATATAATAAACAGATGTCGCTGTGTATTTCATACCAGTGATAAAAACAAAACTGATCTGAATTAACTATACCGAAATAAAATATTATTTCGTATGAACAGATAAACTTCCGCTGAACTCATCAGAACAATTTTAGTGCTTGTGGATTGTTTAATTTGTCCGCATTCTCAATAATCAAGCTCTTGATATTCACTTGGTTGAGGGCTTCCTGTACCCTGGTCTTCACTGGACCTTCTAGAGCGTCCATAATTTGGTAACGAATCAGATTTGGCAGGACATTTATTCCTAGTTCTACTACGTAATCGAGGGAGCCTGTTCCGTCGAAACGAATTTGTATGTTTCCCAGTTCTAGTTGGATGTCTTCCAGTTTTGGTGGAATATCTGTATTGGTTGATTGACTAGCGTTCACTTTGACCTGTGGGAAGATGATCTTGAAAATTAAACTCGAAAAATAATGACACTTATGGTGGAGTTAGAAGAGAAGAATTAGAATATGAGTGGACGAAATATATGAATAAAAAATTGGTTCAAGCACTGACGTGTATGTTCTATTGTCCATTCTCCTGTATTGGACACTCTTATTCGAATTTATCATGGTAAATTATGTTCCCCATTCTCCTGTATTGGACGCTCTTAATTCGACTTTACCATGGTAAATTCGAATTAAGTGTCCAATACAGGAGAATGGACAACATAATTTACCATGGTAAAGTCGATTAAGGGTGTCCAATACAGAAGAATGGACAATAGAACATACGCCCAAAAGCTCCTGACTTCACGCCAGTGCTTGAACCAATTTTTTTTCGTGATATTTTTGCAATTTTCTACGGGTACGGTTCTTACAAATTATTTTTTTCCTCATTTTTTTCAAATTTTCTAGGGGTACGGTTCTTACAACATATTAAACACGTCTTTGTGTTGATTTTCTACTACCAGTTACCAAGCTTCAATTCGATCGAATCTTTATTTTTTGAGTTATCAAGAAAATAATATTCTAGGAAGGTATAACTCGGAAATCGTTAGACCGATTATGCCCAAAAACGAACTTAACTCTCCCATTCGGATACGCAACCTACCCTGAAAATTGGAAGTCCCTATCTCCTTTCGTTCGAAAGTTATCGAGGCAACGGTCACCCATCTACTGAACTCACACGAGGCTGCTCGATTCTCAAACGATATTTAACTGATCGTGTTAAAACTTGGAACTTGGCAGTAGAGTTAGGTTCTAAAGGCTCTTGCAAAATTTCAGCAATTTCAGACGTACAGTTACTGATATATAGATTTTTTTTTTCAATTTTCAATGATTTTTTAAAAAAATTATACAAATACTATCCGCACGAAATTTTGCAAGAATTTTTGCGTTGGCATTCTACAACTAATAACCATGTTTGAATTCAATCGGTGTTGTATTTTTCGAGTTAATGAGGAACCAAAAACAACCAAATTTCCGATGGCTATAACTCTAAAACCATTTGGCTGATTATGCTTATAAACAAACTCAAATGTCGCATTCAGATGCACAACCTAACCTGAAATCTTCAGGCCGCTATCTATTTCCGTTCTCAGGTTATCGTGACAACAAAAATATTTTTTAATAATTTAGTAATTCTACAACTATCCACCAAGTTTCAATTCGATCGGATCTATATTGGTTGAAAACAAAATTATTACTAGAAAACCATTGGGCCGATTATGCCCATTAACGAACTTGTCCGTCGTATTGAGATGCGCCACCTATCCTGAAAATTTCAAGTCGCCAGCTCTTTCCGTTCTCAAGTTATCGTGGCAACGGCCGGCCGGACAGAATGAAATTTGACCTCGAATTCTTCATTGGGGAGTCGAACCGAATCGTTTGAGACCATTTTCGTAAAAAAAATGATAGCGCGATGTTCCCCACAACATACGCGCAAAAATCATGCGCAACTGAACCAAATGGAATATCATATTATGGACTACATGCAACGATTATTTGCCAAAATCCAAAGAAGCTATCGATATAGATTCTAATAAATTTCAACAATTGACAAGGATAATTCGTAAAATGGGGACATCGCCTGAGAATATGGAAGAAGGTGGCTGATGTAGCTAATTGCTGATAACTAGAAGACACACGGCGAAATATTTGTCGATTTTAGCCATCCACAAATATTCTCTCGTGGTCCAGGATAGCCACCTCATCGCTCAGTGAAAATTTTTACTCACAGTGAAATAATCCACGGTGAACTCAACTTTTCCTTTCTTTCCTATGATTCCTGCAATGAGAGATATCTCCCAGTTGCTGACTCCTCTGAGCTGTTGGGTTCCGCCTTCAAAGAACCCGAAAACAGTGCCATTTCTGAATTCAACTAGGACATCGCCACTTCTATAAACTGATGACAAACCATATATTTGGGTATCTCGCATGTTAACATCAAAAATTCCAACTGTGTTATTGTAGTTTGGAGCAGCATAAGGATCGAACTTTTTCTTCCTGATTTGCTGCCTGAACATGACGAAAACTTGATCGAATGGTGCTATGGAATTGGGAAAGGTCACTGATAGTTTCCGGATTTCCTTATTCACGTCTGCTCTGACGTTATTGTTCACCTCTGAGAGGATGAAAGGTTTAATCGAGTTGAAAAGAGAATCACCAACTGAATTAATAACCCCTTGAAACATCGAGGCGAAAAATCCCAAGTTTTCGAAATTCATCGCGATATCTTTGAAACTTATGTCCATGTTAATTTCTTGGGCTGCAAGTTTACCATCGCGTTCTACCTTCATACTAGCAACTGCTTCAACAGAGACGTTCTTCATTTTGACAGTAAAGGGTCCCTTTGCAGATGTGAAGAAGGAGGACAATGTGTAGTTCCCAAACGTTTCAAGTAGTCCAATATCAAGACCTACATCAACTGTCATTTTCGCAATGTTTGCTTTCATGAATTTGATCCTGAATTTTTTTAAACCGTATATTTTCACATTCTGGAAATTCATTCTGCCTATCTTGAACTTGTGAGAAAATGGCGGCACTGGAAGAGGATCTGGTATAGGAGCTCCTGGCAAACCAACTGGATCATGTTGTTTATAATGGTCTAGTATTATCAAAATTTGTTCTGTGATGTTTTTTTTCGTAACTGGTTCCTTCAGTGCAGTGAGTCTCTTATTGACTGGTTTGGCTATAAAAATAATAAAATTGGTGCACAATTATTGCATAAGGTATATTTATTTGATTTGAAGCTATAGGAATGAATATAGGATTTCAGAAGTATATATTGTTTCAATATCATTACTCGGCATCGGTTCTCGAAGGTTTAAATTTATGCTCAGATTTATGTAGGGGGTAAAATGGAAGATAGGTGCATGATTTAGGATGGTTTTCAACAAATTACACTTCAATTGATTGGGAATGAGATCTAGCACTCAAATAATTGATTTTAATCTCTGTATTTTGAATTCTAAGAATGAAGACTAAGGTGAAAAAACATGTCCTGCAATAGAGAATGTTGCCCTCTTTGGCGAACCGAAATATAATGAAATGGAGAAGTTCATGGGTAGTCATATAAACTTCCATTTAATGAAAAATCATAGAGAAATATAGCGAATTTTTACCTGAAATGGAGTCGCCATGACATCCGATAATAAATATCACAGAGAGTACACAAAATGAGACAATTATTCTGTTAGCCATGGCAGAACATCAATGAACTAGCCTGTTCAAAACAACGCACAATTATGATGAGCTCAATTGAATTCGGAGTCAAAGGTCATAGAGTGATGCCTTATCGGCTATATGACGCTGGATTATCTTGTAATATAAATGTCTTAGACACCACACAGCTTTTGATGATGTGGGGAAATTCGATACGTTGCACAAGGGCAGTTCGATAATTTCGCGTCTTGCAAAAAAGGTATGAGAAAGATGAACAAGCTAACATTACTGACAAAAAATGCGAACATCCAGTGAGTGCTAATCAATTTCAATGATATCTAGGAAAAAAGTGTGATAAATATGGAACATATTTTCAAATTAAAGTATAAAAAAATGGGTTCAAGCCCTGTGGACAGGAGCTTTCTGGCGCTCTAGTTCAAACAGACAAATTATATCTCCGAAAGTATTGGTTTCTCAGAGTTGGGAATTATATCAATGTATTCATATGATAGAACTGCATCCCAAAGGAAATTCAATTCAAATAATAGTTTATTTATCAAGATTAAATGAGCAATCATGAGAATGAGAAAAGCACCATGGAAGAAATCAAATTAAATCTGGCCAATTTTGCCCAATAACGAACTTAACCGAGATATTCATCTCCCTAAACTACTATGAAAATTTCAACTACCTACCTCATTCCGTTCGAGAGTTATATCTATGTCTATGGATGAAAAGCAGTCTCACTACTCTCAGATCTCTTACTTCATGTTCAGTTCCGAAAAGTAAGAATTTTCTGAGAAAAACTAATTTCGGAGCAAACAACTGAGATTATTCTCACTTCGCTCACAATTCTTCGATTGATTAGATAATGTCTCAGGAACATCATTTGACATTATGACAATTCATATTCATACATAGAATAATATCATTCTGTGACAACGTTGAAATACGATTTATTATTGAAATTTTAAAAAATCATATCTCCGAAAGTATTAGCTTGTCAGAGTTGAAAATGATATGAATGGATTCTTATGATAAAACTTCTTATTAAAAAAAATTTAATTTAAAATTTGTTTCGTAAAAAAAAATTTTTTTTTTGTTACTCCGAAACCATCTGTCCGATTTTGCCCAATAACGAACTTAGCCGAGATATTTATCCCCCAAACCTACTCTGAAAATTTCAACTCTCTAGATCATTCCGTTCGAGAGTAATCGTGCCTACGGCCGGCCGGACCGGCCGGACAGAATGAATTTCGACCACGGATTCTTGATCAGTGAGTCGAACCAAATCGTTTAAGACCATTTTCATCGAAATATTCGAAAATTACAGACATTTGGGCAAATTGATAAGCACTCAGTTCCGAGGAACTAGAGCGCCAAAAATTACAAATATAGTTTATGTTATTAGATAGTAGATCTGATCTGGCCAAACTAAAAAGATTATGGTCGAATACGGGCTAGTGAAATGCTGGATGCAGTGTAGTTTGATAACATTTCTTAATGTTCTAGTTTTTTTATTTTTTTGCGCGTATGTTCTGGGGAACATCGCGTAATCATTTTGCCAAAATGTCTGTAATTTTCGAATTTTTTGCCGAAATTGATCTGAAACGATTGGGTTCGACTCCCTGATGAAGAATTCGAGGTCAAATTTGATTATGTCCGGCCGACCGGCCGTTGCCACGATAACTTGAGAACGGAAAGAAATAGCGACTTGAAATTTTCAGGGTAGTTGGCACATCCCAATACGACGGGCAAGTTCGTTAATGGGCATAATCTATTATATATACCTATTGTTTATGAGTAATAATTTTGCATTCAATCAATACAAATCCGATCGAATTGAAACTTGGTGAGTAGTTGTAGAATACTACCCTAAGCACGTTTGTGAAATTTTGTGAGAATCGTATCACTAGAAAATTTGAAAAATATTATTTATGTCATGATAACCTGAGAACGGAAAGAGAAAGCGACTTGAAATTTTCTGGTTAGGATGTGCATTGGAATGCGACATTTGAGTTTGTTTATAGGCATAAACGGCCAAACAGTTTTGGAGTTATATCCATCTGAAATTTGGTTGTTATTTCTCAATAATTCGAAAAATACAAAACTGATTCAATTCAAACATGGTTATTAGTTGTAAACTAACGCGAAAATTCTTGCGAAATTTCGTCAGGGTCTTATAACTAGAAAATTTTTTGAAAATCATTGAAAAGTAATCTATATATCGGAAACATGGCTGAAATCTTGCGAGAGCCTTCGGCTTGTTTCACATGCATACGGTTCCAGTCGGTTCGTTTCGTTTTCGGTTTCAATTCGGTCGCTGGCGACAAGTGTGAAACGCTGCTCCGGTTTAGATTCGGTACCGAATAGAAACCGTACAGCACCGAATACTCCCTCGACACGAATAGGTTTCTATCAGGTTTGGATTCGAGTGTAGGGAATACAGATCAACCGGGGAGTTCACACAAATACGGTTTAGTTTCGGTTTTAACCATAAAGTAATAAATATCTTCATATGTTTTCTGTCTCGTTCTGTGGTTTTAACCTCAAATCGAGCAGATATCTATCAATGTTTCCCGAATTGTTCAAATATAGAAATATAAATGGTTGTCACAGCGGGATGGGTACAGTTCCCCGCGTCCTGGTTTGGAACTCAAATTATACTATAAGTTTTAAAAATAGTTAATAAGGAAGACGCAAGACTCTCAAATTAGATTAGTGTAATGTTTTTGGGCTCTATTTTTGAAGGATTACCCGGATAAATTAGAGTCAGTGTTGTGACTGTTAAGTGCACGTGCCAATCCTTGGTGATCGGTTCATCCGAGACTCCCGCAGGTCCCAGGGACACCAAGGATTACTTGAGACTTCACACATGCAAATATTGTCTACTGGATTTTGGGCACATAGCATAACTGCTGAGCCTAAGTCTCCACAACGGTAGTGTGTCGGGGGTCTGCCGATGCTCGTTGTGGAGAATGAGAATTGAATGAATGAATGAATAGAAATATAAACATACATATTTTCGGGATATTGTTGCTATCTCAGTATTCATGAGAAAATGATGGTTTACCAAATGTGGATCGACTGATTTCTGCTGTAAATCTAAACCAGTGCTGCGGGACAAAGCTTCCGAAAAATAGAAAGATCAATAAAAGACGTAGGATGCATTCAAAGATGTATGTGTTCAATTTTGAATGGCTTTGGTGAATCTGACGTTGCGGAAAAATTAGAATTGTGAGCCCGTGTCGGAAGATAACATAAAACCTAATATGAACCGTATATGTGTGAAAGGCCTTTATTCGTTTTCGGTTGAAACCGAAAACGAACCGAACCGAATGGAACCGTATGCATGTGAAACAAGCCTTCAGAACCTAACTCGAAGTTTGAACACGATCGGATCTATATTGTTGAAGACCCGAGTAGCCTTGTGTGAGTTCAGTAGCTGGATAATAATGATAATAATAATAATAACGTTTATTTCTGGTCCCAAAAAAAAAAATAGTGAGATCACTGGTAACAGGACCTAACTCCTAGTTTACAGCAATAAATAACTCAAAAATAAACAATTCATTCTTTCCCGAAAAAACGAAAAACAAAAAGCCAACATATTTGAACCTGTTCGTTATCTAACTGTATCTATCATATATTTCCTAAGGTTATAGCTGAAGTTTTTACTATTTGTAACATGTACCGGAAGGGAGTTGAAAGCTGCTACACTGTTGGATAGGTGACCATTGCCTCGATAACTTTCGAACGAAAGGAGATAGGGACTTACAATTTTCAGGGTAGGCTGCGCATCCGAATGGGAGGATTAAGTTCGTTTATGAGCATAATCAGTCCAACGGTTTCGGGGTTATACCCGCCTGGAATATGATTTCCTCGATAAGTCAAAAAATATAGACTCGATCGAATTGAAGCTTGGTAACTAGTTGTAGAATATGGACGTGTTTAAAATTTTGTGAGTTCCGTACTCCTAGAAATTTTTTAAAAAATTACGAAAATAAAAAATTGGTTCAACCACTCAAGCACTGACGTGAAGTCAGGAGCTTTTGCGCGTATGTTCTATTGTCCATTCTCCTGTATTGGGCACTCATGTTACCATGGTAAATTCGATTAAGAGTGTCCAATACAGGAGAATGGACAATAGAACATACGCGCAAGAGCTCCTGACTTCACGTCAGTGGTTGAACCAATTTATTTTTATATTTGGATTTCTTTGCATCCTATAAACGAAGTCGCGAATGTTCTATTGTGTAATAGTGACGTGGTCATAGGGGTTAAATACAGGCCTATAGCAACAATAGTTGAAGTCACAGTATGAAGAATACAATTTTCCTAAATGTATTTTGGTAACGGTTGAAGCCTTTGATTGGCCAATGAAGAAATGAAAAGAAATGAATTCTCAAAGACAAGCCAGGGATCAAGCTGCCTGATCGGTTATCTAGATTCCGAAATATAAACGGAAAACGGTAATACTATATGCCGAAATCATGCTATGGGATCAAGGCAGCTAATTCAGCTGCCTCGGTCCCATAGCAACCGAGTTTAAGGTGTGCAGATGCTACATCCCATAATGTAAGACTGGCCTGCTTGTTCCCTCGATCTTGATCCTATTAAACATTTGTGAGATTTGGTGAAAAGAAGAGTTAGGGCTTGGCAGTTCTTGAACAATTTAGAGACCTATCTCCCCTCAGGAATAAATCGACGTTTTCATAGAAAGCATGACAGTTGATATTCTCTCCCTCTATTTAGAGGATTTGTCGACTCTTTGGAAAACTGTCTACCAAATTTGATTATTGCTAATGCCCCATCATTCATTATTAAAAGGTTTCTTTCTGGGTTTTCCCCAATACCGTCTTTACCATAAGGGCACACGGGGCCCGTGCCCAGGGCCCCCATACTTAGGGGGGGCCCGCAGGACAGACAATTTCTCTCATTTTTATTCCCGAGTCGAAAATAAAATTTACTTTTGTCTTAAAATTTAAATCAAAATTAGGTTTATTTAACCAGATTAAAAATAAAGTCAAACTTTGCCTATTTTTTTTTTGAAGTATAAAATGCCCTAACATTTGACTCGATTTTGACTTAATCAGCTTAGTTAGGATCGATTTAAGACAAAAAAGTCATATAAGACTAAACTTGGCTTGTATATGGCTCAATATAAATTTAAAAAAATAACATTCCAGGTGGGTATAACTTCGAAACCGTTAGACCGATTGTGCTCAAAATCGATATTAACCCTCCCATTCGGATGCACAACCTACTCTGAAAATTGCAAGTCCTTATCTCCTTTCGTTCGAGGCAACGGTCACCCATCCAGCTACTGAACTCACACAAGGCTGCTCGGATCTCCAGCAATATAGATTCGATATTGTTCAAACTTGGATCTTGGCAGTAGAGTTAGGTTTTGAAGGCCCTCGCAAAATTTCAGCCATGTCCGACGAATAGTTTCGGTTCGGATATATAGAATTTTTTTCAATGATTTTCAATGATTTTTTAATAATTTTCTAGTTATACAATCCTCTCGAAGTTTCACAAGATTTTTTGCGTTGGCATTCTACAACTAGTAACCATGTTTGAATTGGATCGGTTTTGTATTTTTCGAGTCATTTAGGAAATAACGACCAAATTTCAGATGGGTATAGCTCCAAAACCGTTTGACCCATCATGCCTCTAAACAAACTCAAATGTTGCATTCAGATGCACAACCTAACCTGAAAATTTCAAGTCGCTATATTTTTCCCTTCTCAGGTTATCGTGACATAAATAATATTTTTCAATAATTTTTTTCATTTTCTAGTGATACGGTTCTCACAAAATTTCACAAACTTCCTTAGGTGTGTGTTCGACAAACACTCACCAAGTTTCAATTCGATCGGATTTGTATTGGTTGAAAACAAAATTATTACCGGGGAACCATTGGGCCGATTATGCCCATTAACGAACTTGTCCGTCATATTGGGATGCGCCACCTACCCTGAAAATTTCAAGTCGCTATCTCCTTCCGTTCCCAAGTTATCGTGACAACGGCCGGCCGGTCAGAATCAAATTTGACCTCGAATTTTTCATCAGGGAGTCGAATCCAATCGTTTGAGACCATCTTCGGCAAAAGAAATCGAAAATTACAGACATTTAGGCAAAATGATAACGCGATGTTCCCTAGAACATACGCGCAAAAAGTGGGAAAGCTTGAGGGGGGCTTTGGCGCTCTTGTCAAAGTACTAGCGGGTAATTATTCAAACTTTGACTGCATCATGAATATTGAAAAATCATATCTCCGAAAGTATTAGTTTGCTAGAGTTGAGAATGATATCAGTGGATTCTTATGATGAATCTACATCTTAAAAAAAATTGAATTTGAAATTCGTAAAGTAACAAAAATTTTTTTTTTGTTACTCCGTAACCACCATTTTGCCCAATAGCAACCTCAACCCCAGAACTACTCTGAAAATTATGTAGCTCATTCCGTTCAAGAGTAGCTCATTCCGTTCATGGTAGAAAAATGTATAATTCGCTTTCTTAATTACTTTCCAAAAGGGCCCCAAATTATTGTGTGCCCACGGGCCCCAGCATAGTTTAAGACGGTCTTGGTTTTCCCTCCCAAACTCTGAAAAATATCTATAAAATAAAAATTAATTATTTTGTGATTTGCTTCTGCGTAAGAAACACATACAAGCTATTTGTCAGAAGCAATCAATCGAACAATGTTGCCTAACAAACAACAACGAAACAACATCAACGAAGAAACAACTATATCGTAACGTTTCGGAGTCTATATCAGACTCTTTCGTCAGACGCTTAACGAAAATCTTTAGAATTATTTTGTTGATAGTTATTCTGATATTCGAGAATTGTCACATTGACAGTATTTGAAAATCATAGCTAAACATAGTTTTACTTTGCATAGAAATTTCCAAGTTCAGGACACTTAATCGAATTTACCATGGTAAATTCGATTAAGTGTCCAATACAGGAGAACAGACAATAGAATTCACCATGGAAAATTTTATTCAGAGTGTCCAATAGAGGAGAATCGACAATAGAACATACGCGCAAAAGCTCCTGACTTCATGTCAGTGCTTGAATCAATTTTTGGCGCTCTAGTTCCTCGGAACTGAGTGCTTATCAATTTGCCCAAATGTCTGTAATTTTCGAATATTTCGATGAAAATGGTCTTAAACGATTTGGTTCGACTCACTGATCAAGAATCCGTGGTCGAAATTCATTCTGTCCGGCCGGTCCGGCCGGCCGGTCCGGCCGGCCGGCCGTCCGGCCGTAGGCACGATAACTCTCGAACGGAATGAGCTAGAGAGTTGAAATTTTCAGAGTAGGTTTGGGGGATAAATATCTCGGCTAAGTTCGTTATTGGGCAAAATCGGACAGATGGTTTCGGAGTAACAAAAAAAAATTTTTTTTTTTACGAAACAAATTCCAAATTAAATTTTTTTTAATAAGAGGTTTTATCATAAGAATCCATTCATATCATTTTTAACTCTAACAAGCTAATACTTTCGGAGATATGATTTTTCAAAATTTCAATAATAAATCGTATTTCAACGTTCACAGAATGATATTATTCTATGTATGAATATGAATTGTCATAATGTCAAATGATGTTCCTGACAGATTATCTAATCAATCGAAGAATTGTGAGCGAAGTGAGAAAAATCTCAGTTGTTTGCTCCGAAATTAGTTTTTCTCAGAAAATTCTTACATTTCGGAACTGAACATGAAGTAAGAGATCTGAGAGTAGTGAGACTGCTTTTCATCCATAGACATAGATATAACTCTCGAACGGAATGAGGTAGGTAGTTGAAATTTTCAGAGTAGTTTAGGGAGATGAATATCTCGGTTAAGTTCGTTATTGGGCAAAATTGGCCAGATTTAATTTGATTTCTTCCATGGTGCTTTTCTCATTCTCATGATTGCTCATTTAATCTTGATAAATAAACTATTATTTGAATTGAATTTCCTTTAGGATGCAGTTCTATCATATGAATACATTGATATAATTCCCAACTCTGAGAAACCGATACTTTCGGAGATATAATTTGTCTGTTTGAACTAGAGCGCCAGAAAGCTCCTGTCCACAGGGCTTGAATCCATTTTTTTTAATTCGATTTTTTATAAACAATTAACTATTGGTTTTTTCCCGAAAATATGGAAAAAATAGTTCTTAGGTTATCGTGACATAAATGATATTTATTAATAATTTTTTTCTTAATTTTCTAGCGATACGATTCTCACAAAATTTAACCTTAGGTTTGTATTCTACAACTCTACTCACCAAGTTTCAATTCGATCAGATTAGTAATGGTTGAAAACAAAATTATTACTCGGAAACCGTTGGGCAGATTATGACCATTTAACGAACTTGTCCGTCGTATAGACCACATTAGTTAGGTTAGAATCAGTCGCTTGGCGGGAGATCCATATTCAATGTTTTTAACAAGGAATTTCAAATTTGAGATGAAACCACCCTATTTAAAAGAGAATGTTAGTACAGAGACAACAAGTATTGGGTACCTTCATCATTAGTGCATGTTTTCATGTTATTTCCACATTAAAATCTACTTCTATTTATTCTTAAATCAAAATTGAAACCATTCTAGTTCCAAAGATTTCCGTGTGTCGTAGATGACTTCTGTTGTGCGTCATTACAAGGCCGATTTAGGGTTATGTTATTATTTTTGACTGATTTCGAGTGAGCTAAGACATACGTCAATCGAATTTGGTGAACACTTTTATATTTATTAATTATTTTGGAAATATACAATTTTGTTATGAAAACTTGATTCTAGATGGTTGAGAAAGGTTCACAGAATCTATTTCTACCGAAATAAACATTGAGAAATTAGCCAAAGTATCTAAAAACAGGTGAGAAATTCGCGTAAATTTTAGGTCCATAAGAAATGCATGGGGAATTCAGTGTTCGGATCCACGGATGGATCGTAATTCAAATTTCCCGCCTAACCTAACTAATGTGGTCTATTGGGATGCGCCATCTGAACATTTCAAGTCGCTATATCTTTCCGTTCTCAAGTTATCGTGGCAACGGACGGCTGGACAGAATCGAATTTGACCTCAAATTCTTCATCAGTGAATTGAACCTAGTCTTTTGAAACCACTCTCGGCAAAAAAATTCGAAAATTACAGACATTTGGGCAAAATGATAACGCGATACGTACCCCAGAACATACGCGCAAAAAGAAAATCCTTCGATCAGGCACTAGTTTTTCGAAAAGCTGTATAAATTTCATTAAAATCTACCGAGCGGTTTTCGAGCTGAAGTGGCCACCAGTTCAAAGAACATGGGTTTGAGAAAAAAGCATTTGAAGTTTTAGACTCTATTTACGTATTATTTAATTACTTACAGATTTATCTATTCCTGGGCCATATAATAGTTCTTCAGCCGTCGTGGCAGCTTCCAAAATTTCTATTTGATGTTGTCTACACGTAGCATTATACGTATACCTTCTGGAGTTTTGTCGTTAGCACGCTAGATGCTAGCACCCGAGAGCCCTTTAGTAATTATCGAATAACTCGAAAAGTATTTGTCGGATTTACTTCAAATTTACCGAGACATTATGCTTTAAGAAAATGCAAAAAAAGATTTTTTGAAAAAGCTGACTACACTTAACCCCTTAAATATTTAAAAAGAAGAATTGAATACATGTAGATGTAGATATATTATAGCTTTTCCCACCGGTGTAACTTTTTCCGAGGGAACAGCGTGCTACTATCATTTAGCCCAATTTTCGAATTTTTTGCAACATCAATTCTTGTAAATATTCACCTGATGGTATCAAAGAAATTTTTGAACGAATTGGGGAACAAAGAAATTTTTTGGATATCTCAAAAAAAGTAAAACTAATATTTATTCAAATCGCAACATGATCCTCTTAACATTCACTTTATAAACTATCGTAATGAATATCTAAATTCTTATTTAAGAATTGTACTTTTTAAATCAGTCTATAATATTTAAAATAAGAAAGGTATAAAATCTAACACCTACGTAATATCTTGATATATCCTATATTTATAAAATAAAAATTTATAGAAAAATTGGTTCAAGCCCTGCGGACAGGAGCTATTGGGCGCATGTTCATCTTCCTTGTAGCCCGTACTGACCAGTAAAGAAAAAAAGCAGTATCATGTTGAATACCTTAATATTATTGATTATTATATAATAATCGATGAAAATACTGAGAGAGACCCAGGAAATTTGACACATTTTGTCTTATATCTCCAGAAATTGAAATCGTATAGAGCCAAAATTTTGCACAATGTTGCAAAATACTACAATTGACGTTAGTACAAGTTTTTGTTGCAATCTGATGAATAGTTCACGAAAAAAAAATTTTTTTTTCGAAAAAATTAAAAGAAATATTTTTTTAAAAATTACCAACATTTCGATCATAACAGAATTTTGCCAAAAGTTGCGCGTTTATATCCTCGAACTGACTACCAAGTTTCGATTCAACATCTTCTTTAGTTCCTGAAATATCAGGGAAATAACCTCAAAATTTTAAATGTCTATAACTCCTAAACCGTCCGGCCGATTTTGCCCGTTAACGTACTTAACCGTCGCATTTTGATCAGAAACCTACCCTGAAAGTTTGAAGTCGATAGGACCTTCGGTGCTCCTGTTATCGTGCCTACGGCCGGAAAACCGGCCGGCCGGCCGGACGGCACCCAAAAATCTGACACCGGATTCGTGATCAGGGAGTCCGAATTAGTCTATTAGCCAATTTTCAGCTCGAAATTCGAAAATTACAGACATTTGGACGAAATGATAGGACGATGTTCCCCTAGAACATGCGCCCAAAAATGACTAGTTTTGGATATTTCTGCTTATTCTAATTAATGCATGACATTTTTTCTGATGTCCACACCATATAAAAAGTCAATATTTTTGAATTATGTTGTGCCGAGAAACAAATTAAATTGATCCAAATTTCTCCAAACTCTATTCCTTTTGAACATTCAGGTTTCTAAAAGAAATACAAGATAAAATTCATAAACTATTGATCACTTCCATTCATAAAATGCATTTTGATCACAGTAAATTCACTTATTTAGAACTCTTCCATAATTAATTTGAAAGCTGAAATATTTTCTAAAAGTTTAAGAAAAAATTCTTCAGTTTGCATACTATTCATAAATACATATGATAAATTTTATTTCTTCTCATTTTTCCAACAACTAATAATCATTTCTGTAACTGTTTATTAAAAGTCAAAACAACAAGTAAGTGAAATTGATATATTTTCTTAAAACTAATAACACATTACATTTTCTTCGAAAATATTAAAGAACATAATAACTGGAAAAATTACATATTGTATTTACAAAAATTACAATTTTGCCTCATATATGAATCATTGTGCAGAAATCATCGAGAAATAAATAACAGGACAATTTAAAAAATATAACAACTGTATTACAAAAACTGGTTTAAGAACTTAGATTTACACACTTACGTTTATTAACAGTTTCCACATAATTCGAGTAATTATTCAGATTTATTCAGATCCCATGAGCCCATGCAGCTTGAACTTGAAGAACTCGAATCTAATTCAGAATCGGTATCGGTATCGGTATCACTACTAAACTTGGAAAGTTTGGATAGCAATACTCGATTGTGTTCTTTTATAGTCTCTATTTCGTATTTCAACTGTTGATTTTCCATCTGCAAATCTATTTTGGTTATATCATGATGACGTTCAATGGTCGTCCGCAAAATATTTGATAATAATTCGAAATTCTTCTGCAAACTCAGATGCTTTTGAATCAAATCTTCTTTGGACATACTGTTCAATCTATGAGTACATTGTGATCCACCATCTGATTGATTTGAACCTTCAGCCGAAACCAACTAAAAATTAAGGTAAATTAGAAATTTCAACTTTACCATTAATCACCAATTTGTATCATATGGTTGGATATTCTGAATTAATTCTATTGTGTGTTATATTAAAAGTAGTGACCGACCGAAAGTTCGGTTTCGGTTTCGGCCAGTTTCGGCCAAAAAATCTAGTTTCGGCCTTAGTTTCGGTTTCGGCCCAAAATGGCCGAAACTTTCGGCCGGGCCGAAACTTGCCTGTTCGTGAATTGTCCTGGTCGTTTGGCCAGGAGTTATAAGGAGACATAATTGTCGTACAAGTTATTGTAATCTATCTTAGTTAAGACTGAGAAATCATGAGAATTCACTTTAATGATTATTGATTAGATTACATAGGGTGATTCCAAATAAGACGTGAAACTGGGGGAGGAGTTAGTATGACTCATTAGCTTAGGTTTAATCCATATTTATTATTAACCGAGAATCAACAGTTTTTGGACCGGGTGATTTTTGAAAGATTTCTGAACTTAGTTCATATTTCGTCAATTTTTTCTACGTTGAGCAAATTTGATGATAATTTTGGTTTATTTTTATCAGAAAAGGATAATATATGTACGAAAAAAGCAAAACTATGCTGTATAATAGGTTGAAAAAGAATAAGTATGATTGGAAATGTGGTATATGAAAAAATGAAAAATCAATATCTAGTATCAATTTGTCTACAACTTTCGAATTCCACAATTTAGTATGCCAAGATTATTTTAAAAACTTGTCTACTTCCTTCTTCATTCTCTGAAAGATTTCGTTAGATTGCTTAACTAGTTTCGTTTCAGCAGATTTTTTATAAGCAGCCTCTTGAATGTCCGGTATATAAAATAGGGAATGTGTATCAAAAGACAGCGTGAGTAAATTTCAGGCGGAAAATAACAACTGAAGAAAGACTTGCTTATGGAATGGTGGAACATAATTTATGAATACATTTCCTAATGGAATTTCGAGCTTAGTTGCAACAAAAAAATATTGAATGAATTCGTTATTTTTCTCTATCTACTTCTTAAATCCCCTTTCAAATCATACCAATTCTTTTTCAACAGAACCAGAACTCAAATATCTCGGAAACTGTTGATTTTCGGCCATCAATAAAAATGGCTCAAACCCCAGCAAATGATCCATACTAACACCTCCTCCAAGGTTCACGTCTGATTTGGAATCACCCTGTATACTTCGACTGATTATTTTGATAACTCGGTAATACCAAAATAATAAATAAAGGTCTCAAAAAAATTGACTTTATTTTATTCACCACTCCTCAACTGTTTTTATGTATATGCAAATGAAATTGTAAAAAATACAGTAGATTTCTGTATGAAATATGAAGTTTCGGTTTCGGTTTCGGTTTCGGCCGAAACTGAGACCCTGGCCGAAAGTTCGGTTTCGGTTTCGGCTGAAAAACCAGTTTCGGTCGGACACTAATTAAAAGTGAATAACTCACCGAACTAACAACTCTTCCATTGAAACATGGTAAATGTGCGGTATCATCAACAATTTCTTCCTTTTTAACCCTGCAAAATTGAATATTAAGTTAATGAGATGTCAAGCAATATTGTTATTGTTTATATTACACAAGTTCAGAACATGTGGGTGCGTTTTTATTTCAATCGAAATTTCTAATCGATTAATCGTAAATGAATCGATGTGTTTTCATTTTCAAGTATTCATTCACTTTACGAAAATAAAAACACACCGATTATTTTACGATTAATCGATTAGAAATTGCGATTAAAATAAAAACGCACCCTGTCTCAAGAACAAAAATTTCGATTGATAAATACATTTTATTGTTTACGTTATGTACAACATGAAATATCTCCATAATTTGATTGCTCTCACCGAAAATCATCGTCCATGATTTGAAGAAAAATTTGTAGTTAGGTCTATTCAACACGTTTTTGAAATCTGCTAAGGTCACTTTCTCGGGCGATATTGGTATTTTCACTAATGGCGTATTCCATTGGCAGCACCAGTGCTGCACTGAGCACCATAGACAAGATATACTATAGATGGCCCACTCTAACGTTATTTCTGTCCTTGCAACACTAGCGGTGCGGCACTGGGATTATTTGAAGCTCGAACGAGCGGGAAATTCAAATATATCTCCCATATATCCTATATTCTATTATATTGTTTTCCAAAACACTGCTAAACACCAAGTTGACGATAATTCGTCAAAAACCTGGCATTTGACAATGTTTTTGGAACAATGGTTTTCGCTGTAATCGAAAGAAAACAAATGAAATCCCAAAACTCTCTTTAATAAAATTATATCAGATTCATGAATTTAAGTTCAACATTTCATGTGAACTAATGTACATATATATTAGAAAAAGAAAGAATATCAAAATTAAATAACGGTCACTCACATTACCGCTGAGTGATTCATAATATTGCTTATAATATATATTAATAATATCGGTCACTCACATTACCGCTGAGTGATTCATAATATTACTAAAAGACATAAGGCGTATTCTTTTTACCAATTTCAGCTGAGATTAACTGAGATTCTCAGTTCTGTTGCATCTATTGAGATGCAACAAGGTAAAAAGAATACAGCAATTCTTCCAGAAATAATCACCAAAAATCCCATAAAAACCTTCACAGCACAACTTATACGTGCATTTTCTATACTTTGCAAAGGGAAAATGAAGTATGATTGCCCCTCAGCACGTGTTTTGATGTTGTCAAAAACAGCTGACTGGAAATGCCCTATCATTATGTGAAATCATAGAAATAAGATTTTTTTTTGAAATTTTGAAAAATCATATCTCCGAAAGTATTAGCTTGTTAGAGTTAGAAATGATATCATTGGATTCTTATGGTGAAACTGCTTATTGAAAAAAAATTTAATTTGGAATTTGTTATGTAAAAAAAAAATATTTTTTTGTTACTCCGAAACCATCTGTCCGATTTTGCCCAATAACGAACTTAGCCGAGATATTTATCTGCCAAACCTACTCTGAAAATTTCAACTCTCTAGCTCATTCCTTTCGAGAGTTATCGTGCTTACGGCCGGCCGGACCGGCCGGCCGGACAGAATGAATTTCGACCACGGATTCTTGATCAGTGAGCCGAACCAAATCGTTTAAGACCATTTTCATCGAAAAATTCGAAAATTACAGACATTTGGGCCAATTGATAAGCACTCTGTTCAGAGGAACAAGAGCGCCAAAAATTGGTTCAAGCCCTGTGGACAGGAGCTTTCTGGCGCTCTTGTTCAAACAGACAAATTATATCTCCGAAAGTATCGGTTTCTCAGAGTTGGGAATTATATTAATGAATTCTTATGGATATTCATCTTAGCAGAAATTGAATTCAAACATCATAGAAGAATTTAAATTCAACAAGAGTGTCAAAAATTATCAATCCAAAACCAATAGACAAATTCTACCCAACAACGAACTTAGCCGAGATTTCAATCTCCCAAACCTACTCTGAAAATTTCAACTGTCTAGCTCATTCCGTTCGAGAGTTATCGTGCATACGGTCGGCCGGACCGGCCGGACAGAATGAATTTCGACCACGGATTCTTGCTCAGTGGGAAAGCCCTGTGGACAGAAGCTTTGGCACTATTGTCCAAACTTTGACGAATCATATCTCTGAAAGTATTGGTTTCTCAGAGTTGGGAATGATATCAATGGATTCTAATGATAGAACTTCATCATAAAAGAAATTAAATTCAATCATAAAAGAATTTAAATTCAACAAGAGTGCCAAAAATCAATAATCCAAAACCAACAGAACCCAATAAAGAACTTATCCGAGATATTCACTATCAAATCTACTATGAAAGAAATTGGTTCAAGGAGTGACGTGAAGTCAGGAGCTTTTGCGCGTATGTTCTATTGTCCATTCTCCTGTATTGGACACTCTTAATCGAATTTACCATGGTAAATTCGATTAAGAGTTTCAATTCGATCGGATCTGTATTGGTTGATGACAAAATTATTACTCGGAAACCGTTGGGCCGATTATGCCGATTAACAAACTTGTCCCTCGTATTCAGATGCGCCACGTACCCTGAAAATTTCAAGTCGCTATTTCTTTTCGTTCTCAAGTTATCGTGGCAACGGCCGGCCTGACAGAATCAAATTTGACCTCAAATTCTTCGTCAGCGAGTTGAACCTAGTCATTTGAGACCATTGCGACAAAAAATTCGAAAATTATATTTGGACAAAATGATAACGCGATGTTCCACAGAACATACGCGCAATTATATTATATCAATTGAAACTTAGCCAATATTCTATTTTTATTTTTACTGGAGATAATCTGAACCAAATTTGTTTAACTCACGAAAATATATATACTTCCATCATCATCATCATATGGATTCTAAAAGAGATATATACGATAGCTGAGGCTATTCCGTTGGTCATTCTGCATTCAATCATACTTTGTTTGACATCCAGAGTACATAAATATTTGTCCGTCTTAAATTTTCATTTCCGTTTGTTGTGGTCCTCTTTTTGGCGCTCTGGCTCCTCGGAACAGAGTGCTTATCAATTTGCCCAAATGTCTGTAATTTTCGAATTTTTGGCTGAAAATGGCCTTAAACGATTTGGTTCGACTCACCGATCAAGAATATCCTTGTATATCTATAAACATTTTGCTGATCAGCGGAAAAGAAACTGGTCCACTATATAGGTAATATAATTTCTCTATATTTCCCCAAAATATCCAACAATATAGATCTGAATGAGTTCAAATGTAGAATTTGGCTGTAAAATTAGGTTTTGAAGGCTCTCGCAAAATTTCAGTTATATCTGACGGAAAGTTTCTTAGATGATTAGATTTCACATCAATGTTACATTAAACTTCTTGTCGATAAAAAGTATAACAATTTAAAAATTTCTACGTTTACCATAATCTCACTTTTCTGCGACCATCGTGAACCCAACGACCGAATTGAAAGTCGCCAGAGAATAGAAACAACATGAATCCAATCCACATGATATTAAGGAATTGACGATTTTCTTTCTGAATAGAACCAGATTTTCAGGTAGAAGAGCCCGCATATCCGTAGCGAAAATATGTGCTCAAAGTATCGTTAGTCTTGAAGTTTTTCTATTAAAGAACTTATGAGTGAAAGTTTAGAGGAATTCTTTAACTTTTAATAGTTTGCGTATACTTTCAAACTGTGATATTCAATTTAAATAGGGAAAGGGATGCCAATGTTGCTCCAACTTCCTGTTTTTTTTTAGGGAAAATTATGCGGAATTCAAGCCCTGCGCAGTTATGGAGCTAGCCATTTCGATCTACAACAATGTTATGAGATTAAAAATATCGTCGCTTAGATTCAGAAAATGATCTCTGTGCTCAACTAAATACAATTCGACTCTTCAGACCGATACGACCGGGGGGAGTGTCAGTCAGTTCAATTCCGATGGAAAATTAATGAATTATCCAATGATGACGAAATTTCTCCAACTGCTTTGGAATTTTTCCAACTGCTTTGAAAATTTGCCAACTTCGTTCAACATTGGGGCTCCCATTGTTGGACCGCTGCCATGTAGTGGTATTTTCAAAGCTCACAGAAGGTTCTGGTCCAGAAAGTGTTCTCATTTCCTTCAATACCCCCTTGAGGTTCCATAATATCATCAGTATAAAATTTCTAGTATTTAATCACCAAGTCCTCATTTTCTAATTTCGTTCGTACTATTTGAAGGGACTCATCGACAGGAACATTTGGGAACAAACTAACAACTTCAAAACTTACTAGAATGTCATATTGGTTCAAATTTGAATTTCGTGGTATTTGAAGGAAAGTGAACCTAATAATACTAAAAGATAGTCAGAAAAAAGCCCACATGCTATCTAACAGTTAGACACAACAACTATATGTCCTTCCAAAAATACACAAACTGAAGATAAATCAAAAATAGCAGATCATGTATGTACAACAACAATGGAGAACACATGATTGATTGGATCAAAACAAAGATTCTGATGACAAAAAAAAGAAACTTGTATTTTGTTGAACATAGAAAAAAATTTTGCTCAGTTAGTATTGACCATAGTTGGCTATATTTATCGAAGAAAGTACCCTAGTGAATTTCTCTGTGAAGTGAAACTAGGTTTCTATCTTTTTTCTAATACTGCCAGTGTGACAAATTACAGAATAATTGCTTACCAACAAATAATTCTGAAGATTTTCGGTTATTATTCGCGAAGGAGTCTGATTTTGACTCAGAAACGTTACAGAATTTTTTTTACCATTGTCGTTTCCTGTTTGTTAGTCAACATTGTTCAATAAATTGCTTCTGACGAAGATGCAAGTTAAAATAATTTGAAAAATTCTTTTATTTTATTATTTTTCAGACAAAAACCATCGAATGATAGTTATTATTAACCCCACCGATTTTCAGGTTTCAACCGCAATGCTTCAAGATCAGATGTTGAATAGCTGGCGATCTTTGATATCCGTATCTCTCCTTCAATAATTTTTTATTTAGGTACCGTTGAATTCATGAAGTCTGGCTGTCCAGAATGGGCAGTTTCTATTGATAAGAGTGTCTTCTACTGATTAGGTACTGAAAGATAACAATGGATGAATGAAAATCGGTTTTACTTATAAATGGCTTTCACTGATTTCATATCTAAGGTATACAAATCCAAAATTCCTCGTGTTATATTGACGATAAGGCAACTCTCCATGAATTTGGACTACATAGAATTTAAATAAGATTGTGTATTGAAAAGTTATTGTTGAAGTTTTGCTATGGCTTTGAACAGTAGAGTTATTTTGATTGGTACCATCCTAGTTTGTTTTATCAGTGAGTGCTTTGGTGATATTATTGAAGGTAAGATAATATGTTAACCTGATGGTCAGCTTTTTCATTTAAATTGAAAAAAAATCATGTTGTGTACCTTTTGCATCTCATTTAGAGGATGCCTGAAACGAACAATTGTATTAAATGGACAGGCATCCTGCAATGTGTGGGAAGTATATTGATTATTAAATGTTTTCTTTCTGGGTTTTCTCTCCCAAACTCTGAAAAATATCTATCAAATAAATATAGCTATTCTGGAATTCGAGAATAGCTATATCAAAAAATAATTCCGGAGATTTTCGTTAGTGTCTGACGAAGGAGTCTGATTTAGACTCCGAAACGTTACGAAATAGTTGTTTCATCGTTAATGTAATTTCGTTAGTGTTTGTTAGGCAACATTGTTCGATTTATTGCTTGTGACAAAAATCTTGTGTTTTTTACGCAGAAGCAATTCATAAAATAATAAATTTTAATTAACTAGATATTTTCCAGAGTTTGGGAGAGAAAAACCAGAAAGAAACCGAAAATGGATAAAAACGGGTAAACACCATTTTCCTGTTCTAAACTATGAGACCAGTGAAAACGGCGTTGTAAAGAGTAAATATCTAAAAACACTGAGGATATAAGGATTTAAGCTTCAGATGTTACACCCAATGAAAAAACTCCATCTGCTCCTGATTATGTAGAAAGTTCATTCCATTAACTATGCATCTCTGTACAACTTTTAATGAATTTTATCAATATAACCCAACAATAGAATTCTAGATTATGATAAATATTGCTTGTAATCCTTGCAGATGATTCAGCAGAACCAAACAACACACACATTCCTGCATCTGAGGAACCTTTTACGAAGAAAAACATAACTGATGAGATTCTAATAATACTCGATCATTATAAACAGAATGATCCCATTGGATTGCCAGGGGCTCCTATACCAGACCCACTTTCAGTACCACCATTTTCCCATAAGTTTCAAATAGGTCGGATGAATTTCGAAAATGTAAAAATATACGGCTTGAAGAAATTCAGAATAAAATTCATGAAGGCTAATATTGCGAAGATGACTGTTGATGTAGCTCTGGATATTGGTCTGCTTGAAACTTTTGGGAACTACACTTTGTCATCATTATTTACATCTGCAGAAGGACCTTTTACTGTGAAAATGAATAATGTCTCCGTTGAAGCAGTTGCGAGTATGAAAGTTGAAAGAGATGGTAAGCTGGAAGCTCAAGAAGTAAACATGGATGTGAGTTTCCAGGATATCGTAGTAAATTTCGAAAATTTGGGATTTTTCGCGTCGATGTTTCAAGGAATCATAAATACTGTTGGAGATTCTCTCTTCAACTCAATAAAACCATTCATATTAGCCGAAGTGAATGATAACATCAGAGCAGATGTTAACGAAGAAATAAGAAAACTACCACTGACTTTCCCCAATTCAATTGCACCATTTGACCAAGTTTTCGTTATGTTCAGACAGGAAATTAGAAAAAGAAATTTCGATCCTTACGTTGCCCCTAATTACACCAGCATCGTCGGCATTTTCGATTTGTATATGACAGATATCAAGATCTATGGTCTGTCATCTGTTCACAGAAGTGGTGATGTACTTATTGAATTAAGACATGGATGCATTTTTGCATTCTTTGAAGGTGGTACGCAAAAACTTAGGGGTCAAAGTGATTGGGAGTTGTCTCTCATCACAGGCATCATAGGCAAAAGAGGAAAAGTGGACTTCACCATAGAGCACTTCATGGTGAGTGATAATATCGTAATAAATGATTTATTGAGTTTCAAACCCAAGAATTCAGCGCATAACAGAAATTAAAATCCGTGCAATCAGTCTATATTCTCAATGAAAAATTATATACGATTTACACTTATTTATTCAATATTGTGACGCGTTTCATCGACACAGAGAATTCATCAGACTACATCATACGAAATTCTTAACAAGTTATTATCTCCCTATACCTTATTGACATGGAGACAGAATCATTTAATTTAATTAATTTTTTGGATTTAACAATAACGCGGAAAAACAATAAACATGATTTTTCAATATTTAGGAAACTATCTCATACGGATACAATCATTCATCGATCCTCGTGTCTTCCATTCGAACATAAAGTCGCGGCATTTCATAGTATGTTACACCGGCTAATTAATATACCTTTATCCGAAGAAAATTATGGTACAGAATTAGAAATTATCGAACAAATAGCGGTGAACATTGGATATAACACAGAATTAATCAGAAAAATGTTGACGAAAAAACAATTTAGAAAAACAATTAGTTTAGTATTTCCAGAAATTAAGGATAAAAATAAAATATTCAATTGCTTAACATATTTTGGTACACCGAGTCAACAACTTAAAAGGTTTCTTCAAAACCAACAGGTGAATATCTCATTCCGGACAAATAATAACCTCGCAGAACTCATAAAGAACAATAAATCGAAAAGGAATAAAGAAGATAAATCCGGTGTTTATCAATTAAATTGCGGGAGTTGTGACAAATCATATATAGGAAAAACTGGTAGAAATTTTGGCATAAGAATAAAGGAACATCATCACAGCTACAAAAACAACAAAATTAATTCAAATTAGTCGAATCATTTATTAGCAGAACGACATAAGTTCAACCTGGATTTCAAAATTCTTCACAATTTGGATAAAGGTGCGCAACTCAATTACTGGGAAATGGTGGAAATAAATAGGGAAAAACATACGGGTAATTTAGTTAATGAACAATTAGATCTAAATTCTTCACCGTTACTGAATCTATTCAAATAGAGAATCAATTTATAAAAGCATTAGGAATGAATTATTGATAATGTGCACAAAGAAACCAGCAGTGTAATCTCATGTAATTAGTTTTAAATAAGTCTATTATGTAATTTGTTTTAAATAAGTTTCCCAAGTAATTAGTTTAAATGATTCTGTGTCCATGTCATCTAGGTATAGGGAGATAATAACTTGTTAAGAATTTAGTTTGATGTAGTCTGATGAAGTCGCTGTGTCGACGAAACGCGTCACAATATTGAATAAATAAGTGTAAATCGTATATAATTTTTCATTGAGTTAATATGGATTTGCATCAAGTAAAAGCCACAAGCATTAAATTAAAAAAAAAGTCTATATTCTTACAGGTCAAAGTGAACGCTAGTCAGTCACTAAATGCAGATATTCCTCCAACTCTAGCAGATATTCAGCTAGATTTGGGTAACATACAGTTACGTTTCGATGGAGCTGGCTCCCTGGATTATTTGGTGGAATTAGGGATGAACGTTGTGCCAAATCTGATTCGTTATCAGGTTATGAATGCTTTGGAAGCTCCGTTGAGGAATAGAATACAAGAGGCCCTCGATCAAGTGAATATTAGGTATCTAATTGTTGAGAATGCGGATAAAATTAACAATCCAACTTCTTTATTGCTATGACATTTCTAGTCTTATTCGATGTTGGAAGTCAGATTTAATGAATTAATCCTATATGTATTTTTCGAATAGTGATTCAAAATGATTTGTGTTTCACTATTGGAACCCATATTTTGTCAGGAGAAGTAATTTATTTCGCAAAGCCCATGATGATTACCCGGGTAGACTTGCGTTTGGGTTCTAAAGATGTTAATGTCATGTTCATAATAATGCTTCACATTTGTCGAGTTGGTGCTTGGTGATTTAAACCAAGCACGTGACCAAAATATTTTCTCGAGGGCTCCAAATACAAAAATATTAAATCGTCAAGTTTGCACGTAAAAGAATCTCAGAAATACAATGCAAAACAATGTTAATTTATTTATCGAGTATTGTTTGAAACAAATAACGCCACTGCGACCAGTCGGCCTATTTTGGCACACTAACGAAATGAAATTGAAAATTGAAAAAAAAAAATCCGAAAAACCGAATAGCTCCATCTTTTTAACGCGATTTAATTAATTGATGGGGTTTCGAAAGTGTTGCTCCAATCATATACGTACTAAAAAGGATATTCTGTTGTAATAAACAGATATATTTCGAGGTACAGACAGGAAATTCAAAAGAGCGAGCGAAAACGATCCCACAACAAAAAAAAAACCGTTGAAAACAGAAGTGAATCAAAATTTAAATTCGGACGAACTGATGATGTGCTGAAATATTTATATGAACCGAACAATTCGCAATTAAGTATCGGTCATACCCAGGGGCGAAAAATAGAAAGGACAAACAGAAATAGACAGCAATAATTGGACGATAGATGCGCTCATTTGCTTCATTTCAGACACTAAAATATCGGGCGGTAGTTGCTTTGTAAAGGCTCTCGAAAATCGTTTCTAATTTTCACTTTATGTTCAACCGACGGAGTGTCAATTGAAGGTTTGATGACTGGAAAGTAGTGGAATTGATATTTATCCGAACATTTTCATCAAACGAAATCCATACGTTTCAACATTTGCACCCGCTTTCGGTTTTGTATCGAGTATTTATTACTTCTCTTTTCAATCACTACAAAAGTAACTACACTCTTCTCCGCTACAAATTTTGACACTGACAAATAAAAATTAATATTTATAATCGGAAATAGCCTTATGGTTTTTCAAAATATTCTCAATTAAGATAAATACGCTTTTGCATACGTTTGAAACCATTTCCATTCTGATTAAGGTACATCCAAAACATGTGATTTCAATGCATCCACGTCTTCGAAAAAAGTGTTGATCTCGCAATTTGTTCTGGATTTGTGGGAACAAAAAGAAGTCACTGGGTGCGAGGAGAATGATTCGTCTTCTGATGATTGTTTCCCTGATTCTGATTGGATTTGGCTCGTCTCGAAAGACTCATAGAGTATGTGAACAAGAGTGTAGTTAGTCGTGTAGTATTTTTTGCAATCAGGCCACAGAGAACTAAAACCAGCTTATTCTCTATCCAATGAATCATGAACTCCTTATGCTTATTTTAAAACATGCACTTATTTTATAGCATATATCGTACGAGCTGTATTCCACACCTATTTGTATTGTTTTCACATGGTTCCATGTTTGAGTTTTAATTTCTACTGATATTTTATATTTATTTAATTTATTGATCTTATTTTACTATGCGGATGTATTTGTTGCCTTCCCATATATATTATGCTTCTACATATTTCACAATTTTATAATATAACTAAATATATCCTGCAATTTTATTTTTGTTTTTTCATTCTTCTAAGTGGAGAGATAATATGAGTAGCAAGTTCGTTCATGGGCATAATCGGCCAAACGGTTTCCTAGCCGAATTGAAACTTGGTTGCAGAATACATACACGAAGACGTATATGGAATTTCATGTGGATCATATCATGAGAAAATAAAAAAAAAATATTATGAATCTCACGATAATTTGAGAATGGCAAGAAATAGCGACTTGAAATTTTCAGCATAGGTTAAGCACCCGAATTCAACGGTTAAGTTCGTTAATGGG
Organism: Halyzia sedecimguttata; assembly: GCA_937662695.2. Classification (NCBI taxonomy): domain Eukaryota; kingdom Metazoa; phylum Arthropoda; class Insecta; order Coleoptera; family Coccinellidae; genus Halyzia; species Halyzia sedecimguttata. The sequence goes on along the minus strand of OW569420.2, from coordinate 26,858,071 downwards.
CTTAATCAGCCTAACGGTTTTGGAATTATACCCATGTGAAACTCCGTTGATAACTCAAAAAATAGAGAAATAAGAATTGTATATGTATTTCAGAAACTATGTGTCAGATTCCTCTGAAATTCCACAGACACCTTCAAGGCCAATATTTCTAAAAAATAAAGATCCGATCGAATTGAAATATAGTATTGAAACAAGACGGCTTGAAGGTTCATGCAGTATTTCGTGAGGAATTGTGAGACGTAAAATCATGCGTGCAAAAGCTCCTATATAAACGATTTTCCTTCTCATTTCATTGCTTTTGATTGTATTGATTGATTGTAATCCAAGCACCGGAAAAAACATTACTTTCAGATACCAAATTTAGTCTGTGACTTCGAGTGTTCTGAGCTTAAGCATGATCAATGAATTTTTACCATATCATATGATATGAAGAGAAAATATATGATACCACTGGTCACGTGTGACGAGTTACAAAGCCAGTGAAATCGTGGGACCAAAGGAATTGAATCACTTTGTGTGTAAAATGTTTGTTAACAAAACTCCTACAATAAAGTCGGTGTTATATACAAGAATCTTAACCTAAAACTCAATGTTTCAAATTAGCTGCATTCACCTTCACCACGTAAATGGAATGGTCCATATACACTAAAACGCGGAAAAGGAGTAATGTCTTTGAACGCTATACGTTTATGGTAATACCATGGGACTCCGCCACTGTTGAACTTGCTAAGCAGCCTTCCCCACCTCTTGAAGATGATGAGCGAAAGCAATTCACACAGGTAGAACGACTTGTACCATAGACCATAGACCACTGAAAAGCTGTTCTATCGTAGTTTAATTTCTAAACGAATAATGTTCATAATATGTCGCGGAAACTGTTGAAATTCTTGATACTTTTCGACAACACTTCTTTGTTATACTTTCCCGGACAGTTCCTATCAGGCAGGGTGTTGATTGAGCTACAGGATGATACACCCACACTTGGTGAGTACCTTAACTATGATGAAACTCTTCTGTCAATCAATGTTTACGATTTTATGTTCGGAGCGTCAAAGTGCAAGAGGTGATGGATGTATTTTCTCTTGTGTCCCACTTAGGTATCTGTCGGGAAAAAATCAATTTCAGGAAATCCTTTTCTACTCAGAAAATCCATATAGAGTTTCCAATGCTATTATGTACATAAGTTATGATGTGTAGGTGTATGTTTTCAATGCTATTATTTAATCCACCTAATGGTATATTCCATTGTGAGAAAATATGAATATTTTAAGAACCTCCTGTGGAGGAGAATAATTTTTAATATAGGTTTAGTTGAACAGATTCTTTTATATTGAAGGGAAACACAGTCATTTTTGTTATATCTCTTAATGGCCTTGTCATCATCATCTTTGATATTTCACTTCGAACCTTCTACTTATGAGTAAGCGTCTTCATTTATGAATTTTACTCATACCAAAATCGATTCTCCTCCAATTTGAATTATTATTCATGATTAATTGATTGACCCCGGTTCATGAGGAACTGTATATTCTTCGTTTTTTTTTCAGTCAAGGATATCTTATACACGGAATATAATTGAAAGTGCATTGTAGATATTGTTGTTGTTAAATATTTACGAATTATAATACACGTATTTCAAGAAGAATATCTGGATTTTTTGGGACTTATTATTCCCAATATCAAAACCTTAGGAATTTATCAGTGGAAGAAATGTAGTTAAATGCATTCTGGGGGTTCTGAATTAAAGAGATGATTATTCAATAGCTTGAAAAAATATTTACTGACATTTCGCCGAATACAAACTTTTCACCCCAATATTCTACAATAGGCAGTTTGTGACAAATATATATTATTAATACAATTGTATAAAGAGGTGAACTTCTTAATTTCGATAGTTTATTTGTGAGAGCTTATCTTAGAAATTATTGTCCCTTCGATAAATCGGTGGTTACGTTGGCACGTAGCACTACTTTCTGATTTTTGGCGCTCTTGTTCCTCGGAACTGAGTGCTTATCAATTTGCCCAAATGTCTGTAATTTTCGAATTTTTGGCTGAAAATGGTCTCAAACGATTTGGTTCGACTCACTGATCAAGAATCCGAGGTCGAAATCGATTCTGTCCGGCCGGCTGGCCGGCCGTAGGCACGATAACTCTCGAACGAAAGGAGTTAGAGGATTGAAATTCGGTCGGTTTGGAGCGAAAATATCTCAGACAAGTTTGTTAATGAGCGAAATCCATCAAGCGGTTTCGGAGTTATGGCCAATTTTAGTAAAAACTTTTTTTATGAATATTTCTGAAACCGATCACTCGATCTATCTGAAATTTAGCACCAAATTGTAGAATCATGACTTTCATACGCATGTGAAGTTTCGTATTGACCAGGTTACCGCAAAGTGTAAAAAAAAATTTTGAAAATAAAAAAAAAAATTCTACAATAATTTTCGAACGGAATGAGCTAGGCAGTTGAAATTTTCAGAGTAGGTTGGGGAGATGAATATCTCGGTTGAGTTTGTTATTGAGCAAAATAGGCTAAAAGGTTTCGGAGTAACGAAAAAAAAAATTTTTTGTTAAGTAACAAATTTCAAAATCAATTTTTATTTAATATGCAGTTTCAGCATAAAAATCAATTGATATCATTTTCAACTCCAACAAGATAATACTTTCGGAGATATGATTTTTCTAAATTTCAATAATGAATCGTACTTCTATGTTTTCACAGAATGCTATAATTATTCTATCTAAGCTTTATTATATGATCTGTGTTCATACTCGTATATGTCATTCAGTTCTATAAGAGAGAGTCAAGTTCATTTCAGCTATTTTAATTTGATTTCTTCCATGGTGCAGTTCTCATTCTCAGATTGCTCAATTAATCTTGATAAATAAACTATTATTTTAATTGAATTTCGTTTATGATGCAGTTCTATCATAAGAATACATTGATATAATTCCAAACTGTTTGAACTAGAGCGCCAGAAAGCTCCTGTCCACAGAGCTTGAACCATTTTTAAGATTCTTTTCACTAATTTTTAGCATTGTATGATATACATTCTCAGAAACCCAGAGCTATCTGAAAAGAGTACTCGTATCATGGCAATTATGCATCTATAACATTCTTTCTGCAACTAATATAGATTCATTTCTATTCATCTATTGTGAATTCCAACAATACATCTTTTCCATATTGGATC